>OY856412.1:331985456-333185456 GCA_963693085.1 Alisma plantago-aquatica | reverse complement strand
GGTCTTATAACCATAGAAACCTACCAGGGATTTTTCCCCAAAATCCAAAGGAAAAAAAGGATGGTTAACTCCTATGCATCTTATCATATATCTCCCACAGGGTTCTATCAAACTAGGGTGTTGTCACAACGTATCCACTAAAATTGTGACCTTCCTATTCAACATGGAACATGGAACTATGGCATGCCCTGTGCAACATTTGGGTAATGACTCCAACTTAAAAATCTAGTGGTTCACCATGGTTATCAACATGTGATTTTGTCTTAGACTGCTTCTAACAACAATGTACCTTCAAGTTAATACTTGCCTGCTCATGTCAAATAAAGATTGTCATGCATATCCTACTATATATAACTTTATGATGTCATGTCTGTTTGTGATAACATATTGTTCCATCACTCACCTATCTCATGTAATCCATCATTCTTTTGTTGCACCACTCTGATCTGATGTCCAATGCCATGATGCCACCTATCTATACACCTTGTCCTACTGTCAGTAGTTATATCATCATAGAATCATTCTTCTTCTTGTCAAAGAGTCATTGGAGAGCCCAAAGATCTGACTTTCTCTAGGGAAAGGAACATCAATAATTCATCTAAATGCCTCCAACACACATGCCACTGATACACCTTGGATACTAGGACATATAACCTTGGTATTCACTACATGTGTCAAGAAGACCTCACATCCTTATCTTATCAGATCCTTTATCATTATAGCCAACATCCAACATGTTGGAAGAGTCTTCCTAACTTCCTGGAAAACTCAGAAGGTGTCCCTATAACAAACATCGTGATCCTAGGAACTATAGTCCAAAACAACCACATGTTGCACCAAGATATCCATCCCTAGGATTATATTAAATCCTCACACACCAAGTGTCATAAGATCCACTTGAATACACCATATTGATAAATTAAGAGAACAAGATGAAGGGTATACCTCTCACAACATAGTGATACCATCCTAAGGGTTTCTAACAAAGGGGGTTATTGGTCCTCCCGTTAGCAAATAGGTTACAACATTTTATGTATTATTCACTTTCCACTTGGATTCCTTGCCAGTTGCAAAGGCATTTAACATGATTTTCGTACCTCATTACTCTTTCATGTCATTCATTCATCATACTTATGTGTATCTTTTCATTTATCATCTTTTGTATTCACCCTTTTAGGGGTTAGCTCATCATATTTCTCATTCTGATCCATCCAACATGGATAATTTCAATTTCATTTCTTTTATATGTCATTGTAATTTTAAATTAACATATTTCTACACATAAGGGTGATTCTGAGATTAACTCAAGTTCCTCTTTGTTCATCCATATTTATCCTCTTTTACTATCTCATATCGTGATTATCACTTGAACTCTCTTATTCTTATATAAATTTTACACCTTAGATTATTACACTAACACATATTCATATTTCTTTTACTATATTACTTTCCAAAATCATAGTTTTAGGAACTCCTTCTTATCTTATTTTCATTCGAATTTAGGCTTTTTGGTGTCATATCTCTTTTTTTAATCATCAAACTTTCAATTTTTTATGAGTTATGATATGATTTTCACCTTTCCTTTAGGGTATAATTAAGATACATTCACCATGACTTCTTAATTGTTATTCTCTTTGGAATATTTTCAACAGACCACTTGATTAGGGTAATAAAAAAGATAACAATCAAAGAGTTCCACACTTGCCTTTCTTTTCGTCAATGAATACATGTCCAGGGCTTTTAAGTACTAAATTCAGGAAGTATGCATTATGCTTATGTCATTTTCATTAATTAGTTATGCTCCTATCCCTAAATCCTATTGTCCCTCTAGACTTAGTGAACCCAGAGCTCTGATACCAGCAAATGTTACAACCCATCACACAAAGCGAGATTACTCAAAACTCAAACATGATCAATTGCTATTAAACACATATCTAAAAAGAGGGTTGATTAAAACTGACTAAATTTCACAAGCTTACTCAACAACAGTTGTATAAAATCCCAACATCTCATATTATTTCATAAATCTTATCAAAAGTCTCTTACAAAAGTCTCTATGACCTTAGTCACAACATATACAACTAAGTACACATGAGATATCATCTACATGTACAACATCTGAATACTATGAAAGCTCGAGTCAATAAAACACTATATACAAAACTTTCCTGCTCAGACCTGAGTGTACAGGGATGACTCTAGGACATGCTAGACACATAAACAACGCCTTATGTGTTCCATCACATCAGCTCATCCTCACTGCCACGGGTCCTCTACTGCTACTGACAATCACCTAATAAGATTGTGATGACCCACGGGTGAGACCCATGTCCCAATGAGAGATATAACTCTCAACAATGCTTATTGATTACGACATGTTATATAGTTAAACTTGTTAAGTATATCAAGTCAATTAAGCAGATAGACAGATAAAGAGACTGAATGAAATTGTCAGTTATAAGGACTTTATTAAGATCAATTCTAATCAGAATCTTAGAAGCTACAATTATTCTTAAATATTAGATGTTAGCTATTACTATGAGCATAACCATCATCATAAGATTGATTAACATAATAAATATTGATAACAATATGAGCATATTGGAATAATAGGAGCATGTCTAACAATATAGCATGACTACAGTCATAAACAAAACTAATATCATAAGCATATCTAACATCTTATGAATATAATATCATAAGCATATCTAACAATATATCATATCTAATACCATAGGCATATCCAATAGGATGAGAAAAGCTAACAACATGAGCATGTCTAATAGAATATTATGTCTAATGGGATAAGCATATCTACATCTTAAGTAGAGTTATCAGCATAAGTACAACTACCAGTATAAACATGATTAGCAGGATAAGCATAGCTAAAGGAACAAGATAACTTTCATCATAAACATATCCAATAGTGGCAGTGTTTATAACAACAGAAGCATAGCTACTTCTCTTATAGAACTATACATCATCTATATGTTAAAATAGAACAAGGGTTATCATCCAATGTGAAAAGTGTTTAATCTTAAGCAGATATACTATGCGGTTGTATTACATCTTTTATTAATGCCCTGAGGAATAGAGGTATGGCACTCAATTCCAATTGACCACTAATAAGTCAAAATAACTTCCATACAAGATCTAGAAGAGTTGGACTCCTAGATCGCCCTCACCCTCAGTCAGTACGAGTCCACCACAATGACATATAAAGTCAAACTACAAAACAACTATCCCTCCTAGGTATAAAGGGAATGCCACTAGACACCATGGTATATAAAACCCTACCACTGAGGTACATCCGTCGTTGCCCTCAAAATATCATATATGTAAAACTATGAGATACGACCTCAACTATTCTCACACTGAGTGTAACAACCCCGCCTCCCGGTAACCCCCAATTAATGGAGACCCCAAAGGTCAGAGCCGTTATCCCAATTAACAGGATCAAAATTTTGACAAATAATCAGTAATAATTATGAAATTCTACCAACTAAACTGAAATATGGTATAAAATAAAACTTTGCATACCTTTTAAAAACTTTGAACATCTACTTCTATCCATAGCTTGAATCTATTCTAGCTAATCCTCCTTGCACTTTATTTCTTATTTTCACAATGTGTCACTTTACTATTTGTTCTTTTCAGGGTTGCACCTAAAATGCCGACAAAAAAAATGTCAGTCAGCATAATTGAATATACAGGTATGTGGGGACAACCAAAATTTCACACATATGGCTAACAATCTAAATATCACAATCGAGTTAATTAACAAGACAATTTACGCTTTCAATGTGACATTCTCCACTACTTTTTTCCTAACCCTAGCATACCTACCTTAGGGTTTCTCTTTTGCCAAAAATTTTCTCATCAGAGTTTTCTAGCAAAAGATATGATTTTTATAAGAAAAAAAACATTTTTCTGATTTATTCAATAATCCTAGAAAATCAGGGACCGCTTGATCCATGGTCCATTGGTCCACACAGGATCCAACGACCTAGGATTCGCACGCCTAAACTTTGATCTGAAGTACGCGAAGGACCAAAATGTCCTTACCTCTTTCACATGTGCTCGAGAGTAGGGATGACTTTTCCTCACTAGTCATCTTCAACCTCTCGCTTCTCTTCTCACTCAAACCGACGGTCAACTAGGATATTGATTTTGAGCTCTAGAGCATCTGCGCGTGAACCAAGGCCACCGAAAGCTCTGTCTTGTCACCACGAACTTGAAGGACCCCTTTAATTTCTCATTTTCTTTCTCCTGTCATCGGGACATCTCTAGCTATATCTTACGAGGCTATTGGTCATAGAGGAGGAAGGATATGGCCAACTATCCAATTGACCACACAAAAATGCTCGTTGTCACTCTCCAAACTCGCGATGGTAGATTTTGAGTGTGCGGGTGCCAAGGTTCATCCCCTCTATATATATGATCGGCTGCGGTGTCTGGGTGATTTGGGGATTCTCTCGTTTGTCGACAAAACCACTGACAAATCGGGTTGGATGGCTTCAGAACAGACTCCCGAAGGTGATGGACTCATCCGCACCTCAGGTTATTACATCAAACGTGAGAGACATGCTTTGGAAGATCCTTCCCTCTGTTCACCACATTCCTAATTTGTCATGAGCTAGGAGACAAATGGATCATCGTTGGATCTGGATCCAATGGCTCGCAATGTACCTGACATGCACATTGGCTGGGCCCAAGATTCCTATTCCAAATAAAATTGTGACTTTTACTATAATCACAACACTTTAGGGAATCTTGTAAAATCCATAACTCCCAAACCGTATATCCAATTAATCCCAAGTTTTGAGGGAAACTTAGTAATGACTTAATCTACTTCTCTGCCATATTTGGGCTCATTATCTAAAAGAAAACGTGCCTTTTATTTAGGTGTAATATATTACTCAATTAGGCTTATTTCTCTCATCTTTCCTCTTTCTTATTTTCTTATTAAATTATTATCTTGAATTCCTTGGACCTTAAGGAACCCTAAAGGCACGAAATCCCATCTTGAGGAAATATTCCTTTGTCTTTTCTCTTATTCTTTTCTCTCTTTCTTACTTATTCCTTTTATTAAAATATCTCTTTTCGAGGATTTCTCTTTATCTTTCATTTCCTTTTTCCTCTTTTCATATTTCTTTTATTAGAAATCACATAGAAATGAAATTTACTTAATTGCGGCCATTAATTCCACTTTCTAGAGATTTCTATGTATTTCTCATAATTACTTTGCTTAACATACATTATCTTGTATCTTTTCCTTTTATTTGGACTTTTCTTCTTTTCTTCTCTTTTATATCCATTACTGGATTGATCTAATAATAAAAATTATGAAATTCCTATCAAAAGGGAGATTTGCAAAGAAATCCATCTCTTGAAGTAAAGCATACAACCTTTTCAATTAAGTCCATGTTCACAAAATCTTTACAATTCAATTTTGAAAACATATGCAAAATTGAGGTTGTAACACTGAGACATGACTGTAGTTATTCTTTATACACCTCAACATCTAGATGAAAAGAATACACAATCACTTGCACCTCACTACTCAATAGTATGCGGTCCGAGTTTCCCTTAGGAATACTTGTTTCATTATCAACAAGTCCTGACACTATAATGGATCTATGGCATAGGACAACTACATGATTAACATTTTACTTGATTAGTTAATGCCAATTGGGTGAAATAAGGCTTTAACAAACAAGTGGACAAACAAAACCAAATTCATTTATAGCGAGCATTTATATATAACAACTTCAAAAGATATAAAATGTATGATATATAATCCTTATTTCAACATCACAAGGTACTATTTCATTACCAGTTATTAGACTCTACTTGTCATCACACCAACACAGGATATAAATCCTTAGCGCATTATCCTAAGGTACCAAACCTTATCACATCATGAAGAGAATCACACCTCTATTAGGGTTGAACCATGCCCAAAATTCATTAAGGCAATCATATTATCTCCTGTAAGAACATCATTATCTCCGCATGCCTTCCAAAAGGCTCAACAAACCATCATCGTATTTTTGATACATACGTTCAGCATAACATTGCAATAAAGAACTTAAAGATGTTCACTGGATAACATAGTAAGTTTATTTTAGCATTAAGGGCATTCCTTTATTATAATAATATGCAAGGGAACTAGGTATAATTAACCACCATCATTTAGTTCTACTAGGGTTAGAATTAACAATGCAAGTTGAACTTAAAACTACAAATCAGCACATTACAACAACCTTAGGTTTATATTTATTCGAGGGAAAAGGTAAGACTGCAAACTCAAGAGACTAAAACCATTTATCCGAAATCATCAAATTTCCACCATCTGATCAAGTGCAATAAACACAACCCATCGAATCAAAGACCACACATAAGACCATCACGTTCAAGGAATTTAAAACCATTGCATCGTGTATAAGAATCACCACCATTGAATCACAGTTGCATAAAACTTAACCAATGGATTAGGGCATCAAACCTAAACCTTCAAAGTATAAAATCCTCACCAAAAATCTTTAGATGTCAGATACATAAATCTGTTGGATGGAAAACATGTAAAACCTTGAAACATACATCTAGGAAAACCATAGAGTTATGACCTAGAAAGACCATGTATCATTAATGGATGTGACCCCTAAGCTCACCATCAGTTGTGAGTTGTAGGCTCACCATCGGTTGTGAGATCTAGGATCACCATCAATTTCAAGAGTAAGGAAACCCTTCAAGTTAGATATTAGTGAAACCATCATTTGTTGTATCCAAGCAAACCATTGATTGAGAAACTAAGTGAACCATCATTCTAATACTTGGAAAAAATAGTCCATAACCATTTAGAATGACCATCTGTTGTGTCACTAAAGGGTACCATCGATCTAACACTTAGATAAATCAGAAAATCAGTAATTAGGATTGCCATCAATTGTGAACCTAGTGATACCATTGAGTTTCATCACTAGTTGGAAGAAAGGACTTCAAACATCGAGTAAAACCATTGATTCATTAGATGGGAAAAACTATTGTTTGGCTAGGGTTTAAGGAACCATCATTTGAACAAAAGATAGGAGAAGCATGACCATCAATTCTTGAGTGCATCAAGTTATCAAAATAGCAACAAGGTGTGAAAAATCAGATGTCACAAGAATCTCAACCATCGGGTGTTAAAGAAAGAAGAAGAAATAGTTTGTAACACCTAAGGAAAACCATTGTTTTTGGGGTTTATAAAACTGTGGATTGAACCACTTGGTTAGAGAATCTATACCATCACTTATTAAGAATAATAAGGTCCAAAATAGAATCTAAGTCCAAGACATTGGTTGGCCCAAGAAGGTCACACAAATCAGCTCAAAAATCAAATCGTCAGGTTGCAACTCAAGGAGGGGAAATCAGCTCAAATCCTTACGAATATAAACCATTGTTTGTGAGAGTTAAAATAACCATCGATCATTCAATAATGAAGGCAGGATAAAAATTGTTTCTTTAGCTCAAAAAGTCATAAAAATAGTAATTAAGGTGCCACCAATGTTTCTTCCAAAAAGCCAAAACATCACGTCACACAACAAAAGAAGAACCAGTTCAAGGCACCAAGGAAAACCATTGTTTCAACTACTCAACTCCATTAATTATTATGATTATGGAAACATCGACCATCCAGAGATAAGAGTATTATGACCATCGGTTCTTAGGCTTCTAACAAGGCCATAAAAATAGTAACAAAACACAACCAACATTATACACAAGGAACAAACCATCGGATCCTGAGGCAAGGTAGAAATAAGCTAAAAATAGGTCAAGGACAACCATCGATTTTCACTACAACAACACCATCAATTCATGGTCAAGCAAGGAATGTAGCTCATCTTCCAAAACATAGAATGTGCAAAATATTAAGGAGAGTAACATGAAGATTGTCTACTCAAGAATCATCATATATGATGATCGTGGCAAATAGTAATGATCATCATATACTTTTAACTTGCCACGATCAAACCAATATGTTTTAGAGCGAGGTTTGATCGTGGCAAGTTAAAAGTAAGAAATTAACATGAATAAAGTTATATAACTCATCTCAAAGATCAAGAGAAGGCCCCAAACAACAAGGTGGATCGAGGAAAGAGAGAGTAAAATCCTAGCTTTGAGCTCCCTATTTGTCCAGGCTAGCTTTTCTATAAGAATAAGCAACCCTAGGTCATGGAAGCAAGAAGAAAGGTGTTCTTCAAGAGTTATAACAAAAACTACATCATGGAAACCATGAGTCTGACCAAGAAGAAAATAGGTGAAGGTAGACAATAAGGAAAATGAAGGAAATATAGAAGGTCTTACTTTCTTGGTTCAAGAACAATCTAAGGAAGCTCTAAAACCTTGAGGTAGGGTAGATCTGAGCTCTAAGTGCACATGCAAGTAGATCAACCAAGCTTCATCAACCTTGGGCTCCTCCTTCTCCATAAAGTAGGGGGACGAGTTCCATCAGTAAGATGGATGAAGTGGGTGAAGGAAGTATGCAAGGGGTCCATTTTCATGGAAGGAGAGGAGTATAAAAAGCTAAAGGGGGGAGAGAATGAAGGCAAGGTGTCTTAGCCAAACTTGCCAAGTGTCCAAGGTCAAGAGCAACTTTTGCATGTAACCCAGAATCCCATCATTAGTGGAAGTCATGAGGTCCACCCAAACTTGATTACCAAGTTAGCCACCAACCTAGATGATAAGGAAACCCATTGAATCTATTACACAAGGTATCCCATCTATGAGAGGAAATCCTAAGTGCAACCTTAGGTAGATGTCACACACAAAACCAAGGAGTATCCAGGTGCCCCAAGGTACAAATAGATCCAACATGATATGAAAACATGTGAGGAACAATCATCATCTAAAATATTGCAAGAAAAACCTAAGATATGGGTAAATTGTATAAAATTTCAAAACATGCACAAAATTACATAACTTGCACAAACAATGTCTAAACTGGACCAAACTTGAAACATGGCTTAATTAACTGATATCAAAGCATAACAAAGGGTTTTATTAATCATCTAAGAATCCAATTTAGTAAATTAAGCATCATTAGGGTTTAGGCTAGAATAGGGGTCTTAAACTACTGTCATGCCTTGGATTGAGAGCGGTTGAAGTTGTGTCTCAGATGTATCTATATGTGATATGATTGAGGACAGTGGTGGTTGTACCTCAAATGATAGGGTTTTAAACATCCTGGTTGCTAGTGTTGTGGCATGTGTACCAAGGGTGGACTTGACTGGTTGTAGCTTGACAAATATGTCACTACAGTGGATTCATACTGACTAGGGGGAGAGATTTTTGGATTCTAGCTCTCCTAGATCTTGTATGGAACTAATTGTGACTTCACAGTGGCCAGTTGAAAATTTCACTAGTACTCCTCAAACTCCCCAGAACTTAGTAAAAGATGTAATCCAACCATGTAGCATATATGTTAGGGTTATATAGCAATTCATATTGGATGATAATCCTTGCTTTGCTTCTTCTATATATATATATATATTTATATATATATATATATAGAAGATGTATATATTGCAATAAGAGAAAGTATCCATGCTTATGTTGTTAGCCATGATTATTTTGTTAGACATGCTTATATTGTTATCCATGCTTATTCTGTTAGACATGGTTATGTTGTTAGACATGCTTATGTTGTTAGACATGCTTATGCTATTAAACATGCTTCTGTTGTTAAACATGCTTATGATGATAGCTATTCCTATGATGTTAGATATGCTTCATCTTTTGTTAACAATGTTAACTTTTCAATTCTACAATTAAGAATTCTATTAGAACTTCTTTTAGAGAAGTTTTTATTTTTGGTATTTCCATCATGTCATATTACCTGCTATAACTATTTAATTCTATTATCTTTTGTGAGCAATAAAAATTGTTGAGAGTTATATCTGTCGTTGGGACATGGGTCTCTCCTCGTGGGTCACAACATATTTGTAGGTGGTCGTCAACAATGACAGCGGATCTGTTGCAATGGGGAGGAGTTGTTGTCGTGAACATTGGAGGAGGTTTATTTAGATGTCTAGTGTGTCCTAGAGTTTTCCTTATCCTATCAAGTCTATGTGGGAAAGTTTTGTATATGATGTTTCAATCGAATCAAGCATTTAGTAGCATTGTGATGCTTGTACATGTGGTACATATGGACAATGTCTTCTCTATAAATGTTGTGAATGAGGCCACAATGTAATTGTAAAATATACTTAGAATAATGTATAAATATATGCAAGAGGTGGAATACTTATGTAAATGTTCCTAGACGTGTTTGTAAAATTTAAATTGTTTTTTATTTTTTCCCTTTTTATGGATGTGATTAGTTAATGATTGGTCATACTTTGGTTTTGATTAATCTCATTTAGCATGGTTGGTTGCCACATAATATATGAGCAAGATCAAAATGATATACATTTAATCTCATATCTTTCAAAGATGACAATATACATCACGTGATATGTCTTTATTTTTTAATTCTTAAAGTTTTTGAAATTTGTCCATTTTCTAAATACACATGATTAATAAATATAATTTTTGGCTTGCATGCAAAATAACACAATTTGTTTTGTGTCCATTAAATTCTATTCCAAGGTGGCCATGGTGATAAAAAAAAACAATTTCAAATTGTTTGAAAAGCATGAAAACTCATAAATATATTTTATCACGGAAATTGCAACATATTTAATTAGAATATGAAAAAACCACATTAAAAAATTAACAATACGCATTGAAATTTTTAATTGTGGACATATTATCAATAAATTTCAATAATTAATTGAATGCAAATCAAACTTTTTTTGACCAAAGAATACCAAAAGTTTTCAATTTTTGTTATTTGAAAGCATCGAAAGTCATTAATATATTATTGAATTCAAAATTTATAGCAACAGAAAGTTGTAAACTTTGACCAAGCTCTTTTGACCAAATTTAAGAGTTGTCATAGAAAGAGTGCAAGATGAGTGGAATGTATAGAAAGAAATTAATATTTCATTATGGAAATTTAGCAACTACGAACATGTTGCAAAACAATTTCATGGAGCTCTTAAAACTTGCTATATGCACTCTTTTGTAATGAACCTCATCTCATTAAGGATGGTCACAAGTTGTTGGTTTACCGTAAACAAAATGACAATGAAATTTATAATGGTGGTCAATTGTAGAAAAAATAAAGGAACATAAAATTATTTATTGCTAATTAAATAGAATCATGGTGCCAAGAAAAGTATTATTGAGACTTGGGCATCTCCCGCATAATCAAAACTTGGTCTCCATGCTTTTCTTCCATAATAATTAATGCGGAAAATTTTTCCATCTATGGAACAACAATATCTATGGAAAATTTTTCCATCTATCTGGTCTGTGGAGCCTACTCCCACCTGTTCGTGGCTGTGGAAAAAATTGCTGAGTAATAGAGATTTTCTTCTGAAACATGTAAAGTTCAAGATTGGTGATGGTAATTCTCTTCTTCTATGGATGGACCCGTGGTGCCCTGGCAACTCCACTCTTCTCAGTAACGTCAATAATCAACTCCTCTATAGAATTGGTCGTGGCAAATTCTGTAAAGTCAGCTCCTGTATTGTCGAAGGTGATTGGTGTTTTCCTAACAACATTAGAGGTGGTCACTCTGTCTCTAACTTTCTTAATTCGATCAGCAAACCAATCAAGGGTGAATTGGATAGCATCACTTGCAATGGCAAATCAAACTTGTCCTGCAGAGATTTTTGGGATATCTGTAGGAATAATTTCCCTACTGTTGATTGGAGCAGCTTGATTTGGGACTCCTCCATTCCTAGGAGATGGTCTATTTTCCTGTGGAAATCTTTCCATAACAGACTATTCACTGATGATATCAGACAAAGGTTTGGCTTCACCTTTGCGTCTCGCTGTTCTCTTTGTCTTTGCAAAGCTGAAACAAGAGATCATCTTTTCTTCTCATGTATTTACACTAAGCTGCTGTGGGGAAAATTGACTACCCTTCACCCGCACTTCATCTGCCCAGCCTCGATGCAACAGCTTCTGGACATCAAAGGAAAAGTTCTGAAAACGCTGACTTGCTGTGTTCTTTATGAAGTTTGGATCGAGAGAAACAATAGTATTTTCCTTTGTTTTAGGAGGAATATACCTCAGATTTGGGATCATATCTTCTCTGATTCCAACTCAATCCTCCAATAACTTCCTCCCTCTCTCCTCCTCTTCCCTTGTACAGTTAGCCTTAGATCTTTTCTTTTCTTTCTTTTCTGTTTTGTACAGATTCTTTCGGAAAATGTAATAAAAAGGGGCAAAGAGCTAGGTTCACCAAAAAAAAAATATCTAGGGTTGTTAGTGGGGTGGGTATGGGGAGGGTAAGGTCTTACCCTTACCCTTACCCTCTTTGGGTAGCGGGTAAGGGTAAGGATAATTATCCTTCTCAGCAATCCCCTTATCCTCCCCTTACCCTTACCCTCTTCTCCACAGGGTAAAAGGGGAGGGTAAAGGGTAAGCGGGTAATTTTGACAAAAAAGATTTTTTTACACATTGTGTGTTGATTTTTAATAATTTTATAACTAATTTATTGATAACAACATATAAAACATTGTATCCAATTCAAAATCATATGTTTCTTCGTGTAAAGTTAAGTCAATTCACACAATAACAATTTTTTATGCATAAATCATTTTTTTCCTTTGCATAAGTATGCATAACAAATAAGTGTTTCACCAACACCTCATTTTCTGCAAGATATATATGTTTTTACCTCAACAAGAAAGTATTACAAGTACAACAACAAGTCATTTTCCAATGATAGAATAAAGTAACTCTCAAGTTCAAATACTATTACAAAAGAGGCTAGCAAGTTCATAGATTATAAAAATCTACTAGAACATATTACATGAGAGTCATTACATGATATAGAATCATAATAGGAATAATGAGCTTCTTGTCCCTCCAAAAATAGTGATCATTCTATTACCCTGAAAGAACAAGCATTCAAAAAGATCATATAACTAAACATTTGCTAATCCAGACTTAAAAATAAAACTTAATGTAAGAGTGTATACCTTCAAGTCTCAAATTCCACTTCCATATCATCATCCACACTAGGAACCTCATCAATAGATTCTTTAACAGTATCAAGTGTTTCCTCCTTGCCAACATATTGTTTTGTGACAAAAAAAGAAATAAGTAACAAGTAAATAATTACCAAGTATTTCATAATATAAGTAAAAGATAATGAAAAAGCTGGTGCCAAGTTACCACGAAGTGAGCTTCTTATCCAATCTTGAGAACATATGATTCCCTCAACTGTAGTTGGCTTCATAGAGCTCCTATATTGATCAAATACTCTCCCTCCTGTACTAAATGCTGCTTCGGAAGCGACAGTGGTAATAGGAATAGCTGAAACATCACGTGCCATCTTTGCTATTATAGGATACTTTGGCTCGTTGAGTTTCCACCATCCCAATATATCAAATTGAGTCTCTTCCCTCTCATTGGGTGGATGGCTTTAGATAAATAAGTTTTCAAGTCATTCTGAATGGGCCGTGTATAAGATTCAATAGATAATCCTTGATTCACCCTAGCTGTGTAACTTGAAACTTTGCTAAAAGCATTGACAACCCTACTATACCACTTCCAATATTGTGCCCTGTAGATAATGAGGTGGATTCTTCATCAAGACCATATAAAATAGAAACATCTCCAATACTACATCGATACTCATTGTAAAGATCAAATAGAAAATCTTTAATCTTCCCAACTTCAACACCACTTTTTTCACCATACACCTCAAACAAGTTTAATTCAAGAGCCTTCATCTTCATGCGTGGGTCAAGAATGGAAGCTATAGACAAAATAGGGCAAGCATCATCCCAATACTTATCAAACTTGGAAACCATTTCATCAGCCATTTTCTTTAAGAAATCATTTGAAGCGGCTTTGAGTTCCCTCAAACAAATGTGAATTGCACATATATGGGTGAAATAGTAATTGGAGGAAGGATACAAAGTGCAAGAAAACATATTAGTTAATTCATAGAAATTCTCCCAAGACATCATAGACTATTCTAGTGTTATTCCACTCATCATCACTAGGAATATGTTTGAAATTCAGATCCAAATCAGAATATCACATCAATGCATCTTTGAATTTTAGTGCAGTCTTCAACATCAAATAAGTTGAATTCCAATGAGTAGATACATATAAGTTAAGGGACTTGTTTGTAGGGCCCTTTACTTGCAAAACAACTTGATTAAAAGTTTGAAGTCTAAGTGTGGATAACCTAACATATTTCATAGAATCACGAATTTTAGCAGTCACTTTGGATATGACATTAACACCTTCTTGTACAATTAAATTCAAAATATGTGCACAACATCAAACATGAAACATTGTACCATTTGACAATAAATCACATTTGGATACAAGTTTAGATTTCAAAACTCTAACCATGGCATCATTAGTAGTACAATTGTCAAGGACAAGGCACATCAATTTTCAATCAATGTTCCAACTATAAAGTTTTTCCATCAATGCCTGTAAGAGCTTATCATGGGTGTGAGGAGCAGGTACAAAGGAAAAATTGAGAATCCTTCTTTGTAATTTCCAAGAATCATCGATGTAGTGAGCAGTTGAAGCCATATACTCCTTGTTTGTATTTGATGTCCACATATCACTTGTAAGTAAGATATGACAAGAAAACCATCTAGAACATTGCACAATGTGACCCTTTCTTGTTCATACAACTGCATACAATCACTCTTTATGGTATTTCTTGTCACCATTTTGAATTGAGGTTGGAGATTGTTAACAAAATCATGAAACCCAACATGATTAACCATTGAAAATGAATATTCATGCAACACAATCATCCTAGTCAAAATGTGTCGACATAAGTCTTGATTAAACTTGTAAGTTTTCACCTCCATTGCACCATCTTTCCTATTAGGCAATAGATTTAAAGTTGCCTACCCTTTTCCCTTATATTGAGTAAAATGTTTGTTAGTAAGATGATAGGATAGGTGAGAGCATCCATCTTTTGGCCTATTAGTGAGAAGTTGTGAACACTGTTTGCACTTGGCTTTACAAACACCATTAACCCCTATTTTATCAAAATGAGGCCACACATCTGAGGTAGTTTGCTTAGTTTTAGGTTTATCTTGCTTATCACTAATTGCAGAACCAGAAGAAGAATCTGTCAAATTGCCACTAGGATTAGGATTGCTTGCATTTTCTTCCCCGCTTTTGTCCATTGAATCTATACAAATAAGAATGAGCTTTATTACTAAGAATGTTAATACTTGACTATAAACAAGACATTAACATAATAAAGACATATTATGCTCAAAATTCATTACACATAGTTGCACAAGAATTATCATAAATAGTCAGTTAACAACCACCACACAACAAACTAGCATTTGTGTTTTAATCAAACAATCATCAAATGTTGACAGTGATTGTGACACATACTACTCATTACAATACACACTAGCACTTATGCTTAAACAAAGACAATCCACAATTTTAGGAATGTACCCGTTTCAACGAGAATGGACACCTTAACTGCTTAAGCAAGTTATAACCACACACAAGAGCAATAGAAGTTTAGAAGAAACGAAGAAGCCCCTGCTTGACGATAAAGGTCAAAGATCAGAGATCAGGATCACAACACCACAAATAAAGAAGAGAGCAAATGGAAAACTCAATACCTGGTAGCTATTGTGCGCCAGTACAACCTCCACTAAACAACAAAGTCTGAAGGCCAGAAGGCAGAACAGAACAACTAGATATCAAATTAACTGGGTTTTGCAGATGCAGGAGTATGGATAAGTATGCATTTGATATATTTGTTGTAGTGTGTGAGTGTCTGTGTGGCTCTTGGCTTGATCTAAGATAGATGATAGAAGACATACACACAACCTCGGGTCCGAAAGAATCAAAATTGTGGATCGTCGACCGTCGCTGCGGACCAAACAAGAGCTGAGGGCCGACGTACGCAAGCAAGAAAGGGAGGAGGAAACAAAGGTCAGTCGGTCAGGTCGCCAGAGACCAAAAGGAACACTGGCGGTGTCACTGCTGGCTGTGTGCTACTAAGATCGAAAGAGAGACGACGATTGACTAGAAGAGAGTGCAGCTGTGCTGCGCCTGCATATACAGACTGCGGGGCGGGGGGGGGGGATGAACGACTGAGCCACTGAAGTGAAGCCTGAAGGGCGAAGGCCAGAACTCAGAAAGAATAACTGTTGTTCGAATGTCCCAACTCCCGCTGTCCGTCGACCATCGTGAGTCTCCTGCGACTGCGACTCTCCGTAGTCTACGATAGTGCCGTTGCCGCTGCTTTGCATGTAGCGTGTAACTGTTGTTCCCCCCGAATGACAAACTACGGAACTGGGCTTTACATATCGTGCCCTAAGAGGCATCCAACATTGCTCTTTTATAACTAGTCTATTAGTATTAGGGTTAAACATTTACATACTAACCCCTTTAAAGTATATTTTTATGTAACTTTTATATCATGTGCGGGTAAAAGGGTAAAAGGGTGTGGATAATGTATATACCTTACCCTCCCCTTATAGTATAGCCGGGAAATGGGGAATAGGTAAATAGATAAAGGGTAATAAAAATCTCGACCCTTACCCTTACCCTCCAGGGTATGGATAAAGGTAAACGGATAATACCCTCCCCATTGACAGCCCTAACAATATCCATGTAAAAAATTATATTTTAAAGCATTAAAATAGAAAGGTATCAAGGCCTTTAATTCTAATCAAGATTCAAGGCAGTGAAGTTTTAATATTCTAATTTTTGATAGAACATCTTTGGCAGAGCACAAAAAAAAATTACCGAGCACATGAGCAAATATCATTTTTTAATATGTAAAATAAATCATTTCAAAATTGAAATACCAAATACCTCTCTACAGGTTACCAACATTTATAGGTACCAATTTTGAAAAACTAGACATTTAAAGATAAATAAATCAAAGAAGATGTCATAAAAAAATATCCAATGAAGCCCATGATCAGTCAAAACCTCATCTAAAAGGAGGTTTTAGGGACCCAAACCGTGTTTATGTCACTTTTTCTCTTGAAAACATGAGAAGGCATAGTGATTAAATATCCCGCAACCATAATAAGTAACATGATTAATAGGAATGCAAGAATTGGATTTTGGTCTAATAAAAGTAGTTCCTTGCTTTCTCTATCTTTTAACATCTCTGGCAATATAACCAAGTCCATGAGTGTCAAAATTGTTATTATTAGAATGCAAAATATTTTCTAACATATGTCTCCTGTTTGAAAACATTTCTAAATACTTTTTAAGATTTTATTTTTCTTGACGCATCAAAAAATCTTTAGTAGTAGAAATTAAACATTTTCTTGCACTAGTAATGTTTTCTTCAAGAAATTTATTTTATCATTTAGCTCATCATTTATTTCAAATATATGATCATAATCAAAATATGGGCAATAAATCGGTTGTTTCTCCCCATTATTCAATTTGTATAAAAGAGTAGTCACCTAAGTTTGTAAGGAAGAATTATGAGAAACAAGTTCATTTATCTTTTTCTTTCACTTGCATATTGATCATTTATTGCATTATGTCATTCTTTTAAGGAGTCAACAATATTTATCAAAAATAATTATTTATCTTATATTTTTCAATTTTATCTGAAGTAACTTCATCAAGTACAATAAATTTAATTTTATATAAAGTTGAGAGATATACATTATCATCATTAGCTTGTTCATCTTCATCATGGTCATCATTTTCTTCATACTCAACTATGAAGTATTCAACTACATGATGACATATTTCTTTATCACTTGCCAATGAGTTCAAAAAATCATCCCAAGTGGCATGATGTTTTCTTCTTCTTGTCTTAGGAATTTATCTTTTGCTTCTTCTTTAGTTCTGATCAATCAAATTTCCAATGTCCTTTCTCTTCACATACGTAACATCTAGTAGAGACAGATCTAATATTTTTGTTAGAAGAAAATTTTATATATTTCTTCCTTTTATGATGTATTTCTTCTTCACTACTAGACAAGTCACTAGAAGAAGTTGACTTTTAAACATTTTCTTTGAAGGACACATCCTTTTTCTTAGAAAGCCCTTCTTCTTCTTCTATTCTAGCCTCTTCTTGAAGTTTAACTTCATGTATTTTCAAATTCCCAATGAGTTGCTCCATCAATAATTTTGGAATTCATGGGATTCTTCTATAGTGGTGACCTTATCTTTGAATTTTGATGGTAGAGGCCTAAGAATCTTGGACACATGTTCTTCTTCTAATATAGGTTTTCCTTAAGCACTCAAATCATTTATTAGTAGAAATTCTAGCATACATTTCAACAATAGTTTCAGTTTTAGACATGAAAAATAATTTATGCTTATGATTCAACATAGTAATCTTTGTACTCTTAACCTTGTAGTTCCTTCATGTGTTATCAAAAGTACTACATATTTCCTATGTAGTTTAACATGAAGATATTTTTTTAATTTACTAGGAGATAGATAAGAATATTAAATGCTTACCACTCTAGCATTTACAGTTGCCTTCTTGTCATTTCTGGATCTCATTCCTCCATATCTGTCGTTGGAGGTTTGTATGGTAAGGCAACATTTTTCGTAGCTTGAATATAATACCTTGGAAGTAATATTGCATCCTTTTCTTCCAATATATGTATTTTTCCTTGTCAAACACTGGCGGTCGGCAGGTTATCTATGATCCTTCAAGATTGAGATAGTTGAGCACGTTGTCCCCCATACATCAAGATTTGTTAAGGCTCCTTGTAGACCTTCTCTAGTACCAGTTGATAGATCTAGAGGAGGTGAGATATGGAAACTCGTGTAAGTTCCTTTATCACCTGAAATACTAAATTCACATTGTTAGTAACATAAATGATAAATATTTCATCATTGAAAATTAGACAGTGCCATACCCAAAAATACAAAAAAAATGAGTAGTATGAGTTTTAGCCATAATCAAAATCATTCTATGGTAAAAATCCAGTGGTTACTATCAGAATTTTGGTAATTTATTCAATAATAGGATTAGCTAGGCTAACCCTAGTTGAAAACCCAAAAAATACAAGATGGTTCATGAGAAAAAATAATTCCTAATAAAGACATCAGGCCCTTTGCCGTTACCCGACCTTCTAATCCAATCCATTGATCCAATCAGAGAATCCATCCCCAACTAGGTGGGTGTAGACCCTCCAATCAGCATGCAATGAATTTATCTACTGATGAACCTACACAGAGGTGTACTGGTACTAACTAGGGTCATCTTCATGAGAAAGTGTACCCATGAACAAAAGACTCGATCACTTTAACCGTGTAAGGTTGGGTGACTCAAGCAAAATCAAAGAACTAACAGGCCCGTACAGGGGCCTTGACATCTCAATGAACATCCCATTCTATTTACACATGAGTTGGCAGTCCCTCCTTTAGCTCCTTATGTGCAAATATGACTCCTCTGATTGCGTTTTGACATGCACATATTAGATCCTTTCTCGTTTTCCATTGTCCTTCATGTCTACGAATGTTTTGTTCCTTCTAGATGAAGTATGTAGTTGCGGACATGGCCAAGACAACAGTTGTGTCTATTCCTTTGTAGTGGTTACTATGTTTACTGTTTTAGTGTCGGGTACATGAGAATCACCTTTAATTTATTGAATCTTTCTCCATTCATTTGAGGTTAATAGAGTCTCCGCATTTCCCTCATCTCTCTACTCGAATGAAAATAAATTGATATCTCCTCACAACTCAGAAGTAATTTTCTATTTTTCAACCAAGCAGTCAACATTATAATCGAGACAAAAGTGATTCTGAAGTTATGTCCAAGACTTTATGTCATTTTCATACATAAAAGTAGATATGATTCATATTTTAATTGTTGTTAATAGTATATCATCTTTGTACCTTTTCTTATTTTAGATATGGAGTATGATCTCAACATGAAATAATTAAAACTACACATATAATTCTTGATGGTCACCATTTTAATTAAGCAAATGCGTTATTGAGTATTTACGTTAATGTATTGATGACTTATTTAGCTGATTTTTTCTATTGTGCTTTTCTGAATCTAGCGCTGCCGTCACGGAAGCCCAAATCAAAGGAGAAATTCTATACATAACCGCTGCCCCACCGGTACGCCTATCCGGACCTCAGAATACCTATTGTGCCCCACTATCATTTAAAGTCATGTCTGCAGCCACCTTATTCTACATGTCTTTACATGCAAAAGATATGCAAGAGATGATTATCTCTCCACCAAAAACGAATCTACCACATATTTTCCCGCAAACTTCAATTTCCCTCTAATGATTCCCTCCATTTTATTTCAAATCTCGTATATAGCTGCAAATCACATCAATCATCCCCTCTCTGTTCATTTTCGCCTAGCACTGAGTAAGTACTATACGTACCATTTGTTCATGTTGAACCAGTTCCGCCCAATACTGAGTAAGTACTATACATATTATTTATTCATGTTGAACCAGTTCCACCCCTCTGATGCAAATACAGTACATACGAATCAGGTTTGTTACTGATATGAGAATAATAATTGGGTACTGTACTTATTGTTGAATTATATAAGTAATTAATGGTTTGTTGGGTACTATACTTTCGGTTCTTTGCTTCTTACATAAACGAAAATCAAAATAAGATATTGTACTTACTGAAATGATTGGGTAGGTATTGTACTGTAAATTTGACAAATTTAAATGAAGAGTAAGGGAGTGAGTATTGTACTTGGCGGAAATGAATATGGAGCGGGAGTGAGTAATGTACTTGACGAAAATAATTTGGTAGGTATTGTACTGTAATTTTGACAAACTTAGTGAGTACTGTACTTGACGGAAATGAACAAAGAGGGGGATGTTTGAGGAGATTAATGTCTTTTTGAGTAGCATAATTAAATTTATTACTGATATGAGAATAATAATTATGTAATGTTTTTATTGTTGAATTGTATAAGTGATTAATGGTTTGTTGGGTATTGTACTTTTGCTTCTTCCAGAAACGAAAATTATAATGGGGTATTGTACTTACTGAAATGATTTGGTAGGCATTGTACTGTAAATTTGACAAATTTAAATTAAGAGTAAGGGAGTCAGTATTGTACTTGACGGAAATGAATAGGGAGCGAGAGTGAGTACTGTACTTGACGAAAATGATTTGGTAGGTACTGTATTGTAAATTTGACAAACTTAAATCAAGAGAAAGAGAGTGATTACTGTACTTGGCGGAAATGAACTGGGATGAGGATGTTTGAGGAGATTTGTTGCTATATACGAGATTCAAAATTTTGAATTTGAATGTTTTTTATAACTTGTGATGGAATTAAATTTTTATAGGTGAGTGGATATATTCTCTGCACTTTGCATGTGCTTTGTATGAATTTTGCATCACTTTTACATGAGTAGTAATACAAAAATAGCTACAGAGTGCTGGTTACATTTTCCGAGATCTGAGTGGACTGTGAGTGGGCATGAGTAGCGTTACTCAATCAAAGATATGTGGTGCTACAATTGGATGTAGCAGCGGTAGAATTATGAGTGGGAACGCACAAAGCTCAGTGCAATGCAACCAGCTTGCTTTGGGTTTGGGACAAGGAATTGTACTGACGTCTTCATTGGTCCGATTCTTGGGGCGGGATTTTTTTTTTCCTTTGGCGCGGCTGGCTCGAGCACACTCAGAGTTGGGACACCCAAAGCAAGCAAAACATCGTCAAAAGCTGCTAGAATTCTCCAAGCTCGGACGGACAACACACAGAATCACGTGCAGCAATCAATACTCCGCAAACCGACCTTGGGCTTGGGGACGTGTCTAGAGCACCGTCGTAGTTTGCCCCTATATATATACCACAGTCGCCTGCTTTTCAACTCAAAAACCTGCAAAACACCTCCTTGCCCTACCCCCTCCTTCGCAGCAGCTATGAGCGTGGAGCTGTTGGACGGCGCGATGATCCGCGAGTTCGTGGAGGATGAGTGCGCCTTGGACAGCTCCAAGGCGGAGCGCTTCACCAAGCTCGACGCCAACAGGGACGGCCTCCTCTCCTACTCTGAGATGGCGGCGGAGCTCCGAAGTATCCGACTGCTCGAGACCCACTTCGGTGTCGACGGGGACAAGCCCAGTCCAGACGAGCTCAGACGGATGTACAACTCCTTGTTCCTGCAGTTCGACCATGACGGCAACGGTACCGTGGACCTGGAGGAGTTCAAGGCCGAGATCAAGAACGTGATGTTGGAAATTCCGTGACCACAAGTCTTTATTATTATGGAATTGTGATATTCCGAAATTCAATAATCAGAAAATTGCTGAATTAATAGGATTGGGATTTAATTTAGAAGATATTCTCTATTATCTAACAAGATTGAGATTTAATCTTATAGAGAAATCTGTCCCTCTGTCTGCCTATAAATATAACTCAAAATTCATCTTAGGGTTATCTCACGAAAACTTCAATTACGGCTTACGGCTGACCGCTAAAGGCGAAAGGAGAGAAGACGCGTTTCAGATTTAGAAGTTTGCTTCATCAAGATCTCATCTTCGGTATTCCGCAATGTCTACGGGTATATTTTACATTGTTTAGTGACTAGTTTATGATCAAGATCTTAAATCGTAACCATGCTAATGTTAATAATGCTTACGTATCAAAGAATCAGTTAACATGTGGTATCAGTCGCTTCGTTAAGATCATATTCTTAGTTCTAAATCAAGACAAAATCAGTTTTTATCAATGTTTCTGTATTTTCCGAAAAAGTGTCAGAATTTGACAAAAATATATATTTTTCTGAATGGAAATAACATTTTCTTCAAGATTTATTGTTTTGCCATAAACTTTTCATATTTTAGCCTTTTTCGGCCGTTTAGACCCTCAAAATCACGTTTAAAGTGCTTTTTGGGCATATTTGCTATGTAAACATGATGATATAAATTTTGTTTGATGTTTCTGTGTCTTGATCTGTGATCGTGGAGTAAAACTCTATTATGTAGGACCAAAAAATATTTTTCTTAATTATTTTATCCATACAAATACCTTATATGCGTATAACATATGAGAAAAATATGTCTTTAAGAGCAATATTCATATTATATTGTTTTGATAATCACCACAGTGATTTCATCTCAATACATGAACATTTCTCTTCTTTTGTTATGTCATTCATATTATTGGTTATAGTTCACCACAGTGGACTCAAAGAATGTAATGAACGTCAAACTAAGTAAAATCATTGTTGGTTGTTTACTAGCATTATGTATTACCCACATGTAGACTATGCATTAATAGTAAAATAACCATTATGGAGTTGATTCATTTACGTGATTAAGCTTGTATAGGATATCCACATATACCATACTCATTTAATTATTGGTTTAAATCACTCTCTTATGTATGAATCTTAGTCATATTTGTTTATATGTGTTTACAACTTAAAAATTAATTGTAGTGAGCATGTTTCTATAATGCAGTTCATCAACCTGCCCAACTTAATTGCTTTGTCAAATCAATTCCTGAACTAGATGGAACTAATTATACCGAGTGGAAAGAACATGTTGAGTTTTACTTGAGTGTGCTTGAGATTGACTCAGGATTAACTATAGACAAGCCTACCGATATTACTGCTACCCCCATAGAAAGTAAGATCAAAAACTTTAACGCATGGACTAGATCTAACAAACTATGATTGAAATTCATGCGTTTAACCACTGCTAACAACATCAAATCATCTATTCCTGAGAGTGAGGGCCAGATAGCTAAGGAGTATTTAAGAATAGTCATAGAACGCTTTAAGATTGCTGATAAAGCAATTGCTGGAAAACTCATGGTTGAACTAATGATTGCCCGTTATGATGGTACCAAGACTATGCAGAAACATGTACTTGACATGACCAATCTGGCTGCAAAATTAGATAAATTGGGCATGACTATAGCAAATTCGTTCCTAGTCCAATTTATCCTAAACTCGTTGCCTCAGCAATAAGGTATTTTCAGATTCACTATAACACAATTAAGGATACGTGGAATGTGAATCAACTGACCAATAAGTTGGTTCAGGAAGAGGCTCGACTTATGCAGCAAAATGGTCATGTTGCTCAGGCAAATTACATGCATGAGAATGGGAAGAACAAAGTCGGTAAGAAAAATAGAAGGGCATCAAGAATAGTCCATCCAATCAGTCAGGCCAACCTGCACCTAAGAAAGCAAGGAAGAATGATAATTTCCACTTCTGTAAAAATCCTGGACACATTCAGAAAGATTCACTACAACAGAACATGTCTTTGGCGTCGGTTGGTTAACCCCTTTTAGCGACGGTTCTCAAACGACGCCTATGTGGGTGCCGCTAAAGGTCGAACTCTTCAGCGTCAGTTTTATAACCGACGCCAAAAGGGTTCACGCTACAAAAATGGCGCCATCTAGGACACTTTCTGCGTCGTTTTGTAACAAAATAACCGACGCCATATTTCCAGTCGCCACGGACGTACTTCCCTACACGGCCGTGTTTATAGGCGTCAGTTTTATACTAATAACCGACGCGTTTGCCACCACGGCCGTACTTTCCTGCACGGTCGGGTTGTTTGTCATATTAGGCGGCGGTTTTTATCCAATAACTGACGTTGTAAGCCTTTGATGATGGTGTTCTATAAATAACTAACGCCTATGTTTTATTTTTTTTTCTTATCAGATTGCAGGCCTGCTGTTGCTGGTCAGCAGGATGAGAACCTACAGTTCAGTTTTCTGAACTGCAGGTTTACAACATCCATTGATACCAGCCTACAAACAGGCCACAAACCTGCAAAATCAACATATATACTTTTCACACAAGTAGATACATTCAGACATCAATTCAATTCTCACATTCACACATGTAGAAATATTCAAATACATGTAGAAACATTCAGACATGTATAAACATTCAGAAATATTTATTTACAAAATATCATTCAACATCGCTATCAGCATCCCAATAATATTTTACAATCACCACTGTTTGTATGGCTCTTGCCCATTCTTCTCTTATTTCATTTAATACTTCCATCGTATATGGAGCATGTACATATTTTAAGCGTTTACCTATAGTGTGATCAGTTTTAAACACCTGCAAAGAGAATGATGTATATATAAGTAATAATATAAAAATAAGGAGTGACGCCTAATACCTTGAATTCTTCAGATTTTCTTGAAGCAACAAACATGTCCCAATCTTCTTTGTCAAAGAAGTTCTACTGTTCAAGGGCTGACTTCTTCTTCTTATCACAATCTTTTATGTATTCTCTGTTGAGATTTGTCCTATAGTTCCTTAGCATCTTTCCAGCATGTTGCATCACACTTTTACGATACAGCTTCTCATCCAATGCAAACAGATTTTGTAAAATAGAATTCTTATTAACTAGTATCCAAAAATAGAATTGCAAATAATAGAATTTGTAATCTACAAAATAGAATTGCAAATAATAATAACTCACACATAAAATCTTCCATATCAAGTCTTTCTTCGCCTGGGGATCTTTATGCCAATTATCATACTTAACTCCACAATGGCTTCGAGTGACAACCCCAAGATAGTTTACAAAATTATTGCAGTTCACTCCAATTGCATTTCCTCCATTATCAAACTCCACAACCAATCTGGATCCACTGCCACTTAGCACTATTAACTTCTTCAACAGAGTGATGCCCCTTTTCTTGTTAAGTTTTTGGTGATGTGCATCAAGTTCCTCTAGTACTTTAGTGGGTACATGTGCATCATCAACCTAAAATTTGACAAAAATAAACACACTGAATTAGCCCAATATAGAAATATGGGATATATGACATAACTAGAAGATAATGAATTTTATAGAAATGCAGGATATGTTTTTAGAACTTACATTGGTATCCTGGCCATGCTCATCATGGACAACATGCTCATCATGGACTTCATGCTCATCATGGTCAGCCATCTGAAAATGTCATTAAAAAGGCAAACACTTAGCATTTGTATTAACTAGAAGATAATGAAACATCAAATCTGAAAATGATATTGATATTAAAAAAGCAAACATTTAGCTTCAATAAAAAAATATAAACATGCATGCCTCTAAAATTGTGATCTTTTATCAATTAACAATCCTTCTAGTCATTCAGTAGTAGTGAAATTCAGGGCATAAACACATGTGATGTCATTCTGATATATAATAAATGTGTACCACCTATCCCATCCTTGAACACCTAATCTCACTAGTAAGTGTATAATGTGTATTGGGTTTTCAAGAAAATTTCGGCAGCATTTCCCCGATGTTCTCTAAGTACATATGTACTTAGAGAACAAACGGGGAAATGCTGGCGAAATTTTCTCAAAAACTCAATACACATTATACACTTACATCTCAAAAACTCAATACACATTATACACTTACATCCTAAGTGAGATTAGGTGTTCAAGAATAGTCCCAAACCGAGGACTATCCAAGATTTACTCCTAATGAGTAAATCTTAGACGGGTTTCTAGTCCAACAAACACAATAATAGATAGGTACATGTTAGGATTTCATCACAATTAATGTTAGGGTTTCATCACAATTGATGTTAGTGTTTCATCAATGTTAGGGTTTAATCAAATCAAATTAGGATGCTAGAATGGACAAGTTTAAATCTTATTTCAACATGCATCAAAATTTACTGACTTAGGTCAAACACTAGGATTAGAAACACAAATATATGCAAGCAAAAGATTTGTTCGTATCCTAGGATTTACATAAAGCATTACATAAAGATTTGTTCATATCCTTACCAACAGCAAGCACGGTCGTGGCTGTGTTGGCCTACCACGACCGTGCTTGACAACACGGCCGTGCTGGACAGCACAGCAGTGGTAGGCCAACACAGATACGGTCGTGCTTGCCCTTACCAACAACAAGCACGACTGTGGTTGTGTTGGCCTACCACGGCCGTGCTAGATGACACGGCCGTGGTAGGCCAACATAGCCACGACCGTGCTTGATGTTGGTAAGGAGCTACGGAGAAGGAAAGCTACGGAGAAGGAAGCAAAGAGGCTAGGGCTACCTGGAGCTAGCGTGGAGAAGAGCGGCGGCGACCGACGGCAGCAGTGGCGACGAGAAGGAGAGCAACAACGCAGGTGAGCAGTAGCAGACCGGCGGCGGCAGCAGCAGAGCAGACCCACGGCGGCAAGAAGCAGCAGACCCACGGCGGCAGCAGAGCAGAGTAGACCAGAGGCCGCAACGATCGTCGGGCGATTTTAGGCGAGCGGCGATCACAACAAACTATCACAATGAAACAGGAAGGAAGGGGAAGAGACGAGTGATACGGGTCTATTAAGTTTATCACCAGCGTCGGTTATCTGTAACACCGACACCTTTTACCTTTAAGCGTTGGTTGATAGTAAATGACCGACGTTCAATTAGACAATCTTTGCCCTAAATTATTTAGCGGGAACCATTATCATCGTCGGTTTTCAGAAGGATAACCGATGCCTATATTGGAACTTTTCACACAAATTTCCATCTTATATCGGCATCAGTTATTAGTTAAATCACCGACGTTGTATGTGCTACTTTGGGGCAAAAAAATTTTCACTCGAAAATTGGATTTCACGGGTGATTTTAGGCATCAATTTGTTTTACACAGCCGACGCTGAATACAAACCGGTACCCATGTCTGGATGGTCTTCGAATATAGACGTCGGGGTTCCTAAATAGCCGATGTTGAATATTATATGCGTCAGTTTTGGTAAAGAACCGACGCCCAGAAAAGCGACACTGAATGATGTTTCTGTAGTAGTGATTGCGTGAAACGCAAAGAATGGTTTGAAAAGAAAGGTAAGCCTTTAGCTTTTGTATGTTTCGAATCAAACTTTATATAAGCACCTTGTAATACTTGGTGGATTGATTCTGGCTCTAATTTTCATGTTTCAAACTCGATGTAGGGATTCCTTATAACCCGGAACACAAGTCCAAGTGAAGCCTATCTTTATATGGGAAATAGAGTGAAAGCTCCAGTAGAAGCCATTCACACTTTTCGTTTAGTATGAGACTCTGGTTTTCATTTAGATTTGGAGCAAACTCTTTATGTACCTTCCATTTCTCGAAATTTAATTTCCATGTCTAAACTTGATAATGATGGTTTTTCATTAGAAATAGGCGGTGGACGTTTCATTTTGTTTAAGAAAAATTATTTATTTGGTTCAGGCATTTTGATCAATGGTTTATATCAAATTTCTTAATAATACATTTTCTGAATCTCTTCTTGTTACCTTGCATTCTAAAGTGGGTTTGAAATGAAGTAGGATGAGTGAAAGTTTTGCATTCTTGTGGTATAAGGGACTGGGTCACATATCCAGAGAAAGAGTTAACCAATTGGTAAAAGATGAGATTCTTCCGAGTCTTGATTTTACTGATTTTGGTGTTTGTGTGGATTGCATTAAGGGTAAGCAAACCAAATAGACTAAGAAAGGAGCCACAAGAAGTACTGAACTTCTCAAAATTATACATACAGACATATGCGGACCTTTCGATGTTCCATATTTTGGTGGAGAAAAATATTTCATTACCTTTATAGACGATTATTCACGTTACTGTTATCTTTACCTTTTACATGATAAATCTCAATCTGTGAATGTTGTTCAAATTTACATTACTGAAGTTGAGAGGCAAGTAGGTAAAAAGGTGAAAATCATTAGGTCTGATAGAGGTGGTGAGTATTACGGAAAATATGATGAATTAGGACAACGTCCTGGTCCTTTTGCTAAACTCTTAGAAAAATTAGGGTTTGCCCCTTAGTACACAATGCCCGGTTCCCCATGGATGAATGGTGTAGCAGAGAGATGTAATCGTACACTTCTAGAAATGGTTAGGAGCATGATGTGTCATTCTAATTTGCCCATATCATTGTGGATGCATGCCCTTATGACCGCTGTGTATATCTTGAATCAGGTTCCCGGTAAAGCTGTTCCTAAAACACCTTTTGAGTTGTGGAAAGGATGGAAACCCAGTTTAAGACATTTACATGTATGGGGATGCCTAGCGGAGACACACATTTATAATCCACATGAGAAGAAACTCGATCCAAAAACCATTAGTGGTTTTTTCATTGGGTATCCAGAACGATCAAAGGGGTTCATATTTTACTGTCCTAATCATACTACTAGAATTGTAAAAACTACTAATGCTAAATTCCTTGAGAATGGCGAAATCAGTGGGAGTGATAAAGTTAGAGAAGTGATCATTCGAGAAATAAGGGCACCAATACCAATTCCATTTCCCTCAATTCCGACTGACATTGTTCCAACTAATGTTGTTGATCCAATCAATAATCTAGAACAAAATGTCAATGATCATGCACTCCATAATGAGCATGTTGTCGCCATTGAACCGAATGTAAATGCAACACGTATAGTAGAATTAAGAAGGTCTACAAGAAATAGGAAATCAAGTATTTCAGATGATTATTTGTTGTATTTACAAGAATACGAATTTAACATAGGGATGGATAAAGATCCGGTTACGTATTCACAAGACATGAAATCTGAAAATTTTGAGAAATAGATCGATGCCATGTGTGATGAGATAAACTATATGGCTACAAAAAAAGTTTGGGAGTTGGCCGATTTACCAGAACGACATAAGAAAGTCAGTTGTAAGTGGGTTTATAAGACCAAACGTGACTCTCTTGGTAAAATCGAATGACATAAAGCCAGACTTGTAGCTAAAGGTTTTAATCAAGAAGAGGGCATTGATTATAATGAAACATTTTCTCCAGTTTTTAAAAAGGATTCTTTACGAATCATTATGGCTTTAGTAGCTCATTTTGACTTAGAGTTACATCAGATGGATGTGAAAATGGCTTTTCTGAATGGGAGTTTAGAAGAAAAAGTCTACATGGCTCAGCCAGAAGGATTCATTATTGATGGAAAGGAAAACATGGTCTGTTTGTTAAGGAAGTCAATATATGGATAAAAGCAAGCTTCACGAAAATGGTATATTAAGTTTGACAATACCATCGCTGTCTTTGGGTTTACTGAAAACATTGTTGATCAATGTATATACCTGAAGATCAGTGGGAGTAAGTTTGCATTCTTGGTTCTATATGTTGATGATATTCTAATTGCCAGCAACGATCTTGGTTTATTATGGGAAACTAAGGTTTTTCTTTATCAAAATTTTGAAATGAAAGATATGTGAGAGTCTTCTTATGTGATTGGGATAGAAATATTATGTGATAGGTCACATAGGTTTTTGGGATTGTCTCAGAATGCTTATATCGAAAAAGTTTTGGAAATATTTAATATGGTGTCTTGTGATTCTATGTTGTTCCAATTCAGAAAGGGGATAAGTTCAACTTAAGTCAATGTCCTCAAACTGAATTAGAGCGTCATCGAATGAAAGAAATTCCTTATGCCTCTCTTGTAGGAAGTTTGATGTATGCACAGGTCTGCACTAGACCAGATATAAGTTTTGCAGTCGGTATGTTGGGTCATTATCAAAGCAATCTGGCATTGATCATTGGAAAGCTGCAAAGAAAGTGTTGAGGTACTTACAGGGAACGAAGAAACATATGCTCACATTCAGGCATACCGATCACCTTGAAGTGATTGGTTACACGGATTCAAATTTTGGTGGATGTGTGGATACTAGGAAAAGCACTTTTGGTTATGTGTTTGTTTTAGCTGGAGGTGTCATTTCGTGGAAGAGTGCCAAACAAACCATCATTGCATCGTCCACCATGGAGGCTGAATTTGTAGCATGCTTTGAGGCTACAGTTCAAGCATTATGGTTACGGAATTTTATTTCAGGGCTAAGAGTCATGGATTCTATTGCTAGGCCGCTGAAAATTTATTGTGATAATGCCGCAGTAGTATTCTTTTCAAAGAATGATAGATATTCTAAGGGCATAAAGCACATGGAGATGAAATATCTATCAGTTAAAGAAGAAATTCGGGAGAAGAGAGTGTCAATTCAGCACATTAATATGAGTGCTAATATAGCAGATCTATTTACTAAAGGGTTGCCACCCAAGACATTTAAGCAGCATGCAGAAACAATGGGTCTTGAGGGTAACCAATAGCTTTTCTTATTTTGTAGATTGCTAAGTGTTTTTGTAATGACATTATTTGAGTATTCAGTATTGGAACTTCTGAATTTTTCTGTTTCATATCATGACTCGTATGTACATATTATTGTAATGTATGATAACAGAAATATTCTTTCCTAAGACATTAAGTGGACAATTATGATTGCTTCGCTATACATAACTGGTTAATTTGGTTGTTGGTCAGTGGTACATGGAAGGAACTATGTTCTTTAATTAATATAGAACTGCTATGACACTCATCAATGATTCGGGTTAACCAAAGTAATTACGATAAATCCGTTATGTATATTATTTCAGCATTTATGCGTGCCTTATATTTTCTTGTATAACACCATAATAGAATTGTAATATGGACCAAGTGGGAGACTGTTGGAAATTTCGTGACCCACAAGTCCTTATTATTATGGACTTGTGGATATTCCGAAATTCAATAAAAGCTTATATTATGTGGCCCATATAACAATCATGGTCTAAACAGGAAATTGTTGAATTAATAGGATTGTGATTTAATTTAGAAGATATTCTCTATTATCTAACAACCTTGATGGACGGTTGAAATTTAATCTTATAGAGAAATCCATCCCTCTCTCTGCCTATAAATATAACCCAAAATTCATCTTAGGGTTATCTCATGAAAACTGCAATTACAGTTTACGATTGACGGCTAAAGGTGAAGGGAGAGAAGACGCGTTTTAGATCTAGAAGTTTTGCTTCATCAAGATCTCATCTTCTGTATTCCGCAATGTCTATGGGTATGTTTTACATGACTAGTTTCTGATCAAGATTCTAAATCGTAACAATGCTAATGTTAATCATACTTACCTATCAAAGAATCAGTTTCTCCATGCAGCCAATGGCCTAGGTTTCCTTCCCGTGCAGATGGTGCTCGACGAAGGCAGCTTCCTCAAGATCGCAGATTCGCAGTGGAGAGGGAGTCCGCCAAGCTTGCCGCACTTGCTGCGTGAGGTGTTTCCGGAATGGTTCGCTGTGGAGAATTTATTTGTAGGTTGCGCCGGCTGATATGATGTGATTTTCTATTACTCGATCTATTTAGATGATCGAAATTTTTGTAGGTTATCATGTTTTACTTGCTAATAGTAGTGTATTGGTTGAAACGACTCAATCTCTGGAACAAATATCGGAGTATATGTTATCAGATTTAAATATCTGGATCTGCTTTTTCCAGATTGATCTTATTGGCGCTGATTTCCTTGTCATGTGTCTGTCATTATGGTACCGGGCGTACCGCTTATTATTGTGAAATGGTGGCCACGGGCTTAATCATTTACTCATAAACTGGCATCTGGTGATAAGCTCGCATATACTGACAACATTATAAGGTTTGAAACAAAACATAATCCCTGCAGTTTCCGGAAAATCGTACCCTATTGCACCCGCCATGTAAACAAATCCTGGTATATCAAAGTTTAGTTTAAAAGGGACATCGAAATTACGCATTACGAATCTAGTGTTAAAATGCGTCCTTTGTGGCTTCACTGGAACAATAATGAAACAATTTGAAAGGAAAAAAAAAAACAACAACCTCATCAATCTACTAAAGGTCTATTTTTAGTTTCTTAAGTTTTATGTCACATTTACCATAAAACCAGCCCAATCAAAATGGCAGTTTCTATCTTTAACTTGAAAATGCTACTTTAATTTGTGATTTTGAAACCAAGCGTACTATACTGAGAATTGTAACCTAATGGTGTAATTAGTTATATCGTACAAAAGAAAACTCACATATTGCAAGATGAAATTTATAAAAAGTGAGGTTAAAAATATTGGTAAATGCTTCAAAAAAATATCTCTCCCATCTCAATGTGACCCATACAAAATTCATACTCAAATGAGAACCCTGCTTCGTTATAGATTTGAGTTTGGAGCCCCAATGTTTATTGTTATTGTCTCACTATATTTCCCTCTATATTATCAATAAGTTCACTACACTATTAAGTTACCAACGGATATATTACTAATCCAGTAGAAATATAGAAACTTGATGACATGGTGTAGGTCTTACAAGTGTAATCCATAATATGAAACATCATGATAAACTATTGCTTGCCTATCCAACACGCTAAAATGCCAACATGTAAATTATATCATTAGTGATATGCAACTGAACTTCATATCGAAAACCAAAAAGTAAAGTCACTGTAATACAAGAAAACATGTTCTACATGAGGCTATCATTCAATACTCCATGCACTAGGTTAGATCACATAAAAAATGTCAATCAAAAGCTGACACTAGAACATGGTGCCTTAGCTTGAATCCCATGAAAAAGTAGTCAACTAGAAGATACCCTTAGTACTCAATACAATATATTGTACTACATGAAGAAGGATTTTCTTAAATAAGTACATGTATTTTGTCATGTTGCTTACAAAAGTGTTGAACATGAGTTGAAGAAATTGTTGATTTCCACCTTCTTTCTCTTATTAAATCATGATTACGGTACTATAATTCTAGTTATATATGGATTAGTTTCATGTAGGCTTCATTTATGTATGCTGTTACATGGAACAATGTTTTTGGATGGAATAATCAGAGAAGATAGTTTGAATATACTTATAACCCGGGTTAAAAATTTCATGAACAACTCGTATATGATCGATCAAGATGATGATCATGTGTAGGTTAGTAGAGCTTTTCATTAGCGTCAAGTGTTGTCTCGATGGGATTCTTTTTTCTTTTTCTAGATCTCAGACGTATCTAAGTGTGCTAATTAATTTATAGATTCCCTTTGCCATTGTGTCTATGATCAAATTTAATTATATGGTATACATGAGTACTTTATGCGTCATGTAAGGAGTGGGATTCGAGAGGGAATCCACTCCTCATTTAATTTGAGGAATAAATCCATCTATTTAAACATATTAACAAGTGTCTCTGAATAATGTATAATTTTTTTTATTTCTAAAATGATGATATATAAAATAACCTAAGTATAGTAGCGGAATAATATTATAGGACTATATACAATATATCAATATTACATAATATTCTCCCATAATAGGACTTACATGATAGTACAACATCATCAGAATCTAAGTAGAGGGATATCTAAACTATCTTAAGTCTATCTCCCATCAGGAGTCATCTCCATAAGTCAGGTCCACATTTGTATGTCCTCCATGTCCTACACCTGGTATTGGAAGCATACCCGAGAAGATAAGACAAAAATGGAAATTATCAGCACGGAAGCCAGTATGACTATATCTAACGGGGATTGAGCAACATTCGAAAAAAGGACATAAAAAAAACAAGACTTCCTATAGAAGAGAAAAGTACTATCCAAGTGGATATATAAAAGAACATGAATATAAGATCATAATCAGGAACAAGAGATTGTTTGCCTTAAACAATGTCACAATAATAATATCACAATTCATAAGAAATTGCTGAGTAATGTGAAGATTAGCATGTATGTATATAATAACAAAGGATGGGAGGATTAAAACCACAGTGCCAAATAAAATATAGAGTTTGTAGGAGGCTAAAACGTCTATGCATTGGATGTAGGACTAAAACCTCAATGATTGGTAGGAGGACTAAAACCGTAGTGCCCAAAATATTATATGTTGCAGGAGGACTAAAACCTCAGTTCAGAGGTAGAAGGACTAAAACCTCAGAACCTAAAATAAATATGGTATCACTACATCTAGTTATGACTAGTCAATCACCCATGTAAATATGGTAGGAAAGATGAAGTATAGTCATGTTCAAATAAAGGATGAGATCTATATAAAGTGGAGTTAAATGAAAAATAAATATATATTCAAACATTTCAACAATTAAGATACTTCACATGATCACAAAAGTTGACTTGAAAATTAGGATTTTGCAAGTAGTAACATGAACGAGATATAAATAAAGAATCCAACAAGAATTTTCAACAAAATAAGATGATTATAAGATCCATATCAATGCATACTTTCTCACATAAGTCAACTTCTCAAAAGAGAGAGAATGTGTAAAGGGTAGTATGTCTCGAAGGACCATGAGAGAGATATAAAAAGTAGGTTATTATTCATTATGAAAAATAGGGATGCAACATACATCAAGATAAAGAGGAGTAGATCAATTGCTCAATATAATTTATGGGATGCAACATACCTTAAAGATGTTTGTCAACTTGTCAAAATCCAAACATTTGATCCAAGTCAGAATTCTAAGATTTGAAACATTTACGGTTGATATAAGATTTCCATATGAATTGGTTTATGAGATTATAATACATTGATGGATTTTCCAAAGAACTTGAATAGGAGAATAATAGAGAAGGTTAGGCGTCATTTCCTAGTGGTAAACTGATTTATATGTGTGTTAAGACCATGGGAGGGGAATATATATAACTGTTTGGCTTGGGTAGAACAAATTTATCTATTTTTGTGTACTAGGAAAAATATGTAATATATATTGTGAAAGGAGAAATTTAAACATCTGTTAACACATAACAGAAAAAAAACAAATATACAAAAATCACTCTCCTTCCATTTCTTTATGTCTATGTTTTCCAATACATTTCTCTTTTTCTAACAATTTGGTCACATAAATATTGACTACTATATTTACAATTAAGAGACTTCTAACTATCACTCTCTGTACTCATTTACTCAATGTAAATATGTATAATTGTTTAATGTACAATTGTGTAGGATATACATATTGAATTCCTTTTCATCTATCTTTATTTTTATGAACCTCTTATATATGCTAATTCATCCCATTACAAAATAACTTTCCCACAATGTTTCTCATTTCTCTTTAGAGTTATTTGAAAACATGTATAACAATTATTATTCCAATAAAGGCGTCTATTTAATAATATTAAGTTAGAACCAAAATTTTGAAATTTGATGATATATTTGTTCAGTCATATGTACTAAATGGTTGCTTAGTTTGGATTATCAAATGTGGCATTTCTAATTCCATCAATCATTAGTGATGTAGACGTTGGTATGTGTGCCTAGAGAGACAATCATATGATGATTGTCATGGCATATCTTGTAAACGATTCGATTAATAATAAAGGCAAACTTCTAATTTATTTTGTTTGATTCAGTTATGCGATAATGATGTTACATAATAAATGTCTAAAGAATGATGTTATTCAATGAGGTATGTCTTCAGGTTGAGGACATGAACAATGAGATCATATAGATGTCAAGAGTATATACATTCTTGTTATGTCTCTAGTCAGTTGTTATTGTGGAAGCTGATAGACAACAATAACACATAATCCTAGAGTGTCTGTTGGTTGATGACCAAATCTCCTTAAGTCATGATATGTGATATCACGCCAAACACGTAGATACTTGTTAGAGAATAGTACATCAGACAGACCCACCTTGAGAGTGATGCATGGAAACCATGATTATTAGTCAGAATCATCTCTCATAGTGATGATGGTGATTGTGGTTCTTAGACCTTAAATACTACATTCATCACATGTTGTTTGATGTAATTTGATAGCATCCATCATGATCTTGAATATGAGTTTCCGTAAAGGTGGTGCTCGAGTTCATTGTGACACATGGGGATGACTTCCAGTGATGTACATGGGATTTGTCCCTACTACATGATTGTGATATCCTAGACAATTGATAAGTGAGACTGAAAAATACATGGCCATGCTCGTGTGAGTCAATATGTGATATTAAGTTTACATATATCTCAAACAGTCTACTCTAGTTCAAAGAACATGTATTCAATGTTGCAGAAGATGATAATTTCATGCCTAGAATTCAACCTAGATATAAGTGACAAAGGAATTGTAAGGCCCCTAAACTTGCTTAATGAGTTGAATAAGCTTAATTATCATAATTTAATTCTTATAACCCTAATATAACCTTGTTATATGCTTTGAAATCATAAGACAAGCTTCAGTTTCAAATTTGGTTCAATTTGGACATTGTTTCAGCAAGTTATGCAATTTTATGCACATTTGGGACTTTTCTACAATTTATCCAATTGAGAAGTTTTCTTTGCAATTTATCACTTGCAATATGCTCCTTGGATATTCTCTCATGATTATTGAGCTTTTTGATCCATGGGTCTCCTATTTAAACCTAGGTTTGAAGGTCTTTTCCTCAAGGGTATTTTAGGATTTACCCCTTCATGGATGAGCTACCTTTAGTAGCTATCAACTAATGAATTATTTGTTTTGCTTAGAAATTAAAGAAATGAGGGATAATAATGTCGATATGGACAATGGGGGAGCTAATTGTGTGTGTGCTTGTATATTCTTAATAGTTTAATGCCATAGACACTTGGAAAGATACTAGAACTTCAACTTTTTCTTTTTCTTTCTCTTAAAGTTGCATATATTTATCCCTAAGCACCCAAACGAGACAATTGATCTCCACCACTTCCCTCTTTCTATGAAACACATTCTCCCTCTATTCTTCTATGAATTTCCTGTCCAAGGAAGAAGAAAGAGGGGATCTTCTTGGAAAAAGAATCTAGGTTGCAATTGACTTCCTTTTAGGGTTTGAAAAGCTTCCTTCTAGTGATCTTGACCTAAAAGAGTAAGAATCCCCTTCTTTCCTCCATTTATTTCTTTGTTATTCTTCCTCCTACCTTTCTCTAGGTCAGAACCTTGCTGTTCCATGGTAAAAATTTCTCTAGATATCTAAAACCATACCTTTCTTGCTCATTATTTTTAGGGTTTGCTCATTTGATGAAGAAAGGTACTAGATGGATGAGTTCATAGCTTATACTTGAATTTTCTACCCTACCTACTCGGTTTTTCTTCTTTTTGGTATTTCATCTTCTCATTAGAGGCAAGTTTTATAACTTGCTCCACGTTTATTGCTTACCATAAGCTTTCTAGCCCATGTTCTTGCTTGAAAATGATGATCCATGCACTAAAAAGCTATGCTTGACTTGGATTTCGATTTTTATAATGTTCCCTATTCTGATTTTAGTTCTATATGAACCTGTATTCACATGTACAATATTCCTAAGGTATAATATGACTTGGATCAGGTTATTTTGACAACCAATGGTGCTAAACACCTATCAACCAATGGTAAATTTTAGGGTTTAAAGTTGATTTCTTCTATAAACACATGACTCAATTGTGGTACCATTGAAACAACCGATGGTGTTGTCTTCATGAAAACTAATGGTGGTGACCAAGGGTGTCAACTAATGTTCACCCTTTAGGTCCGGTGTTGTCCTAATTAGAAGCTTAGTGATTAGCCACTAAGTACCCTAATGATGTTATCAATCAATGGTGATATTAGTTTGATATTCGAGGGTGATTAACTAATATAGTGATGATCTAACAACCTATGGTGACTTAATGGTCACTAGTGATGGTGGATCAGGTTTCCAAAACCTATGGTGAGTTAATCATATGGTTGTAGCATCAATTAAGCCTTAGACCAATGGTTTCTTTGGTCACTGGATGCATGGTTTTCACATATGAACTTGACCCAATGGTCAAGATCTAATATTTATTCTTCCAATAAAGTGGAATGATGGCTAATGTAACATTTTGGTCCTAATAATGTGATTTAAATAGTTTCCTTTATATGATTAACTTAAGGAGCTTACTTTGTTGACAATGGAAGGCTTGTTTTAAATGAACAGTCGATTGTGGGTTTTACCCTACTCTCAATGGAACTGTTTGTGTTTTTAATTAAGGGATGTCTAGGGTTAGAGGGTGACTCTTTCTAGAGAACAAATCAAGGACTTCATAGGTGGTTTATACAAGGTGTTTACTTATGTAAACAACCAATGGTCTTACCGTTTAAACATCCAATATTTCTGGGTGACATTGTGGTATGGTGATATGGGTTGAATGATGATGGAACAAATGGAGGGTTACCATTAATAAGGTAGTCTTCCCTATTCACTCATATGAATAGAAGGGATGATAACCATATTGTGTTGATATGTAACGCTAATGAGGTATAGCTTGTTATACCTAGCTTTAATATAACTAAATGATGGTAATTGGGTATGAATAGTCCTTGAATGATTAATACAATCATGGAGTACTCTCTTATTATTGTTGAAACCCTAGTATGCTATAACCCGATGGTTACACCTTGATTTATGTGTGGGTTCATACTTGAGAATAGTATGGAATGTAATGGTGATGCCTCACCTTATGCATCCATGATCCAATGGGGATGTCGTGAGTTAGGGTTTGGGTATAAGTGCTAATTAGTAACAATAATATATTTTATCTTGTTGAACTTAACTCTAATGCAAATAGATAAAGATCCTATATGATGGAATGATGGTGAAATAACCTCCTTAATATGATCATAACCTTAATATGTTAATTGGTGGTTATCATAGCCACATGGTTGACACTTTCTTATTCTAAACATGTGCATTATGAATATGATGCAGGTTAATCATATCTAGATTCCTTGCATATTGATGTAATAAAAGAATGTTCTTAATGTTAATATAACCCTGCTATGATTGTTTATGAATATCTCCTACATCATTAATGCAATATTGTGTTGATCTGGTGTATTATATGTAAGTGATGTTGTTGAGCCTTGCTATAAGGCATGGAATGATAATGATGATCTTGCAGGGAATAATATGATTGTCTTGATAACCTTTGGGGATGGTTGAGCCCTGAATGAGTTGTAATCCTCTTGTGTTGATAAGGGTTGATACCTTGTGATATTGTGAAAAGGATTTATATCTTGTGATAGTATGATGACTAGTATAGCCTCACGAATGGCAAGTGAATAGTACCATGTGATGATGAGATGAGAAATTATGTTTCACACGTTTTATATCTTTTGAAGTTGTGATATTTATATGCTTGTTAGAAGTAAATTAGGCTTTGTATGTCTACTTGTTTGATGCAGTCTTAATTCACCCAATTGACATACCTAATCAAGTGAAACTATAATATATACTGCCTTGTGCCATAGATCCATCTGACTGTCAGAACTTGCCAGATGGTGAAATGAGTATTCCTAAGGGAAACTCAGAGTGTATACTATTGAGTATGTGGGGTGCTTGTCATCCTGAATTCAAGTGTTTAGGGAGGATGACTATGGTCATACCTAGCCGTTAGTTTGAGAATGGCTGCGGTTTTGTCTCAATGTTTATATATGTGATGATATTGGAGGACAACTGCGGTTGTACCTCAGATGGGAGGGTATGCGTACCCACCTCCTTTCGCTAGTGTCGTGTCCTGTACCAAGGATGATGGACTAGGCTGTTAGCAGCTTGACCGTATGTGTCGTTGTGGCGGACCTGTACTGACCAGGGGCGGAGAAGATCTTAGGATTCCAGCTCTTCCTTGATCTTTTATGAATCTGATTTCGACTTAGCAATGATCAGTTGGATTTTGAGTGGTATCCTCAAATTCCTTAGGGCTAAATAAAATATTTAAGACAGTCATATAGCATATCTATTTAGGGTTATACACAACACTGCATATTGGATGATAACCCTTATTTTCTTTCTTTTCACTAAGATCATGTATAGTACAATAAGAGATAATAGATATACTTATGTTGTAGTTATGTTCATGTTGTAAACATGCTTATCTTGTCAAATATACTGGCATTGATTGTTAAGATGATGTTGTTAACTATGTTTAATATTCCTAGCCATGCCTATGTAATTAGAAATGCTTAAACTGCTAATCATGCCTATGTAGTTCATTATGTTATGATGTTAGTTCTACTTATGATATAAATCTATTTCCTTTGTTTGAGATGCCAATATTGATATATATGTTATGTCACTAAACATATTCATAATGTCAATGATGCTTATGCTACTAGATTGTTTGTGTTGTTAGCAAGGAATATGATGATAATTAGATTAATGATAATGATTGTTATTAGATGTAATTTGATGATATTTGAGTAAATATCTATCCAAAGAAATGGATTTATTTGTTATCTATATATGCATTGATGATCATACTTGTTCCTAAGCTTTATTGCTTAATCTTTTTAGCATACTCGAACAATTCAATCTGTTCAATTGATTATTAAATACTCCAACTTCTTAGTTATTTACTATTTAAAAAGTTGTAATCAATAAGCGTTGTTGGAGGTTATATCTCTTACTCGGCCATAGGTCTCACCCTTGTGGTTCGCCACATCTTTTTAGGTAATCTGAAGTGACTAAAACAAACCTATGGCAGCAATGAAGAGCTATAGTAATGAATCTTTGAGAAATATGATTATATGTCTAGTGTGTCCTACAGTCTCAAATTCGGGCAGGAAAAGTTTGTATATGGTGTTTCAAACAATTCAGACTTTTATTAGCATATTAAAGCTTGTTTGTGTGGCATATATGAATATTTTTCTCATATTTATATATGTTGTGGCTAAGGCGATAGAACAATTTGTATCAAATTCTTGGTATAGTATGGATAAAAGAAAGATGTTGGGCTCTTATGCAAATATTTCTGAGCAGGTGTTGACGTTGAAATTAGTTTTAATTTACCCATATTTTTTGATATGTGATTAATTAGTGATCAATTGTGCTATATGTTTTGAGTGATCTCATTTAGTGTAATGGGTTCTCACAAGTTGGTATCAGAGCTTTATGTTCACTGAGTCTACAGGGACACTAGCACTAAGGGCTAGATTGATGTCAAAATTAGGAATATGACATAAAAATATGATGCATACTGCCTAATCTCAGTATTTGGGTGCCCTAGCCAGGTATTCAATTGTTGAAGAAAAGATAAGTATGGAACTCTTAGATTGTTATCTTTCTGATCATTCTGATCAAGTAGTCATTTTGAGACAATCTAAAGAGCATAACAAATAAGAAATCATGGTGTGAATATATCAATACTACCTTAAAGAAGATGAGAATTGCATCATTATTTATCAAAACTTGAATGTTTGGTAACTATAAGAGAAAGATACATCACCATGAAATATAAATCTGAATACAAATAAGGAAAAGAGGAGTTCTTGAAGATGTGATTCAAGAAGATAATAAAGTAAAAGATAGATAAGTCTATGCTTATAAAGTGATTGAAGGTATGAAATGCACATAAGATGGAGAGAACTCCAATGATAAGTATAAAATGAGAAGATAAATGAGTACAATGACAAAGGAATAAGGTGGAATCTATGTTAATCTCAGAGCAACATATGTGTGTAAGAAAGTTTTAATCTAAAATCAGCATGACATGTGAAGGGAAATGATCCATGTTTAATGAAGAAAATGTGGAATATGAGTATTTACCTATTGATAAGTGTTTGAAAAATATAATAAAATATGAGAACATACCCAAGTGTGATAAATAGTCATCAAGGAAGGAGTAATGAGATATGTTAATTAATCATGATGATTCCTATGCTAATGGCAAGGAACCCGAAATGAAAAAGGTAAAATGATACATAAGAAGTTGTAACCTACATAATGAAAATAGAATTGGTTACCTTTCTGCTAGTGACCCTCGAAAAATACTACTATGGTATGGGAAGTGTGTTTCCCTTTGTGTCTTTTCTTTCTAGGGCACAACTTTCAAGTGGATCATTGCCACTTGGTACGTGTGGATTCTCTACAAATATGAGGGTGGATAGCTTATTATAGCATAAGGTTGCTTGGACTATGGTTCCAAGATCATAAAGTTTGTGATGAGTTTGCTTTTGAGCCTTCCAATAATTTGGGAGACTCCTCTTATATGTTTTGAAATTTATTATGTTGGTAAAAGTAGATGATATAAGTATGTGAGTCCCTTATAGCACATGAGGTGGATATCAAGGTAATGAATCCTAGTATCCAAGATGTATCAACAGTATGTGAAGTATGTGAAGGTTGGAGATGTTTATTAAATGAACATTCCAAGTATTCCTCTCCCTTAGAGAGGAGAGAGTCGATGATGACCCTCTAAATGTTGTTTGGAAGGAAAACAAAAGTGACTTTATAATGTTGTGTATGGTTCAATGATAGCTGGGAAAGACCACTATCAAGGATAGATGGTTTGTTGGTCAATAGATATGTGATACTATGTTCCTTTAAGATAAACCTATGATTAAATATCACTGCATAAGAGTTAGATTGGATGACATAATTCACATGACCATAATGAGTTTAGAGTTATGTCTTTTAGACTAACCAATGTACTATTAGAATTTATGAATAGGAGGAACATAGTATTCCAGTCATGTCATACAAGTTATATCAAGCTTTGAATGATGGCATGTCAAATTATTGCAAATATGGTCAAAAATATGATCAATATTTCTTCAAAATTCTTAGGGTTTCCGAAGCAGAAATAGCTATGAGAGAAGTTGAACAAGAGTGAGATGGTGTTGATTGATGTATTTATGGGATCATGATATGTCTTCTAAGTAGGTTGTGTAAATCCTAGTAAGGTGAAGATAGTGTTGTTGTTTCACCACTAACAAGGTTGACTAGGAATAATGTTTCCTTGTATGGAATGACAGGTTCCAGCGTCAACATCTCTTTTGTAGTTGAAAAAGAACTGACAAGTGTTCCAATGTTAGTGTATCTAGAAGAAAAAAAAATGATGGATACATCACCTTTTTTTATGCTTCAAGGAATGGTATTGGACACATGCCATGATTGGCAAAAAGCTAGCAAGTATGACTTTTGAGTAATGTGTTGATAGAATAGATATAGTTTCAGGAAGATAGACATAATTTAAAGTTGAACATTACTGTAATGACCCTAACCTGGGTTATGCAGTAACCCTATTTTTTTGGCTAATAAAGTTTCTTAGAACTATAATATAATCCTCTAAGGGTTTTTTATCATGAAATACACTTATGTTCCAAGTTTGGTCCTGATTGAATGTTGTTTGAGCAATGTTCCTTTGTTTTGGACCAAAGTGAAATTTACCCAAGATGAGGGGTTATATTGCAGAATGTCACATGTTAAACATGCCTTAAGTTATTTTGCATCATAATAGAGAGATTGATGCTAAGGGGAAGCTTGTGGAAAGCCTAAATTTCAAGTTGCAACTTGTTTGAATAATGCTAGTACCTTGTGCACCAATTTTGGTACAAATTGTAATTTACCCAAAATGTGGGGATGATATGAAAATTACCACCTCTAGAGTATTCCTACTTCCTCTATGTATCATTTAGAGGAGAGAAAAAGAAGGTGACACCATGTTTGAATCATGAGTGATGGTAATCTTGGTGATGAAATGACCAAGAAAAGGGTTGAATATGAAACCTTAACTTGAGTTGTATCAAGTTGAAAAGCTTATATATGAGTGCCTATCATCCAAGGATCCAAGGGACGAGTCTCATATCGTCTTGTGAACTTTTGTCAAAGGCCATATCGTGCAAAGAACCTCAAGGAGGTGAGTTGTGTCAGGTTACAACTTCCTTAGTAAAGTTGTGACGAGTTGTGAATAAAGTGATGAATTAATTGATATATCTTATTCAAAGGGATATGTAATGAACGAATTTGCATCTATAGATTATCCTCACCTTTTTTGCATGTTAAGATAAATGTTGATGCATGCATTTACACGTGTCACCCATGCATGGACACATGGCACCTACTAGCTCAAATTGATGACACCTCATTTTTATCTTCCTTCATGAGCAACAAGTATATATACCCCTAGTTTCACCCCTTAGTGAAATTTTTCGACCCTTACCACCCTCCTACCCCTAAGGTATCGTGCATAGATCTCTTTTATCATGCAGGAGTGCAAAGATATCATGCATAGGTCCTTAGATATCGCCCATATCAAGAGCATATCGGCCAAGTAGGTTGATATCGGCCAAGAAGGGTGATATCAGCCATAGTGAAGTGTTTTTGGCCCCAAGTGAGAGGGATATCGGCCACAAGTGGTGGAATATCGTGCAAGGGTTGTGAGGTATCGTGAAAAGGTGCTAGAACAAGAAGGAGCTCAAATATTAACCCTAAGGTGAGGCCATGATCATCTTCAACCTTGGATTGAAGCATGATTTTAGGGTTTTGATCTTCTTTTCTTTTCTTCTTTGCCAATTACTTATTCATGGTGATTCCTTGTATATGAAGGAGTTGTGAATGAGCCTTGGACTTTTGATAAGTCATCTTCAACCTTAGGAATGTGGAGCTTGGAGCTTTTAAGTTGTTCTTAAGGCGGGTTATATAACTAGAACTCAACCATGTTAGTATTCATCACCTAAATTGCTATACTTAATGAACTACTTTTAATTCCAAAATTTTCTGAAATAGTTGATGAAATTATGAGTTTTAGTAGTTTCTTAGACCTGTTTCCATGAACTATAACTGTTGGAATGGAGGTCTAGAGCTTGAATAAGATGGTATCACTTTGTAAAAGTCATATCGGTTTCAAGTATTTACACAAGTAGCTCTAACCCGATATGGGTATGTCTTGCCCAATATGGTTGCACAAGATGCTTGCACGATATGCTTGCATGATAGGAAGTCAAGTATAGACTCCATGCACGATACAAGGTTAACTATATACTTGTAAGTTGATATGAAACCCTAATTTGGGTAACCCGATATGAGTAATGAATAGCAAGTGTTGTTGCACGATATGATCATATAATATATCATTAGTACTTGATACCATGAAGCACACACATCTGGTGCACGATATGAACATTTAAGTAAACCCTATTGCATGATATGAGGTATGGAATCAAGAACAAGATCTAACCTGATATGGTTGGAATACATGTACCTGATATGAAACCCTAGATGGGATTAGCTCGATATGCTACCTAAGATGGATGCCCGATATGATGTCCAATATGATACCTGATAAGGATGCCTGATATGATACCCGATATGGTAGCCCGATACACAACTCTATATGAAATTTAACCCCTCACGGCCAACCCTAGATGGTGAGCCACCTAATGATGATTGAATGCACCTCTGGCCCGACATGGTGATCGTTTAATACCTCATGTACGACATGGGTCACACATACAAACACCTCTAGCCCGATATGGATGGTGTTCATACACCTCTAGCCTGATATGGTGAGTTCTCATACACCTCCAACCCGATATGGTGGTGTCTATACATCTACAACACAATATGGTGAATATATGCACATCTCCAACCTGAGACACTTTGTAAAGGTGAGGGCAAACACTCTTAAGAGTGATGCGTATTATACCAAGTAATGGTGTGGTTAATACCTTGATAGGTGAAACATCTAAAGTGATTGATAATGGACAACTTTATATCAACAATGTTTCAATATGAGATAAGTCCATATTAATTTATGATGGTTGGACAATTCAAATATGTGACTTATGACCAATACACTACATGATATATGTGATAAGTTAGTGGATAAAGTATTAGGATGGGAAAATACCCTAATACAAGATAAGTTGATGAACTTAAGTAAGTTAAAAGTGATAAGGGAAGTGATGCACCAATGCATGAGAAGTATCACATCCAGAACTTCAGGGTTGATGCACCTTGATGTACCTTAAATTTAATATATTTGGATAAGTAACACATGAAGTATGTCATGTCAATGGTTACATTGAGATGTTAATAGGCCTTGTGAGCCATATGGTTAGTTTTTGCCTAGTGAGAGGTGACAAGATGTTTAATGGGCCTTGTGAGCCATGTGGTTAGTTGTTGCCTAGTGAGAGGTGACAAGATGTTTAATGGGCCTTGTGAGCCATGACAATAGTTGTTGACAAGACGTTTATAAAAGTCTCATGTAAGAAATAATAATGATCAAAATAAACTATGAAATGGAAACTTAGTTTTAATAATAATAAAAAATGGATACAATAATAATAATCGAATCTTGATCATGCATGCTTTATGCTTATAGCCAAATAAGGGCTATAGTGTTTTGAATATGTTTAAAGGAGATAAGATGAATACTTGTATTATATAAAGGATGTGAATAAGTATGATGGCTTGGCCAACGTAATGCCTAGTAAAGGTGGTGTGGTATTCAGTAATGTTAATCACAAGATTGGTAATAACATAATGCCTGGCTATTAATCATAGGATTGGTAATAACCCAATGCTTGGTTGTTAATCACAGTATTGGCAATAACCCAATACCTGGTTGTCATAAGATTGGTAATAACCCAATGTCTGATTGTTAATCACAACATTAGTAATAACCCAATACGTGGTTGTCATAGGTTTGGTAATAACCCAATGCCTGGTTGTTAATCACAGGATTGGTAATAACCCAATACCTGGTTGTTAATCACATGATTGGTAATAACCCAATACCTAGATATTAATCACATGATTGGTAGAGTCCAATGCATGGATGTTATCACAGGGTTGTTTATAACCCAACACCTGGTTGCTATCAAAGGATTGGCATAGTCCAATACCTGGCTGTTAATCACAGGATTGGTAGAGTCCAATACCTGGCTGTTAATCATAGGATTGGTAATAATCCAATTCCTGTCCGTTAATCATAGGATTGGTAGAGTCTAATACCTAGCTATTCATCATAGTATTGGTAATAATCTAATGCGTAGTTGTTATCATAGGGTTGGTAATAACCCAACACTTGGTTGTTATCAAAGGATTGGCATAGTTCAATTCCTGGAATGGTTGCACATGATTTGCATAGTCCAATGCCTGGATAGAATATGATGATGTATACTCACATGACTGGTACAATTCAATATCTGGTTAGTAGATTGGTTGAGGCCAACAGATAGAAATGAGAATGATTCAAGGATGTCATACCATGATAATGACTATCACAGGATAAGTTTGATATGTTGATATAGTATGATGGGTAAATGTTACACATGTTCTTCCTATTACTTAATTAAGAGAATATATGATTTACTGCTCTATCTTAGATAGTTGCAATGCTTTAAAAGTTGAGAATGTTATAAACTACTTATCCTCTGTTCAATTTAATACTATTAGACTATGATAATAACATTTTTGGTGGAGAGTCATATCTCTCGCTGGGACAATCATCTCACCCTGTGGGATCCACATTTTTTTTAGGTGGACGTGCACGAAGGGGTGGAGACCATACTGTAGAGGGAGAACATCAGCAGTAGGGACAACAATGATAGCTCAGGTTGAGTATACTGTTTGTCGTGTCTTGTAGATAGCAGTCCTATGTGTCATCTCTATACTCTCAGGTCCTTGGAGTTGGTTCATACTGGTTTTATGAACAATCAAAGATTTTAGCTTGAATGCCTCAAGGTTTTGTGTTGCTCCAGTATATGTTTTGATAGAGCAATTATTATATGTTATCCTTGAGATGAGATGGTACAATGTATGTACATGTGAAAATGATGTATACAAGGTTTCAGATCTTTCAGTGAGAGATTTCCTAGAAATGGATCTCTTATAAAATGGTTTTAATTTTTAGTGATTTTTTTGTTAATATGTTGTTTATAGTAATTCCACTTAATTAGTAACGATTTGTTTGTCAGTTTGATGACGTATGTTACAAGTTTTGGTATCAGAGCTTAAGGTTCATTGAGTCTATAGAGACATAGGACTAAGGTGTCGAGTCTGTTCTAAGTGTACCCCAATATATCTTATAGTGACTTCTGCTTATGCAAAAGAAGGGATATAACTCAAAGATGTCTGGAGAACACGAGGGACACGTTGCTGAGAGCAATGTTGCTGCACCAGTAGGAGGTGCAAGGTATCCGGCAAGAGAGGAATCAGTGCCTGAGAATCCCCATGTTGATGAAGTCATGATAGAAAACCCAAACTTTCATACTCTTTTTAGGAAATTCATGACCACAATGATGCATATGGTAGACCTGATGCCAGCACCACCACCTTGGGCACCAACTCCCAATGAGGGACATGGGTCTCGTAAGACTTTTGAACGACTATGCCGTGTAGGAGCCATGGAATATGCCGGGACATCTGACCCTACAGGTGTTGATCTATGGCTCACTGAGTTAGAAAAGGCTTTTAAGATCCTTAGTATTCTAGATGCTGACAAAGTCAAACATGGTGTATACCTTTTGAAGGGTAGTGCTGGACATTGGTGGGCCATAGAAGAAGTAAAATGGAATGATGAAGAGGTTGGTTGGGAGGAATTTCATCAAGAATTTGTTAATAAGTAATTTCCAAGGACATATTTAGATGAAAATATCTCACAATTTGAGAAGGTTCGACAGGGAACCATGACAATAAATGAATATGAGGCTAGGTTTATGGAACTTTTGTGATTTTGTCCTCAAATGGCTACTACTGAGCAGGAGAAGATTCAACATTTTGAGAAAGGACTGAATGTTGAGGTGTCTATCTCGGCAGCTGTGTTAGAAAGTAGAGAGAGATTCACCACATTCATGGAATCTATCAGGAGGATTGAAAGGTCTGTGACAAAGAAATAGGAGACAAACCTCAAAAGAAAGTTTCCACAGTCACTAGAACCGTTGATTAGTGGTACTAAACAGCCAAAATCTTCATTAGTTCAACAACATTATGGTACACCAATGCAGCAGTCACCAAGTGGGGACCGAGCTTGCCACAAATGTGGAAAGAAAGGACATCTAAGGTAGCAGTGTCCAAGAAGAAATAATAAGGTGACCCGACAGACAAGGCATTAGATAACCCGTAAAAGTAACATGTTAGATAAAACTTTTCATTATGAATTAGCTTTCCTTTTTCTTCTCTCTGCCTACTGATTATAAGGAAGGTAGTTATTGTTGAGCTTACTTCGATTAGTCCTATGAGTACATGAGGAAGACATAAAAAGGATGAGAACCTATATTAAATCTAATATTCTCTTATATGATGTAAAAGAAACACCAGAGAAAAATCTGAGATACTAAGTAGTAAAATTTAAAGAGATGTTAAAAGTATGAAACATATTATAAAACAAATGCATACTACCTAATTTTAGGTCTTGAATACCCTGGCCAGGTATTCATCTATTGAAGACAAGGTAAGTATGACACTCTTAGATTGTTATCTTTTTTATTACTCTGTCAAGTAGTCATTTTGAAACAATCTAAAGAGATTAATGGGGTAGAAGATGTGGCATAGATATTTCTACCACATCCTAATTGATATACGGAGGAATTTGAATTAATTATATATCAACTTATAAACAAAATAAGATGATTAGTATAATGTATACCTTGGTCTGAGGACCTAGAGGTAACAATTACCTGATGAGAGGTAACAGTGTTCAGTGATGAACTGAGGGTTTGAATACCCATATTTAGTAATCATGGTGATGATGATGCTAAGGGATGATGACATGTAATCATCTCTATAATTCCTATACATATGGCAAAGAACCTAGGATGAAACAAGAGTAAATGACTCATGAACAGTTGAAAGTTCATGCAATAATAGGAGGAGATCATAATCTCTTCTCTTTGATAAACAACCCTGAGTAATAATGGGGTGATAAAAGGAATATGTTCCTTTGTGTTCTTTCCCTTCAGGGACATGGCAATCAAGTGGGTCTTATGACACTTGATGTGCATAAGTTAAAAATGATCAATTGTTGGATACTTAAAAAAGTATCAGTTTGTCTTGGACTTTGGTTCCAAGATAAAGATATGTGTAACAAGTAATGTTCCAAGATGAAAGAAAGATGATTTATGTTGGTTACCTGGAATGGCCAACTGTGAAATCAGTCTAGTTATATAAAATAGTATGGACATCATATGTTAGGGGTTTATGCTCTACATAAACATAACATCAATAAGGATATACTGATTGAAGGAACAATTGTAGAATCATTGTGGGAAAAACTTATCAAGCTAAAAATAATTCCTTATAAATTGTTATCTGACACAGAGTTGACTCTACAGTCAATAACGAAAAGGACAGTGGAGTATATGTCCTTTGTGACTGATTCTATGATAACCTTGTGTGGAAGAACTTTGTGTTGATCAAAGTTCTATGGCATCTCCATGACATCAAGATGTTATGTAGAGACTTAATGATATGATGAATGAACAATATCTGTCTCCCTATACCTGGGATTTTGGGGACGAAATCCTTGTTAGGGGTTTATAACTTGTAACGACCCTGACCTGGGTTATGAGGTAACCCTATTTGTTTTGGCTAGTAAAGTTTGTTAGAACTATAATATAATCCTCTAAGGTTTTTTGTTATCATGAAACACACTTATGTTCCAAGTCTGGTCATGATTGAATGTTGTTTGAGCAATATTCCTTTGTTTTGGTCAAAAGTGCAATTTACCCAAGATGAGGGGTTATATTGCAAAATGTCACATGTTAAACATGCCTTAAGTTCTTTGGAATCATAAGAGAGAGATTGATTCTAAGGGGCGGCTTGTGGAAAGCCTAAATTTCAAGTTGCAACTTGTTTGAATAATGTTAGTTCCTTGTGCACCAATTTTAGTACAAATTGTAATTTACCCAAAATGAGGGGTTAATATGCAAATTAACACCTCTAGAGTATTCCTACTTCCTCTATGTATCATTTAGAGGAGAGAGAAAGAAGGAGACACCATGTTTGAATCAATTATCAGTGATGGTAATCTTGGTGATGAAATGACCAAGAAAAGGGTTGAATATGAAACCTTAACTTGAGTTGTATCAAGTAGAAAAGCATATATATGAGCGCCTATCAGGCAAGGAGCCAAGGTACGAGCCTCATATCATCTTGTGAACTTTTCGCAAAGTCCATATCATGCAAAGAATCTCAAGGAGGTGAGTTGTGTGGGGTTACAACTTCCTTAGTAAAGTTGTGACGAGTTGTGAATAAAGTGATGAATTAATTGATATATCTTATTCAAAGGGATATGTAATGGAAGAATTTGCATCTCTAGATTATCCTTAACTATTTTTCATGTTAAGATAAATGTTTATGCATGCATGTACACGTGTCACCCATGCATGGACATGTGGCACCTACTAGTTCAAATTGATGACACCTCATTTTCATCTTCCTTCATGAGCAACAAGTATATATACCCCTAGTTTCACCCCTTAGTGAAATTTTTCGACCCTTACCACCCTCCTAACCCAAGAAAACGTGCATAGATCTCTTGTATCGTGTAGGAGTGCAAATATATCGTGCATAGGTCCTTGGATATCGCCCATAGCAAGATCATATCGGCCAAGTAGGTTGATATCGACCAAGAAGGGTGATATGGGCTATAGTGAAGTGTTTTTGGCCCCAAGTGAGAGGGATATCGGCCACAAGTTGTGGCATATCGTGCAAGGGTTGTGAGGTATCGTGCAAAGGTGCTAGAGCAAGAAGGAGCTTAAATATTAACCCTAAGGTGAGGCCATGATCATCTTCAACCTTGGATTGAAGCATGATTTTAGGGTTTTGATCTTCTTTTCTTTTCGTCTGCACCAATTGCTTATTCATGGTGATTCCTTGTATATGAAGGAGTTGTGAAAGACCCTTGAAGTATTTATAAGTCATATTCAACCTTAGGAACGTGGATCTTTGGAGCCTGGAGCTTTGAAGTTGTTCTTAAGGCGTGTTATATAACTTGAATTCCACCATGTTATTATTCATCACCTAAATTGCTATACTTAATGACCTACTTTTAATTCTAAACTTTTCTGAAATAGTTGATGAAATTATGAGTTCTAGTAGTTGCTTAGACCTATTTCCATGAACTATAACTATTAGAATGGAGGTCTAGAGCTTGAAGAAGATGGTATCACATTGTAAAACTGATATCAGGTTCAAGTATTTACACAAGTAGCTCTAACCCGATATGGGTATATCTTGCCCAATATGCTTGCACAAGATGCTTGCACGATATGCTTGCACGATAGGAAGTCAATTATAGACTCCATTCACGATACAAGGTTAATTGTATTCTTGTAAGTTGATATGAAACCCTAATTTGGGTAACCCGATATGAGTAATGAATAGTAAGTGCTATTACATGATATGATCATATAATATATCAGTGGTACTTGGTAATAACCCAATTCCTGGATGTTAATCACATGATTAGTAGAGTCCAATGCCTGGATGTTATCACAGGGTTGGTAATAACCCAACACCTGGATGTTATCAAAGGATTGGCATAGTCCAATACCTGGTTGTTAATCACAGGATTGGAAGAGTCCAATACCTGGCTGTTGATCACAAGATTGGTAATAATCCAATACCTGGCTATTCATCACAGGATTGGTAGAGTCCAATACCTGGCTGTTCATCACATGATTGGTAATAATCCAATGCCTGGATATTATCACAAGGTTGGTAATAACCCAACACCTGGCTATTATCAAAGGATTGGCATAGTCCAATGCCTGGATTGGTTGCACAGGATTGGCATAGTCCAATACCTGGACAGAATATGATGATGTATACTCACATGACTGGTACAATTCAATATCTGGTTAGTAGATTGGCTGAGGCCAACAGATAGAAATGAGAATGTTTCAAGAATGTCATACCATGATAATGAGTATCACAGGATAAGTTTGAGATGTTGATATAGTATGATGGGTAAATGTTACACATGTTCTTCCTATTCCTTAATAAAGATAATAGATGATTTATCTCTCTATCATAGATAGTTGCAATGCTTTAAAAGTTGAGAATGTTGTAAACTACTTATCCTCTGCTCAATTTAATTCTATTTAACTGTGATAATAACATTGTCAGCAGAGAGTTATATCTCCCGCTGGGACAATCGTCTCACCCCGTGGGATCCACATTTTTTTAGGTGGACGTGCACAAGGGGGTGGAAACCATATTGTAGAGGGAGAACATCAGTAGCAGGGACAGCAGTGACAGCTCAGGTTGAGTGTACTGTCTGTCATGTCTTGTAGATATCAGTCCTATGTGTCGTCTCTGTACTCTCAGGTCCTTGGAGTTGGTTCATACTGGTTTTATGAATAATCTAAGATTTTGGCTTGAATGACTTGAAGTTTTGTGTTGCTATAGTATATGTTTTGATAGATCAACTGTTAGATGTTATCCTCGAGATGAGATGGTACAATGTATGTACAATGTGAACAATGATGTATATAAGGTTTTGTATCTTTCAGTAAGAAATTTCCTAGAAATGGATCTCTTATAAAATGGTTTTAATTTTTAGTGATTTTTTTAATCCACTATTTATAGTAATTCTGCTTAATTAGTAATGATTTGTTTGTCGGTTTGATGATGTATGTTACAATTACTACTAGAGTTGTACAGATGACACAACAAGTTTCTACATTCTATATTGAGAATGCCTTCTTAGGTGGGGGTTTTTGTGGTGACCCAAGATGAGATATGTATGAATAATGTGACATCACCATGATATGCATGTAAGCATGTGAAGGTAATAGGATGAGGTGCAAAGGGAGTACCCATCTTTGTTTACCTTGGATTTTGGGGGCAAAATCACTGTTAGGGGTTTATAGTGGTAAGGCCCCTAAACTTGCTTAATGAGTTGAATAAGCTTAATTGTCATAATTTAATTCTTATAATCCTAATATAACCTTGTGATATGATTTGAAATTATAAGACAAGCTTAAATTTCAAATTTGGTCCAATTTGGACATTGTTTGAGCAAGTTATGCAATTTTATGCACATTTAGGACTTTTCTACAATTTACCCAATTGAGAGGTTTTATTTGCAATTTATCACTTGCATTATGTTCCTTAGATATTCTCTCACCATTATTGAGCTTTTTGAGCCACGGGGAACCTATTTAAACCTTGGTTTGAAGGTGTTTTCCTCAAGGGTATTTTAGGGTTTACCCCTTCATGGATGAGCTACCTTTAGTAGCTATCAACTAATGAATTATTTGTTTTTCTTGGAAATTCAAGAAATGAGGGATAATCGTGTCTCTATAGATGGTTGTGGAGCTTCTTGTTTGTTTTCTTGTATATTATTAATAGTTTAAGGCCATGGACACTTGGAAAGATACTAGAACTTCAACGTTTTCTTTTTCTTTATTTTAAAGTTTATATACTTATCCCTAAGCACCCAAACGAGCCATTTTATCTCCACCACTTCCATTTTTCTATGAACCTTGTTATCTCTTTGTTCTTCTAGGAATTTCATGTCCAAGGAAGAAGAAAGAGGGGATCTTCTTGGAAAAAGAATCTAGGGCTGCAATTGACTTCCTTTTAGGGTTTGAAAAGCTTCCTTCTAGTGATCTTGACCTAAATGAGTAAGAATACCCTTCTTTCCTGCGTTTATTTCTTTGTTATCCTTCCTCCTACCTTTTTTAAGGTCAGAACCTTGTTGTTCCATGGTAGAAATTGCTCTAAATCTCTAAAACCCTACCTTTCTTTCTCCTTATGCTTAGGGTTTTCTCATTTGATGAAGAAAGGTGGTAGATGGACGAATTCCCAACTTATACTTAAATTTTCAACCCTACCTGCTCAAGTTTTCTACTGTTTGGGATTTCATCTTTTAATTAGAGACAAGTTTCATAACTTACTCCATGTTTATTGCTTACCATAAGCTTTGTAGCTCATGTTCTTGCTTGAAAATGATGATCCATGCACTAAAAAGCTATGCTTGACTTGGATTTCAATTTTTATAATGTTTCCTATTCTTATTTTAGTTGTTGATGAACCTGTATTCATGTGTACATTATTCTTAAGGTATAATATGGAGTGGATAAGGTTGGTTTGACAACCAATGGTGCTAAACACCTATCAACCAATCGTAAATTTTAGGGTTTAAAGTTGATTTCTTCTATAAACACATGACTCAATGGTGGTACCATTGAAACAACCGATGGTGTTGTCTTCATGAAAACTGATGGTGGTGACCAAGGGTGTCAACTGACATTCACCCTTTAGGTCAGGTGTTGGCCTAATTAGAAGCTTAGTGATTAACCACTAAGTACCCTAATGATGCTATCAATCAATGGTGATATTAGTTTGACATTCGAGGGTGATTAACAAATATAGTGCTGATCTAACAACCTATGGTGACTTAATTGTCCCTAATGATGGTGGATCAAGTCTCCAAAACATATGGTAAGTTAATCATATAGTTGTAGCATCAATTAAGCCTTAGACCAATGGTTCTTTGGTCACTAGATGCAATTGTCGGACCTATATTGTAATTGATGGTTTTAACATATGAACTTGACCCAATGGTCAAGATCTAATGTTTATTCCTCCAATAAAGTGGAATAATGGCTAATGCAATATGTTGGTCCTAATAATGTGATTTATATGGTTTCCTTTATATGATCAACTTAAGGAGCTTACTTGTTGATAATGGATGGCTTGTTTTAAATGAACAGTCGATTGTGGGTTTTACCCTACTATCAAAGGAACTTTTTGTCTTATTAATCAAGGGATGTCTACGGTTAGATGGTGAATCTTTCTAGAGAACAAATCAAGGACTTCATAGGTGGTTTATACAAGGTTTTTACTTATGTAAACAACCAATGGTCTTACCTTTTAAACATCCAATGGTTCTTGGGGACATTGTGGTATGGTGATATGGGTTGAATGATGATGGAACAAATGGAGGGTTCCCCTTAATAAGGTAGTCTTACCTATTCACTCATATGAATAGGAGTTATGATAACCATATTGTGTTCATATGTAACCCTAATGAGGTATAGCTTGTTAAGCCTAGCTTTAATATAACTAAATGATGGTAATTGGGTATGAATATTCCTTGAATGATTAATACAATCATGGAGTACTCTCTTATTTTTGTTGAAACCCTAGTATGCTATAACCCGATGGTTACACCTTGATTTATGTGTGGGTTCATACTTGAGAATAGTATGGAATGTGATGGTGATTCTTCACCTTATGCATCCATGATCCAATGGGGATGCCATGAGTTAGGGTTTGGGTATAAGTGCTAATTAGTAACATTAATATAATTTATCTTGTTGAACCAAACTCTAATGAAAATAAATAAAGATGAGTATTCATGTTTAACATTCCTATATGATGGAATGATGGTGAAATAACCTCCTTAATATGATCATAACCTTAATATGTTAATTGGTGGTTATCATAGCCACATGGTTGATACTTTCTTATGCTAAACATATGCATTATGAATATGATGAGGGTTGATCATATCTAGATTCCTTGCATGTTGTTGTAATAAAGGAATGTTCTTAATGTTAATATAACCCTGCTATGATTGTTTATGAATATCTCCTAGCTCATTAATGTAATAGTGTGTTGATCTGGTGTATTATATGACAGTGATGTTGTTGAGCCTTGCTATAAGGCATGGAATGATGATGATGATCTTATAGGAAATAGTATGATGGTCTTGATGACCTTTGGGCATGGTTGAGCCCGGAATGAGGTGTAATCTTATTATGTTGATAAGGGTTGATACCCTATGATATTGTGAAAAGGATTTATATCTTGTGATGGTATGATGACTAGTGTAGCCTCATGAATGACAAGTGAATAGTACCATGTGATGATGAGATGAGAAATCATGTTTCACACATTTTATATCTTTTGAAGTGGTGATATTTATATGATTTTAGAAGTGAATTAGGATTGTATGTCCACTTGTTTGATGCAGCCTTAATTCACCCAATTGGAATAACTAATCAACTGACACTCTAATCATGTAGTGCCTCATGCCATAGATCCATTTGAGTGTCAAAACTTGCTAGATGGTGAAATGAGTATTCCTAAGGGAAACTCGGAGTGCATACTATTGAGTATGCGGGGTGCTTGTCATCTTGAATTCAAGTGTTTAGGTAGGATGACTGCGGTCATACCTAGCCCTCAGTTTGAGAATGGTTGTGGACATGTCTTGGTGATTATATATGTGATGAGATTGGAGGACAATTGTGGCTGTATCTCGGATGGCAATGTATGTGTACCCACCTTCTTTCACTAGTATCGTGTCCTATATCATGGATGGACTAGGTTGTTAGTCGCTTGACCTTATGTGTCTCTGTGGAGGACCCATACTGACCGGGGTCAAAGAATATCTTAGGAGTCTCACTCTTCTTAGATCTTGTATGGAACTGATTTCGACTTAGCAGTGGTCAGTTGGATTTTGAGTGGTATCCTCAAATTCCTCAGGGCATAATAAAATATGTAAGACATCTGTGTAGCATATCTATTTAGGGTTATACACAATGCTTGTTAGTACAATATAAGATAATAGATATACTTATGTTGTAGTTATTCTCATGTTGTAAACATGCTTATGTTGTCAAATATACTGACATTGATGGTTAAGATGCTACTACTAGCTATTGTTAATATTGCTAGCCATGCCCATCAAATTAGAAATGCTTAAACTGTTAATCATGCCTATGTAGTTCATTGTGTTATGATGTTAGTTCTACTTATGATATATATATCTATTTCCTTTATTTGAGATGCCAATATTGAATGCCATGTTATGTTACTAGACATATTCATGATGTCAGGGATGCTCTTGCTACTCGATTTCTTGTGTTTTTAGCAAGGAATATTGATAACACCAAATTTTTTGATGTTTTTGGCCTTTATTCTGTTATCAAAACTGCCCTTTTCTGCCTTTTTCCTCTCTTTTATATGCATTTTCACAATAATTAGCCAAGCAATGCTCTCAGTCCAATATTTCTATCTTTTGCAGAGTTTCCTCCTATTTTGGCCCATTTAGCACCAATAAGGCCGATCCGGCCCGCAAATAAGTCCAAGACTGTCCCGGCCCCCTGACGCCCGATACACACGCTGACCGGCGAGGCTGCGCGATACGACGACGTGCGACGCAAGGATGTCGCGCGAGAAGGTACCGGTGGACGACACGCCTCTTTACCCGATAGGGAGCCGAGCACGCCGCAACTACTCTAAGTGTCGCACGATATCATCCACCCACTGGCAGGTGCCTCTCACCTCGACGCCCGACAGCCGACCTCCTTGTGCCGAGCGATACCGGGCGATACCCGCATCAGCCGACCACCAACTGAACGGCGGAAAGCAGGACACGTGGCATTTCGAGCACCATATCTTCTCACGACCAGCTGCCTATAAATAGCAGCTACAGGGAGCTGAAAAGATAGTCTAGACAATTCGGACAAGCTTGGTCACTTCAGGTTTCGGAGAGTCGAGTGATCTTCAGAGGAGGCTGCGAGAGCAGGCGTATCATGCTCCAGTGTTCGTACCAGGAGACACTAGGTGAGCTCTTCCCCATCCCGAGAGCGAGGGCACTGGTTCACCTAGGACTGTACCAGGTGACACTGGGAGCCGATATCGGCCGATGTAGATACCCGACACGGGTGCCCGACACCAGTGCCCGGTAATAGGATACGCAGCTCCATGCCCGACACGATACCGAACCCGATACGCTCCGCCCATCAGGCGTGTCGCCCGAGAGGGTTTACCGCCCGACTTGAGCGTATCGGCCAGGTCCTTGAGCGATGCAGTCGCCCGTCGCGGTGTGCCACTTGAGAGAGTGTGCCGCCTGACACGGCAGTATCGGGCTAGGTCCCTTTCCGATATCGGGCGGGATGGCTACTGCAGCATGTCGTCCTTGTACATCAAGAAGGCGACACCTATCTTTAATTCTGTTATTTAATTCCTTTACTTATGCATTGTTATTAAGACCTTTAATGCTTATACAAATGGAAATGCTTAATTACTTGCTGTTCTATGCTTGGTGCAATATGTTGGATGACTGCTATGTTTGATATCCGAACTCTAGCTTGCATGTTTTGGATCGCGTTTCGCTTAGCTACCGAATCGTGTTTTCCCGTCGCAACAACTTCGAGATTTGTGTTGTGGCTCTAGTGTTTGGACCGTCTCTGGAGTACGAGAGTGCCTGGAACGGAGTCATTTCAGTGACATTCCACTCTAACTTTGAGCCCAGCAACCTAGAAAGGGGTGCCGAGGCTTAGTTAGAGGTACCCACTCTGAGAGGAGGGGTACAGGATGTTACCGGTGCCGCTTGTTTTGCTATAGTCTTATCCTTCGTACCTTGATCTAGTTCTAGTTTTATCTTTCTGTTTCTATCGCATAAAAACCCCTAAGAACTGCTAAATGGATAAAACCTTAAATCTTTCTAGTAACTCCACTTGGAGATAGTTTTCTTGTTTTGTTTGTGACATCTTTACGCTTCCCTTCTGGGGAATTTACAATCTCTTTTACCTGCCGGAGTGTAGCGTGTCGATTCTGGGTTCTCAACACTACCCCCCTTGTCCCTGTGTTCGACCCCATATATCTATTTCGACCCCGTAAACAAAGTTGCGGGGGCCTAGAAGGATTCGGGTTTATAAATGTAAAAGCTCGACTACCTCAAATCTGCCTAAAAATTTAGGACGTGCGATTTAGGCCGGTCAACTTTTTGGCACCGTTGCCGGGGACAAGGGAAAAACGGTACTGTTGACGAATCTGAATCCACTAACTACACTCCTGTGCCTCAAGCTTGGAAATGATTTTGATAGCACCCCTTTTCTTTATTCTTTCTCCTTACTATTATTCTTAGCCTAAGCTAAATAATTCAATTTTCTGACTTGATTTTTCGTGTCTTTCTCTCAAGAACCCTGAAAGAAAGATCTGTGTACCATTGAGATCTGACACCATTCAACCAATCGACCAAGAACGGTCATCGACATCATTCCTCCCTGTGTTAACCCGCAACAAGTTGAAGGTCAACAACAGGGAAGGCCTAGGGATGAATCACCTCCGCCGAGTGGCAACGATCGCTACGACGGAAATGATCAGCAGGAAGATCAGGAATCAGAGCACTCTGAGGAAGGTAACCCCCATGTCAGGCGTCGTCACCGTCATCGACACAGGTGACACCAGAACCAAGAATAATAGGGAGGCAGCAACAACGACGATTCAGGCGAAGAAGAAAAGACTTTAAGGGAGCTAGCCTCCACTAAGGCAAACAATTCCAGATGCCCTGTCGTCATTCCACGATTCAACGCCACAAACTTCGAACTCAAGCCGTCTGCTATCTCTATGATTCGGAATAAAAGCTTTAGAGGGAGTTCTAAAAAAGACAATCCCTATCACCACTTGGATGCTTTTAAGAACATATGTGATACTATCAAGATGCGGGGGTTCCCAAGGAGGTGATCTATTGCAAAGGCTTCATCTTCTCCTTAGAAGATAAGGCCCTGTCCTGGTATCTTGGGTTACCCCACCAGTCTTTGAACGGATGGGGGGGCATTGGCGGACGCATTCGTAAATAAGTTCTACCCGACTGAGAAGACAGTGAGAAACAGACAAAGGATAACTTCATTCATGAAAAGCCTAATGAGAATCTCCATGAATCCTGGGAGCAGTATCAAGAATATCAGAGGGACTACCCTCACCACAACTACAAGAAAGGGTTCTTGATCACTACCTTCTATAACGGCCTAACTCCCGAAGAAAGGGTTTCATTAAACGCAGCGGCCGGAAGTGACTTCCTGGGGAAGAAGCCGAGCAGGTCCGAGAAGATCATCAAGAACATGGCCGAGCTGCAAGCCGGCACTGACTATGACAGATATGACCGGGGCCATGCTAAGAAGGTTAGTGAGGGACCTTCTTTTGAATCCAAGGCGCTGGAGACAATCACTTCTCAGATCCAAAGGATAGCTACGGATGTAAAGCAGCTGAAGGAATCTGGCAGAAAGGGTAAGAAACAGGTCAAAAAGGTAATGAAATGTGTAACATGTGGAGAAGGCGGATACGGGGTAGACAATTGCATCTACACCCAACCAGACGCATCAAGTGATACCGAATCTGACGACGAAACCGAGAAGGTGGCTTTTGTGAATTTCAAAAGGCCAGACCATCCTGGTTTCAACTATGGCAACAAGGATGCAGCTGAAAATTCGCATCAGTTGCAAGGCGCCTCCAAGCAACCTCAGGCTTTTGAGCAAAGGGGAGGACCAAGCCAATACCCCAAAAACACTCATTTCCCATCAAGCAGAGGGAACTTCCAAGCACAGGGGAAGTATCAAGGGCCTAACCGAGAACAAAGCAAGGGCACGGGCCAGGCAGACGTGATTGGCCAGTTATTTGATTTTGTTAAGAAGCAAGATACGATCAACAATCAACTAGCGCAGAGTGCATTATAAAATTCCGGTGTCTTGAACTCGTTGCAGGTACAACTGGCAGACATGCAGACGCACCAACACCAGATCGACCAGCAGCTAGCCCAATTGGCTGAAATTGTGAAGAACCCTTTGGGAAGGATTCTGTCCAATACTGAACCGGCGAAAAGAACAAGGCAATGACCGCAGAAGCGGGGATGAAGATGAAAGAAGAAGAAACTTTGAGCGTCCAGCTGAAGACATGAAACACAGCACTTCTCAGGAGGCAACCCGAGTTGTCTTTTTGATTCCTAGAATAGGACGTTTTTACTTTCCTGCAAGAAAAACATTACAAACATTTATGGCATGTAATAAGGTCTGAGTCGGTGCACGCACCGAGCGCACTGACTCTCCTGTTTTATGGGCCACCTCTATAGTATTTCCTGAGGTCAAAGGCTTAACCCTTGGTCGATGATGTTTTACCCTTTAATCGCTGTTTCTGCTCTTAGGTTTTAGTTTTTCGCATGCCTGTTTTGCCCGTGTCGGGCAGCCGATCAGCCGGCGCGTAGGACCGCCCGTACCGGGTCTTGGTCTCTCGGGCACCGCAACGGCCGTGACGGTTGGCTTTCCCAGACGGCATGCACCCTATCGTGCAGGAGAATAAATGCCCTTAAGAGACTGATGTGACCATCGTCTCAGGAACCGCCTGACCCGTTGGCCGACGCGCACCCCAGAGATGTCCGATTCGCCCCCGGCCGAGCTGGCTATAAATAAGAACGAAGGTTTTACCGTATCGAGCTGTCACTCTTTACTCATTTTAGCCACCTGTAACGCATGCAGTAGTCTGCCCTTTTGCTCCCGTGTCGGCCAGTTGAATTCACCGTGGTATCGGGCGATGGCTCCTATGAGCAAAGTTATCGCCCGACACGCTTATCCCCCGACAGGCTTATCGCCCAACATGAGCTTTTCCTATCGCGCGCTTCCTATCAGGATTACGAGCCTTGTCAAATCTTGTATCGCCCGACGTGGTTTTGCACAACATAACGACCGATGGTGTTTGCCTGATACGCCATATTGGGCGACACGTTTTTCTCTTGTGACGCCCCGTCGAGAAGTTGCTCTTTGACGACCTTATCGGCCGATATACCCATATCGGGGGCAATACTTTTCACGTCTTGCTATCAGGTTTTTGTTTCATGTGACCTTGTCGGCCGACATGCTCGTCGCCCGATACACCAGTGTCGCTCGGCAAGTTGTATCACTCGGCAACCTCATATCGACTCAACCTTTTATTTTGATGGACGATACCCAGAGATTGTAATAAGTTTATCGAGTTTCTTTTTCCTATCTAACATTTTAAATGATTAATGAACTTGATGACAGGCAGAATGACGGCCGCAGCCGAAGCAGCAACTGTCGGACATAAACGTCACAACGGGCCACCAACCACCAAAAAACGAGCAAGGGGAAATTTCCTTGATTAGGTAGCATCGAAAGAGGCTCGCTTCCTTATCATAGTTTGTCTTCTGTAGTAGCCTGGGGCCAACTACAGATACATCATGAGTACAACCCCGGTGACTGCCGGGACAGCACAAGAGCTCTCTATCTACCAAGAGCCATTGCGCGTGTTCCGGCTGAGCTGGGAAATAAAGTGGAGGCTGGGCTTGGAAAAGTGCTTTGCCGACGACCTCCAGAAGGAACATGGGCATCCCGGTTCCAGCTACTTAATAAAGGGGAAGCAGCCACAAGTGCCCGCACTTGTCGAAGTTGTTTCCAAATGAAAAAGAAGGAGGCAGCAGCAAAGAAGCATATTGCAGCCTCTACAAGGCACAAGCGAACCCGCTAAATAACTTTCACTGGACTAACATGAACTCACCCTCTTATTCACTACTCTGGGACAGAGTATTGGATAAGTTTGGGAGGGGGTACCCATGTACCAGTGGAGGAGGTATAAAAATTCTCTTGTGCCATTTTGCTTTTCCCCTATATAATGTACTCGCACCCTTGCTCATATAAATTTTTTTGAAAATTTTTCTTATTTTGTTCCCATGCATATGTACAAAGTCACTATATTAGTAAAAACCTTGATGCAACTGCTTTCCAAGTTTATTTTCTTTGTGCTAAATATGACGCAAGTCCTGTTATATCATTTTGATAGTGCTGCTTCAAATGAACAAAAGAATACGTTTTGCCAAGCCAAAAATTTCGAAAAATATAATAATCTCGCAAACAGCTAAGAGACGAGTATGGAGAAGTAAAAAGCTGCCCAAACAGCAAGAATCTCTTTGTTTCCCCTTACCAGAAAAAAAATCCTAAAAAGAGAGAGAAGCCTTATGAGCGTGAATAAAAGCATGGGAGTTGTGCCCAATAAAAGAAAAAAATTTACACGCACTTGTTTCCCAAAAGTACCCATCTTTAGGCATGGTAGATTCGGGGCTGTGGTACGTAGGATGTGAAATCACTGCTCTAAAGCCAACTGGCTTGGACTGCAGGGACAACTTGCCCGTTAACGGACCCTTACCTGGATGGACCGATGGGAAACAAGAAGAAAACCCAAAAAGCCTTAGCCTACCCTATACACAACTTTCTGCCCTGAAAATAAAGTTGTTTGGTGTGGAAGCTAACTTCGGAATCATACAACAACGTCTCGCCGAAGCTGTAGAGAATAATCTTACTTAAACAATAAGGCAAGAAAGATGAAGTCTTTTGTTCGTAATGAGGCAACATTATCTCTAAAGGCATTACGATACTTGTTTTACATCTTGGCCTGAGAAGCATACTACGCAAGAAGAAGCATCGCTAAATAAAGTTTAAATATTGATTGAGGACAATCAAAACGCTAAGTTTGGGAGAGTTGATAATACCAAATTTTGTGATATTTTTGGCCTTTATTTTGTTATCAAAACTGCCCTTTTCTGCCTTTTTCCTCTCTTTTATATGCAATTTTGCAATAATTAGCCAAGCAATGCTCTCAGTCCAATATTTCTATCTTTTGCAGAGTTTCCTCCTATTTTGGCCCATTTAGCACCAATAAGGTCGATCCAACCCGCAAATAAGTCCAAGACTGTCCCGGCCCCCTGACGCCCGATACACACGCTGACTGGCGAGGCTGCGCGATACGATGACGTGCGACGCAAGGATGTCGTGTGAGAAGGTACTGGTGGACGACACGCCTCTTTACCCGATAGGGAGCCGAGCACGCCGCAACTACTCTAAGTGTCGCGCGATATCAGCCACCCACCGACAGGAGCCTCTCGCCTCGACGCCCGACAACCGACCTCCTTGTGCCGAGCGATACCGGGCGATACCCGCATCAGCCGACCACCAACTGAACGGCGGAAAGCAGGACACGTGGCATTTCGAGCACCATATCTTCTCACGACCAGCTGCCTATAAATAGCAGCTACAGGGAGCCGAAAATACAGTTTAGACAATTCGGACAAGCTTGGTCACTTCAGGTTTTGGAGAGTCGAGTGATCTTCGGAGGAGGCTGCGAGAGCAGGCGTATCGTGCTCCAGTGTTCATACCGGGCGACACTAGGTGAGCTCTTCCCCATCCCGAGAGGGAGGGGACTGGTTCACCTAGGACTGTACCGGGTGACACTGGGAGCCGATATCGGCCGATGTAGATACCCGACACGATTGCCCGACACCAGTGCCCGGCAATAGGATACGCAGCTCCATGCCCGACACGATACCGAACCCGATACGCTCCGCCCGTCAGGCGCATCACCCGAGAGGGTTTACCGCCCGACTTGAGCGTATCGGCCAGGTCCTTGAACGATGCAGTCGCCCGTCGCGGTGTGCTGCTTGAGAGAGCGTGTCGCCCGACACGGCAGTATCGGGCTAGGTCCCTGTCCGATATCGGGCGGGATGGCTACTGCAGCCTGTCATCCTTCTACATCAAGAAGGCGACACCTATCTTTAATTATGTTATTTAATTCCTTTACTTATGCATTGTAATTAAGACCTTTAATGCTTATAGAAATGGAAATGCTTAATTACTTGCTGCTCTATGCTTGGTGCAATATGTTGGATGACTGCTATGTTTGATATCTGAACTCTAACTTGCATGTTTTGGATCACGTTTCGCTTAGCTACCGAATCGTGTTTTCCCGTCGCAACAACTTTGAGAGTTGTGTTGTGGCTCTAGTGTTTGGACCGTCTCTGGAGTATGAGAGTGCCTGGAACGGAGTCATTTCAGTGATATTCCACTCTAACTTTGAGCCCAGCAACCCAGAAAGGGGTGACGAGGCTTGGTTAGAGGTACCCACTCTGAGAGGAGGGGTACAGGATGTTACCGGTGCCGCTTGTTTTTCTATAGTCTTATACTTCGTACCTTTCTCTAGTTCTAGTTTTATCTTTCTGTTTCTATCGCATAAAAACCCCTAAAAACTGCTAAATGGATAAAACCTTAAATCTTTCTAGTAACTCCACTTGGAGATAGTTTTCTTGTTTTGTTTGTGACATCTTTACGCTTCCCTTCTGGGGAATTTACAATCTCTTTTACCTGCCGGAGTGTAGCGTGTCGATTCTGGGTTCTCAACACTACCCCCTTATCCCTGTGTTCGACCCCGTATATCTACTTCGACCCCATAAACAAAGTTGCGGGGGCCTAGAAGGATTCAGGTTTATAAATGTAAAAGCTCGACTACCTCAAATCCGCCTAAAAATTTAGGACGCGCGATTTAGGTCGGTCAAATATGATGATAGTCAGATTAATGATAATGATTGTTATTAGATGCAATTTGATGATATTTGGGTAAATATCTATCCAAAGAAATGGATATATTTGTTATCTATATACGCATTGATGATCATAATTGTTGCTAAGATTAATTGCTTAATCTATTTAGCATTCTTGAGATGTTCAATCTGTATAATTGATTATTAAATACTCCAACTGCTTAGTTATTTACTATTTAAAATGTTATAATCAGTAAGTGTTGTTGGAGGTTATATCTCTTACTGGGACATGGGTCTCACCCTTGTGGTTTGCCATATCTTTTTAGGTAATCTGAAGTGAAAAAAACAAACCTATGGAAGTAAATAGGAGCTATAGTAATAAATCTTTGAGAAAGTTGATTAGATGTCTAGTGTGTCTTAGAGTCATCCCTGTACTCTTAGGTCTGGGCAGGAAAAGTTATATATGGTGTAACTCTCAGGTCCGGGCAGGAGAAGTTTATATATGGTGTTTCAAATGAATCAGACTTTTGTTAGCATATTAACGCTTGCTTATGTGGCATATACAAATATTGTTCTCCTGTGTATATATGTTGTGGCTAAGGCGATAGAACAATTTGTATCAAATTCTTGGCATAGTATGGATAAAAGAAAGATGTTGGGCTCTTATGTAAATGTTTCTGAGCATGTGCTGACGTTGAAATCATTTTTAATTTATGCATATTTTTGGGTATGTGATTAATTAGTGATCGATTTTTCTATATGTTTTGAGTAATGGGTTCTCACAGGAGCCATATGATCACTACAATACCAATCATTGATGGTAAGTTGAACTTGTTCTTCAACTTTTTGATTACTTCGGTACCAATGATGTCTTGCTAGATACCACTCATTTCTTGTGATGTCATAAGTAGGTTATGGACACTCACTAAAAATGTAACTTGGAACCTATAGGGTCACACACACAGGATATACCTGGAATAGGAGTTTACTCATGAATACGGTTTAAACACTATTACTAAAGTGTTAGGTATTCAATTTAAACAAGATTGGTGATCAACACTCTAAAATGACTAGTTCAACAAGTTAACTGATCGGATTAGATGTGTGAAGCGGTCGGTTCAGGTTGTCAACCTACCATTTGGTTGATCAATATGATTATATCATGGATTGATGTTGAGGTAATATGGTGCATTAATCAAATATTAAATGGCAATACAATTGTGAATAGGAAACATAGTGAATTGATAGTTTCAAATGTTGATCGGATCATCTCACATGTGAACCGGCTAGTTTATAGTTTGCAAGTTCCCTCACTAGACTTGCTCCAGGACCAGGTATAAACTTTGAAACCCTCTTTTCCTATTTATAGTTGTTGACGTGATATACTATCTAATAGGAATATGGCGGGACATTGTTTTCTTTCCATTGTCGTATCCTATGTCATATTTCCCTAGAGTGGTATCAGAGCCACATCAATTTACTATGTTTTGGGATTTAATCAATATGATTGGATTTTTGATTTATCCTTTATTTATTACATTCTAAGTGAATATTTAAATGATTACAATGTGTATTCGATTACCACATACAATTCCTATATATATGATATGATATATACATGCAATTTATATGTGTTTCCTTAAAATTAGTTTTGATGGTGGATGTTAGCATGGTTATGGTCAATAACCCTAGATCTTTGTGCTTGGTTAGATGGTTGTTATCCCTAGTTATATATTGATTTGCATATCGAGTCTCTCTATCCTTTTTTATATGTAAAAGTATAATTTCTTTCCTTCCTATGATCCCCTCAAAAGTAACTTGAGATTTTCAAATTACAATGTAATATGTTAAATAGGATTAGAATAGTTTTCTTTTCTATTATGACAAAGAAGACATTCTACTCTAGACCAATTGAATATTTTAGAAGAGGAACTGATCAACTAGAGGACCGAGCAGGCTATATGATAGGAGGAACCAACCAGTCAGCTGGTGGCCCAACTAATTGACTGGAGGAGTCTAGACGTCCCTTGGACCACAAAACAGACGACCGATCTGAGAGACCAACTGACCGACCAGGAGGAAAAATAATTGGTTCAAGAGTTAAATAGATTGACATGGATTGGTTCAAACACAAATCATCTTCAACAATTGATTTCCATATATGATGTAGACCTTAGGTGTTGGTAATTACTTGTGGCTCTAATGAATTATATTAATATGTCCATAACCATCTCTTGTGTTTTGTAATTTCATGTTTCATTTGTGAAATATAGTATGTATATGATACATATAAGTATGTGGTGATTGGATATGTATATACATACATACATATATATATATATATATATATATATAATTCCTCAATCAATTTTTTAAGTCTTAGATGCTTTTCATAAGAAACACACATGAAAAACTTGATTCACTAGTCACACCAAACATGGTGCATTGTCTATATCATGAAAGTGTGATGGTAGTTATGTGTGCCTACCAAACATGGTGCATCACTATTGTGTTAGATTTTGGGTCAAACTTAAGTAAGTGATCTTAACGAGATTAAGTACCTAGAAGCATCTAGATGAATATTCTAAAAAGTTTCACATACCATCTATCTAAGAATTATATAAGATGCAATTGGCAAAAGTTGTCTACCTTAATGATTGATTATGGACGCTAGCGTTGGTTGGGTAATAACTCAATTATTTTGGGTCTTGCTTACTAGAAGGTTGTATGTTGTAATCTACCAAATGGATATGTGAGGGCTATCAATTTTAACAAAATAGTAGGAGTGATAATTAATTGAACGTATAAATTAAACTTCATCAAATTTTAGTTTAATAAAATGAAATCAAAAGTGTTTAGATAAATTACAAATGTTTCTTGTAGAAATAAATGTCAAGCAAATCGTCATTGCTATCAGTTGTTAAGAAGGAAAAACTTAACAGGACAAAGGTTTTGTACTTGAAAAGGCTTCTCAATGATGAGTGTAAGCTCTATATCCTAGATACACTAGTTCTAGAAGATCCTTCTCCTAATGTGTCGAGGGATGAGGTGAATAATTATTGGAAGCATGCCAACAATTCCTTAGAAATTAAGCACCTTATGCTACGATGTATGAACTATGAGTTGTATGATTAGCATGAATGACACGATTAAACTGTGCGTAAAATCCAAGTGCACATGTCAATGTAATATAGTCCTTTGTGAGGCCCGAGTCAAACTTAGGGAACATAATTTCGGTAGACTACTACTAAATACTTGCAATCTGCTAGACCGATTATAAAAGTTTGAGAGTTGTTTTGAAAAAGAAAATAAAAACAAAAGAAAGCAAGGCAATCGATTAAATGGTTGGTTTAATCAATTAAAATGGGATCTTTAGGATTGTGGTTTCACCACGGATTCTCATTGTACTAATTCGTACATAATTATCACAACTTGTCTCCTATCCCGGGTAGTGGCATGTGAATAGAATTTTTAGCTTCCGCGATACAATTAACTACCTTAATTTAGATCGGTTCCACGTTAGTAGAAACCTATACCCTAAATTAGGTGCATGAAAAACATATCTTTAGGTTTCCACCATTAATAGTACATCGCCTTTTCTAAAAGACTTATAAGTTAATGTGATCATTGCATCTTTTCAACCATTAATTCTTCGTCAAAAGCAATTAAAGGTATTAAATTATCATTACGGTGATCAAGTACAATGATAGAATTGAGAAAACAATATCATATGATGGATTTAAGAGACAAATTATGATTAACTATGCAAAAAGTGTCATACAATGATTATCCGGGCTACTCCCGGTCCTAAAGACAAAGGGGATTTTCCCCGCATGTTCATCTCAATGAGTAACACAATAAAAGGAGAAGAAAACATTGGGGAAACGTGGATGGAGATGGTGTAACCCCTGAACGAAGGAGAATCGGGCGATCCTCGATGCGGGATGAGCATTCTGTAGCCTTCCGGCGGTAGAAAACTCCATCTGCAACTCTGGAAACGTCTGGGGCATAGCTCTGGTCTCCATTATTTATCCTCTCCTCTTCCGAGACTTATGCAACGGCTAATGACACAATAGCATGGCTTGGGCTGTCTTTTCTAGGTATAGGAATCACTTACGGCTGCCAAAAGATCACAGTCATATGATTAAGATCATACCAGACAATTTCCTAATCTGACGGTGTCAATACCATCGACGGGGTGTCGATGGTATCGACCCCTTAGAGTAGTGACACTTCTTCTATTTTTGGGTTCTTTCTGAAGGCATATCAATACGATCGACCAGTATGTCGATAGTATCGACTTGTTGATCTTTGGCACGCTGATGTAATCTCGATAGAATCGACCATGACGTTGATGGTATTGACCAGTTCTACTTCTTCTCTGGCTATGTATTGTGACCATCTCGATGGCATCGATGAATGTCGATGGTATTGACCACTGTATATATGCAAATTCCCTAAAATAAAGAGAAGAACACCAATCAACTCTGAGAAATATGATCATTTATACCAAATAAGATAAAACAAGGTAAATTTGATGCATAACGAGATCATAGGCTGAAGGAAATGAATCATGCGATATGAACCATGAAAATGACCAATAAATGCATAAAATGCATATGAAACTAGCCTATAAAAGTGACTTAAAATCTTCGCATCAAACTCCCCTAAGCTTGAACTTTGCTCGTCCTCGAGCAACAAAACTACAGAATATAATTAGAGGGTCAACTAAAGAACATATTAGCATAAAAGACATCTCAAAATGATTCCCACTTGGCATGTACATACCGGCCCTCACTAACTACGGAACGATAACTACCCTAGAGGTGACAATAATTGTCTATGAGAGATGCCCACCCCAAGACCAACGAACACTTATCAAATAAGGCAGTTGATATAATAAATTCCTTCATTTCAGGCTTGGTACATCTTGAGATCTCCTATCTACGTTGCTTATATCCTAACTACCATCTACATGGAAGCAGATCTCCTGATATACAAGAATGAGGAGATAATCATGGGTGGCCTACCATTTTGAGCAACAAGTGGATGAAATGGGCGACTGTGGAAGAAGAGGAAGCACAATACAGTTTAATATGCAAAAATAATAAAAATCACCTAAATGATACATATGCGTATGGAAATGACCTAATGCCTACATTTTAGGTGGAATGATGCATGCTCTACTATTCCGTCTCAAGGTGAGATGGAAAATCTACAAAACTACATCATGTGCTTATTTTTTTATATACAAGTGAAACAAGTTCTTTTCTCCCTCTAATTTCACTCTATTATTTTTTTTTCTTCATTTTTTCCAAGTCCTTCTTGTTTTTTTTCTTTCTTTTCAATTTGACTAAGAAAACATTTATAATACTTAACATTTTTTTCAGACTTATTTTCACATAGCTACTACCATTCATGCATTACAATTCATTTCTCAGAGAGTATAGAACAAGTTCCCCGCATTTCTTATTTTTCAGAATAAGCAAGGTACATAATGTCCTATATGCTCAAGCATATGCAAAATGCAACTAAATGAAAGTAATTATGCAACTACCATGGCATTCACTTGAGAATGTGTATATGCATGACTAATCTACAAATATCTTTTCATGTTTCATTTTTTTATGAAAAATCTAGCTATAATGCAATCCTTTCTAAATGGCATGCAATCAAAAGATGAAAATTGTAATGTGCTCTCAATTCTTATGGTGGAGTGTGAATGAAGTGGGGTGGATAGATCACAAGACTAATTGACAAAACCATTGGAAAGGATTATATGTCCCTCCTTACTAACATGTGTACCAATCAATCAACGAGTTTCTCTCTCTCGCTTATGATTAAAGTCCCATTAACGTTTGGTCAGTTTAGGCTCAACATCCAATTCCAACCACATTTCTTGAACCATAAGGATGTACAGTAATGTTCATATGTTTTAAAGTTGACCTATCCAATTATTTTCATAAGTTAGGTGCTCAATTTCAAACAAAGCAAGCTTACAATTTCTTGAAAATGCTTTTAAATTAATGCTCAAATTTCAAATTTCTTCCATATGACAAACATAGAGATGCCATACATTTATATTAGACATCCACAGATTACACTAGATATACTGTGGATCCTAGAAAGCTGTAAAAATAGGAAATACTAAAAAAACTAAGAAAAATTCTAAAAGAAGATCAAATAAAAATAAAAACTAAGATAGAAATTGTTCCATCTCCCCCCCAAGCTTGAAATCGACTATGGCCTCATAGTCAAAAACAACCTCAGAAGGTGGAACAATGATACCCTCTATTGCTCAGGTGGCGGAAATGGCGGGTACTGCTCGGTATGGGGGTTCCAATTTGGGTATTGCCCCTGAAAGCTCGGATCATAAGGTGGCATGTGTGGTGGCTGTGTATATCCCCTGAAGTAGCCTTGGCTCCAGTAATGATCGTAGAAAGGCTGTTGTTGCTGCTCTATCCTCCCCAACCAGTCGTAGACCTACTGCTGGTTGGCGAATAGCTGGCATTCATTCTCAAAGATCGCCTAATGATTTTCATACAACCTATTATGCATATCTTGGATCCCTGCAAAAGCAGTATGGTGGGACTGCGACATGGTCTGTTGGGACTCCTAGATAGACTGGAGCATGGTATACATCCCCTACATAGAATAGGGGTCATCTCCGTTGTGGGAGGGTTGTGTTGCCAGCGGATGAGATGAAGATGAAGCTCCTAGGTAGAAGCGTGGATGCTTCCTCGGGGCTACTCGTTACAGAAGAGGTGTGAAAGCCTCCTCTTCCTCCTCATCATCATTGCCTGCATCATCGTCATCTCCTGCGTCCTCTTCTTCCTCGGAATCCTCAATGGAAATGATCGGCCACTGGAAGTGCTGGCCTGGCTGGAGGTTGAAGACGGGGTCTGGCAATACGCGCTCCTGATACTCCTTGTTAATGTGGCAATGAGCATATACCACACCATCACAGAGTGTAAGAAGATTGGAGTGATGGAAATGGGCCAGATTGACAGGGTTCCGGCTGACCAGTGGAGGGAGTGTGGACATGTCTAGCCCAAGGTAGAGGGCTAGAAGTGTGATAAGCCTCCCAAAGTGAATAGGGGCTTGTCTTGTTATCCTCTTCACTTCCATCACGTGCGTCAAGAAAAATGCACCCAGTTAAGATTTTCCCTCTTCAGCAACTTGTAGAGGAAAAATAGGTCCGTCTCCTGAAACTTGATTAGCGACAGCTCACCACGAGCAAAGAAAGTAATACACAACATACGGTGAAGAATCTGCATGAACGGGTGCTCGAAGTCGGCGATGGATGCATTGTGGTAGCTAACCATCTTGCCTATCGACGCAGTCACCAACTGTGAGAACATCTCATCATAGTCGGCCCGATTGTCCGGCCATCTGTATTGCTCGGGTGAATGCCACCAGTTGTAGATTGAGTTGAACTGTTTGAGCGTGATGGTGTAATTGCGGTTGAAAAGCTGGAAGGAGACTCGGCCCTTGATCCATTCACGATCGGCGACGATGAGGTCGCCGGGCACGATGCAAATGTTGAGAGATGCCATGATCTCTACCACGAGTTCCTTGTATGTCGGCCACTCGCCAAAGAAAGGATGGCCCTCAACATGATAGGGAATTCATTCCTCACTCAGTAGCAACCTCCCAACTTGGCCACGGAGGACATAGTTGAGGTTTTCCTCAAAGCCTAGGTCTGAGATCAGGGCCCGATCAACATAACGAGTGGGCTTGATTGACTGCTTCATTAACTCGTCGAAGATATTCTTCACGTCCTCTGAGGGATGTGCAATTCTCGGATGGGGAATGGAGCTCAACGGTGGTGGAACGAATGTCTCGATCTCCATTGGAGCAGTGCATGAGGAAGATGACGCTCCATGCCTCACCATGATGAACAGAGAAAAGATAGGGAAAAAGAGCTCGGTGAAGGTCAGATAAGATGATCTCCGTAGTCGATGACGAACTCGGGGAAGATGTGTAGCTATCTGGATACTCGGTGAAAGTCTCTGTCTTCTCATCAATGCTCAATGTCGAGGTGAAGAAGAATACTCTGAAGGTGTGAAGGAAAAATGATATACACACCTTCCTTTTATAGCTGAGGTTGGCCCCCCTGGTACCCCGTCAATACCATCGACGGGGTGTCGATGGTATCGACACCTGTAGCACAATCTATTCCTTCACTAGTATCAATGGTCATCAATTTCCAGATGTGGGGGCCCAGATCGATGACGTGTCGATACTATTGACAAGGGTCGATGGTATCAACCCATCCCACCGATCGACCTCCGGATTTTTCACGCTTCGTTGATGTCATCTCACGGATCGCTGACGTGTCATGTCGATACCATCGATGATGTGTCGATGGCATCGAATTCTGTTGCCAACCCTTGTCCTCATGAGAACTGGAACCATACTTTCTCTAAAGCTGGGTTGATACCATCGACATGGCCATCGATGGTATCGATATCTCTGCTACCAATATTTTTGAAAATCTTCAGGGATCTCGGGAGCATCGACCTTGAGGTCGATGCTATCGATTGGCTCCATAATTTGAGTCGATCACCTATTGGGTGGTTGATACTATCAACGAGGCCGTCGATAGTATTGATGTAGCAAAATTTTTGTAGAGTCTGCTCTACACCCTTGTCGCTACCATCGATACAAGGGTCGATGGTATCGACACCCAAGTAGTCCTGCACACTTAACAAACGTATTAGGGTTTAATTTTTACACTAAAAATGAAATTAAAAAACTACTAAAGTAAATGGAAATGAAATCTACCAATGGTTGGGTTGCCTCCCAACAAATGCCTTACTTTAACGTCTTAGGCTAGACGAAATCAATTTGTTCATTGTTCCTTAAGCGCCATGAGTTTAACCTCATGCACCTTCCTTGTGTAGTCCTCCCCGTAATAGTGCTTCAATCTTTAACCATTTACTAAGAATGTTCTACCACCATCCTTAACCATGATAGCACCATGTGGTCGCACCTCCTCTACCACAAATGGTCCACTCCAACGGGATCTCAATTTTCCAGTATGCAACTTTAACCTTGAATTAAACAAAAGCACCCTCTCACCCTTTTTGAACACTCACAGCTAAATGTGGCGATCATGGATTTGGTTTGTCCGCTCCTTATAGATCCTTGAGTTCTCATAGGCATTCATCCTTAGCTCGTCTAGCTCATTGAGCTCTAACATTCACTTTGTCCCTACCCCATCCATGCTCAAATTCAATTTCCTTAGCGCCTAGTGCACTTTATGCTCCAATTCTACCAGAAAATGGCAGGCCCGGCCGTACACCAACCTAAAAGGCGTAGTGCCTATAGGTGTTTTAGATTCGGTCTTGTATGCCCATATTGCATCTAGTAGCAATGCACTCCAATTCTTCCTTGACGAGGCCACTGTGCGCTCCAGGATCTTCTTAATCTCTCTGTTTGACACTTCCACCTGACCTTGTGTTTGCGGGTGATACGGGGTACCTACATTGTGTTTAACCCCATATTTTCTCAATAATGCAGCAAATTTCCAATTCATGAAGTGGGTGCCCCCATCGCTAATGATCATCTGTGGCACACCAAACCTGTAGAAAATATGATCCTTCACGAACCTGCACACTGTTGCAGCATCATTAGTCCTTGTGGGTATTGCCTCTACCCACTTCCATACATAATCAATATCAAGCAAGATATATAAATTAGAATTAGAGGATACAAAGGGTTCCATGAAGTCAATACCCCACAAATCAAATACCTCAACTTCTTAAAATACATTGAGGGGCATCTCTTGCCATTTTGAGATATTGCCCTCCCTTTCATAGGAATCACACTGCCTCACATAGTCATAGGCATCTATGAAAAGTGTAGGCCAGTAAAGGCCACTCTCTAGCACCTTGGTCACCATCCTTGCACTCGCATGAACACTATCGGAGGGTAGTGTATGACAGTGACTAAGCAGACTATCATATTCATTTTCCGATACACACATGTGCAAGATTCCATCCATGTATTGTCTCAATAGAATAGGGTCATCCCAAAAATAATATCTCAAAGAATGAAAAAACCATTTTTTCTCTTGATAAGTCCAATCATCCAGGATTTCCTTACATGCAAGGTAATTGACAATATGCGAAAACCAAGGATTTGTAGATTGAATTGAAATAATTTGCTCATCCGGAAATGTCTCTGTAATGGGTATGTTAGTATCACTCTCATTAACCTGCTCTAACTGAGATAAGTGATCCACAACCACATTCTCAATGCCCGCCTTATCCTTAATTTCAATGTCAACTTCTTGCAATAATAAGATCCACCTAATCAATCTAGGTTTAACATCTTTCTTCTCCATTAAGTATTTTATGGCGGCATGATCAATCCACACCACAACCTTAGAACCTACTAAATATTGCCTAAATTTTTCAAAAGCAAAAACCACGACAAGAAATTCTTTCTCGATAGTGGTGTAATTTAGTTGGGCATCATTTAAAGTTTTAGATGCATAAAAATCACTATAGGTTTGTTCTCAAGATGCTGCCCAAGAATAGCCCCTACGGCAAAATCTGACGCATCACACATAAGTTTTAAGAGCTTAGTCCAATCCGACATTTGAACAACCGGCGCATATATCAATTTTTCCTTAAGTACCTCAAAAGCATGTAGACATTTATCGTTAAAATCAAAAACTACATCTTTCTCAAGCAATTCCGACAGTGGCTTAGCTATTTTTGAAAAGTACTTGATAAACCGGCGATAAAACCCCACGTGACCAAGGAAACTCTTCACCCCTTTCACCATATTCGGTGGAGGTAGTTTGGAAATAACCTCAATCTTTACTGGATCCACCTCCAATCCCTTGCAAGACACCTTGTGTCCTAGCACTATGCCTTCATTTACAATCATATGGCACATTTCCCAATTGAGGACCTAATTTGTGTCCTCACATCTCTACAACACCTTATCAAGATTTTGCAAACATTCGTCACATGAAGCACCGTAAATAGAAAAGTCATCCATAAAAACATCTAAACAGCGCTCCATCATATCAGAGAAAATAGCAAGCATGCAGTGCTGAAAAGTGGTCGGTGCATTGCACAAACCAAAAGGCATGCAGTGGTAAGCAAAAGTTCTGTAAGGACAAGTGAAGGTCGACTTCTCTTGGTCCTTAGGATCAATGGAAATATGATTATAGCCGGAATAGCCATCTAAAAAGCAAAAATGAGAGCGTCCAGTCAATCACTCTAAAATTTGATCAATGAATGGGAGAGGAAAATGATCTTTCAAAGTAGCGGAGTTCAGACGGCAGTAATCGATACAAACATGCCACTAGATTACCAATCGGGTGGTTACCGATTCATTCAACATATTTTGAGTGATAGTGATCCCCCCCCTTTTAGGGACTACCTGTGTGGGGCTTACCCATGTCGAATCTGAAATAGCATAAATGATGCCTGCCGAAAGAAGCGTGATCACCTCCTTCTTGACGACCTCCATCATGCTAGGATTGAGTCGATGTTGTGGCTGAATCACTGGCTTGGCTCCTTCTACAAGCTGGATCTTGTGCTGGCATAAAGTAGGGGAGATCCCCTTGATGTCAGAAACAGACCACCCAAATGCACCATGGTGGTTCTTCACCACAATCATCAACTGCGCTTTCTCATCGACACTCAGATATGTCGATATGATCACCAGAAGCTTCTCATTATCTACCAAGAAGACATACTTTAAGTGGGGGGAAGCGGCTTAAGTTCCAACTCAAGTGGGTTGACCAAGGAAGATTGAATCAGTGGTGGCAGTGGTCCCAGATCTTCATAGTGCTTGGCATAATAGCAAGGAAGCACTTGAATCATCTTTACACATTCTTGTAATGAGGAGCTTCTCATCCAATCTTCCCTTAAGTTGAAAAGACATGCCTCAAGGGGCAGTGGCAAGTATGATTCAAACATGGAGACTACTATAGCCTCCTCCTCAGTAGATGGTGAAACTTCTTCTTCTTTATCATTAGGGTAACCAACTGCTTTCACATGTGAGATTACCTTCATCTGCTCCATGATGTCCGCAACAATTGTTCCCTTATCTACCTTCATCATTACGTGAGCCATATCAAGAAATGGCTTCCCTAGACAAATAAAGATGTGGTGATCAAAGTGCTTTATTTTATGACATTTTTCATTTGCTTATGACTGCTTTGGATTTGGTGGCATGAGTATTTCAAATTTGTCATCGGCTATACCCATTGTCAACCGACCTCTACCCATCTCCAGTATCATGTCGGCAATGGCTTGAAAGGGTCTTCCGAAAAGTAGCTCATTCCCTAGTTCATCTTGCATCTTCAAAACAACAAAATCAGCCAGAAACACAAACCTATCAACCTTTACTAAGACATCCTCGCAAATACCATACGGCCTCACCACAGAATTGTCTGCCAGTTGAATTGTCATATTGCTCTATTAAGATTCTTTTAGCCCAAGATTTTTAAATGAAGAGAGGGGCATCAAGTTGATACTTGCCCCAGAATCACGTAGTGCTGCACCAAATTTTACTTTTCCAATATAACAGGAGATGTTGAAGCACCCCAGATCTTGTCTCTTTGGTGGCAGTTTACCTAGAATGAAGGCGCTGATCTGCTCCTTAAGCATGACCACCTTTGTATCAAGTATCTTCCTCTTCTTGGTAATTATGTATTTCAAGAATTTACCATACGAGGGTTTCTGCTCAATCGCTTCCAACAAAGGAATATTAACAGAAGGTTTTCTAAAACGGTCTAAAAATTTCTTGAACTCTGCATCCACTTTCTTGGCTTTGAGGCTGTTGGGGTAAGGGACAGGGACGATATGTTCCCTCTGATGTTGTGGCACATATGGCGTCATATTATCCTTCTCCTTCTCTGCAATAGGCTCCTTTGTGGCCTTCCCTCCTTCATCTTCAACTGTCTCTACCACTTTAGTATCCTTTGCAGTCTCACCTTGAGCTTTTGGCTATGGGGTGTTCGGTTCATCGGCCCTAGGGTTTAAAAGTTTCTTTCCACTCCTCAGTAGAATGGCTTTATCCTGGTGGTTCCCTCTTGGAACATTTTTATTTCTTGGAAAACCTTGCACTGTGGGCTTCTTCAGACTTGATATTTCAGCTGCCATTTGTACGATAGATGTCTCAAGAGTCTTCATCTGAGCCCCATGACTTTGTAGAGTTTGCCCAAACTAGTTCATAAATTCTCCTTGTTGCTTGATTTGTTAGCCAAACATGCTCATTAGCTCTTGATTCTGCTTTATCACCTGATTGAGCAACTCATTACTCTTTTCCTCTACCGTGGGTTGTGGCTTAGCATCAGGATCCTGAAGGAAACTATTTGGATCCTTACATGAAAACTTTTTGTCCTTCCTCTAAGAATAGTCATTATTTCTGTACCCCTGTTGCTGGTGAATGAATTTCACGTGTGCCTCATCATCAGATCCTCCATCTTCTTTTGCTAGAAGTCTCTTAGCAATCAAGTCCATCTTGTCATTCGGTTCTTTGATGGCTTTTGCATCCCCTACAACTCTAACTTGTTTCAGTGCATCTCTATCACCCCAGGACTGTTTCTTAGTCATATTTTTCAAAATCTCCCAACACCTTGTGTCTGTTTTGTTCAAGAAGAAACCCTAGCCTGCTGAATCTAAGTTGCTTCTGTCATGCTCAATGAGAGAAAAGTAGAAAATTTTTACTTATTTTTCCTTATCCAGCCCATGATGTGGGCACCTCCTCAGCACAATCTGGAAGCGTTCCCACATCTCAGAATAGGTTTCTCCCACCTTTTCACTGAAATTGGGAATTTTCCTCACTAGGTCATTGGTCTTCTCAGATGGAAAAAATCGCTTGAAAAAGACCTCAATCATTTGATCCCAAGTCTCAACGATTTCATCATCAAGGTTGTGCAGCCATTCTCATGCATTTCCTGTAAGAGAGCTGGGAAATAACTTCAAGTAGAGTGCCTCCAGTGGAAACCTGTCAATCTTTATCATGTTACAGTTTTCCACAAATGTGCTAATGTGAGCAACAAGATCTTCATTCTTCAACCCGTGAAATGCTTGAGACTTGACTAGGTTTATCAATGCCGAATCAATATTATATGTGGGAATGTTGATTACCTACCTTTTGATCGGCCCCTTTGATGTTGATGAGAAAGAAGCCTTGATCTTCTCCCATATTGTCTTTTCTTCAGCCATTTCTTCATGTTCTTGTTTAAATTCCTCAGGTGGTGGATTTGTCAACTCAACTTTTTCACCTACTGGCGGAATTACTGGTGATTTTGCATAGTCTGTGCTATGCATCTTTACCGTCAACTAGCACCTGAAAAGATGGAAATTATTTCAGTACCATGCTAAAGAGGAATAAGTAATTAAAAGATGTGAAATTAAATTATAAAATTTTAAGAATTATATGAAAACGTGGCCTAGTGTGGCCGCTCGTAGCACTTGTAGTGCCGAAAATTGCCTCTCCCCAACAACGGTGCCAAAAACTTGACATGATTAAACCGTGCGTAAAACGCAAGTGCACGTGTCAATGTAATATAGGCCTTTGGGAGGCCCGAGTCGAACTCAGGGAATGTAATTTTTGAAGACTACTACTAACTACTTGCAATCAGCTAGACCGATTATAAAAGTTTGAGAGTTGTTTTGAAAAAGAAAATCAAAACAAAATAAAGCAAAGAAAATGATTAAATGGTTGGTTTAATCAATTAAAATGGGATCTTTAGGATTGCGGTTTCACCACGGATTCTTGTAGTACTAATTCCTACATAATTATCACAACTTATCTCCTATCTCGGGTAGTGTCATGTGAATAGAATTGTTCACTTCCACGATACAATTCACTGCCTTAATTTAGATCGGTTCCACGTCAGTAGTAACCTATACCCTAAATTAGGTGCATCAAAAACATATCTTTAGGTTTCCACCATTAACCGTACATCATACTTTCCAAAGGATATATAAATTAATGTGATCATTTCATCTTTTCAACCGTTAATTCTTCGTCAAAAGCAATTAAAGGTATTAAATTACCATTATGGTGATCAAGCACAATGATAGAATTGAGAAAACAATATCATACCACGGATTTGAAAGACAAATTATGATTAACTATGCAAAAAGTGTCATACAACGATTATCCGGGCTACTCCTGGTCCTAAAGACAAAGGAAATTAGCCCCACATGTTCATCTCAATGAGAAACACGATAAAAGGAGAAGAAAACATAGGGAAAACGCGGATGGAGATGGTGTAACCCCTGAAAGAAGGAGAACTGGGTGATCCTCGACGCGGGATGAACGTTCTGCAGCCTTTCGGTAGTAGAAAACTCCGTCTGCAACTCAAGAAATGTCTGAGTCATAGATCTGGTCTCTGTTCTTCGTCCTCTCCTCTTCTGAGACTTATGCAATGGCTAATGACATCATAGTATGACTTGGGCCGTCTTTTCTAGGTATAGGGATGACTTACGGCTGCCAAAAGATTGCAGCCATATGATTAAGATCATTTCAGACAATTTCCTGTTCTGACGGTATCGATACCATCGACGGGGTGTCGATGGTATCTACCCCTTAGAGTAGCGACACTTCTTTGATTTTTGGGTTCTTTCTGAAGGCATCTTGATACTATCGATCAGTATGTCGATAGTATCGACTTGTTCATCTTTGGCACACTGATCTAATCTCAATAGCATCGACCATGATGTCGATGGTATCGACCGGTTCTGCTTCTTCTTAGGATCTGTACTATGACCATCTCGATGGCATCGATGAATGTCGATGGTATCGACCACTGCAGATATGCAAATTCCCTGAAATAAAGAGAAGAACACCAATCAACTCTGAGAAATATGATCATTTATACCAAATAAGATAAAATAAGGTAACACTAGTAGAGGAATGGTCTGTAGCGTCGGATTTTTTAAGCCTGTAACATCACTTTATAACTGATGCCTAAGTGGTCATCGCTATAAAATTTGCTCTATAGCGTCAGTTTATTTGACCAAATAAAACCGACCTTACAGAGTAAACACCGACGCAAAAAGTTGTATAAAATCTGACCCAAGTGAGAAAAAAGGAGCCTGTAAGGTCGGTTATTCGAACAAAATTGACCCTGTAAACGGTCTCGGTCGAGAAAATTGTCGACTGAAAGTATTTTCGATCAAAAATTTTCTCGACCCAGACCGTTTACAGGGTCGGTTTTTTTCGAATAACCGACCATAAAGATTGAATAAAAATTTCAGTGTACCCTCGGTCGAGAAAATTGTCGACCGAGGGTTACACTAAAAATGTTTATTCAATCTTTAAGGTCGGTTTTTGTAAATAAACGACCTTATAGAGGACATTTAGAGTCGGTTTTGTACAAAAACCGACGCTAGAAGTTATATTTCGGTCGAAATTTTTTTCGACTGAGGAGTGTACACTGAATTCAATCTTTAGGGTCGGTTATTTAAAAAACCGACGCTAGAAGTTACGAATTTTTTTTAAAATTTCTACAGAACTTGAAATAGAACAGAAGAACAAGAAGATTCATATATTCTGGGAGAGGGGAGCATTGATGCTCAACCGTCACCATTCAAAACCACACATTCATAACAAAAATGATTCATAATCACATCATAATTTACAAAATGATAGAGTGCAAGTCTGAGATGATATTAAATAGATACAAAAGTAAATATGAAAGAGTACTCAAACCACATCCATAAATGGAGCTGAGATATTTAATCCAATGCTATATCGACTTCATTTAGAAAAGACTCTGACCACTCTTCTCGAAATACATCCAAGTCCACATGTGTGTAAGGCTGAGTTGTAAAGATCTGTAACAGAAAATGCACATGCTAATATTTTATAAAATGACTACAATCACTTGTAAATTTATGATGTTATTCTTAATTACTTAACTTATAGTCTGAATGTCATGTGATGCTTGTTTGACAATAGCTTGCATATATTTCATTACATAGTAGCCACAAGCCCATTCATTATTTTGCATAGGACACTACAAATAACAAATTATACTTAATGTTAGTAAATTACTATAAACAACAACTATAAGATTTGACATATTACAGTTGAAAATTAATACATATAAGAGTAAGTAGTTCTCAAAGTAGCTACCTTGACATTTTTCAAAGTCAATGTCTTTAATTTTGTGGGTATTTGTACTCCAGATTCACGAAAAACCTTTATACCCCTATCAATTAAATGATAGTTGGTAAAATAGAAATTCTAAATAGAAATATCATGTTGGAGCATTGATTAAATTTATGCTTACTCCATAGCTGGAAATTTCAGTTTGTGACTCCTTGTTGTTTTACCCATTGGGTCAAGATAATAAAGAGTCACCAATTTTGGGGCAATCACCACTAATTCCCAATGTCTAGCTCTGAGTAAGAATAAAACAAACATTAAAATAAATAATTTTATTTATTATTAAAATTATATTGAATAATAATACTTACTAGACGTTAAAAGGAATTAGGATAATTTCCTTCCCCTCACTAGCAAAATATTTGAATGCATCAGAGAAGTACTCATTCACATCCCCAATATGTGTCTCCACCTGACTAGTGACCGAAGGAACTAAGAATCCAACATTCTTTATATCAAAGTTTGTGGCCTCAGTATATAAATGGTTGTTAAACATTTGTAATTATTTTCATATGTAGAAATAAGCTAAAAAATGTGTATTGGAATTTTCTATATATATTGATAGATCATTACCTTATCCATACTTCTATTATCGAAGTATTCAGCCAATCATACCGGAACAACTCTATAATATCATCAAGAAAAATAAAATTCTCAAAGTCCCTCCCAGCTGCATCTTCTGTTAAATTGACCAACATATGTGATCCCGAGCTTTGGTTGGCTAAGTATCGACACAAACATTTAGATTTTCTTCCCAATTCGTCGAATGTAGCTTCGGGAATGAAAGATGGCTTGGGCATAGGAGGACGACTAGTAGAAGTTTTACTTTTTGGTTTACAAACCTGTTAATTAAATTACATACTTATATTACATGAGTTCATATATGCATTCAAATATGAAAACTATGGTAGAAATAAGGTATACCTTGTCATTGATAACCAAGTGTCTAGGCCAACCCACCATAGCACCCTCAACTTCTTCAACTGTACTATATTCAGGATTGGGTATGGGTAGTGGTTTGTCCCCCACTCCGTCATACATAAAATGGATGGACAAACGGAAAATGTCATCAGTAATTTGTTCGCAATGCAATGTACCACCAAGGTTGTACACCTTGCCCGCTGCCACAACATTATATTCTGTTACCTCCACTGCAAGTTTACAGTTCATACCAACCTAGATTGAAATAATATAAGTTATATAAGAAATAGTAGAACAGATACATGTTACAACTATATATATTATCATATATTTATCATACTAATAACACAACATATAGAACAAAAACTTACTGTAGATTGTTGTGGTGGGTCATCGAGAGTGCTCCAATGACCTTCTACAACTGGAGCATGGGCTTGTACCTCATCACTTGAGAGACGCACAGTATGAATAGGTTGAGAAGGTTGAGTAGGCTGAAATGAAGACAATATTTCTTTTACTTTCTGCGCTACTAATGTTTCAACCTCCTCTTGTGTAAGACCTCCTGCACGACCTCTTTTAGATTGCGAAGGGCCAAAATAAGATTTGAATCCTATGTCAGCTCCTAATCACCTAACACGGCCAGGATGCTCCTTCGTACCAAGAGCAACTGCTAGTTCATCCATATAGCCAGTTGGGGTGAACTTTCCTTCCTTCCTTTGCTCATGGAGATCAATATATTCATAGTTAATAAAAATATTAAATCGCAATATCTATTAGATATAAATAAATCTAAGTTTGTGGGAGTTACTCTTTACTTAGTTGGGATAAACCTACCATCTTTTGTTCCACCTCCTTAGTTGCAGGGTTGACAATTTCACCTGCTCGATTCTTTCTAGCATCAATCCATGTCAAGTGTCGGGGTGGTCGCTCAACTTGAGTTGTACTAGATTCTTCTCCAGAAGAGGATTGCTTCTCTTGTAGTTGGCGGCGGAAGGCATAACCACTGGGCCCCAAGCGAAGGTCATGCACATTTTTAGCCCGTCTTTCCTTTTGAGCCTGGTGAATAGCCTGATCATTTAAAATGAGGTATTGCAATTTAGACTTGTCAAACATGTATAAAAATATTCACCTCCTTAATTGTATAAAATTAAATATTCATACAATACATCACAATCTTTATTACCTGAAACTCTCCTGATCTCCTAGCTGTAACAAATCTTTCCCACACCTCAGGATCTATAAATATATATACATCTGTAGCTTTCTTATTTTGTTTAGGATTATTTATAAATTCCCTTACAAGATATGTCTTAAAACCCCTCCATCGAACACCACAACGTTGTAGCACTCTTTTCTTGTGATCTTTTTCATTTAGATGAAAAACACCCTATACATACAAAAGAAGTAATTAATAATGTTGTTTTGAAAAGGAATTAATTCCAAGAAAACTAAATTAGAATCAATAGATAAAAAACATATTAAAAAAATATCACTTCCACTCATATATATATCTTTCCATATGAGGTCTTTTTGGGCATTTGGAACATCATGCCAATTTTCTATATCTTTTGCCACCTTCTTGCGCATGGTCTCCCCTACGTAATGCTTGAAAGCACTAGCATGTTCCCCAACAGGTGTTCCTGTCATATCAAACTGGACTGGCAATTTATCCCCTTTAGCCCTGAGCTCCTGCAGCCTACGCATCAATGTAGGACCTCCACTTTTCTTAGCATCACCACTACCATCCTCATGGTGCTCATGCTCATGCACAAAATGTTCATCTTCACTCGCCATTTTAGAACCTGCAAGTATACATGATAAAAAAAAGTGATAATAAAAGCACAAGTGATAAGGTATACATGATAATAAAATAAATAATTCAAAGAATACATGCCTTTAGTATTGGTTGAGTTGTTAGTCAAGTAAAATTCCTTCAGCATGGTCATGACGTTTATAATATTCATCGGTATTATCTTCAACATTTACACTTGGCAAACCAACTAAGAATGGATTGGAATCATCATACTTTTCGTAGTATTCTTCTTCATTTATAGGTTCTACAGTAAATTGTCTTTTCCATGAAGAACGACAGACCAATTTTTATTTGCCGGGTCATCAATATAGAATACTTGTTTTGCTTGGTCTGCCATGATGAATGGCTCATCTTTCTCACCAATCTTTTCAAAATTCACCAATTTGAAACCCAACTCATCCACTAAAACTCCTTTGTTGTTGTCAACCCAATTACACCTAAAGATAGGAACTCTGAAATTTGTATAGTCCAATTCCCATATGTCCTCAATGACGCCGTAATATGACATCTCAGCTTCACGTGGTCTTTTATCTTTGGCACTAGAAAAATACAATGAACAATCTTGAACAGTGACCCCACTATTTTGGACCACACTACTTTCGTCTTGACACTTTGTGTAGTATGAAAATCCATTTATGTCATAACCTTCATATGACATGACATCCATTTTTGGCTCAGATAGTTGATTAAATACTTTCTCTTCAAACCACCTAATAAATGTTCGATTATGCTCTCTTGCAAGCAACATTGAACTGGATTGCGGATGATTTCTCTTGATAAGATCAGTGTGTTCTGTGATGTAGCTACTAACTTCATCGATGTTGTATAAAATATACAAATGTGTTTGTTCCCACAACTCACGACTGATTCCTTTCACTCGTCCTCCCAGAGTTCCTTTGCCACAATAAGATTCAGTGTAATGGGAATTTTTTAGATCGCTAGAAGTTTCATTGCAATTCAAAAAATCATTACAAAAGTCCATCACCTCCCTAGCCACGTAACCCTCAACAATACTCCCTTCAGGACGATAATGATTCTGAACATCACCTTTAAAAACACTCATGTAGCGTTCAAATGGATACATCCAGTGTAAGAAAATTGGACCCAACATCTTCACCTCCCTTGTAATATGTACTACAAGATGAACCATGATATCAAAAAATGAAGGAGGAAAGTACATTTCAAGCTGACACATGGTAACAATTACATCTTTCTGTAATTTATCGAGAGTATCAGGATGTATCACTTGTTTGCATATTTCATTGAAGAAGAAACAGAGTCTTGTGATTACAAACCTTACATGCTTTGGCAATATAGATCGAATAGCCACAGGTAAAATGTGTTGCATTAAGGTGTGACAGTTGTGAGATTTGAGACCTATCAAATTCATATCCTTCATTGATACCAATCTACGAATATTAGAAGAGTATCTTTGCGGAACCTTAATATTATACAAGCACTCACAGAAAGTCTTTTTCTCCTTCTTTGACAAAGTGTAACAAGCTGGTGGTAAATATGTGCGGCGACCCCTGATCTCCACTGATAATTCTTTTCTAATACCCATTAATTCTAAATATTTTCTAGAATTGATGCCATCTTTAGTCTTTCCTGGTATGTTCAATAGTGTACCAATGAAGCTATCACAAATATTTTTTTCAACATGCATGACATCAATGCAATGTCTAATTGTCAAAGATCTCCAATAAGGAAGATCCCATAATATTGACCTCTTCTTGTATAGAGATTTGTCACATGCGAGTGGATGACTACTTGAACTCTTTCCAAATTCATTAACAATATGTTTCACCCTATCATATACAACATTTCCTGGTATAGGTTTAGGAGCACTTCATTCCTCAGTTGACCCATTAAAGGTTTTGTGTTGCCTTTGATAAGGATGCACTGGTGGGAGAAATCTCTGATGACCAAGATATACGATTTTACCACCATGTTTCAGTCTGATTGAATCAGTACTTTCCTCACAAACATGACATGCTTTGTATCCTTTTATGCTATATCCAGACAAATTTCCATAAGATGGAAAGTCATTTATTGTGCAAAATAACATAGCACGCAAACTGAAGATCTCTTTACGTGAAGCATCATATGTCATAATACCTTCTTCCCATAGTTTCATTAGGTCATCAATTAGAGGTTGAAGGTAGACATCAATATCATTTCCAGGTTGCTTGGGCCCTGATATCAATATTGACAACATCACATACTTATTTTTCATACACAACCAAGGAGGAAGATTGTATATAACAATCATAACAGGCCACGTACTATGTTGGCTGCTTTATGTACCATAGGGATTCATTCCATCTGTAAAGAGTCCAAGTCTTAAGTTTCTTGTTCTTTACCAAATTGAGGGTATAATAAATCAATTTTCTTCCATTGTGGTGAATCAGATGCATGTCGTAGGACTCCATCATCATTGGCCTTTAACTCCCCATGCCAAGACAAATTTTGTGCATCTTCTATATTAGCAAATAAGCATTGAAATTGTGGTATTATTGGTAGATACCACATCACCTTGGCAGGAGAGCCATTTTTAGCCTTAGCTGAATTTGTGGTCTTATACCTTGACGCACCACATTTTGGACAATTTATCAAATTACTATAGTCCTTCTGAAATAACACACAATCATTTGGACATGCATGAATATTCTTAGCCTCCATTCCCATTGGGCACATTATTTTCTTTGCTTGATATGTTGAAATTGGAAGCTCATTGCCTTTAGGAAGAATTTCCTTTAACAAAGACAATAGTGAAGTGAAACTCTTATCGTTCCACCGGTTTGGAGCTTTAAGAGTATATAATCGCATCACAGCACTCAACCTCGTGAACTTAGTGCAACCCTTATATAATGGTTTTTCAACATCATGGACAATGTTTTCAAATAAAGAAGGTGGATCAATGACATTATCCCGACAACTACGTAGCATCTCATCAACCATATCATCCTGAATCTGGTCATCTTGAATCGGTTCATCATTAACATTATCATCATTATCTATATCTTCTATGCCACAACTATTAGTATCGACATTTTCTGATCCATAATTAAATTTCTCTCCATGCCAATACCATTCATTATAACCTTGTAAGATCCCATTTCATATGACATGATTCTTAATTTTCTCACCAGTATCAACTTTCAAATTGTTGCAACAATTTCTACATGGACAATATAGCCAATATGTAGGTAGTTTCCTATGTTCCTCAGCAAATCTGATAAATTCATCAAGACCTTTGGCAAACTCTGGACTACAACGGTTCTTGATAGACATCCAACTTCGATCCATTTTCTATATCACATTAAAATTAATTATAAAACTAAGCGTTTAATATTGATACTATAAGTTGTAAGTTTTTATTGATAGGAAGTTAATTACTTTTATACTAAAGTGTACCACATATCCCATTTTTCAATATTTAATCTCACTAGTAACTACATAATGTCTGTTTAGTTTTGAATAAAATTTCAGAAGCATTTCCCCTAAGTTCTCCAAGTACACCGATGTAAATGGCAAATAACCACTCACATATGTACCCAGAGAACAAATGAGGAAATCCTACTGAAATTTTCTTCAAAACTAAACATACATTATACAGTTACCTCCTAAGTGAGATTAAATATTAAAAAACAATCCTGAACCGGGGACTATCCAAAGTTTACTCCTAATGAGTAAATTTTGAATGGGTTTCTAAGTTAATATATAAATGCATTATTTTCATGCATCAACCCTAAAGTGTCCATTTGGAAGTACACATGTCTAATCTCATATTAGTTTCTAGAATTTATATAATGATTACATATGAAAAAAAATATGGTTTATTATTGGTTGGGTTATCAAATCATATAAAATGGAAAAACAATATAAATGTATAGTTAAAGGAGTCCAGGTCCACTCTCGGTCGACAATTTGTTGACCGCGAGCCCAACTACATGCGGCGTCCAGGTCCACCGTCGGTCGACAAATTCTCGACCGAGAGTGGACCTAGAAGCCGCGCATAGGTGGGCTCGCGGTTGATAAATTGTCGACCAAGAGCGGACCTGGACGCTACCGTGGCGGCGGGAACGAACTCGGGAATGAGGGAACAAGGCGGCGGCCTTACTTGGAAATGATGGCAACCTTCTTGGAGGATGTGACGACCTTCCCGGAGAGGCGGCGACGACGAGCTCTCTTCGTGGAGAGGAGGCAAAGCTTTGGCGGCGTGGAGAGGCGGCAAGGACTTCGCGGAGAGGAGGCAAGGCTTTGCAGACGAGCTCCCTTCGAACACGACGACAACCTTCTTGGCAAAGCTTTGGCAGCGCAGCAGCTCTTTTGGTAAGGAGAAGCTTTGGCAGAGCGGCGATGAGATTTTGGCAAGAAGAGCTTTGGAGGTGCAAGAGAGAAAATAAGAACTAGGTCTCGACAGTGAGAATGGAGGGAAAATGAGACCCCGACTCGCTTTGTTACCCTCGAAACCTGTAGGGTCGGTTATTTGCAAACAACCAACCCAACAGGTAAGCGATGTCCGAACAAGCTTCTCGGTCGACAATTTTATCGACCGAGAATGCCTACAAGGTCGGTTATATGGATAAAACCGACCCTAGAGGTGCATATACACGCACGAAAGGAAATCTGGATCTAAAACCATAAACAACAAACACTTCTCGGTCGACGAATTGTTCGACCGAGAGACTCTCTAGGGTCAGTTTTAAAGAAAAAACCAACCCTAGAGGTTCGTATACATGCACGAAAGGAAATCTGGCTCTTCTTTCGGTCGATAAATTTGTCGACCGAGATGTTATCGGTAAACAAATTTGTCGACCGAGGGGATTTCTAGGGTCGGTTAAAAGTAAAAAACCAACCCTAGATGTTCTTATACATGCGTGAACTAAATTGGATCCAAAACTCAACTCGGTCGACAATATTGTCGACCGAGAGACCCTCTAGGGTCGGTTTTAAAGAAAAAACTGACCCTAGAGGTTCTTGTACACGCACAAAAGGAAATCTGGCTCTCATTCTCAGTCGACAAATTTGTCGACTGAGATGTTATCGGTCGACAAATTCATCGATCGAAGGGAGCTCTAGGGTCGGTTAAAAGTAAAATAACCGACCCTAGAGGTTCTTATACATGCGTGAACTAAACTGGATCCAAAACTCAACTCGGTCGACAATATTGTCAACCGAGAGACCCTCTAGGGTCAGTTTTAAAGAAAAAACCGACCCTAGAGGTGCTTATACATGCACGAAAGGAAATCTGGCTCTCATTCTCGGTCGACACATTTGTCGACCAAGATGTTATCGGTCGACAAATTCGTTGATCGAGGGGAGCTCTAGGGTCGGTTAAAAGTAAAAAACCGACCCAAGAGGTTCTTATACATGTGTGAACTAAATTGGATCCAAAACTCAACTCGGTCGACAATATTGTCGACCGAGAGACCCTCTAGGGTCGGTTTTAAAGAAAAAACTGACCCTAGAGGTGCTTCTACATGCACGAAAGGAAATCTGGTTCTCATTCTTGGTCGACAAATTTGTCGACCGAGATGTTATCGGTCGACAAATTCGTCGACCGAGAGGATTTCTAAGGTCGGTTAAAAGTAAAAAATTGACCCTAGAGGTTCTTATACATGGTGAACTAAATTGGATCCAAAACTCATCTCGGTCGACAATATTGTCGACCGAGGGACCCTCTAGGGTCAGTTTTAAAGAAAAAACCGACCCTAGATGTGCTTATACATGTGTGAAGGCAAACTGGATTCAAGATGCCTCCCGCGTTTTTTGTAGACATATAAGGTCAGTTATTTGGAAAAATCGACCCTATAGATCAAGGCGCAAAACCAAAATTAAGCAAATTTTTGCCGCGGGAAACTATAGTTGGCTTTCTAAATCCAATTGTCTATAAGGTCGATTATTTTATGAAAAATTACCCTATAGAGATACACTACAAGGTCGGTAATTTTAAGAAAAGCAACCCAAGAGGTCTTAAGTGGTGCCCGTGTTTTTTATAGACATATAAGGTCGGTTATTTGGAAAACCGGCCCTATAGATTTACAATACAAGGTCGGTTTTGTTAATAAAACTGACACAAGAGGTCTTAAGTGGTGCCCGCATTTTTTTTAGACATATAAGGTCAGTTATTTGGAAAAACTGACCCTACAAGTAATGACGTTATAACCCATTTGTGTACTAGTGTAAATTTGATGCATAATGAGATTATAGGCTGAAGGAAATGAATCATGCGATATTAACCATAAAAATGACCAATAAACGAATAAAACACATATGAAACTAGCATATAAAAGTGACTTAATATCCTCGCATCAAAGAAGACTTGGGAATTCTTGAGATGGTAACACATCTTAAGAACATGTTCCAGAATCACACAAAGATAGAAAGGTACAAAGTCTCAAAGGTGCTCTTTGATTGCAAGATGACAAAAGGAGATCTACTAGAGACCCATGTGCTAAATATTATTGGACATGTGGAAATTCTATAGGAACTAGGATAGCCTTTGAGCCAAGAGTTGGCCATTGATATGGTTCTATAATTGTTGCATGAATCATATAGCCAGTTTATCAAGTGTTATGACTTTAATACAAGGCCAAACTGCAGTCAGAATTGCTTGGCATTCTGATATATGTTGGAGCACAAATGAAGGAATCCATGATGATCAGTGGAGTGAAGTCCAAGGATGAAAGCAAATCCAAGAAGAGTTTTGAGGCTAAGCAGAAGTCCAAGGCTTCAATGATTAAAACTAGGAGAAAGAAAAGTGCAAGAGGAATATGCCATTTGTACTTAAAGGGATTCACGAAGATGATTCTAGGGATAGAGATCTCCACTTCATGTATACACATTATTGAGATAAATTTGACTACTTCTTTATCTTGGGTACTAGATACCAGATGTGGATGTCACGTATGTTTGTATATGTAGGATTTGAAAAGAAGTACAAGAAAGGGAAGGTCAAACTGTGTGTTGCAAATGGATCAAGAGTTTTTGCCACTCTAGTTGGAACCTATAATTTATCTCTGCCCATTGATCTTCTAATAGAGTTAAAAAAACTTCTATTTTGTACATTCCATAGAAACATTATTTCTGAATCTTATATGGACAATGAGGGATATGAATTTCATATAAAGAATGGTCAATGTTTTATTTCAAAATATGAGATATTTTATGGTTGTTCCCCAATGTATTATGGTCTTTATTTGTTGGATATAAAGACAAATGTTTATAATGGTAATACCAAAATATTAAAAACATTATAACTCAAACAAAACATATCTTTATCATTGTCGTCTAGGGCACATAAATGAGAATCACATTTCTAAACTCCATAAAGATTGATATCTTGACTCTTTTGATTTTGAATCAATAGAGACATGTGAATCTTATTTGTTTATCAAGATATCAAAGACTCCCTTCACTGATAAGAGTGAGAGGGCTAGTGGTCTATTAGGACTCACACATATTGGTGTGTGGCCCTTTTAGAACAAATGCTAGAGGTGGTTATCAATACTTCATTACCTTTGTTGATGAATCTAGTAGGTATGGTTCTATTTACTCGATGAAACATAAGTCAAAAACTCTTGAAAAGTTCCCAAATTTCATGAATGAAATACGAAACCAACTTGGTAAAAGTATTTAGGCACTTCATTTTGATCGAGATGCAGAATACTTAAGCCAAGAGTTTGAGGACCTTATGAGATACAGTGGTATTGTATCACAATGGACTCCACCTGGAACACCACAACACATTCACTACTACAAAAATGGCTTATAACGTCACTTTTAAAGGCGTCGGTTGTATATAAAAGTCGACACCTTAAATATACAGCGTCAGTTAAATAAAAAAACCGACATCTATATGTGAAGGGTGACCAGACACAAGTATCGCTTTTATTTAGCTTCGGTTCCTTAACTAGAAACTGACGCCTAAAAGTAACCGCCAAATCCAATTTTTCCAGCGAAAAAAATTCCTCCAAAATTTCACATACAACGTCAGCTGTTAACATATAAATCGACGCTTAAAGGACAAAAATTTGACCAATTTTTATCGTCAGTTGTCTTACAATAATCGACGTCGTTGTATTTTCACGCCCCATGAAAATTTTCACCTCCCTTTGGCGTCGGTTTTTATATGGAAACTGACGACTATGGTCTTAATTTGAGAAAATTTATTTTTGTCAGCATATAAAAGATAGACGTCGGTTTTCTAGTTGGAACCGACGACTATAAAATGAACAATGGTGTCGGTGTTTTGTTGGTAAGCGACGCCTATAGTTTTTAGCATCGGTTGTCTTTAATAACAACCGACGCTTATTAATGACTTAAAAGCACCCGTGCGAGCCTGGCTCTTCCCTTTTCTCTGTTTCATTGTAGATTCTGCCGCTCTAGGGTCTCGCGATTCCACTATTGGTTCCCCTCCTCTATTTCTTGCGCGCTGTCGCTGCTCCCCTACTCCTTGTGCGTCACTCCCCTGCTCCTTCCGGCCGCCACTACTCCATTTGTAGCTCTGGTCCCCTAGTTGCTGCTCCCATGGTTGCCACCGCTGCTCCAGACGACCGTCACCTACCTCTAACCCAACCTAGTCGCCACCTACTTCACTGGTCGCCGCCTGCTTCACTGCTTGGTGCTCCTAGTATCGCCGACAAGGAAACTCCCTACAACATTTAAGCTCTTCATAGGGACTATCACCTACCTCCAACCCAACCTCTTCTTCTTCCTCCACCTCTTCTTCTTCCTGCTCCCCTTTTACCAAAATGCATTGATAAAAGCAAGGCACGAGCTGCATGTGGGCTAGACACGGCGGCCATGGCTGTGTTGGCCAGCATGGCTGTGCTATCCACACGGTCGTGTTGGCCAGCACAGCCACAGCCGTTGTGTCCAGCCCACAGGTCGTGCCTTGCTTTTATCCATTTGGTAAGGAGGAATCAGGAAGAAGAAGATACATTTGCAATTGAATACTAATGCTTGACCTAATTTTGTAAATTTTAATGCATGTTGAATTAAGATATTAAAACCCTAATACACATTTCACCATAATCTTGAATTAACTATATTTCTGAAATCTTGTGATCAATCTATGTAAGATATTAAAACCCTAATATTAAATCTCTGATTTTGTAGTGATGTGTCGATGTGTCGCCCTAACATCTACATGAATCCCTATTGTATGATGTAGATTGATGATAATGCATGAGCTAGTTTGAAATTTGGAAATCAATTATGAATCTCTCCATCCCTAGGTCATACGAATTTATGTGTAATCTTTATCTTGATGATGAACATGCATGGACACTCAAAATGTTGAAATCAATGTTATAGAATGACAACACATGTATTTGTTGACCTAGAAACCCGTCCAAGATTTACTCATTAGGAGTAAATCTTGGATAGTCCCCAATTTGGGACTATTCTTGAACACCTAATCTCACTTACGATGTAAGTGTATAATGTGTATTGGGCTTTCAAGAAAATTTCGATAGCATTTCCCCGTTTGTTCTCTAAGTACATATGTGCTTGGAGAACAGCGGAGAAATGCTGCCGAAATTTTCTTAAAAACCCAATACAGATTATACACTTACTAGTGAGATTAGGTATTCAAGAATGGGATAGGTGGTACACATTTATTGTATATTAGAATGACAACACATGTATTTGTTGGCCTAGAAATCCATCCAAGATTTACTCATTAGGAGTAAATTTTGGATAGTCCCCGGTTTGGGACTGTTCTTGATCACATAATCTCACTTAGGATGTTTTAACCACTAATTATATATAAGTCCTTAAACCCTAAAGTTTTAACCATGAATAAACTCTAATCTATTAATTAACCCTAGACCCTAATCTTGTTGTAATATTTACTTTTTTTCTCTTTGATCATATAATGGATAGATCATGGATGTCCATTCACAATCGTTGCCCCCCAGAGTTTATTTATGTTCTTGATCAGTTTATTAGATTTGCCAAGGAACATATGAAAAAACCTGGAGATAGGTTCTACTGTCTATGTAGGCATTGCGGTAACAATTGAAAGTCAGCACTGGTGATGAAATAAAAAGTCATGTCATGTGCAACGGGATTATACAAGGCTATACAGAATGGCACTGGCATGGAGAGATTTCAAACTCGAAACCAGTGGATGCCAATAACAGTGCTTGTGTGGAAGAAGAAATTACCTCCGATGACGTAGATGTGAACGAACCAGTTCCGATAGACATCGTTCATGTGATGTTGAATAGTTCTGGGGTAGAGCACACCAATCCACCTCCCATGTTTAGAAACATTGTGCATGATGCTGAGATACCGTTATACATAGGTTGTAAGTTTATGAAGCTTAGCGCTGTGTTGAGATTGTATAAATTGAAAGCTAACAATTGATAGGGCGACAAAAGCTTCACGTCATTGTTGTCTTTGTTGAAAGAAATTCTTCCTGAAGGAAACGATCTGCCAATCTCAACATACCGGGTAAATAAATTGTTGTGCCCAATGGGAATGGAGGCCAAGAAGATACACACGTGCCCGAATGATTGTGTATTATTTCAAATAGACTATGTGGATTTGAAAGGTTGTCTGAAATGTGGTGTGTCAAGGTATAAATTGACGACTTCGGGGGAGTCCAAAACTGGTTCTCCTTCCAAGGTGATGTGGTATCTACCTAAAATACCATGATTTCAACGCTTGTTTGCCAATCCTATAGATGCAAAGAATTTGAGGTGGCATGCAGATGCTAAGAAAAATAATGATGGGATCCTACGACATGCGTCTAATTCGCCACAGTGGAGGAAGATTGATTTATTGTACACTAAATTCGGTGAAGAAGACAGGAATCTAAGACTTGGGCTTTGTACAGATGGGATGAATCCGTATGGGACATTGAGAAGCTAACATAGCACTTGGCCAGTTATGCTTGTTATATACAATCTTCCTCATTGGTTGTGTATGAAAAATAAGTATGTTATGTTGTCATCTTTGATATCGGGCCCTAAACAACCTGGAAATGATATCGACGTTTATCTTGAACCTATGATTGATGACTTGAAGAAGCTCTAGGGTGAATGTGTGATGACCTATGATGCTTCACGAAGAGAGACATTTTGTTTGCACGCTATGTTGTTTTGCACTGTGAATGACTTTCCAGTGTATGGGAATTTGTCTGGATATAGTGTCCAATGATCTAAAGTGTGTCCTATATGTGAAGAGAACACTGATTCAATACGACTAAAACACGGTGACAAGACTGTATATCTTGGTCATCGAAGGTTTCTTCCAAAATTTCATCCATATCGTAGGTTGTGCAAAGCATTCAATGGACGGACTGAGGAACAGAGTGCACCTAAACCTATATCAGGGGAGGATGTTTATGAAAGAGTAAAAGACATCGCCAATGAATTTGGTAAGAGATCACAATGTACGATGGCCACATGGAGTGACAAGTCTTTATTCAAGAAGAAGTCAATATTTTATTGGAATTCTTTGACAGTCAGGCATTGTATCGATGTGATGCACGTTGAGAAAAATGTATGTGATAGCATCATCGATACTCTGTTGAATATACCAGGTATGACTAAAGATGGGATAAAATCTAGAATGGACCTACGTGAAATGGGAATAAGGACAGAATTAACAGAAGTAGTTAGTAGCGATCGAAGAACATACTTACCTCCCGCTTGTTACATGTTGTCTAGAAAAGAGAAGAAAGCTTTTTCTGAATGCTTGGTAAATGTTAAGGTGCCACAGGGTTACTCATCCAACGTCTGTACATTGGTATCAATGAAAGATCTGAAGTTGATAGGTCTTAAATCTCATGATTGTCACACTCTAATGTAGCAAATATTGCCCGTGGCAATTCGATCTATATTTCCGAAGCATGTACGGTTTGCAATCACCAGACTTTGTTTCTTTTTCAATAGTCTGTGTAGCAAAGTTATTGACCCTGATGCTCTCGATAAATTGCAAAGAGAAGTGGTTGTTACCCTATGTCAGCTTGAGATGTATTTTCCTCCTTTGTTCTTTGATATCATGGTACATCTTGTTGTCCACTTGACTAGGGAAGTGAAAATGTTGGGACCAGTTTTCTTGCATTGGATGTATCCCTTTGAACGATACATGAGCATTTTTAAAGGTTATGTTCGAAACTGTTATCGGCCTGAAGGGAGTATTATTGAGGGTTATGTGGCGAGAGAGGTTATGGATTTTTGCAATGACTTTTTGAGTGGTAATGACACTCCTGTGAATGACAAGAATATTGAGGAGCATTTTGGTAAAGGAATTTCGGGATCACAGGTGAAAGTAATCAGCCGTGAGTAGTTGGAGCAAGGTCACTTGTATATTTAACACAACATCGATGAAGTGAGTGTTTATGTTACGACCCATATCAGGGTTAGTCAATAAATACCTCGAATTACGTAAAACACCTCAATTAGTGTTGAGTATCAAATTAAACATCATAGATAATCAAGATAAGCTAATATGCGAATTAATAGCTAAGATTGAATCACCCGAGGAAATTAATAATGTCAATGTTGATTATTTAGTACATTAAGTTGAGTTGAGTACTCACTGTTGCAATTAGCGATTTGATCTGTTGTGACAAACTAGTTAACATAATTTTATGCTTTGAGGTTATAGAGAATTCCGAGCTTAAACCGTTGCAAGAAAAATCACTCGAAACCGACTTCCGAGTTAAAAGATACGGGCTTTTGAATGTTTAGGGACCTAGTTGTAAATATCGGAAATAATTGGGCAAATTGTAGCCGGCCCCCTCAGCAACCATTCTCGCTTATCTTCTCCCTCAGTCGGCCAATGGAACAGTAGCCGACTGAGCGACAGAGAGAAAGGGAGAACAGGGGCGATTGAGGGGCGATTCTTGCTCCCAACCTTGATTTCGGCTACGCCCACCTCTCCTCTACCTCCGCTCACTCCCCTTCTTCTCTTCTTCCTCGTCCTCCATGCCCTAGTGGCACCCAATAGCTACTGACCTGCTGGGCGGCGCCCCAGCAAGAAGCAGCAGTACCAGCCGCGGCCGATTGAGCGGAATAGGGGGAGTGGCGGGGCGGTTTCTAGGCTCCCAAAACCGCAAGCTAGCTAGGTAGTTCCTTCCTTCTTCCTCCAGCTTGCTCAAGCAGCACCCAGCAGCAGCGCCAGACCTGCAAGGGCGCCGGCCACCCAAGCTGCAGATGCAGCAAGCCGCCAGCCAAAGGAAGGTTTGGAGCAAGCAAGCAGCTCTAATGGCCGCCCTGACTCCGCCCTTGAGGATGAAGTTCGAATTTGCAGCTAATGGCTGTGACTAGGCCCAGCTTGGAGCTCTCTTCCAACCTAAACGTGAGGTAGCTGCTTGCAGCAGTAGGCCCGACCCGGAGCATCAAGGGCGCGGGCTAGCACTCCAAGGTGATGCCGTCAAACTCGTCAGTAGGTCCAGATCCGGAATCCGTAGCCCTAGCTGCGTCTAGCACCAAGAACGGTCGTCGTCTCCTACCTGTACGTATGTGCAGGGTACTGTTCTATTACAGCAGATCCGAACAGGTCTGAATCGGGGTTCGGTTAACACACAATAGAGCAAGGTAAGACTGGCACGAGGCTCAGTTTTGAGGATAGAACTAGAATCCGTAACTTAAGCTAAGACTTAGTTTTTGATCGAGTTCATTTTCAATGAATTTTCTGTTTCTGCACAGGTTGCACGGCGTGCAAATCAATTTGCACGGCGTGCAAAGTTACAGATAGCGGAATGAGTTTCTGCCCAGGTGCACGGCGTGCACTCTGCTGTAAAGGGAAGAATTAGGCGTGGTTGTGGACGTTTTTCGGTGTATTCAAACACACCGAAGTGGGTGAGTAGCAGTTCATTTAGAAATCATTATTTAACTCAATTTAAATGCTCAATTACTTCTGTATCAGTTAGTATAACTTCTAAACAGCGTAGTACATACAATAGAGTATGTTAGTTTCATTGGAACTTGAAATACCTAATATGCTTACTGAAAATGATGAAATTTCCTGTATTATATTTGCAATGTAATTGCTGAATTAAAAATAGATGTTTAGCATCGAAAGTGAATAAATGAGATTGAATCATGTTTAATGATGATAAAGGATATATATTTGCTTCATGTAATATTTAGATTGTGCTATATGCATGAAATGTGATATTCCTGTTTAAATGCTTATTTAAGAATTTAATATGCATGAAATGTGATATTTCTGTTTAAATGCTTATTTAAGAATTTAATATGCATGAAATGTGATATTCCTGTATTAATGTCTATTTGTTAATCAGTTAATAGACCTAGGTGCCCTAACACCGTAGAACCCCTAAAAGAAGGTCTGTTTCTTAGGGGTGAAACTCGTGTTGCAACATCATCTGTGCGTGTGTCACAGACAAACGAGGAAAGAGAAATCTCGGTTATCTAACACCATTCGTGCTTGTGTCACGAAGGTAACCTTGTGAGACCCTCCGCCGGTGTACTCAGGTTAAAGGAGGAGTCGAGAGCACACGTGGTTGTGCATTGAGGCCGTAGAGCCTATGTTTCTGGCCGGAGAGCCAGGGGTCCTGTAGCAGAGCAGGGCTGGCGTCAGACTTAGCATTTCCCGGGTGTGTCGCTAAGTCTTGTACGGTGGGGTCGTAGCATGAACTTGTTACGGATCTTTATATGCAGAGTACACTGCATATGATTAGGGCATAATAAAAAGAATAAGTAATCAAGTAGGATCACAGTAAATTTATATAACTGTTTATTTACCTGAAATATCTGTTGATTCTTAGAAATGTGATTAATATCTGTATATCTGCTATGTTATTAGAACTGCCTTGTTTAGTTCCGCATTTATGTTTAATTCAATTTATATACCTGATGAGTTGTTTAGTGATAGCTAAGTGAAATGCTATTCACTGAGCGAGTAGGCTCATACCTCTACTCAAAACATTTTCAGGTTATCGTCAGCAGCAGGAAATCAGAAGGATCGATTTATCCTTACACCTAGTCGATAGAAGGTTCGTAGTTAGTAGTTAGAGGTCTCTTAGTCCTTTCCCCTCGATCTTTGGGACGAGGTGTGAGTGAGAGAGTGAATGTGTATAAAGATGTAAATTATCTGTTATGCTTTATTTTTATGTCAAACAATGTAATATGTTGTAGACTCTGTTTATATTGCTAGTCATTTAATAAAGATGCTTCCGCAGTTTGTTTAGTTTCATTTGACAACATAAATCAGATCTTCCTATTAATATCTTTAAAATGTTTTTTTTTTAAAGTGAAGAGTGGTTGGCTTATGTGTAAATCCCATCCTGTCGCGTCTTAATCTCGTGGTTTGTGGTTAATGCGAGATTGGGGAGTGACAGTTTATATCAAGGAACATACCAATTTCATCAAAAGACAATATCCTCAATCCAATTCAATGTGGCTTGCTACAGAGCATAACAAGACATTTATTAAGTGGTATCACAGCGATCATAATGAAGGATTATTAATTGATAAAAGATCACAATATTAGAGGCATGAATGTTTATATTTTTTATTTGTTTTACAATGTGAACTTTACAATGTGAATGTGGACTTTACAATGTGAATTACTTTACAATGTGAATGTGAACTTTACAATGTGAATGTGAACTTTACAATATGAATGTGAACTTTACAATGTGAATGTGAACTTTACAATGTGAATTACTTTACAATGTGAATGTGTAATTTACAATGTGAACTTTACAATGTGAATTACTTTACAATGTGAAATTTATAATTTGAATGTGAACTTTCAGATGGCTGAGCATTTCCATGATGACCGTGCTGATGATCACCATGAGGGTGAGGACGTGCCTGCACCGCCTCACAATGTAAGTTTTAAGAATATATCCATGAGGTTTCTATCTATATGTTCATTTATAATTATATCATGTAAGTGTGTGTTTTTATCAAATTTTAGGTTGGTGATGTACCCCCTGAAGAAATTACAGCACTTGATGAGCAACAAAAGAAAATTGAGAAAGTGAGGGGCATCACAATGATGAACAAGTTACTACAGAAAAGGGGCAATGGACCCAAATTGGCTGTGGATTTTAATAATGCAGGAAATCCATATGGAGTGAACCGCAACTCATTTGTTTCATATCTTTGGGTCCTTACTTGCAGCCATTACAGTCCTAACATAGAATCCTGACATAAAGTTCCTAATGGGAAGAAAGACCATATATGGAAAGAACTATGTGTGAATTATTATTATTTGTATTTCTATTTGTGTATATTACTAATTTTTAGGATACTAGTTAATAGCAATTCTATTTAATTTGCAGAGCATATTTGATCTGGATGAAAAGTTGCATCGTAAATGTGTGATGCAATGCTGTGGGAGGGTCCTAAGGAACTATAGAACCAATCTCACCCGAGATTACATACGCGATGTTGAGAAGAGGTTCTTGATTGATTTCCAATTCTAGACATTGATATTTGACTAACTCTACACTAATAATTTTTGTTTTGTATTCTCTTTAAAAATAATTTCAAGAAAAAGTAAGCCACAAAGAAAAGGAACTCCCTGGACCCCAAAGACTGGGAGGAGTTTGTTACACAAAGAAAAATGGATGAATTCAAGGTATTAACTGCCACTCCCAATTTAATTAATATATGTTCTTATGTATTCACATATTCAAGATTAACCTTTATTGTTACTAACCAAATCAATGTGCTAACTAACTAGGCTAAGAGTGATGCTCAACGAGAAAGGCGTGCACTAAATGTGCATGACCACACAATGGGTCCAAGAGGATATGCAAGTGTTCGCCAAAGACTACAAGCTGAGTCTGCTCAGCCTGCTGCTACTCAGGAGACTGCAGAGTCCTCTACTACTGCTCCTGCACCTCTGCCTCACCATGCTATGTGGATAGTTGGGAGGCAAAATAAGAAGGGTGACATACCAAAGCCCGCAACTACTGAGGTGGCTGCAAAAATGGTAAAAATCATCTCTTAGAGCACTCGCTCGATATTGCTTATTGTTATGTTTACCAGATAATTTTTGTTGATGGTGATTAGTGGGAGCTGCACAAGCAGAGGAAGGAAGGTAAGTTCATTCCTTAGGGCACAACAGATGAACTGACAGTTGTTCTGGTTAACCCAGAGCATCCTGGACGTGTTAGGGGTGCAGGCGCTGGTGTGGGCATCAAAGCGTTCTTTGGGCCATCCCAATGCAAATCTGTCCCAAAAGTGGGACTTTCACAATCTGTGATAACCTATTCTTTTTTAGAATGTTATTGCGAAAGGGAATTCAATAATCAGAAGCTATTGTTTCTTTTATCCATGTATAGGTAGATTTGTTAATTACCCAGTGAATCCAAGAAGTAATGGTTCAGTGGCAGGCATCTCAGACGGCCACTCAGACGTGCCACACTTCTCCTACTACTCCTACTGAAGAGGTTGGGAGTAATCTTATAGACCCACCAGCTAGCACGTCCTCTGTAAGTATTTTTATGACATAGTAGCTAGTATGTTCAAGATGATATGTTTGTGTATATATGCATATAACATTCTTTACATAAATTTGTAGGGGTTGAAGCCATGCCGACTAAAAAGTCAAGAATATATCGTTGCAGAGACATTGGCTTACCCACCCCTTAAAGGGTGCATGTTTCATGGGCATCCAGTACCATATGGTGTGGTACGCGTGAGTCCAATACATGTACTCCCCGACTGCACGGATCTTGCACTGCCTCATGCACACCCAGATGCTGAAACACTTGGTGATGCAGTAGGCGAAGTGATACTATGGCCCAAAGCGGATGTCCTATATACTAATATTATATAATAAATTTCCATTATGTTAATTTGTTAGTTTGTATATATGAGTCAATTGATCTGAAATTATATATACAGGTAAAAAAGACAAGACCCGCTACATCTCGGCCTCCACCTCCTCGACTACCAAGTTGTCTTCCAAGGGACCTACATGCCTTGATAGGTCCTAATTGTAGGGGTGTGGCAGTATGGATCGGCGAACATGATCCAAATTGCCCTATAAATGTTACTATTCCAGAGGATGCTATAGGTAAATCATACGATAACAATCTATTTATACAAGTTTAGCATACATATTAATGCATACGTAATACAAGTTTTACATACATGTTCATGCATATGTATTAATGCAGGTCGATCATACAAAAATAAGATATTTATACAAGATGTTTTGGAGTTGTTTAGTTATGCTTGGCTGAACACATCTACGATAGAGTTGTGGATATGGTGAGATCTTATTTATACATCCATATACCTTGTTTTATATATGGTGATCTGGTTTCTTATATATTAATGCATACGTAATACATGTTTTACAGCCACTTACACACGATATGTACAGATTTTGGGTTTTCCCATGTGGGATTTTTGGTTCCATCTTTGATTAGTCTTGTAGATACAGACCCTTCTTCAATTACTTCATACTACTGTGATACTTTTCAATATTTTAGTAAAAATAATAAGACGGTGATAATAGCTCCATTTAATGTCGAGTAAGTTTACTTTTCTTATAAGGACTTAAGCAAATTACATTTTTATTGTGGATTTTGAGTTATTAATTTTCTACTTTCTTACCTATAGTGGTAAATATTGGGAGTTACTAGTTATTTTCCCCAAGACGTTCACTGTCTATTATCTAGATCCTATGGGGAATGGGTTGAATACATTACATGGGCATGCAATTAAAAGGCCATTATTCTCGTGAGAAATATTTCATGTTTTTATATCCATTAACATCTGTTAGTACATTACTATTTAATTATGCAATTTAATGTGTTACATTAACTTATGTAGGGATTTAGAAGAGTACAAAAAAGCTGGAGGAAATGTCCCCAGGAAAAAGGATCTGTCACTAATTTGGGAGAATGTGAAAGTAACTTCCTGACTCCAATGTATATATTATTTATGTGAACTGTGCTTATTTGTATTTTTGAATATTTTGTATGTTTCAATTTATAGTGTGATACACAAGACAACGGCTGGGCATGTGCCTACTATGTGATGCGATTTATGGACCTAATCATCAAACATGTCGTAATGGAAATCGATAAGATACAGCAGGTATTATACATAGTCTCATTAGATAATATGAAATATATCAATCTTATTATATATTATTAATTATATATATACATCATTCTCTTTGTAGGTCTTTAAAACTGCTGACTTCAACACAGGTGGAAAGCGTTTCAATGTACATGCTCCCTATACTAAAGATGAATTAGATTATGTAAGAGAAGAATGGGTAAAAGCCCTACAAAGAATGGAAATTTTTAAGTATAATTTTATTGACAATGATGACAATGATGAATAAAGAATAACTTTGTTCTCATAATTATTTTTGTGTGAATGTGAATGAATTTTTATGAATTTTCATATGTCTATGAAGATGATCACATTAATGTGTCTACATGTGTCTAAATGTGAAAATAGATGAAATAAATGGAACTACATGTTGCTACTAGTTTCTACATGTGTGTGATGAAAAAATAATGTGAAATATATGTGCTTATACATGTGTGTGAATCACATATATATAATATTATCCATCTTGTTAATTTTGCAGGTTTGTGGCCTGTTGTTGGCTGATATCAATGGATGTCGTAAACCTATAGTTTAGAACTGAATCGCAGGTTCTCATCCTGCGACCAGCCATACAGCAGGCCTACAAACTGATTTTAAAAAAAATCATAACATAGGCGTCGGTTATTTGGAAAAACTGACACCAAAGACGTAAGGCGGCGGTTTTTTACAAAAAATCGACGTCTATGTACCCAACAAGTACAGCCATGCTAGGGAGCATGGCCATGGTGGCAAGGGGATAACATAGGCGTTGGTTATTTGTAAGACACTGACACTAAAGATGTACAGCGGCGGTTTTTAAAAAACAACTGACGTTTATATGGACAGGAACCACGACCATCCTGGGAAGCACGGCCTTGGTGGAAGGGGATATGGCATCGGTTATACTAGAAAACCGACGCCTATAGTCCCATTACTGGCACGTTTTCGGTGGCGGGAAGTGTTTTAGCGTCGGTTCTTTTAGTAACTGACGTCTGTCACATTCTATAGTGTCGGTTTTCTTAAATAACCGATGCCTATATTCCCTTTGCTGGTGCATTTTTGGTGGCGGGAAGTGTTTTGGCTTCGGTTGGGAACCGACGTCGAAGGCCCCCACCTTTATCGGCACCCACTTGGGTGTCGCTTGGAAACCGACACTAAAGCCCTTAATTAACTGACACTAAAGGCCTATTCTGTAGTAGTGATTGGTGTATCAGAAAGAAGATATCGTACATTGCTAGATATGGTGCGATCGATAATGAGTTTAGTAGATCTTACGAATTCCTTATGGGGTTATGCTCTAGAAACTATCATAATTATACAAAACTGTGTACCATCTAAATCAGTTCAAAAGACACTATATGAGATATGGTATGGGAAGTGTCCCGTTGTGTCTTTTGTGAAGATTTGCGGATGTGAAGCTTGTTTGAGAAAGTATTTTCCCAAAAATCTTGATCCCAAATTGAATAAGTGTTATTTTGTTGGCTATCCTAGGGAAACCAAAGGATGCTACTTTTATAGTACATCTAAGAACAAAGTGTTTCTTTCTAGGGATGATATATAAAGGAATCAGTGGGAGGAAAGTAGAACTCAAAGAGGTTCGAGACCAAGAATCAAACATTGGCTCTATAAAGGTACAAGAGGAACATGGAGAGTCACAAATTGTTGTGGGATCTCAAATTCTTCATAAAACATGAACCTCACAGATCTAGTAGAATATGACTTGATCTAGATAGATTTGGTTATCTTGTGACTTAAGAAGGCGATGAATCATCATTGATGTTGAGAAAAGTACCTACCTAGAAGTTATTAAGGGACCATAATCTGAGAAATGGCTTGAGGCCATGAGATATGGGATGGAATCTATGTACACCAACAAGGTATGGACTTTTGTGGATCCACCTGAAGGGGTAAAATCCATAAGGTGCAAATGGGTCTTCAAGAAGAAGAGTGACATGGATGGTAATGTACAGACTTACAAAGGACGATTGGTTGCAAAGGGTTTTGGACAAGTTCAAGGTGTTGACTATGATGAAACTTTTTCTCCAGTTGCATTGCTTATGCCAATCATGATCATGCTTGCCATTGCAGCTTATCATGACTATAAGATTTGGCATATGGAAGAACCACATTCCTTAATGGGAATCTTCTTGAGGATGTGTACATGACACAACCTGAGGGTTTTATAAATCTAATGGATGAAAATAAAGTTTCTAAGATACAAAGGTTAATCTATGGATTGAAGCAGGCATCTCAGAGTTGAAATCTTCTATTTGATGAAATAGTCAAAGATTTTGCGTTTAGTCAAAATGAAGATGAACCATCTATTTACAAAAGGTGGGAGCATTATTGTATTCCTCATATTGTAAGTGGATGACATACTGTTGATGGGGAATGACATCACTAAATTACATATGGTAAAGACTTGGCTAGGAAATACATGCTCTATGAAAGACTTAGGTGAAGCATCTTATAGTCTAGGAATCAAGATCTATATAGGTAGACCTTGAAGGCTTCTTGGCCTAAGCAAGAGCACATACATTGAAAAAGTGCTAAAAAGGTACATCATGGATAACTCAAAGAGAGGACACTTACCCATGTCTCATGGTGTTAGTATCTCTAGAACTCAATGTCCTTGTTCTTGTGAATAGTGGGAGCAGATGAGCAAGATTCCATATGCATATGCAATTGGATCTATCGTGTATGCAATGTTGTGTACTAGCTCCGATGTCCATATGCCTTGAGTTTGACTAGAAGGTATCAGATAGATTTTGATGAATGTCTCTGGACTGCCATAAAGAAGATCCTTAAGTACTTGAGAGTAACTAAGGATCAATTTCTTATTTGGGGTGGTGAGTAAGAGTTGGTGATAAAGGGTTACACCGATACAAGCTTCCAAACTGACAAAGTTGACTATGGATCGCAGTTTGGATTTGTGCTTTGCCTAAACAATAGAGTTGTAAGCTGGAAGAGTTCTAAGAAAGAGACAGTTTTTTATTCTACAACATAAGTCGAGTATATTGTTGCATCCAATACAGTGAAGGAGGTTGTTTGGGTCAAGAATTTCATTTATGAACTTTGGGTGGTTCCAAGCATGAGTGATGTAATTGAGCTATATTGTGAAAACAATGGAGCTATTGCACAAGCTAAGGGACCAAGATCGGATTAGTGTTACAAGCACATACAAAGGTGGTTCCATCTCACACGAGAGGTCATACGATGAGGAGATGTGAAGATTTGCAGAGTACCAATAGAAAGCAATGTGGCTAACCCCTTGACAAAAGCACTCTTGTAGTAGAAATATGAAGGTCATTTTAGATCACTTGGGATTAAGTTCATGGGTTATTGGATCTAAGTGCAAGTGGGATTATGTTGATATGTATGCCCAGACAGACAGTCATATGATGATTGTAATGGCATATCTTGTAAATGATTTCAATAATAATAAAGGCAATCTTCCAATTTATTCTATTTTATTCAGTTATGAGATAATGATGTTACATAATAAATGTCTAAAGAATGACGTTAATCAATGATATATGTCTTCAAGTTGAGAACTTGAATGGTGAGATCATACAGATGTCAAGAGCATATACATTCTTGTTATGTCCCTAGTCTGTCGTTATTATGGAAGCTGATAAACAACAATAACACATAAGATTAGAGTGTGTGTTGGTTGATGGTAGAATCTCATTAAGTTGTGATATGTGATATCAAACCAAACACATAGATACTTGTTAGGAATAGTGTATTATACAGATCTACCTTGGGAATGATCTATGAAATCCATGATTGGTAGTTAGAATCATCTCTCAAACTGATGGTGGTTATTGTGGTTCTTAGACCTAAATTACTACACTCATCACATGTTGTTTAATGTACTTTGACATCATCCACTGAGACTTTGAATAAGGGTTGATATAAATGGGGTTCTCGTGTGCATTGTGACACATGGGTATGATTATGAGTGATGTAGATGTGATTTGTCACTCCTATATAAGTATGATACCCAGGACACTTGATAAGCGAGATTGAGAAATGCATGGCCATGCTCGTATGAGTCAATATGTGATATTGAACTTACATATATCTTAGACAGTCTTCTCTACATCAAGTAACATGGATTAATCATTAAAGAGAATGATAATTCCAGGCATCGAGTTCAATCTAGATATCAATGATAAAGGAACTATACAATCACTATTACACCAATCACAGATTATAGGTTGAAGTTGTTCTCCATCTTTCTTATTACTTGGGTAGAAATAATGTCTTTCTAGATACCATTCATTGCTCGTGATGTCATTAGTTGGTTATGAACACTCACTACCAGCATTTCTTGGAACCTATAGGGTCACACGCATAGGCTATATCTGGATTAGGAGTTTACTCATTAATATGGTTAAAAATTACTTATTAAAGCATTTGGTATAAATTTAAACAAGATTGACAATAAACACTCTAAAATGACCAGTTCCGTAAGTGAATTGATCAACTCAGATGTGTGAACTGACCAGTTAAGGTTGTGAACCGACCGTTTGGTTGATCAACACGATTGGACCAAGGATTTATGTTGACGTCATGTTGTGCGTTAGTCAAATATTAAATTCTAATACAATTTCAAATAGAAAACATAGTGAACTGATCCATTCAAGTGTTGAACCAATCGTCTCACTAGTGAACCAACGGTTTCACTAGTGAACTGACCAGTTTTTCATAGGTTTCAAAAAATTCATGAGATTTCATCTCTTTGACTCCTACTTAGACTAGAAATCATGAAACCGAATCTCCTATAAATAGAGGGGTATTCGAAGCTTCCTACAGACATAATAATAAGCTCTAACTAGTGTTGTCTTCTCGCAGTTTTGGTAACGTGAGAACCCTAGCATGTTCTACTCATCAAAGGGATGGACAAGAGCAAGTCGATGGTAGCACATTGACTAGAAGGGAAAATCCTTATGTCCATCCATCTAGAATGAAAGGAGTTCACGGTGGTCGTGTGGACTACTATAGAGGCGAGGAGGCCATTGTACATTTCTAGGAGGACACAATCAACTGATTTATATGGTGATCAACCAGGACGCTACTATTGATAGTCGTCTAGGTGAAACTTAAAGAAAGAAGCACACTATAACAAAGGATAGTCATTGGACTTGCTCTAGGACTAAGTATAAACCTTGTATCCCTCTTTCCAAATTCATAGTTGTTGATGTGATCTCATATCTAAGGGGAATATGGCAATAATTTTTCTTTTGTTTTTGTTGTCGTCTTTGATGTCATGTTTTCCTACAATAGCTAGAGATATGAGTGGCATCATTGATTATGTGGCTACCACGATGAAGGTTTTTGGTGCTTCCAAGACCGTGATCATAGATTCTGTCAATGTTGTGTATGTTTTGGGTTACAGTTTATATTTCTAACTAAATATAAAAATGTTGGGGAATTTAATTATTTTATTTGCCTTCTATTCACTAAAGAATAAGCATTGGAAGTTGTTAGTGATTGTTACCAATATCTATACTATATATTTATTTGATTCTTCGGGTATAAAACTAACACCAAATGGGGGACACCAAATGAAATTGTAGATTCATGCATAAATATATATTTCCCATGTTTAACATATTTGTTAATGTTTGCATCATATGATAGTTTAGTAGTGCAACATATTTGTTAAGTTAACTTATAGGGGTATGAAAGCATTCCTTAGCGGTGGAGGGAAATTACATGCAAAAAAGATGTCAGTAAATTGGAGGAGTATTAATGTATTAGCCTTCTCACTCTAATGCATATATATTACCAATTACATTTAATTAAATTTATTATTGTAATTGTAAATCTACAGTGTCATTTATTGGATAATGATCAGGCATGCAGATATTACATGATGTTGTACTGGACAACATTGTCATTCACAAGTTACTATATGTTAAATGTATATCAAAGGTATTATTATTAGTCTTATATCATAATTAATGTAGTAGTCTTGTTTGATAATACAAACAATCAAATCTAATTAGAGTTATGTCTCATTCTCTTTACAGATTTTTGACACTATTGAAGCCTATACATTAGAGTGGTTGAGTGGCCTACGTGAAGAGTAGGCAAACTACTTCATCAACCATGTGAACTTGTCAGCTAATTGGGATGATTGATTGATATTTTTATTCAAACATTAATGTCAATATATTGTTTTATATAGTATACATGTGGACTTAAACTTTGTGGTAGTTGATGTGTATATGTGTTCATGCATATGTGTCAGTATGTATGCCCAGGGAGCCAATCATATGATGTTTGTGATGGCAAATAATATAAAAAGATATGATTAATAACAAAGGAAAGCTTCCAATTCATTCTATTTTACTCAGTTATGAGATAATGATGAAACATAATAAATTTCTAAAGAATGACACTACACAATGACATATGTCTTCAAGTACATGACTGGGAAAATGAGATCATATGGATGTTAAGAGTGTGTACATTCTTATTATGTCCATGATCGGATGTTACTGTGGAAGGCAAATAGCCAGTAGTAACATTAAATACTAGAGTGTTTTCTAGTTGAAGACAGGATCTCATCAGTCATGATATATGTGATATCAAACAAAGCTCATAGATACTTGTTGGAGAATTGTGTATCAAATAGACCCACCTTGAGAGTGAAACATGGAAACCAAAATTGGTGGTCATAATCATCTCTCATTATGAAGGTGGTGATTGTGGTTCTTATACCTAAAGTCATGACACTTATCACATGTCGTTTTGTATGTTTTGAAATCATCCAACGTGATCTTGAATAAGGGTTACCATAAAGTTCATGATTAGATGTGTTGTGACACATGGGCATGACTGTGAGTGATGTAGATGAGATTTATCTCTCCAACTAGAGTTTGATATCCAGGCCACGTGATAAGCGAGATTGATAAAATAATGCATGCACACATATAAATCGATATATGATATTGAGTCACATATATCTCAGACAACCTGCTCTAGATCCAAGAACATGGATTGAACATTGAAAGGATGATGATTCCATGCCTCGATTTCATTTTAGATATCAGAGACAAAGGAATTAGATAATCACTCTAACACCTGACATAGATCATAGGTTGAAGTTGTTCTCCAACTTCCCTGATTATTTGGGTAGAAATGATGTTTGACTGGGCACCGCTCATTTCCTGTGATGTCATAAATAGGTTATGGACATTCACTACCAACATAAATAGGAACCTATGGTGTCACACACAAAGGATAAACCTAGAATAGGAGTTTAATCATGATTGAATTCATTACTAAAGCATTTAGGTATTCAATTCAAGCAATGAATCAACTAACTAAACTACCAACCGACCAGTTCAAGTGTTGAACTGACTGGTTGGAGTGTCACGTTGATTGAAAACTGCATTTGCTAATTTTTGCATGAACCAAGTGAGCAAAATGACCAGTTCACTTAGTGAACCGACTAGTTCGGGTTCATGAGACAAAAGTTTCATGAAGTGAGACACCTAGATTGTGGTACAATTTGATTGCATCAAGGATTAGTGTTGACGTCATGTTGTGCATTAATTGGATTAATATTGTCAATTCATATGCCATTGGAAAACATGAGAAAATGACCATTTCACGTGTCAGAGGTTGCGAATTTATGTGAAATTATGGTCCCTTCCACTCCCAGATCGACAAGGAACCCTGACCCTAACCTGTTGGCTAAATTGGAGCAATGGAAATGAGTACCAAACGTTGGAGTTGCTCAATTGCTCACAAGAAAGATTGCCAATTGTAAGTAATATGCTCAAGTGTTGCACAAGTGTGTATTGGGGGTCCTAAGGCATGTCCTATTTATAAGAATGGCCTATGAGTGCTTAAGGGCATTCTAGACACTTTCTAGGGGGTTCTTAGTGCTAAACTAGCCGTTAGGTATCCACTAATTGCTTTAGCAACGACTAGTTAATTAATTCTGAAAAGTGCAGACAGAGCTCTTCTCGGTCGAGGAATTGTCGACTGAGAATCATGTCGTTCGAAGTTTTTGTCGACCGAGGGACAGTCTGGAGAAAGTGTGTATAGTGTTCGATTCCAACTCCCAACTACCTTGTCTGATGTGTCTAACGGCTACTTAGGTCATTCTTGGTCGAGGAGATTGTCGACCGAGAGTGTCTCGGTCGAGAAGTTTGTCGATGGAGAATGACTATGATACCAAAGAGCTTTGTCTGCACTTTTCAGAATTAATTAACTAGTCATTGCTAAAGAAATTAGTAGATACCAAACGGCTAGTTAAGCACTAAGAACCCCTTAGAAAGTATCTAGAACGTCCTTAAGCACTCATAGGCCATTCCTAAGAATAGGACATGCCTTAGGACACCCAATACAGACTTGTGCAACACTTGAGCACATTACTTGCAATTGACAATCTTTCTTGTGAGAAATTGAGAAACTCCAACATTTGCTACTCATTTCCATTGCTCTGATTTCGTGTCTTATAGGCTAGCATCTCCTACCCATGGTACTTACACGTTCATATACATTGGCTAGGAGATCAAAACGCTTGATATAGGAAATTAAGCCTTGTGTTACAATGGTAATTGTAATTTCCATTTTCCTTCTTGTTCTCTCTTATTGTTTGTACTCTCCTTGCTACTCCTAGGGTTGGAGGCTGCGGATTGGAGAGGGTTTATCTTCTCAGGTGGAGAAGGGTCTTCTCGGTGGAGAAGGAGGACTTTGGACTACTTCAAGAAGGTTGTCTCAACGGGAAGCTACTTCAAGAGGAAGGCTACTTCAAGGGGGGGCTTGAATTTACTTCAAGGAAGGCTGCTTTGAGGTTGGTGGGACTACTTCAAGGTGAAGGTTGTCCAAAGGGGGGTGAAAGTATTTGTAATTTTATGTAACATCCTTGCAAGGTAATAAAATTAAAATACTTTCAAAATCCCAATTGGAAACAATTGGGTAGTGGACTGGCTCCTTTAGTTTTTGCTAAAGGTGGAACCACTCTAAACACCTTGCCTCCTTCTCATTATCTCAATTGTGGTTGCTTGAGTTAAATGATTTTTTAAAACTTTTATAAAACCCTATTCACCCCCCTCTAGTGGTTTTTCAATTGGTATCAGAGCAGGCTTCAAGGAGCTCTAATCGAGTCTTGAAGAATGAAGGGTGGTGGAGTCTACAACTGCAAGCAAAGGAGAAGCATGGACCAATCTTCAACAAGCTATAATTGGTGCTTAGGAACAAGGCACACAACACCTAGTTGTCCATGGAGGTTAAATAAGGAATATGTACACAAATATTGCCTTATTGATACAATAAGTGAAGTTCCACCTTTAGCAAAAACTAAAGGAGTCAGTCCACTATCCAATTGTTTCCAATTGGGATTTTGAAAGTATTTAAATTTTATTACCTCGCAAGGATGTTACATAAAATTACAAATACTTTCACAACCCTTTGGACAGACTTCACCTTGAAGTAGTCCCACCAACCTCGAAGAAGCCTTCCTTGAAGTAACTTCAAGCTCCCCCTTGAAGTAGCCTTCCTCTTGAAGTAGCTTCCCATTGAGACAGCCTTCTTAAAGTAGTCCAAAGTCCTCCTTCTCCACCGAGAAGACCCTTCTCCACCTGAGAAGATAAACCCTCTCCAATCCGCAGCCTCCAACACTAGGAGTAGCAAGGAGAGTATAAACAATAAGAAAGAACAAGAAGGAAAATGGAAATTACAATTACCGTTGTAGCACAAGGCTTGATTTCCTATATCAAGTGTTTTGATCTCCTAACCAATGTATATGAAAGTGTAAGTGTTGTGGGTAGGATATGCTAGCCTATAGGAAACGAAATTGGAGCAATGGAAATGAGTAGCAAATGTTGGAGTTGCTCAATTGCTCACAAGAAAAATTGCCAATTGTAAGTAATATGTTCAAGTGTTGCACAAGTGTGTGTTGGGCGTCCTAAGGCATCTCCTATTTATAGGAATGGCCTATGAGTGCTTAAGGACGTTTTAAACACTTTCTAGGGGGTTCTTAGTGCTTAACTAGCTGTTAGGTATCCACTAATTGCTTTAGTAATGACTAGTTAATTAATTCTAAAAAGTGCAGACAGAGCTCTTCTCGGTCGAGGAATTGTCGACCGAGAATCCTGTCAGTCGAAGTCTTTATCGACCGAGGGAAAGTCTGGACCAAGTGTATATAACGTTCGATTCCAACTCCCAACTACCTTGTCTGCTGTATCTAAAGGCTACTTAGGTCATTCTCAGTTGAGGAGATTGTCGATTGACAGTGTCTCGGTCGAGAAGTTTGTCCATCGAGAATGACTCTGTTTCAATGTTTTAAACTATGTACTAAGTGTGTGTAGCAGTGTGCAGTTGTGACACTATTGTAGGGGATGACCTATCTAAGTGTTTTGATTGACTAGGGAAGATATAAACACTTGATTTACATGATATATAAGTACTTGTACATTATATACTTGTACAAGTTTTTTACATTTGATTAAAATCATGAAATTAAGACATTTGAGCATATAGATCTTCCAAGGGTTTTTCATCCACCTAGTTCCTATAAGTCTCAAGGTAGTGTGTTAGATCCACAAGAATGAAATGTTTGTCATCATCAAAACAAAGGGGTTATAATAATGTCCAATTTAGCCAACATGAGGGAGTTTGTATTTATAAGTGCATATACTTTATCCAATCACCACATATATACAGTACATATCATATACATGTTATATCTCACAACATAAACATACAATATAAAAAATTAGTATGGTTATGGCCATACTATTATAATTTGTTGGAGACACAAGGAATTTCTACCACCTAGATCAATATCAAATGCATGAACATGTTGTTGGTGTAGATATGTGCTTGTCAATCCAGGTTGAGAGGTTCAACCCTTGAATCAGTAGGCTTGCCTCTTGGTCGGTAAGTTGGTAATCTAAAGTGGTCATATGGCCTCTTGTCCAACTGATGTCTAGACACCTCTAAAAGGCCAGTAGGGTCCACCATCCAGTTGGTTCTCTCTGTCCTATGTTCCTCCCTCCTCGGTCCTCCATCCAATTCGCTTGACGCTTGATCGTCATATTCATCATTGCAAGAAAAGAAATTATCCTGTTTCTATTAAACTGAATACATGGTAATGAAAAACCACGAGTCACATTCGAGGGTAGAAAAGGTATGAAAGAATAATACTTTTACCTTGGGAAGAAGAAGGTGGATGCTCTGTATGTAAACTGAGATAAAGCGTGAACAAAAGAAGCCATCCAACCACACAGATAGTTGGGTTATTAACCAAAACACAGATACACATCCACCATCAAAACTCACTTTTAGGGTGACGCGTGTAAATTTCATATATGTATATATATGTATATATATGTATGTATATATATATATATACTAGTTTGAGATCATATGGTCTTTAATGGGATATACATATTAAGAAGTTTAAGTATTCACATTGAAAGTAATAAATAAATGATGAAAAAATCCAATCATAGTGGTTATCCCAAAACATAGAAGATCGCATATCTGATACCATTGTAGGAAATATCGCATGGTAAAAAAAATTGTTTGTAATATTCCTCACTAATAGAAGATCGCATCAACAACTATGTAATGGGAAGGATGGTTTCACGAGTTCATACATGGTCCTGGAGAAAGTCCAATGACTATTTCTCTTTGTAGTAGTACAACTCTCTTCTAGTTCTACTAGGAAAACTTGTGCAGCAACTCCTGGTCTTTACCGCAGATAGTGGGTTGATGTTGTCTTCCTAGCTAGAAAGGTATCGACACCTCTATAGTAGTCCACATGGACCGCCTAGAACTCTTTTCATTCTACTAGAACATATAGGAAGGAGTTATCCCTCTCATTGGTATAATACTCACCAACTTTCTCTCTCACAATTGTTCTCCCTTGATATCCCTCCCTTTATAGGGTAGGACTTGCTTATGCTCTCTATCAGTTACCACAACCAGAGAGGACAACAATTGCGAGTGGAAATTGAGTTATTGTATCTGAGGAGCCCCCAGTATCCCTCTATTTATAGGAGGGTTATGAAAAACCACTAAAGGGGGGGTGAATAGGGTTTTATAAAAGTTTTAAAAAATAATTTAACTCAAGCAACCACAATTGAGATAATGAGAAGGAGGCAAGGTGTTTAGAGTGGTTCCACCTTTAGCAAAACCTAAAGGAGTCAGTCCACTACCCAATTGTTTCCAACTGGGATTTTGAAAGTATTTAAATTTTATTACCATACAAGGATGTTACATAAAATTACAAATAATTTCACCACCCTTTGGACAAACTTCACCTTGAAGTAGTCCCATCAACCTCAAAGTAGTCTTCCTTGAAGTAACTTCAAGCTCCACCTTGAAGTAGCTTCCCGTTGATACAGCCTTCTTCAAGTAGTCCAAAGTCCTCCTTCTCCACCTGAGAAGATAAACCCTCTCCAATCTGCAGCCTCCAACCCTAGGAGTAGCAAGGAGAGTACAAACAATAAGAGAGAACAAGAAGGAAAATGGAAATTACAATTACTGTTGTAGCACAAGAGGTTGAATTTCCTATATCAAGTGTTTTGATCTCCTAACCATTGTATATGAATGTGTAAGTACTATGGGTAGGAGATGCTATCCTATAGGACATGAAATTGGAGCAATGGAAATGAGTAGCAAATGTTGGAGTTGCTCAATTTCTCACAAGAAAGATTGCCAATTGCAAGTAATATGCTCAAGTGTTGTACAAGTGTGTATTGGGTGTCCTAAGGCATGTCCTATTTATAGGAATGGCCTATGAGTGCTTAAGGACATTCTAGACACTTTATAGGAGGTTCTTAGTGCTTAACTAGACATTAGATATCCACTAATTGCTTTAGCAATGGCTAGTTAATTAATTCTGAAAAGCAGACAGAGCTCTTCTCGGTCGAGGAATTGTCAACCGAGAATCTTGTCTGTCGAAGTTTTTGTTGACCGAGGGATAGTCTGGAGCAAGTGTGTATAACATTTGATTCCATCTCCCAACTACCGTTTCTGCTATGTTTCACGGCTACTTCGGTCATTCTCGGTCGAGGAGATTGTTGACCGAGAGTGTCTCGGTCGAGAAGTTTGTCGACCGAGAATGACTCTGTTTCAATGTTTTAAACTATGTACTAAGTGTGTGTATTAGTGTGCAATTGTGACACTATTGTAGGGGATGACCTATCTAAATGTTGTGATTGGCTAGGGAAGATCTAAACACTTGATTTACATGATATCTAAGTAATTGTACATTATATACTTGTACAAGTTTTTACATTTGATTACAATCATGAAATTAAAACATTTTGAGCATTTAGATCTTCCAAGGGTTTGTCATCCACCTAATTCCTGCAACACTCAAGTAGCACATTAGATCCACAATAATGAAATGTTTGTCATCATCAAAACAAAGGGATTATAATAATGTCCAATTTAGCCAACAATCTCCCCCTTTTTGAAGATGACAAACATTTCCAAAATATAAAATAAGGAAATGTAAATCATATGAGTTTCATACCTGAAGTTTACCTTTCGTAGCCATTCTCTTGTTTGCAAGTGTGTGTTGGCCTAATGATTATGAAACTCATTTTATTTTATATATTTTATTTGATATTATTTATCCCCCTTTTTCATTTCAAAAAGATAACCAATTTTATCATTCCCCCTTAATTTTATTGCTATGCTCCCCCTTAATAAGATATTCAGTTTGAAGAGTAGGGGATATAATATGAATGCAAAACATGTGTTGTCAAATTTAGCCACTATTTAGTTCTCAATCATTTGTAAAAGGGTATTTAAGCCTTAAAATGATATGAGATCCTTTAAGCTTAGGGTACATGAATGTATCTCTAACCAAATACATGGGATGTTGAGCCCAAATTTGTTTAGAGAATTCCATTAAGAACAAGATATATATCACATTCATGAATATTGTAGGCTCCTTTTCATAGCCAAGATTACATTAAAAATACTAAGGTCATAACTTGTTTCAAATTTTCTTAATAATGTGTACAAAATTTTGTAAGCTCTTTCTAAATCTTATAGTCAAGATAGTTTTTGTGAGCTCCCCCTTAATCAAGATAATTTAAGGATTCTAAGGTCACAATAATTATTAGATCATAATAAGTTAACCTTTTATGATATCTATGCACTAAAATCTTGTTTTCAATATACTAAGATTGATTGCAAGAAAATGATTTACAAATAAGCATTTGGTCAAGCTTATTTTAGGTTGACCTTGACTTCGACCTGGGCACCCCTTGGTCATACTTGATTTCAACTACGAGGCAATTTCTGTAGATTTATAGTTTAAGCACTCTCATTGACTTACACATTCATATGTAATATGATCAAATGTATATCAATTTGAAACACTTTGAATGATACCTATTTTGAAGAGATTTTATCAATTGAAAACTTAATATAGGAATCACAATGAAGTCTTTGTTCTTGATTTTGATATCCACAGAGATTGTTCTTCTAACATATTCAATCATAGTAAGAATGTAGTTTTCAATCATTTATTTATAAGCAAAATTATTTGCATCAATAGAAATTTCCATAAGTCATGTTGTCACCATGATGCAAAATTATATCCTAAGAGAAATCCTGTGTAGAATTTTAAGTAATGAATTTAGTACCTTGCTCTTGATTTGGTTATAATAGATTGAAATAGCTCTTTATTCTAAATAAGTCTCTTATTTTAAACTTATTTCTAGATTAACTCTTTAGAATCGGTCATCCTTGAGTATAAATTAAGAACAAGTTTTATATCTCAAGTTCTTAAAATCAAGAGTTTGCTTTTGATTACTTAGAACAAACAGCTAGATAAGACATTAATATTCTTGTTCTAAGAAACAAACTATTTAGCTTGCCATAGTGTCATCTAGAAAAAATCATTCATTTATTACATGAGATGATACAAGACATGCACACGATAATCATCATATATTATGTCAAGATGCATTTCTGCCATAGAGTTCTACTGTTATGTAAAATGTCATTTTCATCATCTTTATATGTAATGAGCTGAACCACAATGATCCTTTTGAAAACAATATCCATTCATGGTTTGTATATATAGATCAAAGATTATTTTAGGCAAACCAAGTAAAGAATGGAAAACAGTAAAAGCATATCCATAATTTTATGAAATACAATGATGATGATCATTTAAGAGAAAATTTCAAGACACGTGAATTTTATATACATAGACCAAGGAATACTTAGGACAAACATGTGTATTGTGATAAAACAGTAATTTACTTGATTAAACCAGTCATGGTTCATATTTTCATTTTTAAGCCAAACCATGTAGGATATTATAGCAATTAAAAATGAACTTGCAATCTATACTATTTTTGTATTGATTCATTTTGCAAGAAGGCATGTTCAATTTTAGATTGCCAAAGTATAAAAGTATATTTAATAAGTCACAATGCAAGCTTAAAGAATTTGTCTCCAAGATTCATTCTTGATTTGCAAATTAAATCAATCATTAATAGCAAATTGATAGCAAACTGGATCAATTAAACATGTTCAGTAGAACTTGATTCGGTCGAACTATTCTTCGATCGAACTTATCTCGGTCGACGTTTTTCTCAACCGAGAATGTTGTTGTTTGTACGGGTTTCATCAGATTGTTGCAAGATTAAAAATAGTAACCTACTCGATCGATTAATTCTCGACCGACAGTGTTCTCAGTAGAAGATTTTCTCGACTGAGAATGTTTCTGTATCATTTTTCAGTAATTATTTGTAAGTAAAACATAGATCACTTTCAATTCAATTATGCAATTTAAAACTCAGTTTAGTTGAGATAAAACATTTAAGTATCAAAGTAACATTTGAGTCAAATCTCAACTAATCATATTCAAATCTCTAGGTTTTAGGAACTAAAACAAGGTATTAAAGATGTATCTTTGTAGGTTTATATAACAATGTGTTTTTTCAAGTTAGAAATTTTAATTACTTTAATCAATTTGTTATCTTATTATGTTAAGTTGAGATAGACATAAAGATATACAATTTCGAGTCTTTGGTCATATCTCAACTTAATTTAGTCTATTTAGTTTGGGGGTTTTGGAACCCATACCAACTCAACATCCTTTTTCTTGTAGGGACATGAGAAGGAATAATGTCAAAGATGTAAACAATAATGGCAACATATAGAATCAATCTCATTTCTCTTTTTATGAGTTTGATCTAGATTGTTCTTGGGTACATATGTATACTTGCCTTTAGGTACATACATAGATTGATTCTTTGGCACTTGAGTCCTTCCCCCACTAGGTTTTTGATAGGATTTTCCTTTAGGCTTGTAACCTAGTCATCTCCTTCCAATTTGACCATGAGAATCATTTAAGATCTTATCAAGAATATCATTTCTTCTCAAGCTACTAACTTCTTATTGTAACCTAGCAATCGCATCCATTCTCTTTTTGATATCTAACTTTGCTTGATCTAGATTTGATGATAAATCATTTCTTTCCTTAACAATAGCATCATAATCTAGATGATTACATAGGATTGGTTGTTTTTGAAGATCATTAATTTGGGCTTGCAAGTTTATTTTTTCTAGAGAGAGAATATTTCAATTTTCCTCTATTGATTTTAGCTTAATATCATGGTCTTTAATAGCTAAGATTAATGTCTCCTTAAGATCTTCATTTTTAGATGTGAGAGCAAGAAGATTAGCATGTAACTCATCATTTTCTTTATTAGATTTCTTTAATTTCTTCTTGCACTCAATATACTTATCATGTGTTTCTTGAAGTCTAGCAATCCCATATGACTTTCCTCAAACAGAGTATGCAACTTGGGATGCTAATACGGTAAGATCAGCCCAAATGAATGCAAAAGCTACAAGTATACTCTATTGTTCAATCTCCGTTGGTGAATTTAATAGAATATTAAATTGTGAGATAGCATATGAGATATGTCATAGACTATCTATAACCTATGAAGGAACTGTTCAAGTTAAGAATTCTAAAATCGGAATGCTTAAACAAAAGTTTGAACAGTTTCGTGTGGATCAAAATGAATCTATTAGTGAAATGTATGCAAAGTTTTCTTCTATTGTTAATGGTTTGAGTGCTTTAGGTAAAGAAATTAGTGAAGAGGATCAAGTGTCAAAAATCCTTAGGTGTTTGCCTCCAAATTACAAACCAAAAGTGACTGCAATCGAAGAAGCCAATGACCTCACTCGACTAAGGATGGAGCAACTCATTGGTAACCTAGAAGCACATGAGGCAACCTTGGAGGAAGAAGAAAGATTGGCGTTTGAACACAAGAAGGATAAAAGAAAGGACCTTGCATTCAAAGAATCAACCAAGAATAGCCATGACACAAGTGAAGATGATGGTGAAGAAGAAACTCTCATTGTAAACGGTAAGTAGTATAAAAGTTTTAAAACTAACAAAACTTTTAGTGTTTCTTCTTCCAGGTGTTTTGAATGTGGCAAAAAGGGACATTTAAAAGGTGATTGTCCAAAAATTAAGAAGGGGAAGAAATCATCTCACAAGAAGAAAGAAAGAGCATATAAAGCTACATGGGATGATTCAAGTGATGATAGCGAAGATGGAGAAAAAGAAGTAGAGTGCTTGATTGCTACAACAAATGAAGAAGAAGAAGAAGAGGTAATCCTTTTTTATTTACCAAAAGAAGATCTAATTACTAGTCTTCATGATACACATGAGGAATATGTTGGTTGCAAAAAGAAACTAAAGAAGGTTACTAGAACTAATGAGGATCTATATGCTAGACTAAATAATCTTTCTTTTGAAAAGGATAGTACTGCTTCAGAAAATCTTACCTTGAAATCATCTTTAAATGATTGCAATATGAATTTGCTTACTTTAGAAACAAATCATGATCTTCTTTCTCAAGAAAAGGTTGATTTGCTTACAAAACTGCATAATTTTCAGACTCAACCTATCATATGCAATCACCTAGATTATGATGTTATTGTTAAAGAAAAGATGCTTTATCATCCAATCTAGATCAAGAAAAGAAAGATATAAAAAAGAAAATGGATGAGATTACCAAGTTACAAAGAGTGATTAATAGCTTGAGAAACAATGATGTTCTTGATAAAATTATAAATAATTCTTCTAGTTATAATGGAATGAGAGGTTTAGGATATGTTTCAAAAGGGAAATCCTATCAACCTAAACCTAGAAGAACACAAGAACCCAAGGCCAAGATTATGTATGTACCCAAGGACGATTCAATCCCTAGAAATGAGATTGACTCTATTAGTTGTCATTATTGCTTGCATCTTGGACACTACTCTTTTTCATGCCCATACAAGAAAAGGAATGATGATCTAGTTTGGGTTCCTAAAACTTAAATATTTGAATTTGATTAGTTGAGATTTGACCTAAAACGTTATTTTGATATACAAATGTCATATCTCAACAAATTTAAGCTTTAATTTTCATATTCTTGTACCTTTCTTGCAAATAATTACTGAAAAACAATACAGAAACATTCTCGGTTGAGAAAATGTTCGACCGAGAACACTGTCAGTCGAGAATTAGTCGACCGAGCAGGTTACTATTTTTAAGCTTGCAAAAAATCTGATAAAACATGTTTAAACAGAAGAAGACTCGGTCGAGAAAAACTTCGACCGAGATAAATTCGGTGGAAGAAAAGTTCGACTGAATCAAGTTTTGTTGAACCTATTTTAATTGATCTAGTTTGCTATCAATTTGCTATTCATGATTGATTTAATATGCAAATCAAGAATGAAACTTAGAGAAAATTCTTTAAAAAATATACCATTAATTGCAAGTTTATTTTTAAATTGCTATAATTTCCTACATGGTTTAGCTTAAAACTAAAAATATGAACCATGAAATTATTGTTTTATCACAATCCACATGGCTTGTCCTAAGTATTCCTTGGTCTATCTATATAAAAACCATGTGTCTTTAAATTTATGATCATCATCATTGTATTTCACAAAATTATGGATATGCTTTTACTATTTTCCATTCCTTACTTGGTTTGTCTAAAATAATCCATTATCTATATATACAAACCATGAATGGATATTACTTTCAAAATGATCATTGTGATTCATCTCATTACATATTAAGATGAATCTTTATGGCACAAATGCATCTTGACATACTAATTAAATGATTATCTTGTGCTTAGCTTATGGAAAACGATATTCTTGTTATACATGATTAATACTTTGTAAGCGAATGAAAATGCTTAAATTGGAAATCTGCAGAAATTACCTCTTGGTTGAAATCAAATTTGACCAAGGGGCGTTGAGGTCGAAGTCAAGGTCGTCCTAAAATAAGCTTGACAAAATGCTTAATTGTAAATCATTTCCTTGCACTTAATCTTAATATATTGAAAACAAGATTTTAGTGCATAGCTCTCATAAAAGGTTCACTTATTATGATCAAATACTTATTGTGACCTTAGAATCCTTAAATTATCTTGATTATAAGATAAAGGGGGAGCTCACAAAAACTATCTTGACTATAAGAAGAAGCGTACAAAACTTTATAAACATCATAAAGAAAATTTGAGGCTAGTTATGACCTTAGTATCTTTAAAGTAATTTTGGAGCCTACAATATGTATGAATATAATGGAATTATCTAAACAAATCAGGGCTTAACATCCTGTGTATTTGGTTAGAGATACATTCATGTACTCTACTATAAGCTTAAAGGATTCTCATGTCATTTTTAGGGCTTAACATCCCTTGTAAAATGGATCAGAAATCAATATATGTATCCATCATGAGCTTAAATAGATCTCATGTCATTTTCAAGGCTTAACATCCCTTGTAAAATGGATGAGAAATCAAAACACATATGCCATGAATCTAAAAGAATCTCATATCATTTCAAGGCTTAACATCCTTTGCAAATGATTGAGAAATAAATTGTGGCTAAATTTGACAAATAAGTTATTTGCATCCCTTGTTTTAAACTGAATATCTTATTAAGGGGGAGCATCTAATTATCAAATTAAGGGGGAGTAATAAAAGTCATACTTAATGATTATCTTGGTTATCTTTTTGAAATGACAAAGGGGGAGAAATAATACAAATTCAAAAAAATATAAATGAGTTTCATAATCATTCGGCCAGCACACACTTGCAAACAAGAGAATGGCTACAAAAGGTAAACTTTAGGTATGAAACTCACATGATTTACATTTCCTTATTTTATATTTTGGAAATGTTTGTCATCTTCAAAAAGGGGGAGATTGTTGGCTAAATTGGACATTATTATAACCCCTTTGTTTTGATGATGACAAACATTTCATTCTTGTGGATCTAACGTGCTACTTGAGTATTGCAGGAACTAGGTGGATGACAAACACTTGGAAGATCTATATGCTCAAATGTCTTAATTTCATGATTGTAATCAAATGTAAAAACTTGTACAAGTATATAATGTACAAGTACTTAGATATCATGTAAATCAAGCATTTAGATCTTCCCTAGTCAATTACAACACTTAGATAGGTCATCTCCTACAATAGTGTCACAACTGCACACTGATACACACACTTAGTACATAGTTTAAAACATTGAAACAAAGTCATTCTGGGTCGACAAACTTCTCGACCGAGACACTCTCGGTCAACAATCTCCTCGATCGAGAATGACCCAAGTAGCCATTAGACACAGTAGACAAGGTAGTTGGGAGTTGGAATCGAACGTTATATACACTTGGTCCAGACTTTCCCTCGGTCGATAAAGACTTCGACCGACAGGATTCTCGGTCGACAATTCCTCGACCGAGAAGAGCTATGTTTGCACTTTTTAGAATTAATTAACTAGTCATTACTAAAGCAATTAGTGGATACCTAACAGCTAGTTAAGCACTAAGAACCCCCTAGAAAGTGTCTAGAACGTCCTTAAGCACTCATAGGCCATTCCTATAAATAGGGCATGCCTTAGGACACCCAACGCACACTTGTGCAACACTTGAGCATATTACTTACAGTTGACAATCTTTCTTGTGAGCAATTGAGCAACTCCAACATTTGCTACTGATTTCCATTGCTCTAATTTTGTGTCCTATAGGCTTGCATCTCCTACCCACAGCACTTACACTTTCATATACATTGGTTAGGAGATCAAAATGCTTGATATAGGAAATCAAGTCTTGTGCTACAACGGTAATTGTAATTTCCATTTTCCTTCTTGTTCTTTCTTATTGTTTGTACTCTCCTTGCTACTCCTAGGGTTGGAGGCTGCAGATTGGAGAGGGTTTATCTTCTCAGGTGGAGAAGGGTCTTCTCGGTGGAGAATGAGGACTTTGGACTACTTCAAGAAGGTTGTCTCAAGGGGAAGCTACTTCAAGAGGAAGGCTACTTCAAGGGGGAGCTTGACGTTACTTCAAGGAAGGCTGCTTCGAGGTTGGTGGGACTACTTCAAGGTGAAGGTTGTGCAACTGGTGGTGAAAGTATTTGTAATTTTATGTAACATCCTTGTGAGGTAATAAAATTTAAATACTTTCAAAATCCCAATTGGAAATAATTGGGTAGTGGACTGACTCCTTTAGTTTTTGCTAATGGTGGAACCACTCTAAACACCTTGCCTTCTTCTTATTATCTCAATTGTGGTTGTTTGAGTTGAATTATTTTTAAAACTTTTATAAAACCCTATTCACCCCCTCTAGTGTTTTTTCACCTCAAACAATATATTAAGTCTTAGATTTTTTCATAAGCAACACACATGAAAAACTTGATCGACTAAGCGTGGTTACCCCAAGCTTAATATGTTCTATTATTCTACATTATTTTTCAGTTACTAAAGAAAGTGTTCTTTGATATGTTCAGTTTTACTATTGTGCTACTAAAATAGCAAAGCACTCATAAGCTGCAAGACTAAATTCAACAACAATTGTACAATATTGATCTTGACTACAGTGAGTGACTAAAACCATCACACCCTTTCAATTAATACATTTCATGTACGTATACAACTAAAATCATATGTAATACAATTTTTTATCCCTTGGTATACCTTCAACAAGTTATACTTCTGAAAATAAATTCATATATTATTGAAAGGCATTTGGTTTCTCTAATTTCTTTTCTTATTAATTACCATTGATTTCTTCTTACTTATCCCATTGGAGTTTCACCATCATTCAATATGGTGCCATTATTATATTCAATAGATGATTTACCACAGTGTTTATGAATCACTTAAAATTCATCCTCTTGTTACTCCATCCCCACGTTACGCTCATTAAAGGAAATACAAAAGAGGAGATGGTTTTAAAATTTATAGTTTTGATCTTCAAGTACTCACTTAACACACTTCTCCTTTCTATTTTTTTTTGGTGAACCTAGCTCATCACACATCACACATCTCTCTCTTTTTCTATTTATATTACTCCAAACACAACTCATGCTCCATCCAATCAGATGAATGAAGAAATGGGGGTATTTATGGGTAGCATAAAAATTGGCTTCCCATCCGTCAGGATACCCTTCGGGATAAAAATTAGACAACTCATTGGTCCACTTGATAGCATTTGTTTTGGTCAAATTCAAAAGACTTCCATCAACATCAGCTTAGAAAACATGTCAGTTAGTGTGCGGTCATTGATCAAGTACATACAAAAACTTCATCAATCATGTACAAGCAGAAACATCATTGATCTACAAAAATTATCAGGTATTTAAAGTCCATTGGTCTGACAAAATAAAAAAAATCTCGGTGACCTACCAGCCAGTAGCTTCGTCAAGCATCGAGAATCCACCGACTCGAAAAATTGAGAAATTCTCATCAACCTACACACAACCAATCGTCCATCGGTTACAATTCAAGGAACACCATCTTCGGTTTGGCAGTGCTTCTACACAAGGCACTCATCCTCTAATAAAACAATAGGTAACTAGGTTGTTTCTCTACAAAGACTTTGAATCAAAACGTAGTGAGGATAAATGAATTAGAACTCAAATGAAATGAGAGACTTCATGTTTTCTATTATATCATGTAACCCTATTTCCTTAACCAAACTCATCATTTCCATCATTTTTCCTTAATTTAGAGTACATAAATGCATTTTAATCAGTTATATGGTTCATTCCTTGTAGTTGATTCTTTATGTCTTAGCCTTCTGCAAATTTTCTCCTAGTCCTGCCCTTACTTCATATTTAAACACTCCATGTAGTATTGATCATTATCCTTAACCCAACCTTATGTCATTTGTTTTCTTCATTTGGAATTCTTTACTAACATAAGGCTTTTACAATGAATCCATATCTTGTTCTTTCAATATTCTTTAGTTTCCTTTTTTCTTTACTTTCCTTTATTTTAAATTGAATAAAGTGCATCAATTAATCACATTATTCATATTTATTTATCCAATTTTATCTTTTATGTTGTGTTCTATATATACTAATATATGCTTTGAATCTATATTTCTTCTTCCTTTATTCCCAATTTAGGGTTTCTTTTTCCTACGGCCCCAAAAATGGATCTTGGATATCAATTCAAATTGATTCTTAGTTATTCCAGTCTTTCCTTTATATCTCAACATCTTAGTGTATTTACATTCTTACTACAATCTGAGTTTAATTTCCATAGTTTACTGTTATTGCCTTGTTTAGAGGAGTTATTAGAATGCATTCTGCCAACTGGACTAGGCTGAACATGCAGTCTTAAAGCCAAGAGATAATCTTGGATTAACTAACTCCTATTAATCTCAAATATGTGGAAAGAATATCCACTTAGGGAAAACTCCTTTATAGACCATTTTTGGTCTACATAATACAAAGAATGTAAGCAATAACTGAAGTAACTTCATACTGTATAGTAATCTTAAAGAACCATATATAATTTGAAAAACTAAGTATTTGAATTCATATGAACAAGATCATTCCTATTCATGTCAAGTAAAAAGAGCAACATAAATCAAAAGTTATATCATATCAATCTTTATGATCTATTCCTTCTTTACTTTCTGGTCTTCTAACCCTAATACTAGGGTTTCTCTCTGGCTCATTCCTCCTCTACATACTAGGTCAGGGCATCCAAATAAGAATAGATATAGTAGTTTGACATTGGTCAACATAAGTATTCAGATATTGGGCCAGTATATCCAAACACTCAGACCTCCCAAATCTATAAACACATCACCTCCTATCTTCCACATTTATAATTTTGAGTTTCTATCCTAATGGTCCCTCACGACTCAACCTAAGCTCTGATACCAAGTTGTTACATCCAAATCCCATGATAACCACTAATCATGAGATTAGGGCATAACTTTAGGATTTAACACAATATGAAGAACACCCTTAACATTTGTTTTCATTGATTTCATTCAAACTCTCTGTTTCCTCGCATTCAATAACATAAGCTATCTTTACAAGGGGATATGTCACTTGATTATTCTAATTATATTTTAACAAATAAGATACATATCTAATTTTTATTTTTTCCTCACACCTCCATACATACAACTTGATAATGAATACATACTCTTTTAAGAGAAACCAATGTCATACATCATCATTTACAACTCTCTAAACTCTATACAAGGACATAGAGTGATAGGGAGCAACTAAACTTAACTAATCTCATACTTAAACTCATTTGGAAAATCCTCTTTGATGCATAGACAACTTCAGTCCACATGGTTTCCCTAAAAAATTGTTATTAGAGGGTGATCCTACTCACTTAGTGAATAAGTACTTCAAAGAAATAGTTTAAATCTCATAATAGTTCAAATTATATTATTGAGAAACTGAATTCAGAGTTATTAGAAATTATCTATAAAGGAAATAATCATTCACCAACATATAACTGGCAGAATTTCTAATAGATAAAAACAAGGAGTAAATCATTAACTTCACATGCTTGAATAATAACGAAGTGTACTAGTAGATCATTAACATACAAAGATTAATTGAATAACTGTGCGCTCTTGATTAATCCTTCATTCATCTTATTATTCCATGAACCCACATGAAGTGTACCACGACATGTGAAAGTATTGCAACAAGCTACGATCTCACTGTACCAGGCTTAGAAGCATGCCCGAGTTCCTAAGCCTATAGTCTCATCTTCCCCATATGCAGTGGGCATTCACCTCATTTGGGTCTCGATGACTAATGAGAGCGACCGAATATTTGGACTCCTCCTCCAAAACTAGGTACTCAGGAGGAGAGTCAAAACACTCTGGCTTATTGTGTATGAGTGGACCTACTAGCCACTAATTCACTACAATTTGTAACACAGGTACCACCGGCATCCCCAATAGGTGTTGGGTACTGCATAATTCATAAGGAGTCTACCCTACCAGTCAAGACCCCCACACTCTACTGGTACAATCCAGCTTACCTTGATCTGGACTACCGCTAGTCAGGAATCGTTCCCTCCTCAGAGCTCAAGCCTCATCCAATGAGGATTCTACAATGTTCAGTGCATCTAATGTCTAATTCATTCTTTATATTCATAGTTCAATCATCAAATCAATATAACCTCATAAATAGTTCTTTTCATAGATTATATGTGACATGTTCCACAAACTAAGTTGTTGAGAAACACCAAATCAGATATTGAGAAATAGTGAAATGAGAATACTTGATTCACTTAATACCCTACACTTAGGGTTACATTGTCCTCATTCACATATTGTATTACTCGCATAAGAACTTTATGCATCATGAACTTTAATGGACAAAAGACTACTTTGAATAACTCACATACAACCAAACATGTGTATGAAATCGCGGTATGAACTGAACTAGGGTTCCATGCCATTCACTATATTATCATGTATCAATAATATCATTTAAAAAATAAATATATGACGTTGAAGAGAATCACTTTAGTTTTGTTTCATAATGTCTATTTAGACAATTCTAACTTTCCACTCATTTAATATTTTACCCTATTAACTGAGACATCAAGCAAACACTAATGATATCATATGAATTCCAAGATTATCTCTAACATATTTGTACTAAACATTCATATTAAACAACCATTAATAAATAAACAGATTCACATAAGAAAATGTTCTTCATTCAATCACACCACAATTTCACACATAGATGAATACCCTAGATTTTGGTATATTCTTATAATTTCTAAAATAATTTTAGGATTCCATTTTTTATTATTTGTATCCATTTCTAAAATTATTTTATCATCTAAAATTTATCACATTTGGAAAATAATATATTTCTAAGTCATTGTCCACTAACTAGAATTGAAGAACTAATTTGGGGCTTATTGTCACAACACGAAAATTGAAGATTTATTGTGGAATGAATGTAATTTTCTACAATCTATTATTTAAAAGAAGTACCCACACACTTATACTCGATCCTTGGCTTACAAATCTCAAGCTTGAGGTAGAATCTGATTTATTGATCTTGACTTCGAGCTCCAAACCTCAAGAATTGATTCCAAATAGTGTATTGTTTAGTCGACTTATCTAAATGACACCTTCTGGAGGTATAAGTTGAAGAAAAAGAAAAGGAGAGGACCCCTTCCATGAGATCATGGAAATCATAGCAAGATGGAGAGGAAAGGAGATAGAATCCCTAACTAAACAACTTACAATGATCATTTGTGGATAGCTGAATAGATTTCCTCTACTCTCCATATTCTTCTCCAAAGATCGCCCTCTAAATAACCTTCCAAGTTATCTTTTTATTGGTTGAAGGGTTTGGGAGTGTAAAGGGTTGAATTATGGTTCTAATACATTTTATTTCATTGAATACATATATGTATAGCAAATGATATGGTCGTTTTATGATTGGCTATCTTGGACGAAAATTCTCGGTGATCGATGGAGTTATTGGACCTTCCCAGCAGTTGTTGGACCTACTTTGGCTTCCTCTGGGCGTACTTCGACGGTCGTTGGATGCTCGGTGATCGCTGGGCCCAGCTCAGCGGTCGCTAGGTTTCTATACATGTTACTAAAGAGGCCATAATTCTCTCATTTTAATTCTGGTTTGGTTCATTCTTTTTTGCATTGAATTAGTAATTGAATTATCTACAATCCTAAAGTATTAGTTTGATAATATTATCAAATAATAATTTATTTATTAATTATTTTCTTAAGTATCATTAATTCTCCTCTCACATATATGTGTTGGCTATCTTTGTATCAACTAAAACTCAGATCTCATCATGTTCTCAAGTCATGACTATGAGTTATCTACATCATATCCAAATTTCAAATAAATCCAAAGTTACATAGAAAATATGAAAAAAAAACATTTAGCATACTTCTATTCCCAATAAATTTTGTATTTATACTATAAAAACCTTAATTTCGGCGATTAGAGTTTACACTTCTCAAACCCTAATCCTTCAAAGTTAAAGTATGATTAGAGTTCTCCATTAGGTTTGTAACATCACAACTAGATATTTCATTATTAATCAAGGTTAAACAATAATATTGTGGTCAAGCATGTAATTATCCATGTAAAGCCTAACTTATCAATTAAGATCATATGTGGTCGTAACGTATGTATTATTTTAAAAGTAGTTGATTTTATGTAATTGTCCCCTTAAGTTATCTCTCCTGCATTGTGACAATATCTTCATTGAATTGTGGTGTTTCTTAATTTATAATTACGTTTATTATTTGGTTTCGTTAGTATTCATCTTGTGTTTAGGAATGACTATCATTGTTCTCATTTGAGTTGTTAAGATCGGAAATTCATGTTATAATTCAAGATGATATATAACTTCTAATTTTATAACATTTATGACTCAACTATAATGTAAATTTATTTGATTTGACATTAAAAAATAAAATGAACATGGTCATAGTTTTATACTAATATAAAGATAGTAATTGTATATGAAAGTTCACAAGATGAAAAGATGAGTTAGTCAAAATAAAATATTAGAATGGAGTTCTGAATATGGATCCGTCCCAAGACTTATAAATTGAAATAGTCTATTAGATACAACTTTTCAATTTAATATATTAAATTCAATTTAATTTTTGATTTAAGAATTTAGGTTAGGTGGAGGTCTAGGTTTGGTATGGATTGCGCATTAACTATATAAGATTACACAACTCATCTCTACAACATGATGTGACGTACACATACATACATGTTCTCTAAAAGATATGATATTAAGTGCCAAAAGATTAAGGAAAATATCAGACTTGCTTTTGCTATGAGAGCTTAGTACTTAGGAGGCGGTGATAAAATGAGTAGTATGAGTTTTAGCCATCATTGACATCATTCAATGGTCAAAATTCAATGGTTACTATTTATATTCTTTTAGTGCCCGGTACATGAGAATAACCTTTGATTGGTGTATTCTTTTTTCATTCATTTAAGGTTAACAGAGTCGTCATTTCCGTCATCTCTCTAATCATATTAAAAAAAGAAGATATCTATTTACAACGCAAAAGTAAATATTTCTATTTTTCAACCAAGCAGTCAACATTACAATATTGAGGCAAAAGTTTTTTATGAAGTTATGTACAAGACATTGTGTCATTTTCATACGTAAAAGTACATACAATTCATAATTTTATGGTTGTTAATGGTATATAATCTCTGTACCATTTCTTATTTTAGATATGGAGTATGAATTGAACATGAAATAATTAAAACTGTACATATAATTCTTGGTAGTCACCATTCTAATTAAGCAAATGCTATCTACTTATTGGCTATCTACTTTAATGTGTTAAAGATTTAATTAACTAATATCTCCTATTGTGATTTTTTGAATCCAGCGCTGCCGTCAAGGAAGCCCAAATCAAAGATATGAGGTGCTACAATTGGATGTAGCAGCGGTAGAATTGTGAGTGGGGACGCACGAAGCTCACTGCACAACACCCAACTTAATTGCTTTGGGTTTGGGGCAAGGGATTGTACTAACGTTTTCATTGGTCTGATTCTTGGCACCGGATTTATTTGCTTTTCCTTAGGCGTGGCTGGCTCGAGCGCACTCAGACTTGGACACGCAAAGCAAAACAACGTCAAAAGCTGCAAACTCCGGCGGACAACACACAGAATCACGTACAGCAATCAATACTCCGCAAACCGACCTTGGGTTTAAGGACGTGTCTAGAGCACCGTCGTAGCCCCCTTATTTATATCACACCCTCACCACGCTTTTCAACTCAAACCTGCAAAACCCCTCCTTACCCTACCCGTCTGATACCATCTAGCCTCTCCTTCGCAGCAGCTATGAGCGTGGAGCTGTTGGACGGCACGACTATCCGCGAGTTCGTGGAGGATGAGCGCGCCTTCGACAGCTCCATGGCAGAGCGCTTCGCCAGGCTCGACGCCAACAGGGACGGCCTCCTCTCCTACTCTGAGATGGCGGCGGAGCTCCGGAGTATCCGACTGCTCGAGACCCACTTCGGTGTCGACGGGGACAAGCCCAGTCCAGACGAGCTTAGACGGATGTACAACTCCTTGTTCCGGCAGTTCGACCACGATGGCAACGGTACCGTGGACCTGGAGGAGTTCAAGGCCGAGATCAAGAACATGATGCTCGCTGTAGCCAACGGCCTAGGTTTCCTGCCCGTGCAGATGGTGCTCGAGGAAGGCAGCTTCCTCAAGATCGCAGTGGAGAGGGAGTCCGCCAAGCTCGCCGCACTTGCTGCGTGATCTGTTTTGGGGGTAGTTCTCTGTTCGGGGTTTATTAATTAATTGGGTTGCGCCGGTGTTATTTTCTTTTATTCCTAGAATCTAGATCCACTTAAATGATCGAAAATTTTGTAGTTCACAACGTTCGTAGTTTGCTACGACTGATGTATCTCAGGAAAAAATATCGGAGAGTATGTTGTCTGATTTTCATTGCAATTTTTGTAGTTGCTACAACTCATGTATCGGATGAAACCAACCAATCTCAAGAAAAAATATCGGCGAGTACGTTGTCTGATTTTCATTGCAACTTTTTGTAGTTGCTACGACTGATGTATTGGGTGAAACCAACCAATCTCAGGAACAAATATCGGAGAGTATGTTAGTCTGATTTCCATCGCAATTTTATTGGGTGTACTGGTTATCGTGGTGGAGGTGGGGCGTATCGACTCAGTGGTAAAGTCTGTACACTTGAATGGAAAGGAAGCAACAACAAAAATAATATTGTATCTGCGGTTGCTATGATGCTCCTGCAGTAAAATAGTGCTCCTCTAGTAAAATAAGAGAGAAATTATCAAAAAAGCAAAATGATCGAGATGGGGCCGTTTGCGATAAGGATTTGACGGGCTTAAAGCTTTTTACTTGCAAGCCGGCATCGGGTGATCATATAAATTACTTAATGGGAAATGTCCCGAATAAATCCAACGAATAACTAATAGTCCGGTTATAGATAAAAAAGTACGAAAATCCTATGTTGACGCTGTTAGGCCCTGACGCGTCCCGGACGCGGCAGTATTCCCGGTAGTTTTGAGTTGAGCGGGTGGTATTGGAGTGGTAGGTGAAGCTGCAATTAATACACTGTAGCAGGCTGGTAGGTGAAGCTGCAATTAATGCACTGCTGTAATTAATGTACCGTGCTAACAATTTATAATGTGGAATGGGTGGAAATGGAGGGACAAAATGGAGGGAACTGTTGAGCAGAGAATGAAAGTTTTGGAGAATGAAATTTTTGGTGGGAATTTTTTGGAGAATGAAAGTTTTGGAGAATGAAAGTCTTCATCCTACATCAGTAACTTCTCCAACTAACAGCACGTTCTCTTCAAGCTTTCCTCCCAGCTACATCTTCTTCAAGCTTTCCTCCCAGCTACATCATTAACTACTTGAACTACTGCTGCATTTATTGCTTAAGTTCATTAATTTGGCATGGAGTTCGACGATGGTAGGACTTCCATGCATTTATTTCTAAAGTTCCCAAGTTCATTTATTTGTAGTTTGAGAGATATTACTTGTACGTTTTTAACCCTATGTTCCCTCATTCTCGTTAGATCTTGATGTTGAATTCGGAAGTGATTACGAGTTAACATACTCTGATGATGAAGAAGAAGAAGAAGAGGTTGAAACTGATTTCGCAGAACTTGAGCATGGAAGTCATTGCGAAGAAATTACTGAAGATGTAGATAATTATGGTAGCGAGCAACATGGTAATGCATTTGATCTAAATGTTCCAGTATACCAGGACGAAGATGTGCAAGAAGTACCCCCTAATGATCAAGGTAAAAGATTTAACTATTTTGTAATTCCCAGAACCTTGTTCTGCGTAGTATTTTCAAATATTATTGAGAATGCACCTACTTAAGACGTCAATGTGCCTACTTTAGATGTACATGTGCCTACTATAGACCTATTTGCGCCTACTTTATACGAATGTGCCTATTTCAGATGCTAATGAGCCTACATAAGACGTCTATGCGCCTACATAAGATGTCTATGCACATACTTTAGAAGAACACGCTTACTTTACATGTTAGGGCGCCTACTTTATACGTATATGCGCCTACTTTAGACTAATGCGCCTATTTGAGATGCTAATATGCCTACCTTATTGATCGATGGCAATGTGCCTAGTTTAGACGTCTATGCGCCTAGTTTAGACGTCTATGCGCCTACATAAGACATAGATGCACATACTTTAGATGAACGCTCGTAGTGTGCCTACTTTAGACGAATGCGCCTACTTTAGGTGTCTATGCACCTACATAAAACGTCTATGCGCCTACATAAGACGTAGATGTGCATACTTTAGATGAACGTGCGTAATGCGCCTACTTTACACCTATATGCGCCTACTTTAGACGAATGCGCCTACTTTAGACGTCTATGCACCTAGTTTAGACGTCTATGTGCCTACATAAGACGTAGATGCGCGTACTTTAGATGAACGCTCGTAGTGTGCCTACTTTATACGAATGTGCCTACTTTAGGCGTCTATGCGCCTACATAAAACGTCTATGCGCCTACATAAGACGTAGATGCGCATACTTTAGATGAACGCGCGTAATGCGCCTACTTTACACATATATGCGCATACTTTAGTTATTTGTGCGCCTTTTCAATGCGAAATGTGCTTAACTTAATTAGAAATGTGCCTATTTCAGATGCTAATGCGCCTACATAAGACGTCTATGCGCCTACATAAGATGTAGATGCGCATACTTTAGAAGAACGCGCATACTTTGATATGCTAATGCGCCTACTTTATTGATAGAGGCAATGCGCCTAGTTGAGACGTCAGTGCGCCTACTTTAGACGTCAATGCGCCTACTTTAGTTATTTGTGTGCCTTTTCAATGTGAAATGTGCTTAACTTAATTAGAAATGTGCCTACTTGATTGATATAGGACAATGCGCCTACTTAAGACGTCAATGCGCCTACTTTACTGGTATATACGCCCATCTTTAGTTGAAGCCCCTAACACACTCACCATTCTAATACATTTAAAATATATTTTGTATTTTTTGTAGATGCAAGTATCCCCTGCGAAGGAATGATATTTGATTCAATTGATGAAGTCAAAGTTTTTTATAGAAGGTTTGGCATATCAAATGGTTTTGGTGTTAGAGTTTTGTCTTCCGGAAAGAATATTCATGGTGAAATATCTAGGATGAAGATGGTTTGTGTTAAACAAGGAGTGAGTAATAGGGCCAAGGATAACTTTTCATTCTCCCAAAGGTGTAGTGCTAGAGAGAACTGTCCTGCTTATTTAGTTGTTCATCTAAAGAATGACAAATATATTATTGACAAATATTGTAATGATCATAACCATGTTATGCTTGGTGAGGACCATATAAGATTTTTACCTTCCATGAGGAGTGTATCCGCTATGCAGCAGAAAAGGCTTCTTATTAATGACCAGGCTGGTATATCAACATCACAGTCAATGGCTGCACTTGCTGTTGAAGCCGGAGGGGTTTCCAACCTAAGTTTTACAGAGACCGATGCACGCAATTTTCTAAGCCGAGCTAGGAGATTAAATCTTGCGAACGGAGATGCCAAAGCAATGCAAGAGTATTTCACAAAAATGCAGAATGTGCACTCAAACCTTTTTCTATGTCATGGATGTAGATGACAGAGGTGTATTAAGGAATGTTTTTTGGGTTGATTCAAGAGCACGATCTTCGTACAAGTACTTTGGTGATGTTATCTCTTTTGACAGTACGTATCTCACTAACAAATACAAGATGCCATTTGCACCTTTCGTTGGTGTCAACCAGCATGGGCAAACCATCTTGCTTGGTTGTGGGCTTTTATGTGAAGAGACAACTCAGAATTTTATATGGCTATTCAAAACCTGGTTGTTATGTATGGAAGGTGTGCATCCAAAAGGCATAATTACAGACCAAGCACAACCAATTATTAATGTTGTAGCTGAAGTATTCCCCAACAGTAAACATAGATTGTGTTTGTGGCATATAATGAAAAAGTTACCCCAGAAGTTTGAGAATTCTGAAGGAGCTCGAAAAGCTATTAAAGGAGCAGTGTATGACTCTGTTACGGCTATTGATTTTGAAGCCAGGTGGGCTGAATTGGTAATAGTTCACAATTTACAGCAAAATAGATGGGTTCAACGGATGTACCCTATCCGTCAGATGTGGGTGTCATGCTATGTGAAACTATCATTTTGGGCTGGAATGTCTACAACGCAAAGGAGTGAATCAATAAATGCATTTTTCAAAGGATATTTCAAAGAGAGAACCTCACTGAAGGAATTTGTTCAACAATTTGAACTTGCTGTAAGTTCCAAGTTCAAGAAAGAAGTTGAAGCAGACTATGAATGTATTCATAAAACTCCAGTTATGCGGACTTCATTTGAAATGGAGGGACAGATTGCTAAATGGTATACTCTGGAAATCTTGAAGAAATTTCAAAGAGAGCTACAAGAACTTATGTACTGCAACACAACTAAAACATACTCATTCGGGCCATATACTTGCTTTGAAGTATTGGAAAAGAAAAGGATACTTGTTGATACCAATACTTTTTTGCCACAGACTAAGTCTTTTAGTGTTGTCTTTAACACTCAACTCCAGGGAGCTATTTGCCATTGTTTGATGTTTGAATCATCAGGCATTGTATGTAGACACATGTTTGTAGTCTATATTTTCTTAGGAATTGACAAATTGAATGAGGAGTACCACTTGATTGATAGATGGAGAAAAGATGTGAAGCGAATTGTAACCAAACCTGATACCATCGAATCTGTTGACTACTCTAACTCTGTCAATCGGTATAATGTTGTTATACAAAACGTTGAGTTGTTAGCAGAAGCAGCTGCCATTTCTGAAGAAAAATTTGATGAAATTATGAGAGGTTTGGAAAAAGTAAAAAGGGACGTTGGTCTAGCAGACACTGTAAGTAATTCCAAATTGTATTTGATTTACAAATTTTGTTGTATTTTATTCACAACTATCATTTTTGGATTATAATAAACAACTATCATATTTTCTTCTAGGTTAATGAAGCACATATTGATAGATGCATCAAAAATCCAAATATGGCTGGTCAAGTTGGTCGTCCACGTAAGAGAAGGCTCAAGTCTTTTGAAGAAAGGATGCACAAAACACAGAAACGTCAATATAATTAGAAGAAAGGCTCAAGTCTTTTTGAGATAGATAGACAGTGATAGTCTTTTCAAATAGCTACACAGTGATAGCCCAACCACATACACTTATAGATTATATTACAGAAAGATTATACTTAATAGAGATACAGTGATAGCTCACTAACTTACAGTGCAAGCAGTGGAAACATATTTTCGTATGTGGTGCCATTTTGAAATTTTGTAACTAATCGCATTAATTTATATTGCAGATCATTTGTTTCATATGTGGTGCCATTTTGTATTTTCAAATGCATACGCCCACTTAAAGTATGTGAATGTGCATGGATGTGCCTGCATGCGCCTACTTCTTATGTATATGCGCCCACTTCTAATGTATATGCACATTTGTAACTGTAATGTGCCTACTTGAGTGTGAATGTGCCTACTTGGGCGTATACGCGCCTACTAGTATCTGGAATGCGCCTACTTGAGTGTGAATGCGCCTACTTGAGTGTGAATGTGCCTACCTTGGGCGTATACACGCCTAGTAGTATCTAGAATGCGCCTACTTGAGTGTTAATGCGCCTACTTTAGCGTATACGCGCCTACTAGTATCTGGAATGCGCCTACTTGAGTGTGAATGCGCCTACTTGAGTCTGAATGCGCCTACTTGGGCGTATACGCGCCTACTAGTATCTGGTATGCGCCTACTTGAGTGTCAATGCGCCTACTTGAGTGTGAATGCGCCTACTGGAGTGTGAATGTGCCTGGATGTGCCTGGATGCGCCTACTTAAAGTATATGCGGCCACTTCTCATTTAACTGAGCCCACTTGTTGTATGAAATGCGCCTACTTTTCCTTAAAAGTAGGCGCATTGACTACTTATGTAGGCGCGTGTGTTATCGATCAAATAGGCTCATCTAGCATTAAAATAGGCACATTTAGCATTAAAATAGGTGTGTTTACATTGCAAGTAGGCGCATATACATTAAATGAGCCCGGTTAAATGTACAACTACAAATGAGGTGCATTGCCAAAGTTAGGCTTACAAAATATGTTACAAAATATGTTTACATGATAGTTAGGCTCATTCATCATTGCCGTTGAGTATACTACATTCGTCTTTCAATATCTGAATTGCAAATGTCCCTCTCATCCTGTGGATAGTGTTGGCTGTAGTTTTATCACCAACACTGTCCTCGCCATCCATTATTCTTTTTATCCAATGAAGTGTGAAAAAACCACAGTCATTGCTATCAGCAGGTTGTTGTGGACAGTTTCTGCAGTACTGCAATTTCCAATTTTTGACATTGTGGTCCAAGCTGGTGCTAAAAGTATCTTTCAACCACTTTGCCTTCAAAAAAATAGTTCAAATGTCAGACTGCAAGCAATAGGCACATTATGCACACTACAGAAAGATGTAGGCTCACTACAGCAAGATGGTGCAATACTACTTACTATTTGCATTGCCAGCTTCTCATGCACATTCTTTGGTAGGTGTGGCAATGATCTTTTCTTTACAACACGTGCTAAGGATGCGCTGTTGTAATGAATTATGAGCTTTTCTTTCATGCGAATATCTATCAAATGCCAATGCAAGTTTGAGTGAAGCACCATTACTAGTTTTTCTTTGCATTTTATCTCATCCATTCTTCTCTTGAAGTGCATGTTTATGTAATCTTCATGAGAATTAACTATTGCACGACACGTGTTAACATGAAATATTACAGGCATAGTACGATCTGTAGTTGCCACGTAATTTTTCTGAAAGATAAGAATGATGGATTGTATGTACTATGTACACCAAAAAAATAATGAATTGTTAGTAATGATTATTTAAGATTTGAAATATACAACTGTAGTTTCATGTTAACATAGTAAATTTCTTACCGTTTCAGATACAAGCCCCTGATATTGTAGTGTTGGAAAGAAGTCGTTCGGCATCACTCCAACATCTTCATACGACCATAGTGGTTTACCAATAGTATAATTTGATAATATCTCTTGTAGAAACTTTTGATCTGCATCATCAAGGTGTTCTATTGCAGTTTTATCTAGCTTGATATGAAGATGAGTTATTGATTTGTCCTTCCCTATTGGTGAATCTTCTGATATTTTAATAAGTGTGATATGTTCGCTTTGTGAGTTGTATTGCGCTAATTCTTCCAACAGGGCAATATCCATGGAGCTTGGAGTGGGCTTATCGTCTGACTTGGTGCATCCTATTTCATAAAGGCGCACATAGTAAAGGCACCACAAGTGAAATATAACTACCAAGTGAAATTAAAGTAGGCGCGTAGAAATACCTGCTGTTTCAACACATTTTTCTTGATGTTGTGGAGATTGAGGTGATGGCTGAAGAATTTCTCCTGGATGCTTTTCATTGTGATTTGGAGACTCCTCTTCATTCCCTTGATGTGATAGAGTGATATCCATTGTAGTTGCCACACAGGGCGACTTACCACATTCTGTTGCATAAAATTGGCATTCAAATTTAAAATAAGTGAACATATTAATTGCAAAAAGTCACTTCTAATTTCAATGAGCCTACTTCCCATATGAAATGCGCCTACTTCTAATGTGTATGCGCCTAATTACAGTATATGTGCCTACTTCTAACTTCAATGAGCCTAATTCTAATGTGTATGCGCCTAATTACAGTATATGTGCCTACTTCTAACTTCAATGAGCCTAATTCTAATGTATATGCGCCTAATTCTAATGTATATGCGCCTAATTCTAATGTATATGCGCCTACTACTAAATGGAATGCGCCTACTTGAGCTTATATGTGCATACTTCTGATGTAACGCACATACTTCTGATGTATACTCGCCCACACACCTACTTGAGTGTATACGCGCACACCTCTGATGTATATGTGCCCAATTCTATTGTGAAATGCGCCTACTTATAATGTATATACGGCGATCGATGCGCTTCAGTAAAGTATAAGTGCCTACTACTAAATTGAATGCGCCTAGTTTAGCTTATACGCGCATACTTGCAATGTATACTCGCATACTTCTGATGTATATGCGCATACTTATAATGTATATGCAGCTAATCCTAACATGAAATGCGCCTATTGTTATACATTGCACATTTGAAATGTAACTAGGGAGGAGCACCCAAATACCTAATGTTTCAGTAAAATTTTGTTCATTGTGATTTGGAGACTCTTGGTGCGACTTGCCACATTCTTTTGTATCCGTTGTACTTGGCACATGGGGTGACTTGCCACATTCTGTTGCATAAAATTGGCATTAGGCGCACATTAATTGTGAATAGGCGCACAAATTTAAAAAGGCGCAAAGATATACCTGATGTTTCATTATCTTTTAGTTCTTGTGATGACTCTTGGGGCGACTTGCCACATTGTGTTGTATCCGTTGTACTTGGCACATGGGGTGACTTGCCACATTCTGTTGCATAAAATTGGCATTAGGCGCACATTAATTGCGAATAGGCGCACAAATTGAAAAAGGCACATTGAAAAAGGTGCAAAGATATACCTGATGTTTCATTATCTTTTACTTCTTGTGATGGCTGTGGAGGAGATTCATCATCCCATATGTATATCTTCCGCTTATTTTTCTCTCCATGGTTGGTATTGTCCTCTACAAATGGCTGTGAGTAGTCAATCTCCACAAGCCTATGCTCCAACACTATTTTGGCAGTGTGCAACTCATCACAATAGTCGTGAAGTTCATCGAGATCAGTTTGCATCTTCAAAAACATTTTTTGTACTGTTTTTCTTTGTGATCCGCGATACGTTTTTCTATCAGTAGTTCATTCTTCAGTGATGCAATCTCAACAAGTAGGCTTTGGATTTGGTTAGTAGCCTCTGATGCATGTTCACGGACCTGTTCTAAACTTTTTGATGTTGGCTGCCCTAAGTGTTGTTCAAATGTCACAATTGTGGACTTTTGCAAATTTTTAGTTGTCATTGTAGCTAGTTGTATGTTCTTTTTTCGTAGTATGACTGAAAGCCGCGTCTTGTATGACCATTTGTTGATTATGAGATCTTCGTCAGGGTAATCTCTTGGAATGAACTTCAGCATCTCCAAAAGCCAAGGCTGCAACAAGAGTTTTCGCATCATAATTCACAACAGTTCAAATTATCAAGCACATTCGTAAGAGTTAAAACTTAACATTGAATATTACCGTGAGGATGAGTGTGCATCCTTTCATATATCCTCCTCTATCTTTCCGCTCTTTCAAAAACTCAAATCCTTGACAAAGAAGTTCTTGCACAGCAACAACCCAATCATAATCGTTTATATGATCCAAATCTTCAGCATAAGGATATAGACAGTTCATGATTCGACTAGATCCGCTAGGGAACAGAAAGTGTCCAAACAATGCCACTAACAACAACTTAACTTTGTCCCTTCGCAACTCTTCGTTATTTGCTTGAAGGGTGGTGAACTTCTCTACAATTGTGGGTAGTCTTGGATCGCCTCCATCAAAAAACTTTTGACGTATGTATGAATTTGGTGCCTTAGTCAGGAACCTTTTAAAATGGATCCTCCCATCTGAAATATTAGGCGCCATTGAATTAAGTTAGCAAACTATTATGTTAATGCGCCTACTTGAGTGTGAATGCGCCTACTAGTATATGGATGCGCCTACTTAAGATGAGTATGCGCCTACTAGTATCTGGAATGCGCCTACTTGAGAGTGAATGTGCCTACTTGAGTAGGAATGCGCGTATTTGAGCATATAGGCGCCTACTTGGGCGTATACGCCTACTTGTAACTGGAATGCGCCTACTTGAGTGTCAATGTGCCTACTTGGGCGTATACGCCTACTTGTAACTGGAATGCGCCTACTTGAGTGTGAATGCGCCTACTAGTATCTGGATGCGCCTACTTAAGATGAGTATGCGCCTACTAGTATATGGAATGCGCCTACTTGAGAGTGAATGCGCCTACTTGAGTGCCAATGTGCCTACTTGGGTGTATACGAGCCTACTAGTATCTGGAATGCGCCTACTTGAGAGTGAATGCGCCTACTTGAGTAGGAATGCGCGTACTTGAGCGTATAAGTGCCTACTTCTGACATGAAATGTGCCTACATATGGATGTTTATGCGCCTTTACTTGTAATGCACCTACATGTGAAATGGATCGCCTAGTTAACATGAGAGCGCCTACTTAAGATGAGTATGTGCCTACTAGTATCTGGAATGCGCCTACTTGACTACGCCTACTTGAGTGTCAATGTGCCTACTTGGGCGTATACGCCTACTTGTAACTGGAATGCGCCTACTTGAGTGTGAATGCGCCTACTAGTATCTGGATGCGCCTAATTAAGATGAGTATGCGCCTACTAGTATATGGAATGCGCCTACTTGAGAGTGAATGCGCCTACTTGAGTGCCAATGTGCCTACTTGGGCGTATACGCGCCTACTAGTATATGGAATGCGCCTACTTGAGAGTAAATGTGCCTACTTGAGTGCCAATGTGCCTACTTGGGCGTATACGCGCCTACTAGTATCTGGAATGCACCTACTTGAGAGTGAATGCACCTACTTGAGTAGGAATGCGCGTACTTGAGCGTATAGGCGCCTACTTCTGACATGAAATGCGCCTACATATGGATGTTTATGCGCCTTTACTTGTAATGCGCCTACATGTGAAATGGATCGTCTAGTTAACATGAGAGCGCCTACTTAAGATGAGTATGCGCCTACTAGTATCTCAAATGCGCCTACTTGAGAGTGACTGCGCCTACTTGAGTGTCAATGTGCCTACTTGGGCGTATACGCCTACTTGTAACTAGAATGCGCCTACTTGAGTGTGAATGCGCCTACTAGTATCTGGATGTGCCTACTAGTATCTGGATGCGCCTACTTAAGATGAGTATGCGCCTACATATGGATGTTTATGCGCCTTTACTTGTAATGCTCGTACTTGTGCCTGGATATATATGCGCCTACTTAATGTTAAATGTGCCTACTTATAATCTGAATGCGCCTAATGTAGTTAGAAATGAGCAATGAGCATAATTTACACACAAATGCCCCTACTTGCATTTCAAGTGATAAATTAGACACTATATAGTAGAAAAAGCAGACGATCATTTCATCGAGCAGCTGTTCTGCATCATTGAATAGGGCATTACCTTTGACGGGAAGAGGTAGGAGCTCCCTTAGATGGCTTGCCTTGAACTCCACAGTCCTTCGACCGAAATTGAACGCAACTTCATCTTTGTTATAACACGAAGCAAGGTCGTGTATCAGAACTGCGTCGTTGATAGGTATCCTCTTGATTTGTAGGAGTGACTGGAACGGGGTCCTTGCGAAAATGTTTTTTTCGTCATCAGTAAGTGTCATGTAACTATTGTGGAAGATCTTCCACAAACACCTTGACTTGACCAGCTTTTGCTTATCCCCAGCTTCATCATCTTCATCACCTTCATCATCCTCTTCGTCTACACTTTCCTGGAGGATCTTCGCCTTCTTTTTATCTTTGGTGGGTGTCATTTCAGCATTTGGTGGCCCTCTTTTTGCAGCAGTTGACGGCCTTCTTGCTTGCGCCCTAATTTCTTCAGTTTTCGCCCTTTTTTCTTCAGTTTGCGCTCTCTTTTCTTCAGTTTGCGCCCGAATTTGCTTGGCGCCCTTCTTGCTTGCGATTTTCTCAGCAGGCCTTGCGCTATCCTTTCCAATTGCGATTTTCGCTCCCTTCTCAGAAGCTACAGTAGAACAGCTCGGCCCCGCAGTAGTTGCTGTCTTCCTTCTTACCACGAGCTTCAGCGACCTCCTTGCGCTTGCAAGTGTCATCGTCTCTTGGAAGTCGTCGTCGGAGTTGCAAGGATCCATGCGCGGTGCAGCATTGGAAGTGGGCGGCGGCCTGCTGAGAAAGAGAGGAGGAGCTGGTGCGAGACAGTAGGCGCCGGCGGCCGGGATGTATGCGCGGCGCAGCGTCGGAAGTGGGCGCAGCCTCGGAAGTGGGTGCAGAGGAAGTCGCCGGGGGAGGTGGGCGCAACGCAAGTCAGTGGAAGTCGTCGGGCGCCAGGCTGATTTTGGGGGGAAATAACGGGGGGAGAATTTCGTTCGAATCTCGGGGGGAAATATGGGGTGGGGGGAATATCGTGGCCCGGTTTGTTTGGGGTAGGTTAGACCGGCTGGTTCGATTGGGGTAGTTGGCCCGGTTCAGCTGATCTGACAAAGACTGCAGTGGTAGGTGGCCAACTGGGATGCGTGAAACAACCACGTCATTTCCAAAACTAAGTCCTATACACTAGCATGTACCAGCAGTATCTATACTATATATAACAGCCCATTTTGGATTAGTAATGCAATTTTAACCAACATTGTTTCATATTATTCAGCCCCCTTCGGTCTGTATCAAGAAAGCAGCTAACTATCCGAGGGGTTTCTTGCAATTTTACACATAAAAAGAGTAGTTCTGCAGCACCGCCTCTACGGCTGCATACGGGCGGTTCGGTGTGATTTTCCACGAAATCTCCATCCTCATCTATTTGCATTCATTTTATCGATCCGAAAGCCGTTCGAGGGGGCCTTCGTAATTTCAACCCCTTTTGGTTGCGAGAAGGTTCGACCAACTTTCCAGTCTCTCATCTTCATAAAGCACCGCCTTTCAGTTTACCGGCTGGCTGGTAGGGTTTCTTTCCAATGCAGAGGAAGGTGATAGAAAGTCCAACAGTCCCACTGGGCAACACTTCCTATAAGATTTTATTGTCGCAAATCTATTCTCGTCGCGCGAGAGATGCATCCTAACCTCATTATCCATTGGATGCTCTATGCTTTGAGTGTGGCGTAGTCACTCCCAACATGTCGTCCTGGATTCTCTATCCCAAAGTTGTGTAGGAAAAGCTTGCTCGAATCGCCCCGCTCCCTGGACCCAACTCATTCTTCCACGCCGATTTCTGGATCCTCGTCTCCTCTCCGTATGCGGACGGCATTGTCGAACAAGGTTGATGTAAAGCAATTCATCGAGGTCGTGGTAAGGAAACAAATATCTTCTTGTGTATGGGTAATATCCCAACAGCTCGCAATCATGGGGACGTTTGGATTGTAGGATCTTGTTGGATTACCTATAATCCTGCATTAACCGTATCCAGTAATTGAAAAATGCCGAGTTACGAAGATGTTGCAAAATACAAGATTATGTTTGGTCCAGATGGAAGGGAATGGGCGACGATACATTTTGGTAGATTAAAATTGACGGGTAACGCACGGGATGCGTGAGGGATTTTGGCACCTGACAGATTTGAACGGGAGAATGAAATGCAAAACTTATGTATTGTCTTTAGATGCGGGAGTTGACCACTTTTACTGCTCCCGCTAACCAAACCTCATCTTCTTGCTGCGGGGATTATAAATGCAATCCATTACGGACGTATCCACCAAAACAAACGTCCCCCATGAGGACCTCTGACACGCAATCACCAAGGCAAGACACATTAATAATCATTTTTTTGTGTATATATGAAGCTTGACCTTAATTTTCAGAATAAGACTTCATTTCGGACATCTACTTTTGCAGAATTATGACAATTGATAGGTTTGACAAATTCTCCGATGACAACCGCTCGGACATCAATCATTCCCTTCACCGAATAGGTGCCATAAGGAAGCGCAAGATGCATGTCGTGGGTTTCATTTGTCCTGTATGCCATGCAATCTCTGGCAGTGCTGAGATGCTACCTGATCTGGTGGAGAAATGGTGGATCTATCTTGGACATAGGTCCACCAGGAGTCAGGAAAAACGACGTTGATCAGGTTTGATCATTGCACAACTTTGACTTAATTTTGAATTGCTCCTTCTGTTTGTTTGCAAGTTTCTACCCTAAACACATATTGGTTACTTGTCTTTCTCATGTCTAAAATCTTACTAGACAAATATTTTTAAAATAGTTCCTATTTAGTCAATTGATTTATGTGCTAATACTCAGTTCTTTACTTTCGTAGTTTGTCCTTTTGACATTGTAAGATTGACCTTGTGTCTTGTATGTTGTGTTAGATGGGGGCAAAAATCCTTCAGATGAATTGCAAAAAATCTTATTACAGAGGGGCTGCTGAGCCACTTCTTGTGTAGTGTACAATGGAGGTATTGTTTACCTATTCTGCGTGTAATACGCATTGTTTCTCTATTGGGGCACTTCTTGTATACGACATAGCCAGATATTTTTTGTCTATTTTGTATCTGAAAGGCTCTTTCCGTCTCTATCTGACAGATAATTTAGAGCTGATGCAAAACTATGAGTATTAAGGTCCATACGTCTCACTGACTTTTGATCAATCACATTCTGGTATCATTACTTCTAATTCTTATGCATTTTATCCATGCCATGTGGCCTATGGTGATGTGGGTGGAAATGACTTGAGCAAGGAGTTTTTTGCATATTCATCACGAATTGGATATTCTAAAGGCTTAACAAGGATATCTATAATGTAACCAAGGGTTCACACCGAGTAAAACTGCTACCTATAGTTTCCTTCATAACGCTGTGATACTTAGAGCAAGGTGGTTAAAAATGGGCTGATGTTGAATCTTAACCTTCTAATGCATGCCTTACATCTATGTTCCATTATGTCAGCGGTAAAATATCAATACACGTAGTTTTTAATTGATATTTCAACCATACGACTAAGATATTAAATCACTTTCTCTTATGGAGCATAAATTTTAAATGTTCTTTCTTGCATCTTAACACCAATATGTTTTTTTTATCTTAATAAAAACAACATACAAGATAAACCATTCCCTTCCTGTGTCGTAGTATTTGCTTACATAGTTTACTAGACCAGGGAAACTTTGCAAACAGGTCTGATTAACATCCTCATGAACCCAATATGAACTAGGTCAGAGATGGATCCATGAGTTGCAACACATTGTCAACTAAGGCATGATGCGGGCAACTTATGTTTAAGTAATGATGTGGACAACTTCGATTTAACTAATGGACCTGCAACCCAAACTGTTGTATAGTACGCCCAAGTGGTTCAGTCATACGTTGGTATTAAGTCATACTCTTATATGATATAAAAGTACGTGTCATTCTCTGTAATCACGAGCATTGCACTTGGTTATAAAATGCTTTAATGTGGATGTAGTTAAAGATGTATACTAAATACTTTTCATGTAGTGGAAGTCTTATCAACAAAGCATGAAAATGAAGCTAAGCAGCTGAAGAAAATATAAACATCAAGGATCTGGCAGGAAGAAATCAATAAGCAAATAACTTTACTTCAAAGATAATGTGATGATCCTTCTGGGGACTTGATTTATTTATCTTATTTTTGTTGTAACAGAATGTTTTTCAAAGTTCACGTTGTTCCATATTTGGTTTTTTTGATGTATTATATATTTATGTTGTGCCTATTGTAATAGTTCAAAAAAAAATTTGTGTATAATGGAATATGCTTATTTGAAGCCCGTGCAACGCACGGGTTCATGCCTAGTGTATTATAATTTGGAAACAAAATCAATTTGGTACAATTTCAGTAAACTACACCATATACTGGACCTCCGATTTTCCTATTACTAGTAGGACACGAGCTTAGCACGTGTTACATAATTGAACTAATCAGTAAAATAACATAATTCAATAAATATATTGAAAGAGAACATTTCAATTAATTTTGGAAGACACAATGGAATTACTTGTGCTATATAAAATTATACAATTTAAATTTAATACACCATAAAATAAAAACTCAATTAATTATATGTGTGACTCCCTCAAACATGTATGTGTGATTATCAAAATTGTCTTTGTTTCAAAAATTATGTAATTAATATACTCACAACTCATTTAAAGAGAATAACTCGATTCTTATGATTACTGGAATTACTTATGTTCTAAAAAATTAAATATATAGTACTCAACACTAAGAGAGAAGAACTTGATAAATTGTCTGGAAGATTTTCTCTGATTGTAAGTGTCATTATTAAAATTATTTATGCTCCAAAAAATCATGTAACTAATACTCACAACTCACTGAAAGAGAATAACTTGATTGATGGGGTTACTAGCATTTCTTAAGCTCTAAAAGTTTATATATATATATATATATATATATATATATATATATATATATCATACTCATAATAATTTGAAATATAACCTACTAAAAGAAAAGGACACAATTAACTGTCTGGTTGACTCCCTCCAATGTGTATGTGTGATTATCAAAATTGCATATGTTCCAAAAATATAAAACTAATACAACTCACTGAAAACGAATTGACTTGATTCATTTGATTATTGGTATCATTTATACTCTACAAAATAATGTATATAACACTAAAAACAACTTCAAATATTACACAATAAAAGAGAAGAACTCGGTTAGCTACACAATTGACCCCCTCCACATGTATTTGTGATTATCAAAACTGTCTCTAGTCTAAAAAAATATGTAATTAATACTCACAACTCATTTAAATAGAATAACTTGATTCATTTGATTATCAAAATTATTCATTCTCTAGAAAATTATATATATAACTCAATATAATTTAAATATAATATGACTACCTCTATCACATATGTGTGATAACCAAAATTTCCTCTAAGAAATTATGTAACTAATTCTCGCAACTTAGTGAAATATAAAAATTTGATTAATTATCAACTGACTCTAACCTATAGTTTGTCATTACTAAAATTACACTCTCTTTTTTTAGCTTATGCCTATTGACAGCTAATATATAGCCAATTGTTGCTTCACTCCATGCAACCTACAATGCTATATAAAAACTCATATATGTGCCGCTAAAATTTGCAAACAAAACTCGCACACATACTGATGAAGTGTGTAATGATGCAGATACAGGACCAAACACAAAAATCTTAGAACTTGGATAATTATGATTTTTTTAAAAGTAGATAATTGGTCTAGTCCAATAAGCTAGCACATAGTCCGGAAGACCTTGCTTTGTTATAGAGACACAATAGTTATACATATCACATTAAGAGATATTGCATTGATAAACACATAAACAAATTGTTAAAATGCACAAAATGATTAGACCTATGAACAAACAACCAGGTTGCTAGAACGCAGATACAAACTAAACGATGACCACACAAACCAAAAATGTGGCACTTATATTATACCTCCACCCTCTTTGTTTGTCACACAACTAATTTTGAAGCCTGGCTTGTCTTTCATGTCAAGATGTCATCGACCAAAAATCAAACTACCACCTCTTGTTTATTAAGAGGTAAACACACCTCTTGTTTTTCGATTGGCCCAAGATGAGTATCACTCTACTATACACAATAATTTATATACATATCACCAAGAGAGAGCAGCTCAATTGACAAGAGCAAACTCCCTTCAATATGTAAGGATACATATAGTCTGGACTAATAAACATACAAACATATTTCTAGAACATAAAAACTAACAGATCAGTAAACACAGACTGAACTGATGTTTAAACAGATCAAAACATGACGGCTCCTGTTTGACATGACAATATAAAAAGCAAGAAAAAAAAGTAATGAATGAAAGATAATACACACTCGAATAGTTAGACGGCATGCAAGTGACTATCTGTTTATTATAAGTGTATATAAACTCTGAACAAAAGGAGTTGTGATGATTAATTTACTTATTTGTATGCTTACTCAAACGTGTTATTATCATGCTTATCTAATTGTACATCGATCATTTTGGAAGTCTTACACATACAAACTAATTTTGAAACCCGGCTTGTCTTTCATGTCAAGATGTCATCGGCTAAAAATCAACCTACCACCTCTTGTTTAATAAGAGGTAAACGCACCTCTTGTTTTTTTATTGGCCCAAGATGAGTACCACATGTCAAGATGTCATCGGCCAAAAATCAACCTACCACCTCTTGTTTATTAAGAGGTAAACACACCTCTTGTTTTTTTATTGGCCCAAGATGAGTATCACACTACTATACAAAATAATTTATATACATATCACCAAGAGAGAGAAACTCAATTGACAGGAGCGAACTCAAGGATACATATAGTCTGGACTAATAAACATACAAACATATTTCTAGAACATTAAAACTAATAGAACAACAAACGTACAGACTGAACTGATGTTTAAACAGATCAAAACATGATGGCTCATGTTTGACATGACTAAATAAAAAATAAGAAAAAAAGTAATGAATGAAAGATAATACACACTCGAATAGTTAGACGACATGCAAGTGATCGTTTGTTTATTATAAGTGTATATAAACTCTAAACAAAAGGAGTTGTGATGACTAATTTACTTATTTACATGCTTACTCAAACGTGTTATTCCCATACTTATCCAATTGTATACCGATCACTTCGGAAGTCTTACACATACTAACTAATTTTGAAACCCGTCTTGTCTTTCATGTCAAGATGTCATCGGACAAAAATCAACCTACCACCTCTTGTTTGTTAAGAGGTAAACACACCTCATATTTTTCGATTGGCCCAAGATGAGTATCACACTACTATACACAATAATTTATATATGTATCACCAAGAGAGAGCAATTCAATTGACAGGAGCGAACTCCCTTCAATATGTAAGGATACATATAGTCTGGACTAATAAGCATACAAACATATTTCTAGAACATAAAAACTAATAGATCAGCAAACACGGACTGAACTAATGTTTAAACAGATCAAAACATGATGGCTCCTGTTTGACATGACAAAATAAAAAGCAAGAAAAAAAAGTAATGAATGAAAGATAATACACACTCGAATAGTTAGACGACATGCAAGTGACTATCCATTTATTATAAGTGTATATAAACTTTGCACAAAAGGAGTTGTGATGACTAATTTACTTATTTGCATGCTTACTCAAATGTGTTATTCTCATGCGTATCCAATTGTACACCGATACCTTTGTAAGTCTTACACATACACACAGCTGATTCGACCCTTTTTGTAAAGTTTATCCAATTGATGATTTGGATACTTAAATACTGACGCTAAAAAAGAAACCAGCCGAACACGCAGGAGTGAAAGCAGCCACCACACCGTCGCTTATTTAGAGGGTTATAGATCTATTAACATATACTGTTTTAAAATAATTTTTATCAACACCGGTGAGGTTAACACGATGTGATAATGCTTAAACAAATTGCTCTCCCATCTCAATATTGCCCATACAAAATTCATACTCAAAAGTATGATCGTGCATTGTTATAGATTAATTATATAAGTCTAAGCTTTACTCTTGTCCTTTCTCTATGTTAACTATCACGTACTATATTATTAAGAAACTAATGAATTTTTTGTAATAACATAGTAAATAGGGAACTTGATTACATGTTGCATCTCTTACAAGCATAATCAATAGTATGTGATGCCTTTATAAATAATAGCAGGTTACTTGTCACACCCGCATCCCACTATTATCACTAATCATGAGATTAGGGCATGAGTTTAAGAATTATACTTAATACAAAGTTCACTCCCAACTTTTTTTTTCTTTCTTTTCAAACTCTTTGTTTTCACACATTGAACTACATAAACTAACTTTACAAGGGAATCTAAACATTGATTTCTCTAATCTAATTTCAATAGTAAAAATGCATGTATGAACATTCATTATGTTTCTCATACTTTTAAGCACATACGACTTGCTGATTCACATATATTTCTAAAAGAGGAATAATGTTATACATCATCATTTACAACTCTCTCTTATTTCTTTACAAGGACCTAGAGTGACAAGGAGCGACTGAACTTAACGATACTTAGACTTAACTCTTGTGGCAGATCTACTCTGATGCAATGATATCTTCAATCCCCACGATTTCCCTAAAATTTTGAGTAGAGGGGTGAGCCTACTCGCTCAGTGAATGAGTAAAGCAATAATGCCATCTAAAGTATTAAATCAGACATTTATCATTCTTGGATAATTTAAATAAAACAAGATAGTAATTTCAAATTAAAGGACTATATATTCAAAAACTTACTAATAATATTGAAGCCTACATCATTAGAAATAAACACGTGTGGAAATATAATCCTCACTATATTCAATATTACATTTAAAGAACAACTGCTGCGAAACTGAAATCAAATCTTTCTTAACTCTTCTTACTTAAAAGAAACTCTTTAAACTTATAATATTATATTTTAGCTTATGCCCTGATCATATGTAGTGTACTCTAAATATGAAGAATCGTAACGAAAAACGATCTCACCGTACAAGACTTAGCAAACACACAATTGATGCTAATCTTGACTACATCACTGGTCTGCAATAGGAAAATGGCTCTCTGGCCTCGGCACACCTATGGGCCGTAAAATTGGACACGTCCTCTAACCTGAGCACACAAGCGGAGAGTCAAGCCACCTATTAGCTTTTCTGTACTCTAGTGCCACCAGGATCTCTGGTTGATGTTGGAGACTACATACTATATTTTTTAAGGAGACTTCCACTAGGGCTTCGTCCCTCGTACCACATGTTAGTATGATCCGACCCTCGTATACTGGACACGACCAAGTGTAGGTCATTTCATCCCTATGGCGCAGACCTCTCATATGGAATCTATTGTGTTCAGGGCTACTATTATTACTGTAACTTTGATTATATTTTTCTCTTAGACGGATCTCTTTTAACTCTATATATTAATGACTACTCAGACTATTGAATTGAAATCACTGATGATACTGAACTAAATGCTTAACATATTATTTACCCCTTTCTTAGGGTTTGTCCTTACTCATGCACATATATCACTTCTCATGTATTCAAACATATATCATGTCTACTAATATAAATATTCTCATTCAACATTTCTCACATTTATGCATGGCATCGATAACATACCTATCCAGGGCATGTCATATCTCTCCACTTGCAATAACATAACAACATATGCATTTCATGACAAGTATTTGAGTTAGAAAATCTGAATCTCATAAACAAAGCATGTATGCATATAGGATAATATTCACATAAAATCCCACAATATCACATGAATCATTTCAATCAACCATTTACTACTAAATTAGATATGTATACTTGTAAAAGCATACTAGATTGGGTTTCCATCCTTGATTACTTGCTATTCACAAGATATGTATTGTGAAAATCAGAAACTCTATTTATCCATATATTAAATCAAAGAGATCAAACACGTATAATTATATGCACTAGGATCATAAGTAAGATCATATAAGCATAAATCTGAATTTCAGCTATAATGTTGTTCAAGCACATCTAGGGAGAAATCGAGAATATAAATTAAAACCATCTAATTGAGTACAATTGACTGAAATATTCCTTTACCCACTCATCCTTAGCTGTAAAATAGCTTTAAAATGTATCCCATATCTAAAAATCTTGAATCAATATCAAAACCCTAGCAATCACCACTTTCTTCTTCCTTTCAACTCAGAAACCCTAGAATTGAAGATTAGGAGAGAAAGAGTGAGAAAATGACTTGATTTGATATGATTTCGAATCCAAATAGGGGAGGGATGGAATTTTGACATCTGAGAGAATATTCACCATGAAACTATATCCAAAGAAGCTAAACTTACATGATTTCGTCATTCCTCGGACCGCAAAACCCTAGGTCAGCATCTCCATCACTTTCTCCTCTCAAACCCTAACTCTCCCTCTCCCTCTAGGATTTCATTTCTCTATATTGAATCATGAATGATGAGATCTCCTTCTGTGTTTGTTTGACCATATAGAGCAATTGAGCTGCTTGGGTCAATTACACATTGACCCCTCACTATACTTTCTCTTATTTTAGCTGAATTTTCTGTCATAAAATATATTACTGTAATTTGTCTATTGATAAGGTCTAAATGCATCCACAAATTATGAAACTTTTACACGTTATTTATGATTGAGTTTTAGATATCCAGTAAAAATTTTAGATCATTTGGAGTTACCAAATAAATAAATAAAAATAAAACACTACACTACTAAAAAGCACTCTGTCAGTATTTTGGTCAAAGTATAGTTCGATCGAGAACCACATTCAAAGAACATTCAAATATTCTGACATTTTTCTCCAATATGAATGATTGAGTTATCCATATCATATCCAAAATTCAATTAAATACAAAATTTTTAGAAAATATGAAAAATCATTTACCACATTGCTATCCTGATCAAATTCCATATTCATGTAATATTAAAACCCTAATTTTTGCCGATTAGGGTTTACATTTCTCAAACCCTAATTATACAAAGAGATAGCATAATTGGGATTATCATTAGGTTTAACATATCATGATTGAGATATCATCATTAATCATGTTTAATCAATGACCAATATAACTAAGCATGTACTCATCCACATAAACCCTAACTTACCCATTAAGCTCAGATACGGTCATAACAATTCTTCCCCCCTTAAATAGGTTTCGCTCTCGAAACATAAATATGCAAGTAAAGTACATTCAGGGTTTATTTTAAGCTTCTAAAATCTTACATGCCATTATATTCTTATATTTCATACTTGAATGCAGTTTTCAACATTAAGTCCTTCATTTATTTTCTAACCACAACATGTTTGAAATAGTTCTCAATAACAATAAACAGATTCTCTATGCCACAATCAATCATTGTAGAGATAGAGAGAAACAACCATTTCAATATTTTTTATACTCTTGAGGTGTTACCTCAACATTGATAATCTGATCCAACTATCTCAATTCATACGGCTCAATATGTACTATTGTTATGTATTACCTCTAAGTCAAAAAAGAGAGTTCACCATGTTCTTTTGAATTTTACTATTTTGCTACTCAAATAGCAAAAAAATCTTCAGTTAGAAGACTAGATTCAACATCAATTGTACAATACTACTCATGACATTCCCATTGCATCATGGATGCACAGGGTGAAGCATCACCATCACATTCCATATTATTCTCAAGTATGAATCCACACATAATTCAAGGTGTAACCATCAGGTTATAGCATACTAGGGTTTCAACAATAGTAACAAAGTACTACATGATTGTATTAGTCATTCAAGGACTATTCATACCAAATTACCATCACTTAGTTATATTAAAGCTAGGTATAACAAGCTATACCTCTTTAGGGTTACATATCAATACAATATGGTTATCATCCCTTCTATTCATATGAGTGAATAGGTAAGACTACCTTATTCAGGGTAACCCTTCATTTGTTCCATCATTATTCAACCCATATCACCATACCACAATTATACAATACTATGATGGATTATTGGTATGAATGACTACAACTATTAGACACCTTTAATTAACATATTGATTGCACATGTACACTGAAATCATAAGTAGAACCAATTTACATCCCTTAATATACCTTCAACAAATTATACTTCGAAAAACAAATTCACATATTACTAAAAGCCATTGTTTTCTCTTATCTCCTCATTCATTACTACTTACTTCTTGTTACTTAACATCCCTAAAATGAAAACATACAAGTAAGAATAGATTATTCATCATTCTTGACATCAGTACAAGAATTTATATCATATAACACTTTACTCATGTTGTATTTCTCCTTTTATTCAAAACACACTTATTCCATTTCAAATTTATTTATTACCCTTTGCTCTGAATCATTTTCATATTGTTCATCAACCTTTCATATTAGCTAGGATTACTATTAGTTCTAGTTTACTTCTCATAGTGCAAATCACATGATCTTGTTTTATAGAGGTGCTAAGTATTCAAGGTCAAATCACTAGTGACATCCCTTGAACTACTACAACTCTAGGGATTTATCCTTATCAGTAGCATGATGTTATTGTGATGTGATTTTTCTCCCTTAATTTGAAATTCAAAATTTGTATCTCACAAGTTTTACTAAAGTCTTCCTTATCTTATCAATTGAATTTCTTTTCTCTTACTTGTTCATTCAGGTATATTACATTCTCAATTTACCCTCCTAGGGTTTCATCATTATATTGTGTGCCATTATTACATTCACTATATGTCTCTACCATGGTGGTTATGCATCATATATGATTCATTTTCTTATTATTTCATTCCCACATTGCTCTCATTAAGGAAGATATGAAAGAGAAGATGATTCTAAGACCTAGAATTCTTATCTTCAAACATTCATTAATACATTTCTCATATTGTAGGTTTAATTAATTATCAACAAGGATACTTGACTAATTATCACTTTCTTGAATCTTGCAACCTCTTTCTTTTATAATCTATATTACTCCATTATGTTTCAAACCCTTCTTTACTTTTCATAATGCTCATACCATATACTACTATTCCACATGTCATCTTTAACTTCTAGTTTTCTCTTATGATCATGTTACTTCTTTTATGTGTATGATCATGTATAACATGTTGCATATATTTCCTTTTATCCTTCTACTAATGTGAAGTTGAAATTCTAAATCAATAATCTCTCTACTAGTATCACCTCATGTTTAATACATTACATATCCTTCATTTTAAATCAAACGGATCATGCATGGGTGAAGCATAGTTTCTCTTTCAATCAAGTTTTTCCTTCCTGAATATAATCTACCTTAGTATGACTTATTCATTTATATAGTTGCATTTTTGTTCTTCTTTTAGAAACTAGTTTGTTGTTCTATAGAGACTTAGAATCCAAAGGCAGTAAGGATGAATGTATTAAACTTTTTAATAAAGGTATACATTCCATGCTCTCAATTATATCATAACCCTCATTCCTTAATCAAGCTCATTATTTCCAACATTTCTTTTTGTTTCAACTATGTTTCTTATCCTAGTTTTATGATTTACATGCTCATCTAGTTCTCTTCACTTAACTCTTCTGAAGACTCTTCACTTCTATGTACTTATTGTATACTTAGCTCTTTTCTTCTATTTTCCCTTTGCTTTGGAGTACAGAAAAACATTGTACTCGGTTATATAATCCATTCTTCATGATAGATTCTTACTATCTTGGCCCCTTACATACTTTTCTCATATCTTTTCCATATTTCATATTTAGAGTTCATATAATACTAATAATTAAGCTTAATATGAACCTTATGTCGTGTTCCTTTATTCCCAATTAAGGGTTTCTCATATGATGCCCCAAAGTAAGATCTCAGATATCAGTTCCAAATGATTTTTATCTATTCTAATCTTCCCCATATGTTTCAACATATTAGTGTATGTACACTATCACTATGATGTGGGTCAAATTTATCCAGAGTCTACTCTTATTATATTTTCAATAGGAGTCATTAGATCCTAGTAACACACCCTGCCAGTCGGACCAGGCCAAACCTGCAGTCCTGAAGCCAAGAGCTACTCAAGATTAACTAACTCCTATTAATATCAAACATGTGGAAAGAATATCTACTTAGGGCAAACTCATTTAAACATAAATTCTGGTCTACTTGATACAAAGAATATAAACAATAACTGAATCACTTCATGATACACAACAATATAAAAGAACCATATATATTCTACAAACTAATAATATGAATTCATACATATAAAACCATTTCTATTTATCTGAAAATCGAAGAAGCAATATAAAGAAAGAGTTGTATCACATTCTATGTTTAATCTCTTACTCCTTCATTACTTTTTGGTCTCCTAACCCTAAAATTTCTAGGGTTTCTCTCTAGACCATCCTTCCTCTGCATACCTGGCCAGGGCATCCAGAGAAGAATAGACATAGTAGCTTGATACTGGTCAATCTAAGTATTCAGATACCGGGCCAGGGTATCTAAACACTCAGACCTCCCAGAGCTAAAGAAACATCACTACCTATCTGCCACACTTATAACTCTGACTTTCTATCCTAATGGTCCCTAACAACTCAGCCTAAGCTCTGATACCAAAAGATGTCACACCCGCATCCCACGATTACCACAAATCATGAGATTAGGGCATGAGTTCAAGGATTATACTTAATACAAAGTTCACTCCCAACTATTTTTTCTTTCTTTTCAAACTTTTGTTTTCTCGCATTGAGCCACATAAACTAACTTTACAAGGGATCTCCCGTCTGGTGATCACGGCGGCGAGCTAGGGCTCCCCCCACGTGCGGTGCTCAGTCTTGGGGGAGGGGGTTAGGCATCATGCTGTGCCGTCACCTTCTCCCCCCGAGCCTCCTCCTCGACTTGCCTCTTCTTATGGTTTCCTTTTGCAGGTGCCTCTCCGAGCTCCTCATCTCTCCCCCCTGGGCGGCGGCCGTGCGACCTAGTTGTGATCGGGTCTTCTCTTCGGCGTGTTGTGTGCAAGAGGTGGTGGTGCTCTCCCCCTAGTAGAGTCTTGCTTAGATCTGCCTTGAGGCTGAGGCAGGTGGCTGGTGGGGGTGTCCTCACAGGGGTTCCAGAGGAGGCGGGTTTCCCACCTCTATTTCATGCAGGTTTCTCGCTTGGGTGTTAGTTTTTGGCAGGCTATTTGCCTTGTTCTGCCGTATATCAGCATTGTTTCTTCCTTTGAATAAGGATTGTTACTCCTTCCTCTGTGAAGGCGGTGGTTTTTCTGGGGTTTCCCCTGGTAATTCAACCTTAGTACAGCTATCTCATCTTTGCTCTGGATTGATCTCATTACTCAGTTGTATGGCTTCGTTTGAGTTGATATACGAGCAGAATACCGTCTTGTTCCATCCCCTCTACCACTACTTAACGCTCAGGTTGAAGGAATTCTTCATTAAAAGTTGCTTAAGACAACCTCAAGGAAGAAGAATCAATGCAGAAATGTCTCTCTCTCGTTCCAATATGAGTTGTAGTGCCCTAGGGTTACTGAACGTGACGTTTGTATGTTCTGTTTGTATCTTTCTCCCCAATTGTAGATGTCGTATGGCTAACAAGTAATGAATCGATCCTTTTGCTCTCAAAAAACTAACTTTACAAGGGAATCTAAACATTGATTTCTCTAATCTGATTTCAATAGTAAAATGCATGTATGATCATTCATTATGTTTCTCATACTTTTAAGCACATACGATTTGCTGATTCACATATATTGCTTTAAGAGGAATAATGTTATAAATCATCATTTACAACTCTCTCTTATTTCTTTACAATGACCTAGTGTGACAAGGACCGACTGAACTTAACTATACTCAGACTTAACTCTTGTGGCAGATCTACTCTGATGCAATGATATCTTCAATCCCCACGGTTTCCCTAAAAATTTTGAGTAGAGGGGTGAGGCTACTCGCTCAGTGAATGAGTAAAACAATAATGCAGTCTAAAGTATTGAATCAGACATTTATCATTCTTGGATAATTGAAATAAAACAAGATAGTAATTTCAAATTAAAAGACTAGATATTAAAAAACTTACGAATATTATTGAAGCCTACATCATTAGAAATAAACAAGTATGGAAATATGATTCTCACTATATTCAATATTACATTTAAAGAACAACTGTTGCGAAAATGAAATCAAATCTTTCTTAGCTCTTCTTACTTATAAGAAACTCTTTAAACTTATAATATCATTTTTTAGTTTATGTCCTGATCATATGTAGTGTACTCTACATATGAAGAATCGTAACGAAATACGATCTCACTGTACAAGACTTAGTTGACACACTAAGGATGTTAAGCCTAACTACATCATTGGTCTGCAACAGGAAAATGGCTCTCTGGCCTCAACACACCTATGGGCCGTAAAACTGGACTCCTCCTCTAACATGAGCACACTGGCGGAGAGTCAAGCCACCTATTGGCTTTACTGTACTCTAGTTTCACCAGGATCTCTGGTTGATGTTGGACACTACATACTGTATTTTTTTAAGGAGACTTCCACTAGGGCATCGTCCCATGTACCACCTGTTAGTACGATCTGACCCCCGTATACTGGACACTGCTAGGGTTAGGTCGTTTCATCCCTACGACGCAAAATTCTCATAGGGAATCTACGGTGGTTAGGGCTACTATTATTACTGTAACTTTGATTATATCTTTCTCTTAGACTGATCTCTTTTAACTCTATATATTAATGACTACTCGGACTATTGAATTGATTTCACTGATGATACTGAACTAAATGCTTAACATATTATTTACCCCTTTCTTAGGGTTTGTCCTTACTCATGCACATATATCACTTCTCATGTATTCAAACATATATCATGTCTACTAATATAAATATTCTCATTCAACATTTCTCACATTTATGCATGGCATCGATAACATACCTATCCAAGGCATGTCATATCTCTCCACTTGCAATAACATAACAACATATGCATTTCATGACAAGTATTTGAGTTAGAAAATCTGAATCTCATAAACAAAGCATGTATGCATATAGGATAATATTCACATAAAATCCCACAATATCACATGAATCATTTCAATCAACCATTTACTACTAAATTAGATATGTATACTTGTAAAAGCATACTAGATTGGGTTTCCATCCTTGATTACTTGCTATTCACAGGATATGTATTGTGAAAATCAGAAACTCTATTTATCCATATATTAAATCAAAGAGATCAAACACGTATAATTATATGCACTAGGATCATAAATAAGATCATATAAGCATAAATTTGAATTTCAGCTATAATGTTGTTCAAGCACATCTAGGGAGAAATCGAGAATATAAATTAAAACCATCTAATTGAGTACAATTGACTGAAATATTCCTTTACCCACTCATCCTTAGCTATAAAATAGCTTTAAAATGTATCCCATATCTAAAAATCTTGAATCAATATCAAAACCCTAACAATCACCACTTTCTTCTTCCTTTCAACTCGGAAACCCTAGAATTGAAGATTAGGATCGAAAGAGTTAGAAAATGACTTGATTTGATATGATTTCGAATCCAAACAGGGGAGGGATGGAATTTTGACATCTGAGAGAATATTCACCATGAAACTATATCCAAAGAAGCTAAACTTACATGATTTCGTCATTCCTCGGACCGCAAAACCCTAGGTCAGCATCTCCATCACTTTCTCCTCTCAAACCCTAACTCTCCCTCTCCCTCTAGGATTTCATTTCTCTATATTGAATCGTGAATGATGAGATCTCCTTCTGTGTTTGTTTGACCATATAGAGCAATTGAGCTGCTTGGGTCCATTACACATTGACCCCTCACTATACTTTCTCTTATTTTAGCTGAATTTTCTGTCATAAAATATATTACTGTAATTTGTCTATTGATAAGGTCTAAATGCATCCACAAATTATGAAACTTTTACACGTTATTTATGATTGAGTTTTAGATATCTAGTAAAACTTTATATCATTTGGAGTTACCAAAAAATAAATAAAAATAAAACACTACACTACTAAAAAGCACTCTGTCAGTATTTTGGTCAAAGTATAGTTCGACCGAGAACCACATTCAAAGAACATTCAAATATTCTGACATTTTTCTCCAATATGAATGATTGAGTTATCCATATCATATCCAAAATTCAATTAAATACAAAATTTTTAGAAAATATGAAAAATCATTTACCACACTGCTATCCTGATCAAATTCCATATTCATGTAATATTAAAACTCTAATTTTTGCCGATTAGGGTTTACATTTCTCAAACCCTAATTATACAAAGAGATAGCATAGTTGGGATTATCATTAGGTTTAACATATCATGATTGAGATATCATCACTAATCATGTTTAATCAATGACCAATATAACTAAGCATGTACTCATCCACATAAACCCTAACTTACCCATTAAGCTCAGATACGGTCATAACAATTCTTCCCCCCTTAAATAGGTTTAGCCCTCGAAACATAAATATGCAAGTAAAGTACATTCAGGGTTTATTTTAAGCTTCTAAAATCTTACATGCCATTATATTCTTGTATTTCATACTTGAATGCAGTTTTCAACATTAAGTCCTTCATTTCTTTTCTAATCACAACATATTTGAAATAGTTCTCAATAACAATAAATAAATTCTCTATGCCACAATCAATCATTGTAGAGAGAGAGAGAGAGAAACAACCATTTCAATATTTTTTATACTCTTGAGGTGTTACCTCAACATTGATAATCTGATCCAACTATCTCAATTCATACGGCTCAATATGTACTATTGTTATGTATTACCTCTAAGTCAAAAAAGAGAGTTCACCATGTTCTTTTGAATTTTACTATTGTGCTACTCAAATAGCAAAACAATCTTCAGTTAGAAGACTAGATTCAACATCAATTGTACAATACTACTCATGACATTCCCATTGCATCATGGATGCATAGGGTGAAGCATTACCATCACATTCCATAATATTCTCAAGTATGAATCCACACATAATTCAAGGTGTAACCATTAGGTTATAGCATATTAGGGTTTCAACAATAGTAACAAAGTACTACATGATTGTATTAGTCATTCAAGGACTATTCATACCAAATTACCATCACTTAGTTATATTAAAGCTAGGTATAACAAGCTATACCTCTTTAGGGTTACATATCAATACAATATGGTTATCATCCCTTCTATTCATATGAGTGAATAGGTAAGACTACCTTATTCAGGGTAACCCTTCATTTGTTCCATCATTATTCAACCCATATCACCATACCACAATTATACAATACTAAGATGGATTATTGGTATGAATGACTACAACTATTAGACACCTTTAATTAACATATTGATTGCACATGTACACTGAAATCATAAGTAGAACCAATTTACATCCCTTAATATACCTTCAACAAATTATACTTCAAAAAACAAATTCACATATTACTAAAAGACATTGTTTTCTCTTATCTCCTCATTCATTACTACTTACTTCTTGTTACTTATCCTTCTCATTTTGATCATATAGAATAAACATCCCTAAAATGAAAACATACAAGTAAGAATAGATTATTCATCATTCTTGACATCCGTACAAGAATTTATATCATATAACACTTTACTCATGTTGTATTTCTCCTTTTATTCAAAACACACTTATTCCATTTCAAATATATTTATTACCCTTTGCTCTGAATCATTTTCATATTGTTCATCAACCTTTCATATTAGCTAGGATTACTATTAGTTCTAGTTTACTTCTCATAGTGCAAATCGCATGATCTTGTTTTATAGAGGTGCTAAGTATTCAAGGTCAAATCACTAGTGACATCCCTTGAACTACTACAACTCTAGGGATTTATCCTTATCAGTAGCATGATGTTATTGTGATGTGATTTTTCTCCCTTAATTTGAAATTCAAAATTTGGATCTGACAAGTTTTACTAAAGTCTTCCTTATCTTATCAATTGAATTTCTTTTCTCTTACTTGGTCATTCATGTATATTACATTCTCAATTTACCCTCCTAGGGTTTCATCATTATATTGTGTGCCATTATTACATTCACTAGATGTCTCTACCATGGTGGTTATGCATCATATATGATTCATTTTCTTATTATTTCATTCCCACATTGCTCTCATTAAGGAAGATATGAAAGAGAAGATGATTCTAAGACTTAGAATTCTTATCTTCAAACATTCATTAATACATTTCTCATATTGTAGGTTTAATTAATTATCAACAAGGATACTTGACTAATTATCACTTTCTTGAATCTTGCAACCTCTTTCTTTTATAATCTATATTACTCCATTATGTTTCAAACCCTTCTTTACTTTTCATAATGCCCATACCATATACTACTATTCCACATGTCATCTTTAACTTCTAGTTTTCTCTTATGATCATGTTACTTCTTTTATGTGTATGATCATGTATAACATGTTGCATATATTTCCTTTTATCCTTCTACTAATGTGAAGTTGAAATTCTAAATCAATAATCTCTCTACTAGTATCACCTCATGTTTAATACATTACATATCCTTCATTTTAAATCAAACGGATCATGCATGGGTGAAACATAGTTTCTCTTTCAATCACGTTTTTCCTTCCTGAATATAATCTACCTTAGTATGACTTATTCATTTATTTAGTTGCATTTTTGTTCTTCTTTTAGAAACTAGTTTGTTGTTCTATAGAGACATAGAATCCAAAGGCTGTAAGGATGAATGTATTAAACTTATTAATAAAGGTATACATTCCATGCTCTCAATTATATCATAACCCTCATTCCTTAATCAAGCTCATTATTTCCAACATTTCTCTTTGTTTCAACTATGTTTCTTATCCTAGTTTTATGATTTACATGCTCATCTAGTTCTCTTCACTTTAACTCTTCTGAAGACTCTTCACTTCTATGTACTTATTGTATACTTAGCTCTTTTCTTGTATTTTCCCTTTGCTTTGGAGTACAGAAAAACATTGTACTCGGTTATATAATCCATTCCTCATGATAGATTCTTACTATCTTGGCCCCTTACATACTTTTCTCATATCTTTTCCATATTTCATATTTAGAGTTCATATAATACTAATAATTAAGCTTAATATGAACCTTATGCCGTGTTCCTTTATTCCCAATTAAGGGTTTCCCATATGAGGCCCCAAAGTTAGATCTCAGATATCAGTTCCAAATGATTTTTATCTATTCTAATATTCCCCATACGTTTCAACATATTAGTGTATGTACACTATCACTATGATGTGGGTCAAATTTATCCAGAGTCTACTCTTATTATATTTTCAATAGGAGTCATTAGATCCTAGTAACACACCCTGCCAGCCAGACCAGGCCAAACCTGCAGTCCTGAAGCCAAGAGCTACTCAAGATTAACTAACTCCTATTAATATCAAACTTGTGGAAAGAATATCTACTTAGGGCAAACTCATTTAAACATAAATTCTGGTCTACTTGATACAAAGAATATAAACAATAACTGAATCACTTCATGATACACAACAATATAAAAGAACCATATATATTCTACAAACTAATAATATGAATTCATACATATAAAACCATTTCTATTTATTTGAAAATCAAAGAAGCAATATAAAGCAAGAGTTGTATCACATTCTATGTTTATTCTCTTACTCCTTCATTACTTTTTGGTCTCCTAACCCTAAAATTTCTAGGGTTTCTCTCTAGACCATCCTTCCTCTGCATACCTGGCCAGGGCATCCATAGAAGAATAGACATAGTAGCTTGATACTGGTCAATCTAAGTATTCAGATACCGGGCCAGGGTATCTAAACACTCAGACCTCCCAGAGCTAAAGAAACATCACTACCTATCTGCCACACTTATAACTCTGACTTTCTATCCTAATGGTCCCTAACAACTCAGCCTAAGCTCTGATACCAAAAGATGTCACACCCGCATCCCACGATTACCACAAATCATGAGATTAGGGCATGAGTTCAAGGATTATACTTAATACAAAGTTCACTCCCAACTATTTTTTCTTTCTTTTCAAACTTTTGTTTTCTCGCATTGAGCCACATAAACTAACTTTACAAGGGATCTCCCGTCTGGCGATCACGGCGGCGAGCTAGGGCTCCCCCCGCGTGCGGCGCTACGGCTTGTGGGGAGGGGGTTAGGCGTCATGCTGAGCCGTCACCTTCTCCCCCCGAGCCTCCTCCTCGACTTGCCTCTTCTTACAGTTTCCTTTTACAGGTGCCTCTCCGAGCTCCTCATCTCTCCCCCCTGGGCGGAGGCCGTGCGACCTGGTTGTGTTCGGGTCTTCTCTTCGGCGTGTTGTTTGCAAGAGGTGGTGGTGCTCTCCCCCTAGCAGAGTCTTGCTCAGATCTGCCTTGAGGCTGAGGCAGGTGGCTGGTGGGGGTGTCCTCACAGGGGTTCCAGAGGAGGCGGGTTTCCCACCTCTATTTCATGCAGGTTTCTCGCTTGGGTGTTAGTTTTTGGCAGGCTATCTGCCTTGTTCCGCCGTATATCAACATTGTTTCTTCCTTTGAATAAGGATTGTTACTCCTTCCTCTGTGAAGTTGGTGGTTTTTCTGGGGTTTCCCTTGGTAATTCAACCTTAGTACAGCTATCTCATCTTTGCTCTGGATTGATCTCATTACTCAGTTGTATGGCTTCGTTTGAGTTGATATACGAGCAGAATGCCGTCTTGTTCCATCCCCTCTACCACTACTTAACGCTCAGGTTGAAGGAATTCTTTAGGAAAAGTTGCTTAAGACAGCCTCAAGGAAGAAGAATCAATGCAGAAATGTCTCTCTCTCGTTCCAATATGAGTTGTAGTGCCCTAGGGTTACTGAACGTGACATTTGTATGTTCTGTTTGTATCTTTCTCCCCAATTGTAGATGTCGTATGGCTAACAAGTAATGAATCGATCCTTTTGCTCTCAAAAAACTATCTTTACAAGGGAATCTAAACATTGATTTCTCTAATCTGATTTAAATAGTAAAATGCATGTATGATCATTCATTATGTTTCTCATACTTTTAAGCACATACAATTTGCTGATTTCACATATATTGCTTTAAGAGGAATAATGTTATAAATCATCATTTACAACTCTCTCTTATTTCTTTACAAGGACCTAGAGTGACAAGGACCGACTGAACTTAACTATACTCAGACTTAACTCTTGTGGCAGATCTACTCTGATACAATGATATCTTCAATCCCCACGGTTTCCCTAAATATTTTGAGTAGAGGGGTGAGGCTACTCGCTCAGTGAATGAGTAAAACAATAATGTAGTCTAAAGTATTGAATCAGACATTTATCATTCTTGGATAATTGAAATAAAACAAGATAGTAATTTCAAATTAAAAGACTAGATATTCAAAAACTTACGAATAACATTGAAGCCTACATCATTAGAAATAAACAAGTATGGAAATATGATTCTCACTATATTCAATATTACATTTAAAGAACAACTGCTGTGAAACTGAAATCAAATCTTTCTTAGCTCTTCTTACTTATAAGAAACTCTTTAAACTTATAATATCATTTTTTAGTTTATGTCCTGATCATATGTGGTGTACTCTACATATGAAGAATCGTAACGAAATACGATCTCACTGTACAAGACTTAGTTGACACGCTAAGGATGTTAAGCCTAACTACATCATTGGTCTGCAACAGGAAAATGGCTCTCTGGCCTCAGCACACCTATGGGCCGTAAAACTAGACTCCTCCTCTAACATGAGCACACTGGCGGAGAGTCAAGCCACCTATTGGCTTTACTGTACTCTAGTTTCACCAGGATCTCTGGTTGATGTTGGACACTACATACTGTATTTTTTTAAGGAGACTTCCACTAGGGCATCGTCCCATGTACCACCTGTTAGTATGATCTGACCCCCGTATACTGGACACTGCTAGGGTTAGGTCGTTTCATCCCTACGACGCAAAATTCTCATAGGGAATCTACGGTGGTTAGGGCTACTATTATTACTATAACTTTGATTATATCTTTCTCTTAGACTGATCTCTTTTAACTCTATATATTAATGACTACTCGGACTATTGAATTGAAATCACTGATGATACTGAACTAAATTCTTAACATATTATTTACCCCTTTCTTAGGGTTTGTCCTTACTCATGCACATATATCACTTCTCATGTATTCAAACATATATCATGTCTACTAATATAAATATTCTCATTCAACATTTCTCACATTTATGCATGGCATCGATAACATACCTATCCAGGGCATGTCATATCTCTCCACTTGCAATAACATAACAACATATGCATTTCATGACAAGTATTTGAGTTAGAAAATCTGAATCTCATAAACAAAGCATGTATGCATATAGGATAATATTCACATAAAATCCCACAATATCACATGAATCATTTCAATCAACCATTTACTACTAAATTAGATATGTATACTTGTAAAAGCATACTAGATTGGGTTTCCATCCTTGATTACTTGCTATTCATAGGATATGTATTGTGAAAATCAGAAACTCTATTTATCCATATATTGAATCAAAGAGATCAAACACGTATAATTATATGCACTAGGATCATAAGTAAGATCATATAAGCATAAATCTGAATTTCAGCTATAATGTTGTTCAAGCACATCTAGGGAGAAATCGAGAATATAAATTAAAACCATCTAATTGAGTACAATTGACTGAAATATTCCTTTACCCACTCATCCTTAGCTGTAAAATAGCTTTAAAATGTATCCCATATCTAAAAATCTTGAATCAATATCAAAACCCTAGCAATCACCATTTTCTTCTTCCTTTCAACTCGGAAACCCTAGAATTGAAGATTAGGAGAGAAAGAGTGAGAAAATGACTTAATTTGATATGATTTCGAATCCAAACTGGGAAGGGATGGAATTTTGACATCTGAGAGAATATTCACCATGAAACTATATCCAAAGAAGCTAAACTTACATGATTTCGTCATTCCTCGGACCGCAAAACCCTAGGTCAGCATCTCCATCACTTTCTCCTCTCAAACCCTAACTCTCCCTCTCCCTCTAGGATTTCATTTCTCTATATTGAATCGTGAATGATGAGATCTCCTTCGGTGTTTGTTTGACCATATAGAGCAATTGAGCTGCTTGGGTCAATTACACATTGACCCCTCACTATACTTTCTCTTATTTTAGCTGAATTTTCTGTCATAAAATATATTACTGTAAATTGTCTATTGATAAGATCTAAATGCATCCAAAAATTATGAAACTTTTACAAGTTATTTATGATTGAGTTTTAGATATCCATTCAAAATTTTAGATCATTTGGAGTTACCAAAAAATAAATAAAAATAAAACACTACACTACTAAAAAGCACTCTGTTAGTAGTTTGGTCAAAGTATAGTTCGACCGAGAACCACATTCAAAGAACATTCAAATATTCTGACATTTTTCTCCAATATGAATGATTGAGTTACCCATATCATATCCAAAATTCAATTAAATACAATATTTTTAGAAAATATGAAAAATCATTTACCACACTGCTATCCTGATCAAATTCCATATTCATGTAATATTAAAACCCTAATTTTTGCCGATTAGGGTTTACATTTCTCAAACCCTAATTATACAAAGAGATAGCATAGTTGGGATTATCATTAGGTTAACATATCATGATTGAGATATCATCATTAATCATGTTTAATCAATGACCAATATAACTAAGCATGTACTCATCCACATAAACCCTAACTTACCCATTAAGCTCAGATACGGTCATAACAATTCTTCCCCCCTTAAATAGGTTTCGCCCTCGAAACATAAATATGCAAGTAAAGTACATTCAGGGTTTATTTTAAGCTTCTAAAATCTTACATGCCATTATATTCTTGTATTTCATACTTGAATGCAGTTTTCAACATTAAGTCCTTCATTTCTTTTCTAATCACAACATGTTTGAAATAGTTCTCAATAACAATAAATAAATTCTCTATGCCACAATCAATCATTGTAGAGAGAGAGAGAAACAACCATTTCATTATTTTTTATACTCTTCAGGTGTTATCTCAACATCGATAATCTGGTCCAACTATCTCAATTCATATGGCTCAATATGTACTATTGTTATGTATTACCTCTAAGTCAAAAAAGAGAGTTCACCATGTTCTTTTGAATTTTACTATTGTGCTACTCAAATAGCAAAACAATCTTCAGTTAGAAGACTAGATTCAACATCAATTGTACAATACTACTCATGACATTCCCATTGCATCATGGATGCATAGGGTGAAGCATTACCATCACATTCCTTATTATTCTCAAGTATGAATCCACACATAATTCAAGGTGTAACCATCAGGTTATAGCATACTAGGGTTTCAACAATAGTAACAAAGTACTACATGATTGTATTAGTCATTCAAGGACTATTCATACCAAATTACCATCACTTAGTTATATTAAAGCTAGGTATAACAAGCTATACCTCTTTAGGGTTACATATCAATACAATATGGTTATCATCCCTTCTATTCATATGAGTGAATAGGTAAGACTACCTTATTCAGGGTAACCCTTCATTTGTTCCATCATTATTCAACCCATATCACCATACCACAATTATACAATACTAAGATGGATTATTGGTATGAATGACTACAACTATTAGACACCTTTCATTAACATATTGATTGCACATGTACACTGAAATCATAAGTAGAACCAATTTACATCCCTTAATATACCTTCAACAAATTATACTTCAAAAAACAAATTCACATATTACTAAAAGCCATTGTTTTCTCTTACCTCCTCATTCATTACTACTTACTTCTTGTTACTTATCCTTCTCATTTTGATCATATAGAATAAACACCCTAAAATGAAAACATACAAGTAAGAATAGATTATTCATCATTCTTGACATCAATACAAGAATTTATATCATATAACACTTTACTCATGTTGTATTTCTCCTTTTATTCAAAACACACTTATTCCATTTCAAATTTATTTATTACCCTTTGCTCTGAATCATTTTCATATTGTTCATCAACCTTTCATATTAGCTAGGATTACTATTAGTTCTAGTTTACTTCTCATAGTGCAAATCACATGATATTGTTTTATAGAGGTGCTAAGTATTCAAGGTCAAATCACTAGTGACATCCCTTGAACTACTACAACTCTAGGGATTTATCCTTATCAGTAGCATGATGTTATTGTGATGTGATTTTTCTCCCTTAATTTGAAATTCAAAATTTGGATCTCACAAGTTTTACTAAAGTCTTCCTTATCTTATCAATTGAATTTCTTTTCTCTTACTTGGTCATTTAGGTATATTACATTCTCAATTTACCCTCCTAGGGTTTCATCATTATATTGTGTGCCATTATTACATTCACTAGATGTCTCTACCATGGTGGTTATGCATCATATATGATTCATTTTCTTATTATTTCATTCCCACATTGCTCTCATTAAGGAAGATATGAAAGAGAAGATGATTCTAAGACTTAGAATTCTTATCTTCAAACATTTATTAATACATTTCTCATATTGTAGGTTTAATTAATTATCAACAAGGATACTTGACTAATTATCACTTTCTTGAATCTTGCAACCTCTTTCTTTTATAATCTATATTACTCCATTATGTTTCAAACCCTTCTTTACTTTTCATAATGCCCATACCATATACTATTATTCCACATGTCATCTTTAACTTCTAGTTTTCTCTTATGATCATGTTACTTCTTTTATGTGTATGATCATGTATAACATGTTTCATATATTTCCTTTTATCCTTCTACTAATGTGAAGTTGAAATTCTAAATCAATAATCTCTCTACTAGTATCACCTCATGTTTAATACATTACATATCCTTCATTTTAAATCAAACAGATCATGCATGGGTGAAACATAGTTTCTCTTTCAATCAAGTTTTTCCTTCCTGAATATAATCTACCTTAGTATGACTTATTCATTTATTTATTTGCATTTTTGTTCTTCTTTTAGAAACTAGTTTGTTGTTCTATAGAGACTTAGAATCCAAAGGCAGTAAGGATGAATGTATTAAACTTATTAATAAAGGTGTACATTCCATGCTCTCAATTATATCATAACCCTCATTCCTTAATCAAGCTCATTATTTCCAACATTTCTCTTTGTTTCAACTATGTTTCTTATCCTAGTTTTATGATTTACATGCTCATCTAGTTCTCTTCACTTTAACTCTTCTGAAGACTCTTCACTTCTATGTACTTATTGTATACTTAGCTCTTTTCTTCTATTTTCCCTTTTCTTTGGAGTACAGAAAAACATTGTACTCGGTTATATAATCCATTCCTCATGATAGATTCTTACTATCTTGGCCCCTTACATACTTTTCTCATATCTTTTCCATATTTCATATTTGGAGTTCATTTAATACTAATAATTAAGCTTAATATGAACCTTATGTCATGTTCCTTTATTCCCAATTAAGGGTTTCTCATATGAGGCCCCAAAGTTAGATCTCAGATATCAGTTCCAAATGATTTTTATCTATTCTAATCTTCCCCATATGTTTCAACATATTAGTGTATGTACACTATCACTATGATGTGGGTCAAATTTATCCAGAGTCTACTCTTATTATATTTTCAATAGGAGTCATTAGATCCTAGTAACACACCCTGCCAGCCGGACCAGGCCAAACCTGCAGTCCTGAAGCCAAGAGCTACTCAAGATTAACTAATTCCTATTAATATCAAACATGTGGAAAGAATATCTACTTAGGGCAAACTCATTTAAACATAAATTTTGGTCTACTTGATACAAAGAATATAAACGATAACTGAATCGCTTCATGATACACAACAATATAAAAGAACCATATATATTCTACAAACTAATAATATGAATTCATACATATAAAACCATTTCTTTTTATCTGAAAATCAAAGAAGCAATATAAAGCAAGAGTTGTATCACATTCTATGTTTAATCTCTTACTCCTTCATTACTTTTTGGTCTCCTAACCCTAAAATTTCTAGGGTTTCTCTCTAGACCATCCTTCCTCTGCATACCTGGCCAGGGCATCCAGAGAAGAATAGACAGAGTAGCTTGATACTGGTCAATCTAAGTATTCAGATACCGGGCCAGGGTATCTAAACACTCAGACCTCCCAGAGCTAAAGAAACATCACTACCTATCTGCCACACTTATAACTCTGACTTTCTATCCTAATGGTCCCTAACAACTCAGCCTAAGCTCTGATACCAAAAGATGTCACACCCGCATCCCACGATTACCACAAATCATGAGATTAGGGCATGAGTTCAAGGATTATACTTAATACAAAGTTCACTCCCAACTATTTTTTCTTTCTTTTCAAACTTTTGTTTTCTCGCATTGAGCCACATAAACTAACTTTACAATGGATCTCCCATCTGGCGATCACGGCGGCGAGCTAGGGCTCCCCCCGCGTGCGGCGCTCAAGCTTGGGGGAGGGGGTTAGGCGTCATGCTCAGCCGTCACCTTCTCCCCCCGAGCCTCCTCCTCGACTTGCCTCTTCTTACGGTTTCCTTTTGCAGGTGCCTCTCTGAGCTCCTCATCTCTCCCCCCCTGGGCGGCGGCCGTGCGACCTGGTTGTGACCAGGTCTTCTCTTCGGCGTGTTGTTTGCAAGAGGTGGTGGTGCTCTCCCCCTAGTAGAGTCTTGCTCAGATCTGCCTTGAGGCTGAGGCAGGTGGCTGGTGGGGGTGTCCTCAGAGGGGTTCCAGAGGAGGCGGGTGTCCCACCTCAATTTCATGCAGGTTTCTCGCTTGGGTGTTAGTTTTTGGCAGGCTATCTGCCTTGTTCCGCCGTATATCAGCATTGTTTCTTCCTTTGAATAAGGATTGTTACTCCTTCCTCTGTGAAGGCGGTGGTTTTTCTGGGGTTTCCTCTGGTAATTCAACCTTAGTACAGCTATCTCATCTTTGCTCTGGATTGATCTCATTACTCAGTTGTATGGCTTCGTTTGAGTTGATATACGAGCAGAATACCGTCTTGTTCCATCCCCTCTACCACTACTTAACGCTCAGGTTGAAGGAATTCTTCAGGAAAAGTTGCTTAAGACAGCCTCAAGGAAGAAGAATCAATGCAGAAATGTCTCTCTCTCGTTCCAATATGAGTTGTAGTGCCCTAGGGTTACTGAACGTGATGTTTGTATGTTTTGTTTGTATCTTTCTCCCCAATTGTAGATGTCGTATGGCTAACAAGTAATGAATCGATCCTTTTGCTCTCAAAAAACTAACTTTACAAGGGAATCTAAACATTGATTTCTCTAATCTGATTTCAATAGTAAAATGCATGTATGATCATTCATTATGTTTCTCATACTTTTAAGCACATACGATTTGCTGATTCACATATATTGCTTTAAGAGGAATAATGTTATAAATCATCATTTACAACTCTCTCTTATTTCTTTACAAGGACCTAGAGTGACAAGGACCGACTGAACTTAACTATACTCAGACTTAACTCTTGTGGCAGATCTTCTCTGATGCAATGATATCTTCAATCCCCACGGTTTCCCTAAAACTTTTGAGTAGAGGGGTGAGGCTACTCGCTCAGTGAATGAGTAAAACAATAATGCAGTCTAAAGTATTGAATCAGACATTTATCATTCTTGGATAATTGAAATAAAACAAGATAGTAATTTCAAATTAAAAGACTAGATATTCAAAAACTTACGAATAACATTGAAGCCTACATCATTAGAAATAAACAAGTATGGAAATATGATTCTCACTATATTCAATATTACATTTAAAGAACAACTGTTGCGAAACTAAAATCAAATCTTTCTTAACTCTTCTTACTTATAAGAAACTCTTTAAACTTATAATATCATTTTTTAGTTTATGTCCTGATCATATGTAGTGTACTCTACATATGAAGAATCGTAAAGAAATACGATCTCACTGTACATGACTTAGTTGACACGCTAAGGATGTTAAGCCTAACTACATCATTGGTCTTCAACAGGAAAATGGCTCTCTGGCCTCAGCACACCTATGGGCCGTAAAACTGGACTCCTCCTCTAACATGAGCACACAGGCGGAGAGTCAAGCCACCTATTGGCTTTACTATACTCTAGTTTCACCAGGATCTCTGGTTGATGTTGGACACTACATACTGTATTTTTTTAAGGAGACTTCCACTAGGGCATCGTCCCATGTACCACCTGTTAGTACGATCTGACCCCCGTATACTGGACACTGCAAGGGTTAGGTCGTTTCATCCCTACGACGCAAAATTCTCATAGGGAATCTACGGTGGTTAGGGCTACTATTATTACTGTAACTTTGATTATATCTTTCTCTTAGACTGATCTCTTTTAGCTCTATATATTAATGACTACTCGGACTATTGAATTGAAATCACTGATGATACTGAACTAAATGCTTAACATATTATTTACCCCTTTCTTAGGGTTTGTCCTTACTCATGCACATATATCACTTCTCATGTATTCAAACATATATCATGTCTACTAATATAAATATTCTCATTCAACATTTCTCACATTTATGCATGGCATCGATAACATACCTATCCAGGGCATGTCATATCTCTCCACTTGCAATAACATAACAACATATGCATTTCATGACAAGTATTTGAGTTAGAAAATCTGAATCTCATAAACAAAGCATGTATGCATATAGGATAATATTCACATAAAATCCCACAATATCACATGAATCATTTCAATCAACCATTTACTACTAAATTAGATATGTATACTTGTAAAAGCATACTAGATTGGGTTTCCATCCTTGATTACTTTCTATTCACAGGATATGTATTGTGAAAATAAGAAACTCTATTTATCCATATATTAAATCAAAGAGATCAAACACATATAATTATATGCACTACGATCATAAGTAAGTTCATATAAGCATAAATCTGAATTTCAGCTATAATGTTGTTCAAGCACATCTAGGGAGAAATCGAGAATATAAATTAAAAACATCTAATTGAGTACAATTGACTGAAATATTCCTTTACCCACTCATCCTTAGCTGTAAAATAGCTTTAAAATGTATCCCATATCTAAAAATCTTGAATCAATATCAAAACCCTAGCAATCACCACTTTCTTCTTCCTTTCAACTCGGAAACCCTAGAATTGAAGATTAGGAGAGAAAGAGTGAGAAAATGACTTGATTTGATATGATTTCGAATCCAAACAGGGGATGGATGGAATTTTGACATCTGAGAGAATATTCACCATGAAACTATATCCAAAGAAGCTAAACTTACATGATTTCGTCATTCCTCGGACCGCAAAACCCTAGGTCAGCATCTCCATCACTTTCTCCTCTCAAACCCTAACTCTCCCTCTCCCTCTAGGATTTCATTTCTCTATATTGAATCGTGAATGATGAGATCTCCTTCTGTGTTTGTTTGACCATATAGAGCAATTGAGCTTCTTGGGTCAATTACACATTGACCCCTCACTATACTTTCTCTTATTTTAGCTGAATTTTCTGTCATAAAATATATTACTGTAATTTGTCTATTGATAAGGTCTAAATGCATCCAAAAGTTATGAAACTTTTACACGTTATTTATGATTGAGTTTTAGATATCCAGTAAAAATTTTAGATCATTTGGAGTTATCAAAAAATAAATAAAAATAAAACACTACACTACTAAAAAGCACTCTATCAGTATTTTGGTCAAAGTATAGTTCGACCGAGAACCACATTCAAAGAACATTCAAATATTCTGACATTTTTCTCCAATATGAATGATTGAGTTATCCATATCATATCCAAAATTCAATTAAATACAAAATTTGTAGAAAATATGAAAAATCATTTACCACACTGCTATCCTGATCAAATTCCATATTCATGTAATATTAAAACCCTAAATTTTGCCGATTAGGGTTTACATTTCTCAAACCCTAATTATACAAAGAGATAGCATAGTTGGGATTATCATTAGGTTTAACATATCATGATTGAGATATCATCATTAATCATGTTTAATCAATGACCAATATAACTAAGCATGTACTCATCCACATAAACCCTAACTTACCCATTAAGCTCAGATACGGTCATAACAATTCTTCCCCCCTTAAATAGGTTTCGCCCTCGAAACATAAATATGCAAGTAAAGTACATTCAGGGTTTATTTTAAGCTTCTAAAATCTTACATGCCATTATATTCTTGTATTTCATACTTGAATGCAGTTTTCAACATTAAGTCCTTCATTTCTTTTCTAATCACAACATGTTTGAAATAGTTCTCAATAACAATAAATAAATTCTCTATGCCACAATCAATCATTGTAGAGAGAGAGAGAGAGAGGAACAACCATTTAAATATTTTTTATACTCTTGAGGTGTTACCTCAACATTGATAATCTGATCCAACTATCTCAATTCATACGGCTCAATATGTACTATTGTTATGTATTACCTCTAAGTAAAAAAAGAGAGTTCACCATGTTCTTTTGAATTTTACTATTGTGCTACTCAAATAGCAAAACAATCTTCAGTTAGAAGACTAGATTCAACATCAATTGTACAATACTACTCATGACATTCCCATTGCATCATGGATGAATAGGGTGAAGCATTACCATCACATTCCGTATTATTCTCAAGTATGAATCCACACATAATTCAAGGTGTAACCATCAGGTTATAGCATACTAGGGTTTCAACAATAGTAACAAAGTACTACATGATTGTATTAGTCAATCAAGGACTATTCATACCAAATTACCATCACTTAGTTATATTAAAGCTAGGTATAACAAGCTATACCTCTTTAGGGTTACATATCAATACAATATGGTTATCATCCCTTCTATTCATATGAGTGAATAGGTAAGACTACCTTATTCAGGGTAACCCTTCATTTGTTCCATCATTATTCAACCCATATCACCATACCACAATTATACAATACTAAGATGGATTATTGGTATGAATGACTACAACTATTAGACACCTTTAATTAACATATTGATTGTACATGTACACTGAAATCATAAGTAGAACCAATTTACATCCCTTAATATACCTTCAACAAATTATACTTCAAAAAACAAATTCACATATTACTAAAAGCCATTGTTTTCTCTTATCTCCTCATTCATTACTACTTACTTCTTGTTACTTATCCTTCTCATTTTGATCATATAGAATAAACATCCCTAAAATGAAAACATACAAGTAAGAATAGATTATTCATCATTCTTGACATCAGTACAAGAATTTATACCATATAACACTTTACTCATGTTGTATTTCTCCTTTTATTCAAAACACACTTATTCCATTTCAAATTTATTTATTACCCTTTTCTCTGAATCATTTTCATATTGTTCATCAACCTTTCATATTAGCTAGGATTACTATTAGTTCTAGTTTACTTCTCATAGTGCAAATCGCATGATCTTGTTTTATAGAGGTGCTAAGTATTCAAGGTCAAATCACTAGTGACATCCCTTGAACTACTACAACTCTAGGGATTTATCCTTATCAGTAGCATGATGTTATTGTGATGTGATTTTTCTCCCTTAATTTGAAATTCAAAATTTGGATCTCACAAGTTTTACTAAAGTCTTCCTTATCTTATCAATTGAATTTCTTTTCTCTTACTTGGTCATTCAGGTATATTACATTCTCAATTTACCCTCCTAGGGTTTAATCGTTATATTGTGTGCCATTATTACATTCACTAGATGTCTCTACCATGGTGGTTATGCATCATATATGATTCATTTTCTTATTATTTCATTCCCACATTGCTCTCATTAAGGAAGATATGAAAGAGAAGATGATTCTAAGACTTAGAATTCTTATCTTCAAACATTCATTAATACATTTCTCATATTGTAGGTTTAATTAATTATCAACAAGGATACTTGACTAATTATCACTTTCTTGAATCTTACAACCTCTTTCTTTTATAATCTATATTACTCCATTATGTTTCAAACCCTTCTTTACTTTTCATAATGCCCATACCATATACTACTATTCCACATGTCATCTTTAACTTCTAATTTTCTCTTATGATCATGTTACTTCTTTTATGTGTATGATCATGTATAACATGTTGCATATATTTCCTTTTATCCTTCTACTAATGTGAAGTTGAAATTCTAAATCAATAATCTTTCTACTAGTATCACCTCATGTTTAATACATTACATATCCTTCATTTTAAATCAAACGGATCATGCATGGGTGAAACATAGTTTCTCTTTCAATCAAGTTTTTCCTTCCTGAATATAATCTACCTTAGTATGACTTATTCATTTATTTAGTTGCATTTTTGTTCTTCTTTTAGAAACTAGTTTGTTGTCCTATAGAGACTTAGAATCCAAAGGCAGAAAGGATGAATGTATTAAACTTATTAATAAAGGTATACATTCCATGCTCTCAATTATATCATAACCCTCATTCCTTAATCAAGCTCATTATTTCCAACATTTCGCTTTGTTTCAACTATGTTTCTTATCCTAGTTTTTTGATTTACGTGCTCATCTAGTTCTCTTCACTTTAACTCTTCTGAAGACTCTTCACTTCTATGTACTTATTGTATACTTATCTCTTTTCTTCTATTTTCCCTTTGCTTTGGAGTACAGAAAAACATTGTACTCGGTTATATAATCCATTCCTCATGATATATTCTTACTATCTTGGCCCCTTACATACTTTTCTCATATCTTTTCCATATTTCATATTTAGAGTTCATATAATACTAATAATTAAGCTTAATATGAACCTTATGCCATGTTCCTTTATTCCCAATTAAGGGTTTCTCATATGAGGCCCCTAAGTTAGATCTCAGATATCGGTTCCAAATGATTTTTATCTATTCTAATCTTCCCCATATGTTTCAACATATTAGTGTATGTACACTATCACTATGATGTGGGTCAAATTTATCCAGAGTCTACTCTTATTATATTTTCAATAGGAGTCATTAGATCCTAGTAACACACCCTGCCAGCCGGACCAGGCCAAACCTGCAGTCCTGAAGCCAAGAGCTACTCAAGATTAACTAACTCCTATTAATATCAAACATGTGGAAAGAATATCTACTTAGGGAAAACTCATTTAAACATAAATTCTGGTCTACTTGATACAAAGAATATAAACAATAATTGAATCACTTCATGATACACAACAATATAAAAGAACCATATATATTCTACAAACTAATAATATGAATTCATACATATAAAACCATTTCTATTTATCTGAAAATCAAAGAAGCAATATAAAGCAAGAGTTGTATCACATTCTATGTTTAATCTCTTACTCCTTCATTACTTTTTGGTCTCCTAACCCTAAAATTTCTAGGGTTTCTCTCTAGACCATCCTTCCTCTGCATACCTGGCCAGGGCATCCAGAGAAGAATAGACGGAGTAGCTTGATACTGGTCAATCTAAGTATTCAGATACCGGGCCAGGGTATCTAAACACTCAGACCTCCCAGAGCTAAAGAAACATCACTACCTATCTGCCACACTTATAACTCTGACTTTCTATCCTAATGGTCCCTAACAACTCAGCCTAAGCTCTGATACCAAAAGATGTCACACCCGCATCCCACGATTACCACAAATCATGAGATTAGGGCATGAGTTCAAGGATTATACTTAATACAAAGTTCACTCCCAACTATTTTTTCTTTCTTTTCAAACTTTTGTTTTCTCGCATTGAGCCACATAAACTAACTTTACAAGGGATCTCCCATCTGGCGATCATGGCGGCGAGCTAGGGCTCCCCCCGCGTGCGGCGCTCAGGCTTGGGGGAGGGGGTTAGGCGTCATGCTGAGCCGTCACCTTCTCCCCCCGAGCCTCCTCCTCGACTTGCCTCTTCTTACGGTTTCCTTTTGCAAGTGCCTCTCTGAGCTCCTCATCTCTCCCCCTGGGCATCGGACGTGCGACCTAGTTGTGATCGGGTCTTCTCTTCAGCGTGTTGTTTGCAAGAGGTGGTGGTGCTCTCCCCCTAGCAGAGTCTTGCTTAGATCTTCCTTGAGGCTGAGGCAGGTGGCTGGTGGGGGTGTCCTCACAGGGGTTCCGGAGGAGGCGGGTTTCCCACCTCTATTTCATGCAGGTTTTTCGCTTGGGTGTTAGTTTTTGGCAGGCTATCTGCCTTGTTCTACCGTATATCAGCATTGTTTAATCCTTTGAATAAGGATTGTTACTCCTTCCTCTGTGAAGGCGGTGGTTTTTCTGGGGTTTCCCCCGGTAATTCAACCTTAGTACAGCTATCTCATCTTTGCTCTGGATTGATCTCATTACTCAGTTGTATGGCTTTGTTTGAGTTGATATACGAGCAAAATACCGTCTTGTTCCATCCCCTCTACCACTACTTAACGCTCAGGTTGAAGGAATTCTTCAGGAAAAGTTGCTTAAGACAACCTCAAGGAAGAAGAATCAATGCAGAAATGTCTCTCTCTCATTCCAATATGAGTTGTAGTGCCCTAGGGTTACTGAACGTGACGTTTGTATGTTCTGTTTGTATCTTTCTCCCCAATTTTATATGTCGTATGGCTAACAAGTAATGAATCGATCCTTTTGCTCTAAGAAAACTAACTTTACAAGGGAATCTAAACATTGATTTCTCTAATCTGATTTCAATAGTAAAATGCATGTATGATCATTCATTATGTTTCTCATACTTTTAAGCACATACGATTTGCTGATTCACATATATTGCTTTAAGAGGAATAATGTTATAAATCATCATTTACAACTCTCTCTTGTTTCTTTACAAGGACCTAGAGTGACAAGGACCGACTGAACTTAACTATACTCAGACTTAACTCTTGTGGTAGATCTACTCTGATGCAATGATATCTTCAATCCCCACAGTTTCCCTAAAAATTTTGAGTAGAGGGGTGAGGCTACTCGCTCAGTGAATGAGTAAAACAATAATGCAGTCTAAAGTATTGAATCAGACATTTATCATTCTTGGATAATTGAAATAAAACAAGATAGTAATTTCAAATTAAAAGACTAGATATTAAAAAACATACGAATAACATTGAAGCCTACATCATTAGAAATAAACAAGTATGGAAATATGATTCTCACTATATTCAATATTACATTTAAAGAACAACTGCTGCGAAACTGAAATCAAATCTTTCTTAGCTCTTCTTACTTGTAAGAAACTCTTTAAACTTATAATATCATTTTTTAGTTTATGTCCTGATCATATGTAGTGTACTCTACATATGAAGAATCGTAACGAAATACGATCTCACTGTACAAGACTTAGTTGACACGCTAAGGATGTTTAACATATTGAATTGTACAAGAATATTGAATTATAATTACTAATGATACTGAACTGAATGCTTAACATATTGTTTACCCCTTTCTTAGGGTTTCTCCTTACTCATGCACATATAGCACTCCTCGTGTATTCAAACATATATCATGTCTACTAATATAAATACTCTCATTCAACATTTCTCACATTTATACATGGCATCGATAACATACCTATCTAGGGCATGTCATATCTCTCCACTTGCAATAACATAAAAACATATGCATTTTGTGACAAGTATTTAAGTTAGAAAATCTGAATCTCATAAACAAAGCATGTATGCATATAAGATAATATTCAGATAAAATCCCACAATATCACATGAATCATTTCAATCAGCCATTTACTACTAAATTAGATATGTATACTTGTAAAAGCATACTAGATTGGGTTTCCATCCTTGATTACTTGCTATTCACAGGATATGTATTGTGAAAATCAGAAACTCTATTTGTCCATATATCAAATCAAAGAGATCAAACATGTAGAATTATATGCACTAGGAACATAAGTAAGATCATATAAGTTGTTACAACCCCATCTTTTGGCTTCATTTGGTGAGAAATGTAATTTCTCATATTAAATATATTGGAACAAGTAATGATATAATTTGTCTTGAATAAATGGATTTTGTTTACAATAGCCTTGATGATTGTTTTGTGGGCTTTATTGGCTATTGGGCCCAATAACAAGGAAGAGATAAAAGGAACTCCATTATTAATAAGAAATGGAGAAAATAAAAATGTAGAAACCTCTAGAAGGCAGAAATATATAATCCAAAGGTGGATTTTGTGCCTCTTGGGTTCCTTGGGTTCCAAGGAGTCCAAAGTTGCAAAAAGAAACCAATAAGAAAAGAAAAGATCAATTAAATACTTCTTTATTAAGAAAGAAATTGAGAACAATGATAAAATGTGGAAAATAAGATAGATGAGGTATAATTTAATTATCCTTGGTGGATTTTCGTATCCAAACGATTCCTACGGTTAAAAGGAATGCCAATGAGGAAAATAAAAAGAAAGAAACAGAGATATCCTCAAAAAGAGATATTTTAATAAGAAATAAACAAGTTAATGAGAAATAATGAATATTGATGCATCAAGAAGGATAATAAGTATCCATGTGAAGGCATTTCAAAATCTTAGAGTTTCTAGGGGTCCAAGGAGCCCCAATCGAGAAGTAAGAAAGATAAAACATCAATAATGCAAAATAAGAGGATAATGTGATACATTATTAATGAATTTTGGTGGCATTGCTAAAAAGGAAGTATTTTCTACTAAATGAAAATAGAAATTTGTGCCAATGGATTAAAAAGCACGAATAAAGAGAATAAGTGAGAGGAATTTCAAATTCCTAATTATCCAAGAAATAAGAAATATCAAAGGGATAGTAAGGAGAGATAAAGCTTGCTTCCTAATGAAGGAATTGGATTCCTATTGGGAAAAGACCTTGCATCTTTGTGGATGCACATCTTGGGGTGCGAAAACCCTCCCATATATAAGGGGTAGGGCCTCTGGCTCAAGTTAAAGAGAAACCCTGTGTATCTCTCTCCCTCTTCTCCTTTGTTTTCTTCTTTCAACCCTAATCATGGGGGATAATGCAACTCGGAGTGATGAGGAGCCTTGGATGGGAACTTGATGGGGGCATGATGCTCCCAGATCACTGGAGAGAAGCTTGACGGTGATCCTCCTTGTCCCTTACACCCGCACGACGTCGTAGATTGGCTGCAGCATGGTCGCGGTTGTAAGTTTGGTATGCTTGGACCGGCCATTCTGGCTGTGAACTAGAGGCATCACTGAGTGCGGCAGAGTGCGTTGGAGGCAGAGCATCAGTCCCCGACAAGCTTTGGGTCCAGAACTGAGATGGAGAACAGCGGTCGGGCCGTGTTCCACTTCTAACCTAGCGGCAGCAGTAGGGAAATTGCGAGGAGGTAGAAGGCTTCGGCCATTTGATGAAAATATCCCTCCGGGTATTGAAGAAACAATTCACTTATCGAGGGCAGAATCGACGTTTGATTATGTTTCCAAAGCAACAGGCAACGTTGCATGGGATAGACGACATGGCGCTCTCTGATTGGCTCTGGTAAGTGATATCTTGCAAAAATCATATCTCCTTAATAGTAGCTCGGATGAATATGCATAAAATATGAAAGTTGCTGAAAAAAATGAGGGGAATCCATTAAAAATATAATTGAAGCCTGATTCTAATTTCAATTAGAAAAGTAATGGAAGTTATCAACTTTAATACTTTAATGATTAAGAAACTGTATTTTGAGATGATTAATGTGATTAGTAGGGTTTAATGGATGATTAAAGTTGATATTAACATGTTTACTATAAAAAGGTGCATTAAGAATAAAAAGGATGAACTTTACACATAATTAGTTTAATTTAGAAATTCATGTGCATAAATATTCTTTAATAGGCCTTGAAACCCTAATATTGGTAAATGCGACTCTTAATGGCTTTAATTATTCAAGATTCTGAATAAAGTTAAGATATGATGATTCTAAGCTATTTCAAGTATGGAAGTTCTTAATTGTGGATAAATATCCTTAATATGATAATTAGGGTTTTTTCTAATGGATAAAGGTAGAATTAATGATAAATAATGTTCATATGTGAATTAGACCATAATGAACTACGAATTGATGATAAATGAGCATAATGACTTTGTCATAGATTAAAAGGATAAAAATGGTAGCTTTAATGTAAAAGAGGCTTAATGGACTTAATTGATGATTAATTGTGTTGTTTCTAAAATTAAGGTTATATGTTGTTAAAAGGTAACCTTAATAACTTTCAAGAAGGATAGATGAGAAATTAGGGTTTAAAAGTGTAAAAACCCTAATTGCAAACCCTAAAAGAGTAGAAATCCTAAAAAGGGAATAGAAACCTTAAGTAGCAAGATGATTTGAATAGATTTTGATAAAAAGGAATTGGATGTAATTTCAGGACTCTTGTACTTGATTGATTGCATGTCTTGATTGATTGGACTATTCTATCTCAATTCAGCCTAACAGGTATGTGGCTAATTATGAGTAATCGCATTATTTTTCCCAAAGGTTTCCCAGATGGTTAATCACATTGATTGAAACTAAACAGTTTGGATGTTCATACTGCAATTATAAAGTCACTATGGTTATCACAATTATAAATACATGTGTATTCTCGCACCTACATGCCACCCTGATGGAAGATGCCATAAAGGTCAGGCCCAAGAGGGTAGACCAATGGGCACCATGAGAGGTGACCCCCAGGCACCAAGCTCGGGATGGAGAAGGTGGCCTTAAGTCAATGGCAAAAGAGAAACCCTAGAGGGGTATTCCAGGGTTAGGGCAAAAGCAGTGGAGAATGACACATTGAAAATGTAAATTGGTTTGATAATTATCCTGATTGTGATAATAAATTTGTTAGCCATATTTGTGAAATTTTGGTTGTTCCCACATACCAGCATATTCGTATATGTTGACCGACATTTTGTTTGTCAGCGTTTTAGGTACAACAATTGAAAAAACAAATAGTAAAGTGACACATTGTGGAAATAAGAAATAAAGTGCAAGGAGGATTAGATAGAATGAATCCAGGCTGTTGATAGAGTAGCTTACCAAACTTTTAAAAAGCTATGCACAATTTTATTTTTATACCAGTTTTCAGTTTAGTTGGTAAACTTTGATTATTGTTATTGATTATTTGTTGAACCTTTGATCCTGTTAATTGGGATAATGGCTCTGACCTCTTGGACTCCCTTAATTGGGGATTACCGGGAGGCGGGTTCATTACATTTGGTATCAGAGCATAGGTTCCTCATTTAATCTTTAATAATTATTACATTTTACAAACATCGTAGAACCCAAGGGAGTTATTAGAGGATTTTCCGAAAGACAGAGGTGTCTAGAAAAGGATCACGTCTGATGGCTAGCAATATTTTCCTCCGCACCGCTAGTCGGAATACGAGGACTCCCAGATTAGTGTGACTTCCTGGCCGAAGTCTCAGGATTTGACTCGAAATAAGATACCTTTAGGATTCTCTCATCTTGTTCATCCCTTCTCAACTCAAATGTTGTTAAGGACCTTAAGGATTAGGGTTTTCTCTCTTTTCCTCACCCTCTTGAGGTAGGAGTAAGGTTGATAAGGTTTAAGGAATCCTCCACGAACTAATAAAAAGCATGTAAATAAGTGTCATGGACATAAGCTTAATAGATTAAGCGTAAAAGAATAGACACATGCTTAGGTCATATGACATAAGTTGTCATGCCCTCAGGAGAGACCTGAGGCTGGGCCTTCTTGTCAGGAGGATAAGTGAAGAGAGTTAGTCTTGGAGGTAGAGATCTCCATTACAAGTAGAGACCTGGCACATCCTCTAAGGATGATGTTAACCCAAACCCTAAGTGAAGGATTAGATGTCATGGTAGACTAGGTGTTTGGATGGATATGCTTTTGGATGCCCATATGAGCCATGAAAGGTTGGATGACCTAGTGCCTTTGGTGACTCAATCCTGGAAAGAGTTTTGCATGGTAGAGAGAAGGATAGTTCCTTCATTGATGAGGTTAGAGAAGAACCTATGGAAACCCCATGAGCTTATATGAGCAGGGCATAGTAGGCACCCTGAGTACGTCAGTGGTGCGGCAGTAGGTTGAAACCCTGGCCAGTAAGTATGATGGATGGCTTATGAAATAAGTATAAATAGCTATGAATAACCTAGAGAAAATGTAAGTTTGAACATACGTTTCACTGCATAGAGGTGTGCTTGTGACCTTGATCCTTCATGAAAAAAGGACCTCTAGTAGCAAGGATGGATGTGGAGTTAACTCTAGAGAGAGAAAGCAGGAGCCAAGCAAGAAGGTTGGAAGCCTAGACTCTGGGAAAAGTGGGGAGTTGAGGATGATGTAACCTAAGTCGATGATAGTGGTTGCCCATGCTTGATCCCTGGAGGCTGATGATATCTTGGGGGACTTTAGAGGAACCAAACCCTAGAGAGAGGATGAGGCTTCTGGTACCTATGTGCCTATGGTGTAGGTGTTTACCTTTTGAGATAGGAAGAAGAGTTCCTTATACCTGGAGAGGTTTAGTAATAGGTTGTGAGGCCTTATACCTTGTTGAATGTCCTTAAGGAGGACTCAACTCTGGGGTGTTGCTCGAATAAAAGGATCATGGGAGTACATGACATACCTTGGACATGCTGGATTCATGGTTAAGAGTTTGAGCATGTCGTTGGATACCCAAAGGTGAACCTAGGGTTCCTAGGCCTAAGAGGGGAAGTGGTGTACCTGATGCTCATGATGAGGTTTTAGTTTCAATAGATTCGAGCATGGTACTTCTCATGTTTAAAGGAAAGAGAAACCCCTTAAGTTTAAGATATGTTTGATGAACCCCCCCCCCCCACAACTAAGTGATGACACAGGAAGGTATGATCTTAATCCAATGTTGAGGATGAGAACAAGTATGACCTAGCATGGTTTAGTAGGTGGTATGTTTGTGCCTTAGTGGCTACTGGGTTAAGCATGCTCATGTGAATATAAACCCTAAGGATGTTTGTGACCTTGTTGTCAAGAGTTGTAGTTTCCTCCCATCCTGGGAGAGGAACCCTTGGGTAGGGTGTGTACCTATTTTGTGGGTTTTGTGGAAACCTAAAGAGGTCTCATAGGATTGTGAGAAGCTAAGTGAAAAGTACATGGTATGAGAATGAACCTGTAGACACATAGATCATCTCTAAGTGCATGTGGATTTGTTACCATGGATGTAACCGGTATGGGGCCCGAAAAAGGTAGGCAGGTTGCCATGACCCCTAGGAAAGGATGGGAGTCAGCCATGAATGTAGAGAGAGAGATGATGAAGGCATGGGTAATGTTCTAAACTGGACATGTACTATGTTAGAATCCTAAGTCTATCCTAGGGTCAGGTAAGGATAAGACCGATGGAAGTAGGAGTTGCCTAATTCCCTAGTTGCACATAACCATAGGGTTGGGAGGTAACAACTATCATTGTCTGAGGTCCATGGGTTAGGAGATTGATCACCTTCATGAACTCATGGGACCCAAAGGGTAGATGAGTAGGGCACTCTTTGATGCATGAGGGAAGAGGGATGACCCCAAAAGTGCTGGCACCCTATAGACCCAGAGGAGATGACCAAGGATTGTGTGTGGACCCAAGTAGGTTCGGAACCAGTTTTCCATGGAAGTAACTTTGATATCAAGATAATTGTGATATAGAGACATAAGTTGAATATTTCAACTTCGATTTGAAAGTGTACTGGAAATGTGGGATGTACCATCTCTACTCTTGGAACAGGAAGAACTTTGGGTTTGGATGACTGCCAAATGCTTATTTCCTCTTATTATGGGAGTGAGAGATGGGACAGTACACATGCCATACACCAAGGGTAAAGATGATGTGAGTTGGAACGTTGCTATGAGGAATGAGGACAGAGATTATTGTTGGATCCTAGATGGGTGATTAGATGCTCTAGAGGGGGGGTGAATAGAGCTGAAAGCACTTAAACAAAACTCATTAAACCTTCAAGATATATGACAAGATAAGGTTACTAAATAGGTAATTTGAGTGCAACTAAAACATACATAGCAAGGGAGAGAGAGATTGAACATGCACAAATTAGACAAGCTATTTAGAGTGGTTCCACACTTCAAACTAGAAGTGTGTCAGTCCACTTGCCTAGAGAGGTCAACCTCTAGGACTTCCAAACTATTGCACTCTTATATTCATTCATAAGACATACAATGCATGACCAAACAAAAGACTTACCTATCCAATACAAAGAGTCTTCAACCTTACCAAGGACTTACCTACTTTGCAAGAGTCTTCGGCCTTCTCCAAGGACTTGCCCACTCTTACACAAGTCTTCAGCCTTGTAGGGATTACCCACTCTTCTTGGATCTTCAGGTTTTGACTTCACCTTCACTCAGAGAAGCTTCCACCAAGGACTTACCTACTTGAGCAAGGAGTCTTCTGCCTTCACCAAGGGCTTACCCACTCTAGCTCCAAGTCTTCAGCCTTGATCTTCACCAAGGGACTCCTTCCCTTGTTCTTCTTCACCTCTCTTGGACAAGAGAGAGAACCTTCATCTTCATGATTGCAAATGAGAGATGGGGAGATGGTGGAAGTGAGAGCCTCACAAGATATACATATAGGACTAGCTCTCTTACAGATTTCCTACTCACTCTAATGGATGTAGCAAGTGATTAAGCTTAGAGAGAGAGGAGGCTGTAGGAAGCACTCAGCTATAGAATAGGAACCTCACATAGAGTTTGCAATGAATGCTCAACCTTGGAATGAAGCCCAAGGGGTCCTATTTATAGCTGGGGATGCCTCTTAGCCTTTGGGAACATTTGTGAACAAAAACTAGCCGTTTTGTGGCTTGCAACGGATCTATTTTCACTTGTTGCAACTCCACAATGGCTAGAAGCACTTTTCTGCACTTTTCCATACAGTGCAATCGGTCGAGTTTTAATGGGAGTAACTCGACCGATCAAGTAGCAGGCAAACCGATGTTCAAATGATCGGTCGAGTTTGTTCTGAGGAAACTTGACCGACCATTTCAACTGGAAATGGCCTACTACCCAATCGGTCGAGTTCTGTGAGTGCACAACTCGACCGATGCAATCTTCAGAAAATCGACCAAGGTTGATCGGTCGAGTTTCAAGCCAGGGAAACTCAGCCAACCAAGCGCATGTAATCCATTTTCTAATTTGCAATAAAAGTGCTCTAATATTCGATCTAAGTGCTCCTGGTATTTTTCTAAGCTTAATTACAATTCATACAATCATTACAAGTGATTTACAACATGATTCTAATGGATTTACATGATATTACAAAAATGTGCACTTGTATGGATTTTGACTTGTCTTTTCTCCAATTTGAGATGCGCAAGTTAGGGCAATTGGAGTGTGTCTATACCTAATCTGAAATCACTCAAGTAGAAGCATTAGACACCAATATGTGGAATGGTTAGTCATCATCAAAACACGGGTTTAGTCAATTTAGACGTGAGTCAACATTGACGTAATTGACCTTGAGTCAACATTCTCCCCCTTTTTTAAGATGACAAACCATTCCATAAATGTATTGAAAGCTTTTAAGTAAAATCATACCTTTGGAGAAACCTAGGGGTTTCAATGGAATTGAGTTCATATGCTCCCCCTCAATTGATGCTAGTGGAGTTCTCATACTCCCCCTCAATTGATGCTATTTGTCCTGCATGGTTAGCTTTCATAACATTTATAGAATATCATGTCTTCTACTCATATATGTTCTACACATATATGTCTTCTCCCCTTTACCTTCTCCCTTTACATGAACATGCTTCTCCTCTTCATGTAAGACATGCCTTCTTCCTCTTTTTAAAAGAAGACATACCTTTCTCCCCCTTTGTCATTTCAAAAAGTGGGGTTATGAAGAAATAAGAAACATCACTTGTTAAAGAGAAAGGAGATTACACAAATATATATAAGGAGAGTAGAAGAGCACAGATAGGGGCTTGTCCAAGCATAGAAAGAAAAACAATTTAAAACATATACTTGAACAACCCAAAAAGCAAGATAAAGTGCTGTAGAAAAATAATAAATCGCAATTTTAACCCTCAAGATGACGGAATTTGATCAAAAACCATCAGAGCTCATTGCAAAGCAATGAGTATTGCTTAGAAGGCCGTTTCTGCATGAAAAACACTACTCTTGCAGCAAAAACTGAAACTGGAGAAAATCTGCATAAAATCCAAAAATACTTCAATTTCTACATATAATGTAGATCTATGTACCCAGCATCACAATGTTATGCAAGCAACTCAAGATAGTAGATATGCAATTCAAGGAACAATCTTGAGCATGTATGAGACAAGATACAAGCATATCATATAGATGAGCAAAGATGCCAATTATAAACAAGGTTAGAACTACATGTATATGAACTACTAGTAGTTGTTATCACAAGTTAGGACTACTAGTAGGATCTAGATCATAGCAAGAGATACCAAAAGATACAAAAGATAAAGCAAGCTATGAGTAGATGAAGAGATATATCCAAACAAAGAGATATGCATTTTTAGAAGCATGAAAGGATATAACTCACTAGATATGCATCCTTACCATAAGAAGATTACCCCTAAGAACCTCAAGGTTGTATCAAAACAAGATATACACCTAGATAGATGTAGCAAGTTAGAGTACAACGGAAGCAATTTTTAGACACAACCAAGAGATCCAAAGAGGTCATCATCAAAACCTGCAAAACAACTCAAAGCAAGTAATTGCAAGATATAGATATACCAATTTAGAGCAATTAGAGAGATAGAGTTGTAAGCAAGATAGGAAATTTAGAACATGGAAATATGCATATATAAAGGTACCAAAGGAGTGCCAAAGAATAAGGATATTGGTTGAGAAAATCTAGTTGAGAGGGAAATTCTCACTCAATAAGCCAAATGTATATTCTGTGCACAGTGTTATCGGCCGAGTTCTGTGCATTGTCAACTCGACTGATGACAGTTGTTGGCAACACCCATTGGTGCCTATCAGTCGAGTTTCAATAGGGCAAACTCGACCGACGGAGCAGCTATCAGAAGGCACATATATATCATAAAAACATATTTAGAGGCATGCTAAACATGTAAACCATATCCAAACATGTCTAAGCAAGTGAGTAATGCACTATAGAGGCATTAGAAACAGTTTTTGAGCAAGAGTGTGAAGAGAAACACAAAATACCACTTTTGACTCAAAAACCATATGTATAGTGCACACCATCTTGACAAAACAAGTTAGGATTGGTTATAAGCAATAAAAACTTTACCTTTGTTCTTACCATTGTTTTTCCACTTGTTGTCACCCTCTACACATCTCACCTTTCTTCTTTCATGTGGATTGAGAAGTCAATGTGGAATTCAATAGCTCAAGTCAATCCATTTGCAAGTACCTACAAGAAGAAAGATGAAATGGCCCCCAATCATGTTTTTGAGCCCGGAGGGGTTAGTTTAGCAACCCAAGTCCTATTGCTCTTGGGTGCTTTCCTTAAAGGACAACAAGTAGAATAATGACCAATTTCATTGCAATAGTTGCATGTGCCCATAGTCTTGGAACTAGAGGATTCTCCATGGAATATTGGAGGTCATTTATCTTTGTTGTTCCCTTGACTACTATCATACCCTAAACCATGTCTACCAATTTGTTTAATAGTATGGTGTAGGATATCATTAAGACTCTTTTCACCAACTAAGAATCTTTGCAAGAAAGATCTCAAATTATCATTATCATGCTTAAGAGAAGCAATAGTAGAAGACAATTGATTAATATTATCTCTAGCATGCAAAAGATCATTTTCTAAGAAAAGAGCTTTAGTTAAATAAGAATCTCTATCAATATGAAGAGCAACAACATCATTCTCTCTATTAGTAGAACTAGAACAAGATTCATGCACATTGATTTTAGCAAGCAAGGAGGCATTTTCTGTTTCTAATTCTTGCAAAACATAATCCTTGTCCTTGTTTTCAGATTTAAGAACATCAATATCATGCATGAGAGAATCAATAATTAACGTATGCTCTTCATTAGAACTAGGCATGAGAGGTTGAGCTTCTAGAAATCTAACCTTATCAAGTAAACTAGTATTTTCAAGTTTAAGAGAATCTACTTGACTAAGACAATCATTTTTATCATCAAGCAAGCAAGAATTAGCATGTTCAAGATCATCTAGTTCTATATGCAAATTATCAACAATTTTAACAAGCTTTTTATTTTTCCTTTTAGAGGACTTAAGGGAGTCACAAATATCATGAATAATAGCAATTAAATATTCTTTATCTAAAGAGTTTAGATTTACCTCACTTGAGTCTTCACTTGTTGATGCTATAAGAGCAAAATGGCATTCTCCTTCATCACTAGAGCTTGAGCTTGATCCTTCACTTGAATCTTCACTTGAGCTTGAGTTGGAGGAGTCACTTGAGCTTGAGTGCCATTTCTCCTTCTTGTGAAGATGGGTCTTTTTGGCTTGTGGGCAATCTTCCTTGTAGTGACCCTTATTTCCACATGTGAAGCACCGGATGGAGGAGGACTTGCCTTTGTAGAATTTACCCTTGGAGTACATGGCATCTTCTTTAGCTTGAGAGGATGGAGAGACTTGTTCCATGATAACTTCAATTTGAGCCTTCATTTCAGCCTTCTTCATTCTCTTTAGCTCTTTCTTCTCTTGTCTTTCTACTTCCTCCCTCTTGTCAAGTGTAGCTTCATGTCCTTGTAGATTTCCAATGAGCTCTTCAATAGGAATATCCTTAGGAGACCTTGATTCTTCAATAGAAGTCACCTTGGGTTCCCACCTCTTGGGGAGAGTTCTAAGGATCTTTGAGTTGATCTCTCCACTAGACATAGGATGTCCTAGAACAGCAAGACCATTCACAATGGTGTTGAGCCTTGAGTACATGTTGGCTATACTCTCCTCCTTTCCCATCTTGAAGTTCTCAAGAAGCCCTTTGAGCATGTAGACTTTTCTTTCCTTCACTTGATCTGTCCCTTCATAGGTTATGCAAATCTTTCTCCATACCTCATAGGACGTCTCACAAGAAGAAATTTGGTTGAACTCGGTGGGGGTCATGGAGGCATAGAGTATGTGCATGTCTCTAGCATTCAAGGTGGCTTTCATCAAGGTGGCTTCATCCCATTCTTCAATCTTTGTCTTTGGTAGCTCGTATGGGCTGTTCACCATTTGCCACATCTCAAAAATTGATCCTTGGATGTAGAATTGGAGCCTTCTTCCCCAATAGAAGAAATTGCTCCCATCAAAGATTGGTAGGCTAATTCTCCCTCCTTGGTAGTCACCCATCTTCTCCTACTTGTTGAAGTATGCTTGGAGAAGACCCGCTCAAATACCAATTGTTGGATCCTAGATGGGTGATTAGATGCTCTAGAGGGGGGTGAATTGAGCTGAAAGCACTTAAAAAAAACTCATTAAACCTTCAAGATATATGACAAGATAAGGTTGCTAAATAGGTAATTTGAGTGCAACTAAAACATACATAGCAAGGGAGAGAGAGATTGAACATGCACCAATTAGACAAGCTATTTAGAGTGGTTCCACACTTCAAACTAGAAGTGTGTCAGTCCACTTGCCTAGAGAGGTCAACCTCTAGGACTTCCAAACTATTGCATTCTTATACTCATTCATAAGACATACAATGCATGACCAAACAAAAGACTTACCTATCCAATACAAAGAGTCTTCAACCTTACCAAGGACTTACCCACTTTGCAAGAGTCTTCGGCCTTCTCCAAGGACTTACCCACTCTTGCACAAGTCTTCAGCCTTGCAGGGATTACCCACTCTTCTTGGATCTTCAGCTTTTGACTTCACCTTCACTCGGAGAAGCTTCCACCAAGGACTTACCTACTTGAGCAAGGAGTCTTCTGCCTTCACCAAGGGCTTACCCACTCTAGCTCCAAGTCTTCAGCCTTGATCTTCACCAAGGGACTCCTTCCCTTGTTCTTCTTCACCTCTCTTGGACAAGAGAGAGAACCTTCATCTTCATGATTGCAAATGAGAGATGGGGAGATGGTGGAAGTGAGAGCCTCACAAGATATACATATAGGACTAGCTCTCTTATAGATTTCCTACTCACTCTAATGGATGTAGCAAGTGATTAAGCTTAGAGAGAGAGGAGGCTATAGGAAGCACTCAGCTATAGAATAGGAACCTCACATAGAGTTTGCAATGAATGCTCAACCTTGGAATGAAGCCCAAGGGGTCCTATTTATAGCTGAGGATGCCTCTTAGCCTTTGGGAACACTTGTGAATGAAAAATAGCCATTTTGTGGATTGCAACGGATCTATTTTCACTTTTTGCAACTCCACAATGGCTAGAAGCACTTTTCTACACTTTTCCGTACAGTGCAATCGGTCGAGTTTTAATGGGGGTAACTCGACCGATCAAGTAGCAGGCAAACCGATGTTCAAATGATCGGTCAAGTTTGTTCTGAGGAAACTTGACCGACCATTTCAACTGGAAATGGCCTACTACCCAATCGGTCGAGTTTTGTGAGTGCACAACTCGACCGATGCAATCTTCAGAAAATCGACCAAGGTTGATCGGTCGAGTTTCAAGCCAGGGAAACTCAACCGACCAAATGCCTGTAATCCATTTTCTAATTTGCAATAAAAGTTATCTAATATTCAATCTAAGTGCTCCTGGTATTTTTCTAAGCTTAATTACAAGTCATACAATCATTACAAGTGATTTACAATATGATTCTAATGGATTTACATCATATTACAAAAATGTGCACTTGTATGGATTTTGACTTGTCTTTTCTCCAATTTGAGATGCGCAAGTTAGGGCAATTGGAGTGTGTTTATACCTAATCTGAAATCACTCAAGTAGAAGCATTAGACACCAATATGTGGAATGGTTAGTGATCATCAAAACACGGGTTTAGTCAATTTAGACGTGAGTCAACATTGACCTAATTGACCTTGAGTCAACAATTATAACGTGCCCTTGTGGAGTGAATGATACATGGATAGGTACAAACGATAAGAGTATTAAGGTAATCATCTTGTGAGAATGTTTTATCATGGGCTATGAGGAATTTGCATGTGATACAAGGTTGAGTTTGATAATCAGGAGGATGAGCTCAGAGTGTTCTGATAAAGATAGACTTAGAGTTTTAGACGAGATGATAAGTGGAATACATGGAAGTGTATGTCTTCAACACCACCTAATACCTAAGGATGTGATGTGGTAATGGAAGCTCTGGTTGAGATATAGCTGCCTAGTTTGGCTAGAGACTAGAAGAGGTTGTTAGGCTAACCCTAAGTTTGGAAAGAAGATAGGTTTGGCTAACCCTCAGATGCAACGATACCGATTGATCAAGTTAATGGTTGTTTGGTTAGCCAGCCTAGTCTTTGATGCAATGAAAGGATGGTGGTAGAACCTCAGATACACTTCTTTGGATAGGAAGGTAATAAATCCCCGATTAGAGTGGTTTAGGAATCGATCTTAAGGAATTATGACCATACATGAGATCATGATTTAAGATCACCATATACCATTATACTACCAAGATAATAAGTGACAGTAGTACTTTGGAGGCCTAAGATGAAGTTGCATGTGGCATGTGGCCATGCAAGCTGGGGGTGAAGGAAGAACATCAGTAACCCAGTGCTTTGGCAAAGAGGATAAAGAGTCCCTGAGAGGGAATGGGAATTCACCACTATGGATGTTGTGGTAAGTCTCCCCTTGACCAAGGAAGGTCAAGATACAATGTGGGTTATGGTAGATCGTCTTACCTAGATAACAAGAGAAAGAAAGAGTACAGACAAGGGACAAATTGGCTTGAACTACTTATAAGAGAGAGAGATGGTTCAACTACACCATGATGCGAGTTCAAAAGTTTTTGAGTATAACCTAAAGGCTCACTTCCATAAGGTGGAAGTGGATACATGAAGAACTCGATGCTAGTACAGTTTATCACCCCATACTAATGGTTAGTATGATCCATACTAGAGGGTCTAATAAGAGCAAGTGTGCTCATTTAGGGTGATACATAGAGACAATTCTTAAGATTTGATGTTAACCATAGCCTTTATCGGAATGCAAGAAGTTCTATAGGGAGGTTGTTTCGGTCACAACTTCATTACGATGATGTTGGTGAAGGAGGCCTCGCGAAGGTCAGAAAAGAACCACAGTGTGTATAGATGAAGTCGCTTTGATCGTGCAATGGCTGAGAGAGAGCCCAGAGGTGACATGAGTCATGAGATGATGCAAAGCAGACTGACATGCAGTTCACTGTGGGAGAGTATGTGATGTGAAAATTTGACCCCTCTAAGCTAAAACTGAGAAAGTTGAGTCCCCGATATACGGGTCCATTTGAGATGGATTGGTGGAGATGGTTGTGTTTAAGCCTTACCCCTCAGGATAACATGATGTATAATGTGTTCCATGAGTCTGATCTAGAGCACCATGTGAGGTACCCAAGCCATGTGCAGAGCCCTGAACCTATTCAACTTTTGAGAAGTTGAAATGTCCTGAGTCACCTATGTGGGTACGATATACCAAGGTAAGAAAGAAATCATATGGAAGAATATGAGATGATGAACGTTCTTGGGAAGCACCATGGAAAGGGTGAAGCCACATGAGAGCCCTGATGGACATAAGAAAGGCTTATCCTTATTTGTTTGTTTGCTTGATGGGATTTTGGAGGCAAAATTCCTATAAGAGGGGAAGGATGTTACAACCCCAACTTTTGGGTTCATTTGGTGAGAAATGTAATTTCTCATATTAAAGATATTGGAAAAAGTAATGATATAATTTGTCTTGAATAAATCGATTTCGTTTACAATAGCCTTGATGATTGTTTTGTGGGCTTTTATGGCTATTGGGCTCAATAACAAGGAAGACACAAAAAGGAACTCCATTATTAATAAGAAATGGAGAAAATAAAAATGTAGAAACCTCTAGAAGGCAGAAATATATAATCCAAAGGTGGATTTCATGCCTCTTGGGTTCCTTGGGTTCGAAGGAGTCCAAAGTTGCAAAAAGAAAGCAATAAGAAAAGAAAAGATCAATTAAATACTTCTTTATTAAGAAAGAAATTGAGAACAATGATAAAATGTGGAAAACAATAGAGAAGAGGTATAATTGAATTGTCCTTGGTGGATTTTCGTATCCAAAGGATTCCTAAGGTTAAAAGGAATGCCAAAGAGAAAAATAAAAAGAAAGAAAAAGAGAAATCCTCAAAAAGAGATATTTTAATAAGAAATAAACAAGTTAATGAGAAATAATGAATATTGATGCATCAAGAAGGATAATAAGTATCCTTATGAAGGAATTTCGAAATCTTAGAGTTTCTTAGGGTCCAAGGAGCCCCAATGGAGAAGTAAGAAAGAGAAAACATCAATAATGTAAAATAAGAGGATAATGTGAGACATTATTAATGAATTTTGGTGGCATTGCTAAAAAGGAAGTATTTTCTACTAAATGAAAATAGAAATTTGTGCCAATGGATTAAAAAGCAAGAATAAAGAGAATAAGTGAGAGGAATTTCGAATTCCTAATTATCCAAGAAATAAGAAATATCAAAGGGATAGTAAGGAGAGAGAAAGCTTGCTTCCTAATGAAGGAATCAGATTCCTATTGGGAAAACACCTTGCATCTTTGTGGATGCACATCTTGGGGTGTGAAAACCCTCCCCTATATAAGGGGTAGGGCCTCTGGCTCAAGTTAACGAGAAACCCCACATATCTCTCTCCCTCTTCTCCTTTGTTTTATTCTTTCAACTCTAATCATGGGGAATAATTCAACCCAGAGCGATGAGGAGGCTTGGACGGGAACTTGATGGGGGCGTGATGCTCCCAGATCGCTGGAGAGAAGCTTGACGGTGATCCTCCTTGTCCCTTACGCCCGCACGACACCGTAGATTGGTTGTAGCATGGCCGCAGTTGCAGGTCTAGTACGCTTGGACCGGCCGTTCTGGCCATGAACAGGAGGCATCACTGAGTGTGGTGGAGCGCATCGGAGGTGGAACAACAGTCTCCCCGGCGAGCTTTGGGTCCAGAACTGAGAGGGAGAACAGTGGCCGGGCCGCGTTCCACTCCTAACCTAGTGCCAGCAACATGGAAATCGCGAGTAGGAAGAAGGCTTCGGTCGTTTGACAAAAATACCCCTCCCGGTATTGAAGAAACAATTCACTTATCGAGGGCAGAATTGACTTTTGATTATGTTTCCAAAGCAACATGCAACGTTGCATGGGATAGGCGACGTGGCGCTCTTTGATTGGCTCTAGTAAGTGATATCTTGCGAAAATCATATCTCCTTAATAGTAGTTCAGATGAATATGCATAAAATATAAAAGTTTCTCATAAAAACGAGGGGAATCCAATAAAAATATAATTGAAGCATGATTATAATTACATTTCGAAAAGTAATGGAAGTTATCAACTTTACTACTTTAATGATTAAGAAACCGTATTTTGAGATGATTAATGTGATTAGTAGGGATTAATGGATGATTAAAGTTGATATTAACATGTTTACTGTAAAAAGGTTCATTAAGAATAAAAAGGATGAACTTTGCATTTAATTAGTTTAATTTAGAAATTCATGTGCATAAATATGCTTTAATGGGCCTTGAAACCCTAATATTGGTAAATGTGACTCTTAATGGCTTTAATTATTCAAGATCTTGAATAAAGTTAAGATATGATGATTCTAAGCTATTTCTAGTATGGAAGTTCTTAATTGTGAATAAATATCCTTAATATGATAATTAGGGTTTTTCTAATGGATAAAGGTAGAATTAATGATAAATAACGTTCATATGTGAATTAGACCATAATGAACTATGAATTGATGATAAATGAGCATAATGACTTTGTCATAGATTAAAAGGATAAAAATGGTAGCTTTAATGTAAAAGAGGCTTAATGGACTTAATTGATGATTAATTGTGTTGTTTCTTAAATTAAGGTTATATGTTGTTAAAAGGTAACCTTAATAACTTTCAGGAAGGATAAGTGTAAAAACCCTAATTGGAAAGTAAACCCTAAAAGTGGTAGAAATCCTAAAAAGGAAATAGAAACCTTAAGTAGCAAGATGGTTTGAATAGATTTTGATAAAAAGGAATTGGATGTAATTTTAGGACTCTTGTACTTGCTTGATTAGATGTATTGATTGATTGGACTATTCTATCTCAATTCATCCTAGCAGGTATGTGGTTAATTAGGAGTAATCACATTAGTTTTCCCGAAGGTTTCCCGGATAGTTAATCGCATTGATTGAAACTAAACAGTTTGGATGTTCATACTGCAATTATAAAGTCACTATGGTTATCATAATTATAAATACATGTGTATTCTCGCACCTACATGCCACCCTGATGGAAGATGCCATAAAGGTCAGGCCCAAGAGGGTAAACCAATGGGCACCATGAGAGGTGACCCCAGACCCCAAGCTCGAGAATGAGAAAGTGGTCTATGTTGCATGACTATGGGGCACCACGAGAGGTGACCCCCAGGCACCAAGCTCGGGATTGAGAAGGTGGCCATAAGTCAATGGCAAAAGAGAAACCCTAGAGGGGTATTCCAGGGTTAGGGCAAAAGTGGTGGAGAATGACACATTGAAAATGTAAATTGGTTTGCTAATTACCCTAATTGTGATACTTAATTTGTTAGCCATATTTGTGAAATTTTGGTTGTTCCCACATACCAACATATTCCTATATGCTGACTGACATTTTGTTTGTTGGCGTTTTAAGTACAACAATTGAAATAACAAACAGTAAAGTGACACATTATGGAAATAAGAAATAAAGTGCAAGGAGGATTAGATAGAATGAATCCAGGCTGTGGATAGAGTAGCTTAACAAACTTTTAAAAAGGTATGCAAGGTTTTATTTTTATACCAGTTTTCAGTTTAGTTGGAAAAATTTGATTATTGTTATTGATTATTTGTCGAACATTTGATCCTGTTAATTGGGATAATGGCTCTGACCTCTTGGTCTCCCTTAATTGGGGGTTACCGGGAGGCGGGGTCATTACATTTGGTATCAGAGCATAGGTTTCTCATTTAATCTTTAATAATTATTAAATTTTACAAACATCGTAGAACTCAAGGGAGTTATTAGAGGATTTTTTGAAAGACAGAGGTGTCTAGAAAAGGATCACGCCCGGGGGCTGGCAAGATTTTCCTCAACACCGCTAGTCAGAATACGAGGACTCCCAGATTAGTGTGACTGCCTGGCCGAAGTCTCATGATTTGACTCGAAATAAGATACCTTTAGGACTCTCTCATCTTGTTCTTCTCAACTCAAATGATGTTAAGGACCTTAAGGATTAGGGTTTTCTCTCCTTTCCTCACCCTCTTGAGGTAGGGGTAAGGTTGATAAGGTTTAAGGAATCCTCCACCGAACTAATAAAAAGCATGTAAATAAGATGTCATGGACATAAGCTTAATAGATTAAGCGTAAAAGAATAGACACATGCTTAGGTCATATGACATAAGTTTTCATGCCCTCAAGAGAGACCTGAGGTTGGGCCTTCTTGTCAGGAGGATAAGTGAAGAGAGTTAGTCTTGGAGGTAGAGATCTCCATTACAAGTAGAGACCTGGCACATCCTCTGAGGATGATGTTAACCCAAACCCTAAGTGAAGGATTAGATGTCATGGTAGACCAGGTGTTTGGATGTATATGCTTTTGGATGCCAATATGAGCCATGAAAGGTTGGATGACCTAGTGCCTTTGGCGACTCAATTCTGGAAAGAGTTGTGCATGGTAGATAGAAGCATAGTTCCTTCATTGATGAGGTTAGATAATAACCTATGGAAACCCCATGAGCTTATGTGAGTAGGGCATAGTAGGCACCTTGAGTACGTCAGTGGTGCGTCAGTAGGTTGAAACTCTGGCCAGTAAGTATGATGGATGGCTTATGAAATAAGCATAAAGAGCTATGAATAACATCGAGCAAACATAAGTTTGAACATAGGCTTCACCACGTAAAGGTGTTCTTGTGAGCTTGATCCTTCATGAAGAAAGGACCTCTAGTAGTAAGGCTGGATGTGGAGTTAACTCTAGAGAGAGAAAGTAGGACCCAAGCAAGAAGGTTGGAAGCCTAGACTCCGGGAAAAGTGGGGAGTTGAGGATTATGTAACCTAAGTGGATGATAGTGGTTTCCCATGCTTGATCCCTGGAGGATGATGATATCTTGGTGGCATTTAGAGGAACCAAACCCTAGAGAGAGGATGAGGCTTCTGGTACCTATGTGCCTATGGTGTTGGTGTTTACCTTCTGAGATAGGAAGAAGAGTTCCTTAGACCTGGAGAGGTTTAGTAACAGGTTGTGAAGCCTTGTACCTTGTTGAATGACCTTGAGGAGGACTCAACTCTGGGGTGTTGCTTGAATAAAAGGATCATGGGAGTACATGACATACCTTGGACATGCTGGATTCGTGGTCAAGAGTTTGATCATGCAGTTGGATACCCAAAGGTGAACCTAGGGTTCCTAGGCCTAAGAGGGGAAGTGGTTAGTCTTTATAGATGACATCTTGATCTATAATTGGGATAGGTAAGAGCATGAGCGACATCTTCGGCTAGCATTGACTCTTCTTCGCCAACATCAGTTGTATGCCAAGTTCAATAAGTGTGAGTTCTGGTTGGAGGAAGTGACTTATTGGGTCATGTGATATCTACAGAAGGAGTGAAAGTGGACCCGAAGAAGGTGGAGTCCGTTGCAGAATGGGACCAGCCGAAGACGCCAACAGAAGTTTGTAGTTTCCTGGGATTAACAAGATACTATTGAAGGTTTATCAAGGACTTTAGTGCGATTGTGTTGCCGATGATGAAGTTGACTAGAAAGGATGTACCTTTTGTCTGGGATGATTGTTGCCAGCAAGTTTTCCAAAGTTTGAAGGAAAAGCTAACCAGTGCTCCAGTGTTAGTCCTACCACAGCCTGGAAAGGGCTATGTTGTTTTCTGTGATGCTTCCAAGAAAGGTTTAGGTTGTGTGCTGATGCAGGAAGATCATGTGGTCTCTTTTTCCTCATGATAGCTTAAGAAACACGAGGAGAACTATTCGACTCATGACTTGGAGTTGGCAGCTGTGGTTCATGCGCTAAAGATTTGGAGACACTATCTTTACGGGGAAGTGTGTTAGATCTTTACAGATCATAAGAATCTGAAGTAAATCTTTTCACAGAATGAGCTAAACATGCGACAATGCCGATGGATGGAGCTAATCATTGATTATGATTGCACCATTGAATATCATCCTGGTAAGGCGAATGTGGTAGCTGATGCGCTTAGCCGAAAGTCTTCTTCTCTTCCTACAAAGAAGGCACAGTTGAGTTGTTTGGTATGCCATAGATGAGATATGTTTGTCTCCTTGTGACAGATGAATGTGCAGATGAAAGTTTCCTTGTTAGCTGGACTTTTAGCACATATGCAAGTCAAGCCTACGCTGAGATAGCAGATCAAAGATGCACAACAAACATATGATATAGTACAGATGATTAGATCAGAGTTTGGCAACGAAAAGCATGATGGGTTCCATGAGTCTGAGGATGGAATAGTTTGCTATCAAGGTAGGATGGTGGTCCCCGATGCTGACGATCTGAGGAAGGTAGTACTCGAGGAAGCATACATGTCGATGTATGCTATGCATCCAGGAGTCACCAAGATGTATCATAATCTGAAGGACTTGTATTGGTGGCCCGATTTGAATAAATATGTAGCCGAGTATGTGGCTAGGTGTGCGGTATGTCAGCAAGTCAAGGCTGAACATTAGAAGTCGGCAGGTACATTGCAACCCCTGTCGATACCACAGTGGAAATGGGATCATTTAACCATTGATTTTGTAGTTGGTCTACCCAGAACAACTAGGAATCATGATTCCATTTGGGTAATAATGGACAGATTGACGAAGTCTTCTCATTTCATACCTGTGAAGACAATGTATACAATCGAGAATCTCGCTTGAGTATATGTGGATGAGATAGTACACTTGCACGGTGTGCCAGCAACGATAGTTTCCAATAGAGGTCCTCAGTTCACGAGTCATTTTTGGGAATAGTTGCACAAAGCATTGGAAACACAGTTGAGGTTCAGTACCACCTTCCACCCTTAGACAGATGGATAGTCTGAGAGGACTATTAAGACTTTGGAGGATCTCTTTCGGGCTTGTGTTTTGTAGTTCCTAGGCAGTTGGGATATGCATCTCAGTTTGATAGAGTTTGCCTACAACAATAGTTATCAGCGGAGCATTGATATGGCTCCTTATGAGGCCTTATATGGTAGGAAGTGCAGATCTCCGTTGTGTTGGTATGAGTCTGGTGAATATCAGCTTTTGCGTCCTGAGTTAGTACAACAAACAATAGAGAAGATCAAAGCGATACATCAACAGTTGAAAGCGGCACAAGACAGGAAGAAGTCTTACGCAGACAATCACCGACGACCTTTGGAGTTCCAGGTAGGAGACAAAGTGTATCTTAAAGTCTCGTCGTGGAAAGGTGTGTTGAGGTTTGGCTGGAAGGGTAAACTAGCACCCATATATATGGGGCCATACCCAGTCATAGCATGTATGGGCACAGTAGCTTACGAGTTGGAGCTGCCGTGAGAGTTGCACATGTTACATCCAGTATTCCATGTCAGTATGCTGAAGAAAAGTCATCCGGATACAGGAACAATGATACAGTCAGTCGAAGTTGAGCTTGATGAAGATGTGACCTACGAGGAAGGTCCTGTGATGATCCTTGACAGAAGCGTTAAGAAGTTGAAGAGGAAGGACCTGGTTCTTGTGAAGGTTCTTTGGCATCATCGTGGTGCTGAGGAAGCCACGTGGGAGCTTCAAGAAGAGATGAGGAGGAAGTACCCCTCACTTTTCTCTTTGGATTTCGAGGACGGAATCCCTTTGTAGAGGGTTATAGCTTGTAAGGACCCTGACCTCCATTTAGGGCTTATCCTATTTGCTTTGCTTAACCCTGGTGTTTAGTTGCTTGCTAATCACCTTTAGTGGTGATTAGGGTTTGTTGGTGCTTTGTTGAGAGCTGGAGGTGCTACTTGAAATTAACCCAAGTCTAGGGTTTGTGGGAAATTTTGTCACCTTGTGAGGTGTTCCTCCATCTCCTTTCTTCCTCTAGTGTTGAGAGGAAGGGTTGGGCTCGTTGCTTGAGTTGTCTTGGGCTTGGATGAGTTTGTTGGGCCTTGTGGTGTGTTACCTTTGCCTCTTTGGACCTTGTGTCGGGAAAGAGTGTGTTTCTCTCGGCCTAGTTGTGTTGCCCAGGGTGTGTGTCGGCCATGGTGTGGAGGTGTGTCGCCCATGGACCCTTTGACCCTCTTTGACCTCATTTGTGTCACCACTAGTGGACACTTGGTGCTTGATGCTTGCATGTGGCAATGGCCTTGGACATGTGTTTAGAGCATGTTAGAAGTGGTGGCTTTGCTCATGGACAAGTGTCCCTAGGTGGGCGACACCTTGCCTTGTCTTTCCTTGGTTTCTCCTCCATCCTTTCCTATATATGTGTTTCCTTTGTCTTGCTAAGGATCCCTTTAGCTCCTTAGTCTCCCTCTCCCTTGGTGCACGACACCCCTCTTCCTTTGCAAGCTTGGTGGACGATCCTTTCCTTGGAGTCTCCTTCTTCCTCTAGTGGTGGCCGAACCCTAGAGTGCCTTGCTCTTCTTCCTTGGTGGTGCTTGGAGCTTGGATCTTTCTTAAGGCGGGTTACATAACTCCTAACCCTAACTATATTACCTCTCCTATGTTCTTGTATGTTTCTTGTGATCATATCGGCTATGTATGTTGTTAGTTGAGTTCTTTCTTAAGTTGTCCTTGTTGGCCGAACCTATGTTCTAGGGTTTCTTGGTGAGCAACACCCCTTTCTCTCCTAGGTCTAGAGGAGTGAGCTTGTGTTCTAATAATATGGACACCACTCCTCTCTCATCTAAGTTGAGAGGTGAGCTTGTGTTCTAGTGGCTTGAGCAACATCGTTCTCTCACTGTGGACTTGAAAGGTGAGCTTTGTGGTGGTTGTGGACCTTTGTTAGGTTTGATCCTTGTGTTGCCCGATTAGTGACAAGGAGTTGTGCAAGACCCCTCTCTCTTAGTTGTTGAGAGGTGAGCCATCTTCTTGATCCATTAGGGTTTTGGTACCCTTGTGCTTGGGTTGGATGACAACCTTGTGGAGTTGCATCTTGGCCGATATGGATTGGGGTTGGCGTTGCCCGATATCCCTCTTGACCTAGAGCCTTGGACGTTATGTTGTTGTGGCCGTGTTGGGCGATACACCCTTGTCCATGACCTTTTGTGTGTCGGGCGTCACACTATGTTGATACTCTGCCCGATATGCTTAGCCTTGTTGGTGGTAGGTGTCACACCTGGTTGAGTATCCTGCCCGACACGCCTAGCTCAGGTGGTTGCTTATGTTGTTACACCTAGAACGATAGGGGGCGTTGTGGGCTAACCTTGTGATGACGTCACACCAGTCCTTGCCCCGTGTGTCGGCCGATAGGTCTAGGCTAGGCTGGTTGAGCGACAGGCTCCTTGTTGCTCGGTTGAGTTTCATCCTTTGGGTGTTTTTTTTTGGCTAAGCCAGGGGTCACTTTTATTCATCCCACACCCCTCTTGTGGGCATAATCATCAAAAAATTACAGCTCCTGCTTATAACGGACGCAGGTACTATAAGGAAAAAAAACAAAACAACTATCGTACTCCCCTTCCTATTTCTCCGACTAGCTCACTATTTTCTGCATTACGATGTATGGGACACAACACTTTTCCAAGGCCGCCATACCTCTTACTCTGCATGGCATATTCAGGATATCAGAAGAAACATAAGGCTCATCCAAGCTGCTGCCCCATTATCCTAGTTCATGAGGTATCGAGTTGATGACCTTGTGAATAAGGGATCCATAAATCATTACAACTTTAATCTCCTCTCGCAGCTCATGTACAAAAGGTGTCGACCTCCATGGTTCCTTTCCGTTGTTCCATATGATGTCATACACATAAGCCTCATCAAGCTCAACACACGAGATGCCCAACGCATTATCTCTCGCTAATTTCAAGCCGATGGCACACGCTTGCATGTACGCAAGGATGTAATCTGTACTCCTGATCCACATTCTGAACACCAAGCAAATATCAGCCCTGTGGTTCCTAATAATTCCCGCCGCCCATCTTCTAGGAATCCCACGGTTGTCTCTATCTTTCCCGATCGTAAGATTGAGCTTAAGGTTATGTAGGTCAGGCGTCATCCATCTAAAAAGTTTAATCTGCCTCATCGTGACTTTAGGTTCCACCAGGTTGGCTTCCCTCATGCGGTCATAAATACTGTTATCAGAATCAAGCATAAAGGATCTTTCCTTCAGCTGAATATTCAGTGCTCTAGTAACATACTCCCATTCATGACATAATGGTCTGTGTTTTCCTTCAAACCTTGCTTCGCACCTCAGCCGCCAAATACTGTATGGGATCAAAACTGCCAAATTTCCAGCTAACCATTTCTTAAGTTTCTTTCTTTTCCCCAAAACACATGTGTCTATAAGATTTCTTACATTGGTGGGTGGCGCCATACCTGTCAAAACAACAAATTTGCCCCAGAAAAACTCCACATTTTGCCCTTGAAACAAAAGATGCTCAATGCTTTCCTCATATGGTTCCGCGCAAGAATTGCAGTGAGATACTATCGGGATTCCGCATTTAGCTTTAATGTTGTCATCCGTTGTCGTGGCTCTTCTAGCAGATTTCCAGATGAACGATGCAACCTTAGGGAAATTAGTATCCCAAATCGAACCTAGTCCAATAGGACCTTCCCTTCTATCAAGCATTAGAACCTACTTTACCGATCTCATAGAAAAATCTCCTCGCATTCCCAGACTCCATATCATCCTATCATCCTCATTAGCGACCCATGTGTTAGAATCACGGATAAGATTCAGCCCCTCATCATTGACAATCATCTTCAAAAGGTCCCAATCCCATCCCTGTCCATCAATCCAAAAGTCTTTAATAAGAAAGGAATGTCTTCTGTCGCTAGAAAATCTCGCATGATCAGCCAACCGTCGTTCGCACCACTGTGAATCCTAGAAAGAAATATCACCTCTTCCTACCACCCATCTACATAAAGGGAAAACCCGAGCCATCATATCCCAGATTCTTTTCCAGTACGGGAAAGGATAGGGCCCAAGCTTCAAGGAACTGGGGTAAATATTATCACAACCTCCTGCCACGTTAGCATACTTCCTCCTACAGAACGCAGCCCATAATGAGTCTGACGTCAACACCTCCCAGCATGCCTTCCCTACAAATGCATCATTTATCAGTTCACTTGATTTATTAAGTACATTCTCATATTCTTTTAGCATCAGCCAAGTTCTCAAACATAACTTATTACAACAATCTTGATGCTCATGATGAGGTTTTAGTTTCAATAGATTCTAGCATGGTACTTCTCATGTTTAAAGTAAAGAGAAACCCCTTAAGTTTAAGGTATGCTTGATGAACCCCCCCCCCCCCACAGCTAAGTGATGACATGGGAAGGTATGATCTTGATCCAATGTTGAGGATGAGAACAAGTATGACCAAGCATGGTTTAGTAGGTGGTCTGCTTGTGCCTTAGTGGCTGCTGGGTTAAGCATGCTCATGTGAATATAAACAGTAAGGATGTTTGTGACCTTGTTGTCAAGAGTTTTAGTTTCCTCCCATCCAGGGAGAGGAACCCTTGGGTAGGGTGTGTACCAGTTTTGTGGGTTTTGTGGAAACCTAAAGAGGTCTCATAGGATCATGAGAAGCTAAGTGAAAAGTACATGGTATGAGAATGGACCTATAGACACATAGATAATCATCTCTAAGTGCATATGGATGTGTTATCATGGAGGTAACTGGTATGGGACCCGACCAAGGTAGGCAGGTTGCCATGACCCCTATGAAAGGATGGGAGTCATCCATGAATGCAGAGAGAGAGATGAAGAAGGCTTGGGTAAGTTTCTAAACTGGACATGTACTATGTTAGAATCCTAAGTCTATCCTAGGGTCAGGTAGGGATAAGACCGATGGAAGTAGGAGTTGCCTAATTCCCTAATTGCACATGACCATAGGGTCGGGTGGTAACAACTATCATTGTCTGAGGGCCATGGGTTAGGAGATTGATCACCTTCATGAACTCATGGGACCCAAAGGGCAGATGAGTAGGGCACTCTCTGATGCATGAGGGAAGAGGGATGACCCCAAAAGTGTCGGCACCCTATAGACCCATAGGAGATGACCAAGGATTGTGTGTGGACCCAAGTAGGTTCAGAACCAGTTTTCCATGGAAGTAACTTTGATATCAAGATAATTGTGATATAGAGACATAAGTTGCACGTTTCAACTTTGATTTGAATGTATACTGGCAATGTGGGATGTACCATCTCTACTCTTGGAATAGGAAGAACTTCGGGTTTGGACGGTCGCCAAATTCTTATTTCCTCTTGTTATGGGAGTGAGAGATGGGATAGTACTCATGCCATACACCAAGGGTAAAGATACTGTGAGTTGGAACGTTGCTATGAGGAATGAGGACAGAGATTATAATGTGCCCTTTTGGAGTGAATGATACATGGATAGGTACAAACGATAAGAGTATTAAGGTAATCATCTTGTGAGAATGTTTTATCATGAGCTATGTGGAATTTGCAAGTGAAACAAGGTTGAGTTTGATAATCAGGAGGATGAGATCAGAGTGTTCTGATAAAGATAGACTTAGAGTTTGAGACGAGATGATAAGTGGAATACATGGAAGTATATGTTCTCAACACTACCTAATACCTAAGGATGTGAAGTGGTAGTGGATGCTCTGGTTGAGATATAGCTGCCTAGTTTGGCTAGAGACTAGAAGAGGTTGTTAGGCTAACCCTAAGTCTGGAAAGAAGATAGGTTTGGCTAACCCTCAGATGCAACGATACTGATTGATCAAGTTAATGGTTGTTTGGTTAGCCAGCCTAGTCTTTGATGCAATGAAAGGATGGTGGTAGACCCTCAGATACACTTCTTTGGATAGGAAGGTAATAAAACCCTGATTAGAGTGGTTTAGAAATCGATCTTAAGGAATCATGACCATACAGGAGATCATGATTTACGATCACCATATACCATGGTACTACTAAGATAATAAGTGACAGTAGTACTTTGGAGGCCTAAGATGAAGTTGAATGTGGCATGTGGCCATGCAAGCCGGGGGTGAAGGACGAACACCAGTAACCTAGTGTTTTAGCATAGAGGATAAAGAGTCCCTAAGAGGGAATGGGATTTCACCACTGTGGATGTTGTGGTAAGTCTCCCCTTGACCAAGGAAGGTCAAGATACAATGTGGGTTATGGTAGATCGCCTTACCTAGATAACAAGAGAAAGAAAGAGTACTGTTAAGGGACAAATAGGGTTGAACAACTTATAAGAGAGAGAGATGGTTCAACTACACCATGATGTGAGTTCAAAAGTTTTTGAGTATAACCAAAAGGCTCACTTCCATAAGGTGGAAGTGGATACATGAAGAACTCGATGCTAGTACAGTTTATCACCCCATACTAATGGTTAGTATGATCCAGACTAGAGGATCTAATGAGAGCATGTGTACTCATTCAGGGTGATACATAGACACAATTCTTAAGATGTGATGTTAACCACCATATCCTTTATCAGGATGCAAGAAGTTCTATTGGGAGGTTGTGTCGATCACCACTTCATTACAATGATTTTGTTAAAGGAGGCCTCACGAAAGTCAGATAAGAACCACAATGTGTGCATATGAAGTCACTTTGATCGTGCAATGGCTGAGAGAGAGCCTAGAGGAAACATGAGTCATGAGTTGATGCAAAGCAGACTGACATGTAGTTCACTGTGGGAGAGTATGTGATGTGAAAATCTGACCCCTCTAAGCTACAGCTGAGAAAGTTGAGTCCCCGATATACAGGTCCATTTGAGATGGATTGGTGGAGATGGTTGTGTTTAAGCCTTACCCCTCATGATAACATGATGTATAATGTGTTCCATGAGTCTGATCTAGAGCACCATGTGAGGTACCCAAGCCATGTGTAGAGCCCTGAACCTATTCAGCTTTTGAGAAGCTGAAATGTCCTGAATCACTTATGAGGGTACGATACACCATGGTAAGAAAGAACTCAGATGGAAGAATATGAGATGATGAAGGTTCTTGGGAAGCTCCATGGAAAGGGTGAAGCCACATGAGAGCCCTGATGGACATAAGAAAGGCTTATCCTGATCTGTTTGTTTGCTTGATGGAATTTTGGTGGCAAAATTCCTATAAGAGGGGAAGGATGTTACAACCCCAACTTTTGGGTTCATTTGGTGAGAAATGTAATTTCTCATATTAAAGATATTGGAACAAGTAATGATATAATTTGTCTTGAATAAATGGATTTTGTTTACAATAGCCTTGATGATTGTTTTGTGGGCTTTATTGGCTATTGGGCTCAATAACAAGGAAGAGACAAAAAGGAACTCCATTATTAATAAAAACTGGAGAAAAAAAATGTAGAAACCTCTAGAAGGCAGAAATATATAATCCAAAGGTGGATTTCATGCCTCTTGGGTTCCTTGGGTTCGAAGGAGTACAAAGTTGCAAAAAGAAAGCAATAAGAAAAGAAAAGATCAGTTAAATACTACTTTATTAAGAAAGAAATTGAGAACAATGATAAAATGTGAAAAATAAGAGAGAGGAGGTATGATTGAATTAACATTGGTGGATTTTCATATCCAAAGGATTCCTAAGGTTAAAAGGAATGCCAATGAGGAAAATAAAAAGAAAGAAATAGGGAAATCCTCAAAAAGAGATATTTTAATAAGAAATAAACAAGTTAATGAGAAATAATGAATATTGATGCATCAAGAAGGATAATAAGTATCTTTATGAAGGAATTTCGAAATCTTAGAGTTTCTTAGGGTCCAAGGAGCCCCAATGGAGACGTAAGAAAGAGAAAACATCAATAATGAAAAATAAGAGGATAATGTGATACTTTATTAATGAATTTTGGTGGCATTGCTAAAAAGGAAGTATTTTCTACTAAATGAAAATAGAAATTTGTGCCAATGGATTAAAAACCAAGAATAAAGAGAATAAGTGAGAGGAATTTCAAAACCGCAAAGGGAGTTTCAGGTTTTGATTCTCATCCGCGGCGAGTTAGGAATCCCAATGCGTGCGGCACTCAGGCTTGGGGGAGGGGGTCAGGCGACTTGCTGGGCCGTCACCTTCTCCCCCCGGGCCTCCTCCTCGACTTGCCTCTTCTTCCATTTTCCTTTTGCAGGTGCCTCTCTGAGCTCCTCATCCCCCCTGGGTGGAGGCCGTGCGATCTGGTTGTGATCGGGTCTTCTCTTCGGCGTGTTGCTTGCAGGAGGTGGTGGTGCTCTTCTCCTGGTAGAGTCTTGCTCAAATCTTCCTTGAGGCTGAGGCAGGTGGCTGGTGGGGGTTTCCTCGCAGGGGTTCGAGAAGAGGCGAGTTTCCCTCCTCTGTTTCTGCCTTGCAGGTTTCTCACTTGGGTGCTAGTTTCTGGCAGACTATCTGCCTTGTTCCGTCGTATATCAGTGTTGTTTCTTCCTTTGAATAAGGATTGTTACTCCTTCCTCTGTGAAGGCGGTGGTTTTTCTGGGGTTTTCCCTGGTAATTCAACCTAAGTACGGCTATCTCATCTTTGCTCTGGATTGATCTCATTACTCAGTTGTATGGCTTCATTTGAGTTGATATACGAGCAGAATACCATCTTGTTCCAGCCCCTCTACCACTACTTAACGTTCAGGTTGAAGGTATTCTTCAGGAAAAGCTACTTAAGACAGCCTCAAGGAAGAAGAATCAATGTAGAAATGTCTCTCTCTCATTCCAATATGAGTTGTAGTGCCCTAGGGTTACTGAATGTGACGTTTGTATGTTATGTTTGTATCTTTCTCCCCAATTGTAGATTTGGTATGGCTAACAAGTAATGAATCGATCCTTTTTCTCTCAAAAATGAAAAAAAAGTGAGAGGAATTTCAAATTCGTAATTATCCAAAAAACAAGAAATATCAAAGGGATAGTAAGGAGAGAGAAAGATTGCTTCCTAATGAAAGAATTAGATTCCTATTGGGAAAAGACCTTGCATCTTTGTGGATGCACATCTTGGGGTGCGAAAACCCTCCCCTATATAAGGGGTAGGGCCTCTGGCTCAAGTTAAAGAGAAATCCCACGTATCTCTCTCCCTCTTCTCCTTTGTTTTCTTCTTTCAACCCTAATCATGGGGGATAATGCAACCCAGGGAGATGAGGAGCCTTGGATGGGAACTTGATGGGGGCATGATGCTCCCAGATCGCTGGAGAGAAGCTTGACGGTGGTCCTCCTTGTCCCTTACAGCCGTACGACACCACATATTGGCTGCAGCATGGTCATGGTTGCAGGTCTGGTACGCTTGGAACGACCATTCTGGTTGTGAACCGGAGGCATCACTGAGTGCGGTGGAGCACGTTGGAGGCAGAGCAAGAGTCCCCAATGAGCTTTGGGTCCAGAACTGAGAGGGAGAACAGCGGTCGGGCCGCGTTCCACTCCTAACCTAGCGGCAGCAGCAGGGAAATCGTGAGGAGGAAGAAGGCTTCAACCCATTTGACAAAAATACCCCTCTAGGTATTGAACAAACAATTCACTTATCGAGGGCAGAATCGACTTTTGATTATGTTTCCAAAGCAACTGGCAACGTTGCATGGGACAGGCAACGTGGCACTCTCTGATTGGCTCTGGTAAGTGATATCTTGCAAAAATCTTATCTCCTTAATAGTAGCTCGGATGAATATGCATAAAATATGAAAGTTGCTCAGAAAAATGAGGGGAATCCGTTAAAAATATAATTGAAGCATGATTCTATTTTCAATTCGAAAAGTAATGGAAGTTATCAACTTTAATACTTTGATGATTAAGAAACTATATTTTGAGATGATTAATGTGATTAGTAGGGTTTAATGGATGATTAAAGTTGATATTAACCTATTTACTGTAAAAAGGTGAATTAAGAATAAAAAGGATGAACTTTGCATGTAATTAGTTTAATTTAAAAATTCATGTCCATAAATATGCTTTAATGGGCCTTGAAACCCTAATATTAGTAAATGCGACTCTTAATGGCTTTAATTATTCAAGATCATGAATAAAGTTAAGATATGATGATTCTAAGCTATTTCGAGTATGGAAGTTCTTAATTGTGGATTAATATCCTTAATATGATAATTAGGGTTTTTCTAATGGATTAAGGTAGAATTAATGATAAATAACATTAATATGTGAATTAGACCATAATGAACTACGAATTGATGATAAATGAGCATAATGACTTTGTCATAGATTAAAAGGATAAAAATGGTAGCTTTAATGTAAAAGAGGCTTAATGGACTTAATTGATTATTAATTGTGTTGTTTCTGAAATTGAGGTTATATGGTGTTAAAAGGTAACCGTAATAACTTTCAGGAAGGATAGATGAGAAATTAGGGTTTAAAAGAGTAAAAACCCTAATTGCAAAGTAAACCCTAAAAGAGGTAGAAATACGAAAAAGGGAATAGAAACCTTAAGTAGCAAGATGGTTTGAATAGATTGTGATAAAAAGGAATTGGACGTAATTTCAGGACTCTTGTACTTGCTTGATTGGATGTCTTGATTGATTGGACTATTCTATCTCAATTCAGCCTAATAGGTATGTGGTTAGTTATGAGTAATCCCATTTGTTTTCGCGAAGGTTTCCCAGATGGTTAATCACATTGATTGAAACTAAACAATTTGGATGTTCATACTGCAATTATAAAGTCACTATGATTATCACAATTATAAATACATGTGTATTCTCGCACCTACATGCCACCCTGATAGAAGATGCCATAAAGGTTAGGCCCAAGAGGGTAGACCAATGGGCACCATGAGAGGTGACTCCAAACACCAAGCTTGGGAATGAGAAGGTGGTCTATGTTGCATGACTATGGGGCACCATGAGAGGTGACCCCCAAGCACCAAGCTCGGGATTGAGAAGGTGGCCTTAAGTCAATGGCAAAAGAGAAACCCTAGAGGGGTATTCCAGGGTTAGGGCAAAAGCAGTGGAGAATGACACATTGAAAATGTAAATTGGTTTGCTAATTACCCTGATTGTGATAATTAATTTGTTAGCCATATTTGTGAAATTTTGGTTGTTCCCACATACCAGCATATTCCTATTGCTGACCGACATTTTGTTTGTCGGTGCTTTCGGTACAACAATTTAAAGAACAAACAGTAAAGTGACACATTATGGAAATAAGAAATAAAGTGCAAGGAGGATTAGATAGAATGAATCCAAGCTATGGATAGAGTAGCTTACCAAAGTTTTAAAAAGGTATGCAAGGTTTTATTTTTATACCAGTTTTTAGTTTAGTTGGTAAAATTTGATAATTGTTATTTATTATTTGTTGAACCTTTGATCCTGTTAATTGGGATATTGGCTCTGACCTCTTGGTCTCGCTTAATTGGGGGTTACCGGGAGGCGGGGTCGTTACATAAGCATAAATCCAAATTTCAGCTAAAATGTTGTTCGAGCACCCGAATAACTTGAAAATTCAGATCTTTAGAAGACTCTCAATAAACTTGTTAATTTTGTAGTATTCAAGATACATGGATAGCTATATCCATGCCATCATATAAATTTTTTCAAATCATAATTGGAACATGAATTGAAGTATTCTATAAACTGAATTCAAGAACAGTTCTTTTCATTTATTGTCATCTAGGGAGAAATTGAGAATATAAATTAAAACCATCTAATTGAGTACAATTGACTGAAATATTCCATTACCCACTCACCCTAATATGTAAAACAGCTTAAAAATGTATCCCATATCTAAAAATCTCAAATCCATATCAAAACCCTAGCAATCGCCACTTTCTTCTTCCTTTCAACTCGGAAACCCTAGAATTGAAGATTAGGAGAGAAAGGACTTTATTTGATATGATTTCAAATCTAAATAGGGGAGGGATGGAATTTTGACATCTGAGAGAAGATTCACCATGAAACTATATCCAAGGAAGCTAAACTTACATGATTTCATCATTCCTCGGACTGCAAAACCCTAGGTCAGCATCTCCATCACTTTCTCCTCTCAAACCCTAACTCTCCCTCTCTCTCTCTCTCTAGGATTTCATTTCTTTGGATTCAATCACGAATTATGAGATCTCCTTGTGTGTTTGGTTGACCATATAGAGAAATTGAGCTGCTTGGGTCAATTGCACATTGACCCCTCACTATACTTTCTCTTATTTCAGTTGAATTTTCTGTCATAAAATATATTACTGTAATTCATCTACTAATAAAGTCTAAATACATCCAAAAATTATGAAAATTTTACATGTTGTTTGCAATGGAGCTTTAGATCTCCACTTAAAATTTTAGATCATTTGGAGTTAACAATAAATAACTAAAAATAAAACACTACACTGCTAAAAAGCACTCTGTCAGCATTTTGGTCAATGTATAGTTCAATAGAGAACCACATTCAAAGAACACTCAAATATTCTGAAATTTTTCTCCAATATGCATGACTAAGGTATCCATATCATATCCGAAATTTATTTAAATACAAAATTTGTAGAAAATATGAAAAAGCATTTACCACACTGCTATCCTGATCAAAGTCCATATTCATGTACTATCAAAACCCTAATTTTTGCCGATTAGGGTTTACATTTCTCAAACCCTAATTATAGAAAGAGATAACATACTTGGGGTTCTCATTAGGTTTAACATATCATGATTGAGTTATCATCATTAATTATGTTTAATCAATTACCAATATAACTAAGCATGTAGTCATCCACATAAACCATAACTTACCCATTAAGCTCAAATACGGTCATAACATTACACATACAATCAATTGTAGGTTACACAAGCTAAGAATGTGAATTGTAATTAAATTGAATAAAGATAGAACATTAAGTAAGAATAGATAATTATTATCACTTTTGTAAAAAAAGAAACAATACGAATAACGACCATCACTATTTTTGTAAAAAAAATAGAGGGAAATTTTTCATGTGTTGTTAAACAAATTATGCAATAGGGAAACAACCATCTCAAATAACGTCAAACTCCAACATTTATCCCACTTTAGTAAAAGAAAAATGAAATAAACAAAAGAAAAAATTGCTTGACTAACAATTATCATTATTTTTAATGAAAAAATATTAAACTAAAATCATATGACACGTAAAAAAGTTATGTAGTGCAAGAAAAAGTCACCCAATTTTATTGAACTTTTGTCAAAACTATCTTTTACAATGTGATAATTCATATATAATTTAGTAACCGAGAGTCAATTGACTAAAAGTCATGTGACTTCTTTCCAATTTGTAAGTACACATGCAAACTACTTAAACACATAGATAGATTGGACCAACAACTTACTGTATGACGCTTCTCTAATAATTTAAGGTGTTAAAATAATATTTTAAAACAAAATAATAATACTAAGAATTGCAAATAAAAAATTGTGGAGTGAAGCAACTTGACAGCACGTAGTCCCAACTAATTTGAAAAAAAAACCACCCGACTTTGTTGAACCTCTACTAAAATAATATCTTCGTTAGGCGGCTCATGGTTGACAATAAATTGCATACATAGTACTTTAAGATAACCCACCAAGAGACATAGAGAGACGGAGAGTAGGAACTAGTTGACTTCCTCCAACCTATAAGCGATAGACTATTGGAACACACAAATCAAATGGGTTGTTGAACATATACACAAGGTGTTGGGACACACACACATTCATTTAAACTACTTGAATCCCTCTAACTTGTAGAGTGTATATATAAAATTACAAAAATGCACATAATTTTTTTTGTAGGCTCATAATTACTACTATGTTGCAATGTAATAATTTATATATACTAGTACATGTCTTGACATTTAATGTGACTTTCTCTGATGTTGATTCCTTAGCAAAACCGACACCAATCTACCAAAGTTGTGGGTTCTTCATGACAACTATGACTATATGTGAAATTATGTCGATGTAGAAAACACACAACTACCGGTTTGACTTTAATGTCGGTTTCTTTTCACAAAAATTGATGTCTAAAATTTTTCGTGAAGTACAAATTTTCAGGAAAAAAATTTCCCTCCAAAATTTTCAGCCCAGTTTTGTATATAACTGATGATAATGTGTTAACGCCATGTCCATACAAAAAAAAATATCCCCCATTAGTTGTCGAGTTTACTAAATAACCGATGACTAAGTCCCCTTAGTGAGACAATTTTTTTTTTGGAGATGGGTCTATATCATCAGTTTTTTACAAGAAACCAATAACTAGGTGTTTACACATCATGTCCCCTTGAAAAAAAATCCCCCAAATTTCTTCTTCATCGTCAGTTATTTGTGCAAAACTGATGACTATACCCCTAACCCGAGGACAATTTTTTATGTTTGAATATGTAGTTAGTCATTGATTTTTACATATGTAACTGACAGGGTCATAAACCTATGTCTATTTTTTGTCTAGTTTAGGAGTTAGTCATCGGGTTTTTTTTCATTCACCGACGACTATACCCCTAACCTGAGGGCCAAATTTTGTTTAGATATGTAGGTAGTCGTCATTGTTTACAGATGTAATCGTCGACTATGGTCCTAAATCGTTGTCTATTTTTTGTTTGATTTAGGAGTTAGTTGTCGGTTTTTTATCAATCGACGACTGTGGCCCTAAACCTAGGTCAATTTTTTTATTTGGATAAGGAGTTAGTCGCCAGTTTTATATGATTAACCAACGACTACGTGCTTCGTTGTTGATTTTTTCTTAACAACTTGTGACTCTTAGGAACTGAATAGCACCCGTGCAAAATAGACTTTCTCTCAGTTTCTATTTCATCGAGATTTCCACCTAGGTCTCAGGTGATTCCCCCCCTCCAACTACTCAATCCACCACCACTAGTGTGTCAGTGCTCACCGCCGCTATTGGTCACTGCTGCTCTTCCTCCGACCGCCTCCTCTCTCACTTTGCTCGCCCGAGGAGTTGTTGCTCGCCATCACTGGAGGTGCCGAAGATTGGGCATGATCTAGCCACCGCTCTTGTTGTGCTCACCTGAGGAGCTTCTCGCCATAACTGGAGGCGTCTGAGATTGGGCTTGAGCTAGTTGTCGTCGGAGCTTCCACTTCCCCTACTGCTAGGTAAGAGAGGTTCCCTACTAATGACTATCCTATATGAAAATGACTGAAAATTAATAGGATGTGTGTGCATGAATATGGCCCTTAAACATGGTTAAAGGTTACATATCTCCCAAACAAAACACTACCCTCATCACTTGCTAAAATACAAATTTCCCTCTTTATAGCTAGTGTTAATGTAGATTCCTTTCTTCTTACATTATTGTATTTACCTTGTTGATAGTGAATCAATTTTTTATGGTTAGTTAATTATTTCTCTTGAATTTATTGGTGTTTATTAGTATTGCTATATCTTAGTGTAATTTGCCTTCTTTCCTTAATTTTTTAACCATAATTTCTAGTTTACCTTAGGTCATCTGTGATGTCCCACTCCACAACAAGCGAGATAACTCAAAACCAAACTATAGAAATTAAAACTAAACATCCAAGTTACCATAAAACATAAGAAATTAAAAGTGATTTCATATGATCATAAGAGTTGCAACATATTACACATGATTCCACAAAGCCACATGTACTACATATCATCTGCCCAAAATATTATATAAGATATTGTTCACTGGCCCTCTAAACACATCTTGTCACATATGATAACATGTTCATATACATATATGCCATCTCTATACGACAATTGATATGAAGCCAAAATCTCATATTGATACATACAACAAAAACCTCCCCAAGGACCTGAGTGCATAGGTACGACACATAGGACTCTACTTCTATACACAAGCAACATATCCAACCTTTCAACAACTACTGGTCATCTTGTTGCTCAGCAGCGGCGACACAATCTCTACTTCCTCGTGCCCGACCACCAAAAAGATGTAGAAACCCACATGGTAAGACCAAACGTCCCAGTGAGATATATAACTCTCTGCCAACGTCAATTAAAGCACAAATAAGCTAAGCAGATATAGCAACTTACTAAACTGGTTGAGAAGATTCAACTTAATGGTATGAAATCACATATGAAGCAGGTTAAACATGCCTAGGCAGCTATTGTTGAATAGTAGGTCAATTTATATTCTAGAAAGGATGAAGAACATGTATGACAGTTGACTTCTTTTACCCTCTTATAATTCAAAAAATATGTAAAAAGATAAGGCAAGGGATCAACCAAAGTTATTCGTGTTTGACCCTAAGAAAGATACACTACACGGTTGTGTTACATCTTTTATTAATATTGCCCTGAGGATTTGAGTCGCACCACCCAAATCCAACCGAACACTACTAAGTCGAAATCAGTTTCGTGCAAGGTTAAATGGAAGAACCAGATTCCACGACCTTTTCACACCTCTTGGTCAGCACAAGAGAAATATTGTAGATACATATCAGTCAACTACAAAGAAAGTGACATATAGTCAACAGAAGGATCAGCTCATGCATGGCCATCCATATACATACACCTATCCACCTTGGTACATGTAACGACTCTAGAAGAACCAGCTCACGCATGGTCGTTCTTAAAAGAAGGTGTGGCTCATGCATGGTCATCCATATCACAAGGATATCGACTCACGCATGGCCATCTCACACAACCTATAATTGTGGATGCAAGGAAAATACTCAACTTGCACCCCCACATATTAAAAAATATTCGCTCTGAGTTGTACTCGTTTCACCAATCCAATAATTAGAGTTAATACTGGAAAGGATCTATGGCACAGGGCACCTACATGATTAGGGTTCCACTTGGTCAGTTAGCCAATTCGGTGACTTTTGGCATTAATCAAGTTACAATGTATACATCCATAATGTACTCTACAAGGATAAGGGTATGGTACAGCTCTAGAAAATATCAAACGTATAAGGTGTGATCCAAATACATCACCATCATAGCACGGTATCACTTCCATTCACAAGGCCATCATCAAAATCACATCACTGGGGAACATCAATCCCTCAATCACATCACTAGAGGTTACCACCTCACCATAGGTACTAGGCCAACACCAATTCATAGGACCCAACACATAAATCATGCATGTATGTCACCACATTATGCCTCAACAATTTTCACAATCATCAGTCTGTATCATATGGTCATTACCACAACATACACAAGTTGTGGCCTTCATTTCTCCTACAAGGTTGGGAATTTATATACAATAGAGAAAACATCATAACATAACAATGATTCTGTAAAGAAGTGTTAACACCTCCTTACTAAAAATTTGAACAATAGAACCTCCAGTCCAAACACACCTTCGAGGTATCTTGGAGTGGGTGTAAAATTTTCAACCCTTTATATAATGGTAATCAAAAGACCAAAGTATAACAACGGAATAAAAACATGACTATATTCAATTATAAAACAAAGGGTTACAAACTTACATCACAAGGATCCATGTAGAGGAAATATAAACCACGTCAAGATTTTCACCAAGCTTCATAATCTCAAGCTAAGTCCAGGTCATAAAGTCTTGTCATCCAAGTCCTCCACCTAGGGTTGGAAGCATACCCCAACAAATGAGAAATAATAGGAGACATCAGTAAAGGCTGGTATGTGCATAATAAATAGGAAATTGAGAAACATAATGAAATAAAGGACAACAAATAATGTAAGGCTTCCCATAGAAAAGAAAAGTACCACCCAAGCAGGTATTAAGAGAAAAGATCACAACATACGGGATGCTTGCCATAAAAACAACATAAAAAGGATTGTGCCATATAAACATCCACTACCATGGTGGGAAACAAGCACCGGTAGGGCACACACCCCACAATCAATATCATGCATGCATGTGAGATAAACATAGCCCTAGAACAATATAAACACAATTGTAAGCCAAGGCTTCACATCCTTGCAAACCTGATAGAGAATGACTCACCGCCAAACTCCCAAATATATATAAAATGGGTCAAGACACACATCTTGCCCTGGGTACGAGGTTCCTTTTTGTCCCAAAAAGAGCAGGAAATATCACACCTGCTCGGCAGGAAATAACACATCTTCCATAAACAAAAACTAATGCAATTTGCACTACTCTAGTGCTACTGAATCACATAGCATGTATAATGTAGAGGCAAGTAGAAAGTATAGTCAGAATAAATAATGTTTCCATCACACAATGGTCAACACCACATATAACAACCACTTCAAAGTGGGCATATATCACCAATTAAACTTCCACATCACAATGGGAATATCCAATCATGCACCAAGGCAACAAGATCAAGGTCAAGAGAATGTCCAAGATTACCACAAACAAGATAGTTTACAAGAACCATGATATCAAAAGAAAAGAACAATGTGTATAGGCTATTGTCCATAAGATCAAGAGAAATAAGAAACATAGGCTAATTGCTCAAAGGAATAATATGGTGTGCAAACATACCTCAACTTTAGATTCAAATGATCCAAAGTCACTTCCAGGTCCAAGCCTAGGCATCCAAAGAACCTATTAAGCACATACATAGATCTTGTATCAATTTTCATATTCATTAATCAAACCCTAAAAATCACCTTTTTCATTATTGGTAAATTAGGTTACCAAAACCATGCCACATTTTAGTATATGTTTTTAGGATTCTAAAACATATTTTATTATATTTTTTTGACTTATATATATATATAGTTATGAATTTTATAAGTTAATTCTTAATTAATTAAATCCATTAAAAACACTTGTTATTAATCCTTAGATTTGGTTATCAAAACATATACCATTAGAAAGCCCTACTTTTTCAAAATCCAACGAGTATTTTTCCATATTTTTCTGATCATCCAACAATTAGTTATCAATTTTTAATTAACCACCAATCAAGTAAATCCACATAAGCAAAGAGCATCTAGAGAGGAAGAGAGAGGGAGAGTGGGCCGTATGGTCCGAGTTGGCCCAATCAAGGCTTTCCAACTCGATCGGCTCCATAGATAGCCGGATGAGTTACCTCTGTGTGGAAAAGAAAACAATGGGTGTGAAAAGACCAAACTACCCCTGAGGAAAAAAAACAAAAGCAAGAGGATCAGGGGAGGCAAAGAGGGGAAACTCATACCAAGATTGTTTGTTGCCAATGAGCCCGCCCTAGCAGGTTATCTGTAGATCAAGGAGGACCACATCCCGCTCTTGATCGCATAAAACCATGGAAAGAACCCCTCCAACACTGTGACAACTGCACAGAGGTAAAGAACCCCAAAACAGAACCCTGAGGGCATAGAGGCGTTGTGTCGAGAAACCCTCCGATGACTAGCTAGCCGAAAAACCCCAACATGGCCATAGGAGCATGAACCGATGAACAACCATGTCAAGGATTGCGACGATGATCAAGGAATTCAACCGAACAAAAATTGTGAAGTACGAGCCACTAGAATGACAATAGTATTTGAAATATCTCAGAATATCAGTGCTTCAAGGTGCCTTACTCGACTCACTATATCAGACCAAGGAACAACTAGATGATGGTGGGAAAAGGTAAAGGAGGTTACCAGGAGCGTTCAAGGGTGAGTAATCGAGTCCCAACTTTGCCAATCCATCACAACAACCACCGGAGTTTGAAGAATAAAATGAGAATCCCGACACAAAAGCAGAGCATCAGGGAAAATTTGCGGTAGAGGAGGGTTTCTAGAAGACTAAGGTCGACGTCGAAGTACCTGAGCGAGAACAAGGCAGTGTGGTCGAGTGTATGTGAAAGACTACGAAGAGGGTTTTATATTTATAGAGCATTAGGGCATGAGACAGGTATCAACCAACTCATAATCGAACAAGGAAACTAACAACGAAGGAATTTTGAGAAATCGATGTCTGTGATCAGAGAATGGTGGAAGAGAAAATCACATATATTGTATGCGGAAATAGGGAGTCTGGTCCAAGGTATGAGATAATCTCGCCACCCTTGGATCTAGATCTGAAGGCTGTGAGAGTTAGCTACATAAGGAAAATTTGGCAACTGAGAAATCATAGTGTGACAACGTGACAAAATGAATTCCAAATCAAAATCGAATAGTGTCATGTATATTAATTTAACTTTTCTCTCTCCTTAAATGAGTGTGCAAACGAAACCCAAATTAGATGAAATTTTGCATAGAGGCTAATTAAAGAATGTAGATTCCAATTATGAAATTATATTTTCCTTTCAAGAAATTGTAATGCATTTATTATTCAAAACTTAGTTTCTCTTTCTTCTTGACATTAGGATTATCTGAATTACGTGAATCTTCATCCACAAGTTAACTTATGTGTGTTGAACATGAATTTGGCATTATTTCCAACTTTTGGTGTCATGAATTACATTTATTTATTAATTACTCTTTTTAGGTGGTTTCTCTCTCCTAACATATCATATTATTTCAAGGTGGTCCAAATTAGATGAAAATTGACGTGTAAGCTTATTTTGATGTGTAGATTACGAATTTGAAGTCTATTTTCACTTTTGGGACTTCCTTTTATGAGATATGTCACTTGGCCCACTAATGGCCCATTAACTTCATTACTTAACCAATTAAGTTCTTATTCATCTTACTATCTCCAAAAGAATTATATGACATATTAGATTACATTATTCATGCATTTGATTATTAGGATCACTCTAACCTCAATCGTGTTTGGTCAAACCCAAAAGGTCAAACTTCTAGGGTAGGGTCCAAGATTCGGTATGTTACAACACTCCACCCCTTAAAAAGAATTTCTTCCTCGAAATCTATTGATCAAAACATCAACAACTAACTACTCTCCACCCATTAAAAAGGATCAACCTAACAAGTCAAACTAAACAACTTCTTAGAGCTACCCACATCTCTTAGTTTGTAAAGTTTTTAGAGATTTACGTTTCTCATGTATCCAACTATCAAGTCACCATCTAGGGTTGAGTTAAAGGTCCTTGTGTCTCTAACCTATCAACCCTACATGAACATCCAAAAGTCATAGGGTAGGTCAACTGCACTTTTATATCAATCCTACTCACAAACTAGGGTTAGATTCTACTAGAGTTTCTCTTCATTGTGACTTAGTTCAAGAAAACATCAACAAACTAGAGAAAAATTTTGTGCATATAGTAATATAGTGAAAATAATTTTTGTCGATAAGAAACATTGGAGATAAAACAAATATGGTACCAAAATCAATGCAATAAATTAAGTCACAACTTTTCCATATGAATGCTTCCTCATAACCTAATATTATCCTCAAATCAAACCTCTTTGCATAAGAAGATCATCATTGATCAAATCTAGGGTCAACATCTCACTTAGAGCTATCTAGCAAAGTCCAGGGTTCTCTAGGGAGACAAAATTGAAATAGTCAGATTCTGACTACAATGGGCTCTGATACCATGTTGCAAGGATGTGAAAACACCTCCTTACTAAAAATTTGAACAATAGAACCTCCAGTCCAAACACACCTTCGAGGTATCTTGGAGTGGGTGTAAAATTTTCAAATCTTTATATAATGGTAATCAAAAGATAGAAGTATAGAAGCGGAATAAAAACATGAATATATTCAATTATAAAACAAAGGGTTACAAACTTACATCACAAGGATCCATGTAGAGGAAATATAAACCACCTCAAGATTGTCACCAAGCTTCATAATCTCAAGCTAAGTCCAGGTCATCAAGTCTTGTCATCCAAGTCCTCCACCTAGGGTTGGAAGCATACCCCAACAAATGAGAAATAATAGGAGACATCAGCAAAGGCTGGTATGTGCATAATAAATAGGAAATTGAGAAACATAATGAAATAAAGGACAACAAATAATGTAAGGCTTCCCATAGAAAAGAAAAGTACCACCCAAGAAGGTATTAAGAGAAAAGATCACAAAATAAGGGATGATTGCCATAAAAACAACATAAAAAGGATTGTGCCATATAAACATCCACTACCACGGTGGGAAACAAGCACCAGTAGGGAACACACCCCACAATCAATATCATGCATGCATGTGAGATAAACATAGCCCTAGAACAATATAAACACAATTGACAGCCAAGACTTCACATCCTTGCAAACCTGATAGAGAATGACTCACCGCCAAACTCCCAAATATATATAAAATGGGTCAAGACGCACATCTTGCCCTGGGTACGAGGTTCCTTTTTGTCCCAAAAAGAGCAGGAAATATCACACCTGCTTGACAGGAAATAACACATCTACCATAAACAAAAACCAATGCAATTTACACTACTCTAGTGCTACTGAATCACATAGCATGTATAATGTAGAGGCAATTAGAAAGTATAGTCAGAATAAACAATGTTTCCATCACACAATGGTCAACACCACATATAATAGCCACTTCAAAGTGGGCATATATCACCAAGTAAACTTCCACATCATAGTGGGTATATCTAATCATGCACCAAGGCAATAAGATTAGGGTCAATAGAATGTCTAAGATTACCACAAACAAGATAGTTCACAAGAACCATGATATGAAAAGAAACGAACGTGTATAGGCTATTGTCCATAGGACCAAGAGAAATAAGAAACATAGGCTAATTGCTCAAAGGAATAATATGGTGTGCAAACATACCTCAACTTTAGAGTCAAATGATCCAAGGTCACTTCTAGGTCCAAGCCTAGGCATCCAAAGAACCTATTAAGCACATAGATAGATCTTGTATAAATTTTCATATTCATTAATCAAACCCTAAAAATCACCTTTTTAATTATTGGTGAATTAGGTTACCAAAACCATGCCACATTTTATTATATGTTATTAGGATTCCAAAACATATTTTATTATATTTTTCTGACTTATATATATTTCGTTATGAATTTTATAATTTAATTCTTAATTAATTAGATCCATTAAAAATACCTATTATTAATACTTAGATTTAGTTATCAAAACATATTCCATTATAAATCCCTTCTTTTTCTAAATCCAACGAGTATTTTTCCATATTTTTCTGATCATTTAATAATTAGTTATCAATTTTTAATTAACCACCAATCAGGTAAATCCACGTAAGCAAAGAGCATCCAAAGAGGAAGAGAGAGAGGGAGAGTGGGCCACGCGGTCCGAGTTGACCCAATCAGGGATTTCCAACTCGATCGGCCCCATAGATAGATGGATGAGTTACCTCCGTGCGGAAAAGAAAACAATGGGTGTGAAAAGACCAAAATACCCCCGAGGCAAAAAAACAAAAGTAAGAGGATCAGGAAGGGCAAAGAGGGGAAACTCATACCAAGATTGTCCATTGCCAATGAGCCCACCATGGCAGGTTCTTTGCAGATCAAGGAGGACCGCATCCCGCTCTTAATCGCATAAAACCATGGAAAGAACCCCTCCAACACTGTGACAACTGCATGGAGGTAAAATACCCCAAAACAGAACCCTAAGGGCACATAGTCAGTATGTCGAGAAGCCCTCCGACAACCAGCTAGATGGAAAACCCCAACATGGCTACAGGAGCTTGAACCGATGAACAACCATGTTGAGGATGGTGACGATGATCAAGGAATTCAAGAGAACGAAAACCATGAAGTACGAGCTACTAGAGCGACAACAATACTCGAAATATCTCAAAATATCAGTGTCTGAAGGCACCTTACTCGACTCGCTATATCAGACCAAGGAGCAACCAAATGACGGTGGGAAAAGGTAAAGGAGGTTACTAGGAGCATTCAAGGGCAAATAATTGAGTCCCAACTTCGCCAATCCATCACAACAACCATCAGAGTGTGAAGAAGCAAACAAGAATCCCGACACAAAAGTAGAGCATCAGGGCAAATTGGCGGCAGAGGAGGGTTTCTAGAAGACTAAGGTCGATGCCAAAGTACCTGTGGGGGAACAAGGCACCATGTTCGTGCAACTGCAAAAGACTACAGAGAGAGGAAAATTGGGGGTTTTATATTTATAGAGCATTAGGGCATGAGGAAGGGATCAACCAGCTTGGAATCGAACAAGGATACCAACGATGAAGGAATTTTGAGAAATTGATGCCTGTGGTCAGAGAACAGTGGAAGAGAAAAGATCCTACACTGTATGCAGAAACAGGGAGTCTGATCCAAGGTAGGACATAATCTCACCACCCTTGGATCCATATATGAAGGTTGTGAGAGTTAGCTCCATAAGGAAAATTTGGCAACCGAGAAATCATAGTGTGACAATGTGACAAAATGAATTCCAAATTAAAACCGAATAAAGTGTCATGTATATTAATTTAAATTTTCTCTCTCCTCAAATGAGGGTGCAAACAAAACCCAAATTAGATGGAATTTTGCATATAGGCTAATTAAAGCATGTAGATTCCAATTATGAAATTATATTTGCCTTTTGAGAACTTTTAATTCATTTATTATTCAAAACTTAGTTTCTATTTCTTCTTGCATTAATGACGTTAGGATTATCCGAATTAGGTGAAACTTCATCCACAAGTTAACTATGTGTGTTGAACATGAATTTGGCATTATTTCCAACTTTTGGCGACAAGAATTAAATTTATGTATTAATCACTCCTTTTAGGCAGTTTTTCTCTCCTAACATATCATATTATTTCAAGGGAGTCCAAATTAGATGAAAATTGATGTGTAAGCTTATTTTGATGTGTAGATTATGAATATGAAGTCTATTTTCACTTTTGGGACTTCCTTGTATGAGATATGTCACTTGGCCCACTAATGGCCCATTAACTTCATTACTTAACCAATTAAGTTCTTATTCATCTTATTATCTCCAAAAGAATTATATGACATATTAGATTACATTATTCATGCATTTGATTATTAGGATCACTCTAACCTCAACTTTGTTTGGTCAAACCCAAAAGGTCAAACTCCCAGGGTAGGGTCCAAGATCCGGTATGTTACAGATTTCATGAGATAAACATATACATAACATTGCTCATTGTTAGAGTTAGGGTTATTTATTTGGTTAGTTAGGTCTCCCTGACAACATGCAAACACCAAACCCTAGGGATACAACCTCCCACTTCCTTGGAACATATAGGGTTATGGAACTTGATTAGGGTTGATTAAGTAATCACCAAACAACACTATACAAATCTTATTCATTACTCACAAACATGTGATGGTTATGTGTCCAAGCATATGTGTCGACCATCTACCATCCATGTGTCGTGACCACCCATCATTCATGGGTTGCGACCACCCCTCATGCATGGGTTGCGACCACCCTCATGTACATGTCTCGATCGCGACCAAACTTGGTGTCGTGACCAACAAAGGGATAGGTGTGATGTCACGACCATGACAAGGGTATAGGTCACCTTCATCATAAGTACATATATCTCTTTTGAAATAGAAGCAAGGTCCTAACTAGTCCACGCCAGGTATCTTGACAAAATGGCAAACCATCATCTAGACTAGTACCACAAGAACCAAAGTGTTTTAGCCCCAAACAAGACATATCGAAGCAGCCTCTATAATCCAGTTAACATCAAGGCAAGATACCATCACCAAATCAGGAACCAGACATGATCAAAATAGGAGATATGACCAAGAAAAACCACCAACCATATGGGAAGGAAACCTCACATAAACTGGTCACCAAGAACCCTAAAGACTTATATCAAGAACCACCATGAAAGCCCCTCATGCAGGAGAGATGAAACCACATTAAACACCTCTAGAACAGAACCAAAATTCCTCATAACATATAGGTATACGAACATGATGTATCTGGCCAAAACCTAGGACAAAATATGGGGAGAACCCCACCGTTACATAATAATCGCCAAAACGGAGTATATAGGATTAGGGTTTTTGGGTTACAAGAAAACCAGGCATGATAACCGCCATTAATTAAGTTATAGAGCATGGTATCATTGTTTAACATGTACGGCCACATTTAGAGAGAGTAAACAGTAACATGCAAGTATGAAAGGTGCAATAATAGATAAGGTTAAGGTTTACATCACCCGCCTTAAGGAAGATCACTCCAAGGATCAAAGCTCTAAACACACGATCACCATGGGGAAAGAAGCCCCACCAATAGCTCCACTCTCAAACAAAAGAAATGCCTCAAGAAGGAGAATACATCATTGTCAAAGTTTGTTCAAGAAAAGGGCAAGAAAGAATCCTAGGTTGAACAAAATAAAGAAGGGTGTAAAGAGAGGAGAAACTCCCCCTCACTTGGGTGTCACCTTATCAAAACATGGCTTGTTACCCTCATGATGAGGAGCTCTCTTCTCAAGAACAGACACCATTTCAAAACATAGTCTAGGGCCAAGGAAAGAGAAGAAGATGGGATAGGGGATCCAAGGGAATGTAGAAAAAGAAAGGTATATACATACCCAGGTTGAAGATGAGCAAAGATCACCACAAACACCACATGCTAGGGAAGTTCAGCCACCAAGAGCTCTAAGGTCAGCACCTCCTTGATCCACCAAACTTCAAGGTCACCAATCAAGAAGGGAGGAAGTGGTTGGTCTAAAAGAGTTGTTTGCATGGAAATAAGAGGGTTTATATACCAAAGGAGCTAGGAGGGAATTAGTGTGAAGGATGAGGTTTCAATAAGATAGGGCTCCAAAGGGACACTTGTCCACCCAAGAGACTAACATGCAACCACTTAAAACACACATGTAAGAGATGATGATACACTCTATGTTGGATCTCGACCACCTAAGTTACCCAACACGGTAACGGTCGTGACCCACCAAGGATCTCCATCCATGGTTGCCACAACAACACCAAACATCACTAGGTCGAGACAAAGGATCACCATGCTCATCTCCTAGGTCGAGATGCTCTTCAAGGGAGAAACTATCTCAACCCAAGACCACCCAAGGATATCTTGGTGATGACCAAAACACCTAGAGGGGGTGTCTTGACCGCGACACCCAAAAAAATCAACCTAGGTCGCGACCTAGGTCAAGACAACCCACAAGGTACACATGGTCAAGGCACACCAAACCCTAGAAGCCCTAATCACTACTAAAGGTGCCACCACTCAACCTAGCTTCAACCAAGGTGCCCCAAAGCACCAAACTATATCTCATGAAGACAAGAGAGATAAAGAACACCCTAGGGGTGTACAATTGCAATATAACACTAACAAATGGGAAATCTGCAATTTATCCCAAAATAAGCACAAAAAGCACAAACATCATCCAAACAAGCTCAAACTGGAAACTTAAGTTCTTCACAAGATCTAAGATCGTCTAAAAAGGTTATAGAAAGGTTATAACAACTTAATCAAGCCAAAGCAAATAGGGTTAACCCAAATCACAAGTCAGGGGTCTCACATCATCTCTCCCTCCCTAGGTCATGCATAATGTATGTTTAATGATTATCTTAATGATCAACATGCATGTATGTTGGAGATGTTGAAATCAATGTTATAGATATGAATGATTAAAATAGGATCACAGGTATAGGAATGATAGCATACATATATTTTGTTGGCCCAAAAACCCGTCTGAGATTTACTCATTAGGTGTAAATTTGGATAGTCCTCGGTTTGGGACTATTCTTGAACACTTAATCTCACTTAGAATATAAGAGTATAATGTAAATTTGGTTTTCAAGATGTTTTGTTAGCACTTCTCCATTTGTTCTCTAAGTACATATATTGATGGACATGTGTCTATCTACATCGGTGTACATGGAGAACTGCGGGCAAATGTTGCCAAAATTTTCTTGAAAACGGAATACACATTATACACTTACTAGTGATATTAGGTGTTAAAGAATGGAATAGGTGGTACAAACATTCATTATGGAACTATAAATGCTAATATGTAAATCATAAACCCTAATCTATTAACCCCTATCCCTAAATTTACAACAATAAATCCTAATTTATTTGTAAATCCTTAACCTAATTGTAAACCCTGAACCATAATACTTGTTTTTTCTTTGATCATACAATGGATAGATCATGGATGTCCATTCCAAATTACTACACTCCAAAGTTTATTACTGGTCTTGATCAATTTATAAGATTTGTGGAACAACATAGGAAACAACATGGAGATAGGTTCTATTGTCCATGTAGGCATTGTGGTAACAACTTGAAAGTCAACACTAGTGATGAAATCAAAAGTCATGTCATGTAAAATAGGATTGTACAGGGCTATACATAATGGTACTGGCATGGAGACATTCCAAGCTTGAGATCAATAGATGTTGATAGTAGTACTTTTTTTGAAGAAGATATTGTCATTGATGACATAGATGTGAACAAACCAATTTCGATAGACATGGTTGATGCGTTGCTAGATAGTTGTGGGGTAGAGAACTCCTATCCACTTCTTTATTTAGGAACATTGTGCATGATGTTGAGAGACCGGTATACATAGGTTGTACTCAGTTTATGAAGTTGAGCGTTGTGTTGAGGTTGTATAATCTAAAGGCTGACAATAGATGGAGTGACATAAGCTTCACATCATTATTGATAGAAATTCTTCCTGAGGGCAACATGCTTCTAATCTCAATATAACAATTAAAGAAAATGTTATGCCCAATGTGAATGAAGGCTAAGAAGATACATGCATGCCCAAATGATTGTGTGTTATTTCAAAAGGACTATGACGATTTGAAAGATTGTCCAAAATGTGGGGCATCAAGGTATAAAATGATAACTTCGTGGAAGTCTAAAACTGGCTCTCCTACCAAGGTGATGTGGTATCTACCTATAATACCACAGTTTCAATGCTTGTTTGTCAATCTACTGGATACAGAGAATTTAAGGTGGCATGAAAAGGTTAAGAAAAATAATGATGTGATCCTACGACATGTGTTTGATTTCCCACAGTGGAAGAAGATTGATTTATTGTACCCTGAATTTGGTGAAAAAGTTAGGAATATAAGACTTTGGCTTTGTATTGATAGGATGAATCCATACGGCACATTGAGCAGCCAACATAGCACTTGGCCTGTTATGCTTATTATATACAATCTTCCTCCTTGGTTGTGTAAGGAAAATAAGTAGATTATGTTGTCATTGTTGATATTGGGACCTAAACAACCTGGAAATGATATCGACTTTTATCTTGAATCTCTAATTGATGACTTAAAGAAACTCTGGGGTGAAGGTGTGATGACCTATGATACTTCGTGTTGAGATACATTTTGTTTGCATGCTATGTTGTTTTGCACTATTATCGACTTTCCATTATATGGGAATTTATGTGGATATCATGTAAAAGGATCCAAATCATGCCCTATATATGAACAGAACACTGATTCAACACAACTAAAACATGGGTGCAAGACTATATTTTGGTCATTGAAGGTTTCTTTCAAAATTCCATCCTTATCGAAGGTTGCACAAAGCTTTCAATGGATCGAATGAGGAACAGAGTACCCCTAAACCTATACTAGGGGAGGTTTTTTATTAAAGAGTATTTGTCAATGAACGGTAAGAAATCAAAATATTCCATTCCCACACAGAGTAAAAAATCTTTATTGAACAAGAGGGCAATATTTTGTGATCTTCCTAATTGGAGTTCTATGGGAGTTAGACATTGTATCGATCTCATGCATGTTGAGAAACATGCTTGTGATAGACATTGTATCGATCTCATGCATGTTGAGAAACATGTTTGTGATAGCGTCATTGGTACTCTGTTGAATATACCATGTAAGACTAAAGATGGCATCAAATCCAAAATGGACCTACATGAAATGGAAATTAGGAAAAGTTAACAAAAGTAGTTAGGAGTGATCGAAAAACATATTTACCTCCTTGTTACAGGTTTCCTAGAAAGGAGAAGAAAACATTGTGTGAGTTCTTTCTTAAAGTTAAGGTACCACATGGATACTCTTCCAATATATGTAGACTGGTATCAACGAAAGATCTGAAGCTCATAGGTCTTAAATCTCATGAATGCCGCACTGTAATGCAACAAATATTGCATGTGGCAATTCGATCTATACTGTCAAAGCATGTAAGGTTTGCAATCACCACACTTTGTTTCTTCTTCAACACTCTATGCATTAAAGTTACTGATCCTAAGAATCTCAATAAGTTACAGAGAAAAGTGGTTGTTACCCTATGCCAGCTTGAGATGTATTTTCCTCCTTCATTCTTAGATATCATAGTACATCTTGTTGTCCATTTGACTAGGGAAGTGAAAATGTTGGGACCAGTTTTCTTGTATCGAAAGTATAAATGATACATGAGTATTTTTAAAGGTGACGTTCGAAACCATTATCATCTTGAAGGGAAGGTGAGGGAGGTTATGGAATTTTGCAGTTACTTTTTGAGTTGTAATGAAGCTCATGTAAATGATAAGAATATTGAGAACTATTCAGGCAAAGTGACTTAAGGTGCATGAGTGTAAGTAATCAGTCATGAGCTGTGAGAACAAGCTCACTTGTATATTTCACACAACATCGACGAAGTGGGTGTTTATATCACCTAACATACCATTTTAATAAAGAGATAATATCCTAAAGACAATTCAATGTATCTTGCTAGAGAGTATGACAAGACATTTATTAGTTGGTTTGAAGATAAAATCTTACATCAACTATCTCAAACACCAAATAATGTTGTTGAAAATATCAAATGCTTCACCTTTAAATCCAAAATGAATGTTATGTCTTATGAAGGGTTTGACATAAATGGATTCTCATATTACACATAGTGTCAAGATGATAAGAGCATCATCCAAACCAGTGGGGTAAAACTTCAAGAGCCTTCATTGTTTTTTTCAAGTATGAAGGATAAGAGTCCATGTGAAGCTAAAATGTCATATTACGGTGTAATTGAAGACATATGGGAGTTTGACTACGTAGATTTCAAAATTCCGATCTTTAAGTGTAATTGGGTTGATAACACTAAAGGAGTTGTAGTGGATGAATTGGGTTTTTCATTAGTGAATTTTCAAAAGATTGGCGAGAAGAGTGAACCATTCATAATGGCATCACAAGCAAAGCAAGTATGATGAAGAAGAGTACTATGACAAGTATGATGACTCCAGTACTTTCTCAGTTGGCTTACCAATACCAAATATTAAAACTAATGATGAATTATATGTGTGTGGAGATCACACTGAGGGAATGTCAATTGATAAAAGAACTCAATATTAGAGGCATGCTTTTATTTTTTTTAATGTTAGATATTCATTTTACAACCTTATATTTCATTGTTTGACTATTTTATATGACATTTTTTCAAATGGTGTATGACTATGAATATGATGACTCATGATGATGATTACCATGAGGATGAGAAGCATCATGATGTGCACTTTGATACAGGTGTAAGTTGTGCATTTTACAATATGTCTATCTTGTTGTATTGTTTTATCATATTTATATGTTATATTTGTTTATGACCTATATGTGTTTTTTTTGTCAATTTTAGGTTGAGGATGTACCTCGTGAGGATCTTGCTCAACTTGATGAGCAACACAAATAAACATAAAAATTGAGGGGTATCACCATGATGAATAAGTTGATACAACAAAGGGGTAACAAACAGAAGTTGGTCGTTGAGTTTGATCATGTAGGAAATCCTATTAGAAAGAACCAAAGATCTTTTGTTTCATATATAGGGGTTCTTACTCATAACCATTGTAGTATAGCAGTATAATCTTGGCATAAAATTGATAAAACCAAGAAAGACTTCATATGGAAAGAAATATGTGTGAGATATTATCATTTGCAATTCTATTTTTAAAACTATTTACAATTCTATTTTTAAGAATATAACATTAAGTATATGAAATTTTGCAAAGCATATATGACCTGGATGAAAAATTGCATTGCAAAAGGGTGATGCAATGCTATGGGAGGATATGGAGGAATTATAGGACAACTCTAACAAGACTATACATACAAGAGGTTGAGATGAGGAAGAAGTCAGCCACTGAGCAATAGAGATATCTTGACCCAACAAAGTGGAAGGTGTTTGTTGGTATGAAAAACACCGATGAATTTAAGGTATTAAGCCTAACTCCCCATTTTGAATATAGTCTTATAAATTCATTATTTTTCCTTGACATTATAGGTTATGTTTTACTTACCAATTACTATTGATGATTGTCACTAACTAGGATGCAAGCAATGCTCAAAGAGAAAGGCTTGCAAAGAATGTGCACAACCACATGATGGGTCGAGGTGGATATGCAAATCTTTATCAAATGCCACTACATGTGTCTTCTTCTCAGAAGCCTACTTCTGGGACTACTGAGTCCACTACTACTACTGAACCTCTACTTCACCATGATATATGGATAGTTGAGAGGGGAAATCCAAATCTAGAGAAATAACTTACCCCGCAACTACTGAGGGGGCTATAAAAATGGTAAAATTCAACTCTCAGGGCAATTTGTATTGATGATTGTTATGTTTTACTTACCAATTACTATTGATGATGATTACCAGGAGCTCCGCGAGCAAGGGAATAAGGGATGAATGAACTGTTTCTCTAAGTAACTTAGAGCATCTTGGCCGTTTTAGGGATGTAGGCGCTGGTGTGGGTATAAGAGTGTTCTTTGGGCCATCAGAGCATAAATATATCTAGAAAGGGGGATTCTCAAAAATGGAGGTAAACAAGATAATTGCAAAGGGAATTCAGGAAGCAATGAGTCACTGGGAGGCTTCTCAGTTAGCTACTCAGATAGTACTAGTTGTGTTACCCCACTTTTCATACAAGGTAGACCCCCCTATGATAGAGGTGGTTGGGAATAATCATGTGGACCCAACACTAGCACGTCCACTGTAAGTATTTTTATGACATAGTAGTCTTTTCAAGATGATATGTTTAGGTATATATATAACACTTTATGTAAATTTGTAGGGGTTTAGGTCATGCCATCTAAAATTATAATAATATTTCATTGTTGTGGATGAGGCTTACCCATCCCTTGCAGGTTCCACACTTCATGGTGCTTCATTACCCGTCGATGTGGTTCATGTGTGCCCGAGGCTTTTCTACGAAGCTTGTAAGAAGTATTCACTGCCATATAACCACCCTGACATTGAGACGATGAGTGAAGCAGAAGGTGACGTGGTCACAGGGCCCAAAGCAAGAGTTATCTATACCGATCATGATGTATGGTAAATTTACATTACATTTGTATCTATATATACATGAAAATTGATATGAAATTAAACATATATAGGACATAGGTCCTCACAAACCCCTAAGAGCTCATCCTCCTCCACCTCCTCCTCCACCTCCACCTCCTCATCAATTACCTGGTTGTCTTGCACATGACCTATTTGACTTGATAGGTCCTTAATGCAGGGGTATGGCACTATTTATAGGCGAACATGAAGAAGATTCACCTATGATGGTTTCTATTAAGGAGGACTTTGTAGGTCAACGTTATGATACTAGTATATTTCTATAAGATGTTGTGGAGTTTTTTTGTTATTCTTGGTTGAATACATTTGTGATAAAAATTTGGATATGGTGAGATCTTATATAGCTATGAATCTCATTTTATATATGGTGATATGTTTTCTTATAAATTAATGCATACATAATATGTAACATCCCTGACCTGGGTTATACTTTAACCCTAGTTGTTTTGATTAAGAAAGGTGATTAAATGCTTAATATCATCCTATGAAAAGTAATTATGCCTTAAGAGGAAGTTATGTTGCAATTCTAGCCCTGTTTAAACAATGTTGCAGCAATGCTTGCTTATTTTGGACTAAAGTGCAAATTACCCAAGTTGAGGGGTTAAATTGAAAATGTTGCATGATAAGATGTTCCTCATGTGTTGAATAATCATGAGAATGTAGATGATTATAAATGTATGGCTTGTGGTAGCCTGAGTACCAAGGAAGAGCTGATAAAGCAATGTTTATGCATTAAAACCTAGTTTTGGTGTAAAGTGCAATTTACCCAAAACCTAGGGTTCAATATGCAAATTACCACTTCAATAAGGTCCATAATATTTCTTGGCACCATGAAGAGCAAAGAAAATGAGAGGGGCGCCTCATTTGAATTAAGTTGGAGGAGATAGAATCTTGATATTAAAATAATCAAGATTTAATCCTAATTGAAACCCTAATTTGATTTAGGGCAAAAATAAATGTATTAATTAAAGGGCCTTCAACCAAAATTAAAATGGTTGGATTCATATATGTGTGTGACGTCCTTGAGCCTTGCAAGGACCACGAAAATATCCAAGGGAGTGGATAACTCACACACAATTTTATAAGAAAAAGAAATATCCACTCACATATGGATATTAATATAATATGAATTGAGGTGCTTAATTTGATTTTATTTAAATCATGGATAATTGATAGGAATAAGAGGCAAACAAGATAGCCTCGTCCCTAAGGAAGATGAGGGGGAAGAGGCGGCCACATTTTTGGGATTAAATGGATTTTTGCAAAGCATATTCTCTCTCATTGAATTTTTATAAAAGAACCTTTTACAAGCCAAATGGAAGGCTTTTTCGACCCCACTTCTTCTCCTTGCTTGTGAAACGACCAAGGGAGATTGGGAGGGTCAATAGGACGACCCCCAACCTGTTGTTAAGGTTCTTGATCCATTTCACCTTGATTCCGTGGTGGAAATTGAAAATAAATTATCGATTTCTTCTTATTTCGATCTTCTCTTCAATTCTAACCATTCCTTTTCACTCAAACCTTGAGGACGAGCCTTGGAATGGTGAAAGGAGTTACATCCACCATTGTTTCCATGGAAATGGATCTTTGGATCTCAATTGGAGGCGGAGTTTATAACTTGAAACCCTAACTTTGTTATTGCATTCAATTCCCCATCAAATAATGATCATTTCTCTATTTACAATTATTGATTTGGTTGATTGATGCAATCTCCATGGAAATCACAGCAGGTTTCGTGGGTCTAGAGCTTGATCATAATGACATCATCATAAGAACACACCTCCCAAAATATCTAGACCAAATGGTTACAATCAAATGTCCAAACGGTTTGTGTTTTGGAAGCAAATGGTTTTAAAACCGTTTAGTAGCAAACGGTTTCACCAAACCGCATGAGACCAAATGGTTTCATACCATTTGGTGACGTTGACCAGGGTTTACCGTTTGGGGACTTGTTCATAATGAACTAGGTTAAAGACCCACCAATTATTATTGATTAACTTCAATCGGTTCATGAGTTGAAGGTCCATCAATCACCTAAACCCTAATCGGGTTGAGTGCTGATTTCATGAGTGATTGAGTTTGAAACTTGGGTTGATTGACCCAAACAGTTTCAAAACCGTTTGGGAATCAACCAAACGGTCTCAAGACCGTTTGGAGGTCTAAGGTTGAGTATTGTTAGGTATTTGAAGATTCAAACACATGGTATAAACCCTAATCGGCTAAGTGCTGATTTTGTAATTGAATGAGTTGATGCTTTGGGTTAATTGACCCAAACGGTTTCAAAACTGTTTGGGAATCACCCAAACGGTCTCAAGACCGTTTGGGGGTCACCCAAGACCGTTTGGAGGTCTAGGGTTGACTATGGTTAAGTATATGAAGATCTAAAGGTACTAAATTGAAATGCAATCAAATGTTGATTTGGTGATCAATCCAATGACCCAAACTCTAATTGGTTGACTTGGATTTTGATGTTGACATGGGCAAATGGTCTCCAGACCGTTTGGAGGTCATCCAAATGACCTCAAGACCGTTTCGGGTCAGGTCATGTCCAATTTGGATGATGGTCCAATAGTTTCACATGTCAAAAGCAATTAGATCATCGATCCCAAACCCTAATCCAATTGATTCAAACCCTAATTGATGATCAATTGAGGGTCAATTGAGGGTCAAATCAGTTTAAGGTTGACCTAATTAACTCAATTGAAGTATTGTGATAGGTTCAATTGATGATCGGTTCCATGAATTCAATGATTGACAAAATCAATATTGGAAACCCTAATCCAATTTGATGGGTTGAGACCATATTTGGTCCATGCACTTTTGAGGAGGTTTGGACCAAACGGTCTCAAGACCGTTTGAGTCCAAATGGTCTCAAGACCATTTGGGGCCAAACGTTCTCAAGACCATTTGGGACCAAACGATCCCAAACCGGTTGAGCCCATGCGGTTTCAAAAAGTGCTTTAGCAAACAGTTTCAAGTACTTGCTTTACCAAACGGTCTCAGGCACCACCTTTACCAAATGGATTCAAACCGTTTGAACTTTGAATGACTAATACCGTTTGGGGCTAAAGTAGTCAAAATTAATTGAGGACTCAATTGGTTAATCCACTTGGACACCTTTTGTAATTGAAGATTCAATTGGTCAATTCAATTGGATACCTTATGAAATGGAGGTCCAATGTAATCGAATATCTTGAGAATTAAGATGATGAATGATCCTGTAACATACTGAAAACTCTTTGTACCTCTTTGTACTCTTTTCTATAAGCTTTAATCTCCATTTTCGTTCCTTTTGTCCTTGGTATTGATTTAAGAGAAATTTAGATAGTTATTGGTTAAATATTTCCCATATAATCTTATTTCAAGGTTTCATGTACAAATGACTTAGTAGATTTAGACAAGGGGTTTAATATGCAATTTCACCTTAAGAAATAAAAAGGAGATAAAATAATTCGTCCTAGAATCTTCTAGTGTTTCCTAGAATATAAGAAATAAGAATGAAATCCGAATTTTATATATAAAAAAAAATTGTAATAAGTAAAGGAAATATGAGAAAAGAAGATAATTACGAAATTTTGTAACAAATGATAATTTGATAGTCTTATTCGTTTCCTTGAGTAAAGAGTAACTTAAGGGTCAAGTATTATTTAAAATAAAAATATTAATAACATTATCAACGGAATATAGGAAATAAGCCAATAAAAAAGAAATAAAATACTTAATGCTCTCAAATCAGGGAAATAACTTCAAAATTCGTATTCTAGACATAAAAATAAGACTCTGTGCAAATTTGCAATTAATTTGGATGATATATGAATAAATAGTAAAATAGGAGAGAGAAAGAGTGTAGAACGTTCTAATTAATTTAATAAATAAAGAGATAATGTTAACATGTGTAGATAATTGCAAAATCGTGTTCCCAACTATTAAGAAGACTTAAGGGTGAAGTTACATTAATTTTAGATAATGTTATCACTCCTTTTGAGGAGGAAAGAGAAAATGACATATTAATTAATTCACCTAATAAACTTTCTCAAAATGAAAAACTAACTCCATATTCGGATTCTACGCGTCGAAATAAGTCAGAATATAAATTTTCATAATTTTTGGGCAACGTTTGAGCCTCCAAAATAAGAAAGAGAAAAACATTTAAAATATAATGGTTTTAATCGACTTTTGCTCAGGGATATTTCCCTCACCTAATGCACAATCGAACGGCCCAGATTTCTCGATGGACCCGCGTCCATCGATCCGACGACGCGTGGTCATCTTCTAGCTCGAGTCGGATAAGGCAACAGGCTTTGGATTTTCGTTTTCTTAAAATCACGATAACTTGAGATTTACTCAACGATTTTCAATGATTTTTGTTGCGTTGGTTTCCTTGCGAGATTTCGCACAAGATTATCCCAACTTTTGCGAGCTTTAATGCGTATTTGAGAAACGCCCAAAGTAGCCGCCGGCCACTTTCCTTTGCTCCTACCCACATCCTAGTTTAGGGTTCCTTGCCTATAAATAACTACACCCTCGCAACCGCAATCACCTTAGAAACCTGTTCGTGCCTCTAATTTGGGATTTCGTCTAAGTTTGCACCTCCAACGAGCCGCCGGTTGCTCCTGTCTTGCGGCGCCTAGTGCTCTCTGCTTGCTCCATCTTCGTCCAAATTAAAGGTACCTTCGAGTTCGTCTCGTCCTACTCTTTCTTTCGACTATCTAAACGCAAGTTTTCGTCGAGAATTGCGGATTTGCCCAAATCGGCCGAGCAAGCCTGCTCGCGCGCGACGGGGTCGACCGAGGAAGAAGAAGATGCGCAAATGACCTTTTTGCCCCTCCGTGTTCTTCTTCTTTTGATTTCTCGCTAAGGGCACGCTGGTCTTTTCTCGGTTTTAAGCGCCGGGTCGCCGCTCTCAGCCGCCCGCGACCGCCGGAGGTGGTTGGCTTTGCCTACGTGGCAAGCTACCATTGGTCAGAATCAAATAATTTTTATAAATTAATCTGTTGGTCAAAATTTAAAAATAAATAGTGTTTTGAAATCAGGAAAACGAGATCTATCTAATAAAAATATTTTTGAGATTTGATTTCGAGGTTTGCGAAAAAGTGTTTTTAAAATCAAATTAATTAACTTAAAAATCTCTAAAAATTTACCGTAATATTTATATTTCCAAAATATACAATATTATATGTTATTTTGATCAGGAAAACCTAACTAAGTCAATTATGAGGTTTTTGAGGTCTGAATCGAAGGTTTGTACAAAAAGTTAGTAAATTAGGGTTTTAAATCTTATAAGTAAATATATGCAATTCTAATAAATGAATTAAATGATATATTAGGAAGTTTGGATCTTTAGTTCGTGAGAAGATCTGATAAGGGAAGCTAGGACATCTGTGGCAAAGGTATGTGTATGAGTTTAGTAGGGATTTTACTTGTTATGAGTCATGTTGTACATCTACCTATCAGTTGGGAATACTTAATCCAATACCTAGATTTTTCTTATGAGGTTTAATTGATCCAAACCATTGAATATCTTTGAAACCTAAATTGTCTTATTTGCCTCAATATCAGTTATAGTACTCTCTTGTTTGGGTATTTATGCCCCATTGCCATGTTGAATATATTTTGCTTATTCTTGCCATAAATCTCTTAGCATGAAATTAAATGTTCTATTTAAATTTTAAGTAGTGGTACTTTTGTACAACCACCCATAGAGGGCATGTATAAAATCGCCCTAGGGGAATGTTTATTATTCTCCCCATTAAAAATTTGTAGGTGACTTGGAAATGTTTATAATTCTTCCCTCACCTAAGGTTAGAGGTTCGGTAGGTGCCTCAACCCTACTTAGTTAGATAGACATATTAATAAGCATGCTAAAATCCTTTATTATCTTTGTTAATGGCAAGTTCTTTAATGAAAACCTCATACTCTTTGATATCCTTTTACACCAAATACTTGACTAGTTTCCTTGTTACATCTTTTCTTTGCCTTGGATAGATTAGTAGAGTAACACATACTTTTTCTTTGTTTTTCCCTCTTGCTGGGTGCCTTCCCAACCACCCAGGTGTTGGAGCTTTTCAAGGAGAAGGAAGGACTTAAAGAAAGATTCCTTGTTGTGTTCGTTTGCTTGTGAATAAGGATGGCTAGGTTGCTATAGCTTGATCCTCTATGCTATCTTATCTTTTCTTTTAGAAAGCAATGATGTAATAAACAATAAAGCCAATAGAAGGCTTGTTATTTCTTTTCTTTCCGCTGCTATTGACATTTTATTATGTATCTGGAATCATGCTTATTTAATTGGATTATTATGCAATCATCCTCAAAAGTCTCAATTTGTGTTAAAAACTTGTGGATGTTGTATTTCCTTTAAATTTTAGTAAGGAGGTGATCTCGCCTCCTTACAGCATGGTATTAGAGCCTTTGGGCGACTATTAGGGCATGCAGTTGAGGCAATGGTGTCTAGAAAGGATCAGGGCATGGGGGCTGGCAAGATTTTCCTCCGACCCACTAGCTTGGCATACGGGGACTCCCGTGCCCATATGATCCGGCCTGGCCTGCGCTGATACGAACTGCCCGAAATAGTATGCCTTTAGACAATAGCATTCTAGTTATCCTTTTCTCATCTCTATTTCTTTTCCCTCTCATCTATGATCCTTTACTCTTGAAAATTTAATAAGTTAACCCTAATTTCAGGAGAGGTGACCTGTTTGACAACTCGAACCAGGAGTCCAACACCGACAACCCTGACACTCCGGCGACACCTGCTGTGAACCAATCGAACTCTGGTGTTCCTGCTTTCACACCTGAGCAAGAACTGGCGATGCTGCGACAACTGTTGTCCTCCACCATGATGGGACAACTCAACACCATAGCTGCTGTTGCTTCCAAGCCAAGGGAGTTCACCCTCACCGATTTCATCAAGATGCAGCCACCCTACTTCAAGGGTGAAAGTGAGCCTAACATGGTGGACAAAGCAGATGACTGGGTGCTGGCCCTGGATAGGACCTTCGAGGGTATGGCTTGCCCTCCTCACCAGAAGGTTCGGTTTGCAACGTATGTGCTGGATGGACCAGCATGAGTCTGGTGGAATGGAGTTGCTCGAACCCGAGACACTTCCTCCATGGAGTGGGCTCAGTTCTTGAAGCTGTTCAGAGAGAAGTACATCTGCCCCGCGTTCCTGAGGAAGAAGGAGGCTGAGTTCTACAGTCTCAAGCAAGGAAGCTTGAGTGTGGCCGACTACGTTCAGAAGTTTCTGCTGCTGGAGCGTTACGCCACTGATCTTGGAGCTGATAGGAGAGCAACCTTGTTCTTGGAAGGTCTGAACTATCATGTTGGACGAAGCCTTGTTCCACAGTTGCCCCTCTCGTTTCAGCAGATGGTGGATAAAGCTCTCGCCATCGAGTCATATCCAGGATTCCAGTCCTCTAGTAGCTTCAACAACAACAAAAGGAAGAACCCGAACCAGCATGAGAACCGTGGTCGAGATCGCTGCAACAGATGCAATCGTCACCATCCTCCTGGGAGATGTCCCGCCAACAACGCACCTGCTCGAGTTGGCAATCGTCCTCCCCCAACCTGCCATGAGTGCGGCCAGGTTGGGCACATCCGACCTAACTGTCCTCGTTTCCAGCAAGGGCAGAATCCTGCTCAGCAACCACAACATCCGAGACAGAATCCTCCACCGCGAAACAACAACAACAACAACCAGAATCCGAGACGCCCGCCAGCTGAGAGGCGGAATGGGAGAGTGTTTGCTCTCAATGCTGAAGAAGATGGTGATGGTAATGAAGTAATTGAAGGTACACTACACCTCAATTTGTATCCACTAAAAGCTCTTTTTGACTCTGGTTCCTCCAATACCTTTATATCTAGCCAGTTTGCCTCTATGCTTGAAATTGAATCTGAGTTCATGGATCATGTGTTAGATGTAAAAACTCCTAGTGGAAAAATCTGCTCCTCGTATCTCCAAACTCCTACCCTGAACCTCTGTATATCCGGGATAATGTTTCCCACCGTTTTTGTCTTGCTTGATATGACTGTCTTTGACATCATACTTGGTATGGATTGGTTGAAGAAGTTTAAAGCTGTTCTGTTCTGTGAGGAATCCAAGGTTAGCCTTTTCCACCCTGTTGAAGGAAGAGTGTGTGTCAAGGGCAAGAAGCGAGGAGAACGACAGTTCGTCATCTCTGCCATCAAAGCTGAGAAGCTCGTCTCTCAAGGGTGTAGAGCCTTCCTAGCTTCCATAGTTCTCGAAGCTACACCTCCTGCCCTGGACCATGTTGATGTGGTGAAGGACTTCCCAGATGTCTTTCCTGAGGAGTTGCCCGGGTTGCCACCAAATCGCGAGGTGGAATTCTCCATCGAGCTCGTACCTGGAACTTCACCAATATCGAAACCACCTTACCGTTTGGCACCTACTGAACTGGCGGAGTTGAAGAAGCAGCTTGAAGAACTTCTTGACATGGGTTTCATTCGCCCCAGTGTTTCTCCTTGGGGAGCCCCTGTCCTGTTCGTGAAGAAGAAAGATGGTTCGATGCGGATGTGTATGGACTACCGCATGCTCAACCAGGTGACAGTGAAGAATCGTTATCCGTTGCCATGCATCAATGACTTATTCGATCAGCTGAAGTCAGCCACAGTGTTCTCCAAGATGGATCTGAGAAGTGGCTACTACCAGATGCGGGTGAAGGATGATGATGTTCCGAAGACAGCGTTCAGAACTCGTTATGGGCATTATGAATTCTTGGTCATGCCTTTTGGTTTGACAAATGCCCCTGCTGCGTTTGTGGACCTGATGAACCGAGTATTCCGCCCATACCTCGACAAGTTTGTGGTGGTGTTTATTGATGACGTTCTGGTTTATTCCGAGACGTTGGAACAACATCGCGAACACTTGCGGATTGTACTCAACACATTGAGAGAAAATCAATTATATGCAAAATTCTCGAAATGTGAGTTCTGGTTAAAGGAAGTGATGTTTCTTGGTCATGTGATTGCTGCCGGCCACATATCTGTTGATCCTGCAAAGGTGGAAGCTGTGACCAAGTGGAGTGCTCCGAGAAACCCGTCTGAAATCCGTAGTTTCCTTGGTCTAGCTGGTTACTATCGGAAGTTTATCAAAGGGTTTTCTGAGTTGGCTTTACCATTGACTAAGCTGAATCGGAAGGAAGTCAAGTTCACATGGACCCCTGAATGTGAGGATAGTTTTCAGAAGTTGAAGATGAGTCTGACTTCTGCTCCAGTGCTTGCTTTGCCTGTTGAGGGTATACCTTATGTCATCTACACTGATGCATCCCGACAAGGCTTAGGGTGTGTTCTTATGCAAGACGGAAAAATGATCGCCTATGCTTCTCGACAGTTGAAACCTAATGAAGCTAATTGGCCTACGCATGATTTGGAGTTGGCTGCCATAGTTCATGCTTTGAAGATCTGGCGACACTACCTCTATGGAGAAAAGTTTGAAGTCTTTTCTGATCACAAGAGTTTGAGGTATTTGTTGACTCAGAAGGATCTAAACTTGCGACAACGTAGGTGGATGGAATATCTTAAAGATTACAATTTCACCATCACCTATCATCCTGGTAAAGCAAATGTTGTAGCCGATGCTTTAAGTCGCAAGAAGGATGTTGTTTGTGCTGCTCTAAGATGTTCTGTGTGGGAAAACCTCGAACTTGTTGCCAGTTGGAGGCCTCAACCTGTTGCTTCAGTAGATGAAGATAAGTTGTGTGTTCATATGGCCAGTTTGTCTGTTACACCAACCTGGATCTCAGAAGTTGTGTCTGCACAGTTGGAGAGTTCCGAGCTTGAAGAGTTGAAAGCTTTAGCTGAGAAACCGCAATCTGACTTCTCTGTCGGAGTGGATGGTGCTATCCGCTTTAGACAAAGGTTGTGGATACCTGATGTTGGTAATCTGAGACAGAAGGTTCTGAGTGAAGCTCATGGTTCCAAGTACACTATTCACCCTTGCACAACCAAAATGTACAAGGACCTACAGCGAAGTTTCTGGTGGAAGAATATGAAGAATGATATAGCTCTGTTTGTGGCGAGGTGCTTGACATGTCAGCAAGTCAAGATTGAACATCAACGACCTGGTGGTCTTCTTCATCCTCTTGAAATTCCAGAATGGAAATGGGAGAAGATCACAATGGACTTTGTTACTGGTTTCCCCAAGTCCAAGAGAGGTTATGATGCTGTTTGGGTGGTGATTGATCGGCTTACTAAATCTGCTCATTTCTTGCCTTTCAAAACCACACATAAAGTTGCTGAGATGGCTCAGTTGTACGTGGAGTGGATAGTTCGTCTGCATGGTGTCCCTGCTGTGATAGTTTCTGATCGAGACCCGAAATTTACTTCTCGTTTGTGGGGTCAGATTCAGGAAGAGATGGCAACTGATCTGCGTTTCAGCACTGCTTACCATCCGCAAACTAATGGTCAGTCCGAGAGAACAGTTCAGATTCTGGAGGACTTGCTTCGTGCCTGTGTGATGGATTGGGGTGGTGCTTGGGATCGGTATCTACCATTAGCAGAGTTTGCTTACAACAATAGCTACCAAGCCAGCATTGGTATGCCACCTTTTGAAGCTCTCTATGGTAGACCTTGTCGTTCACCTTTGCACTGGGATGATGTTGGTGAGCATTCCCTGGTGAAGACTGATGACATGCAGATGATGCTTGAGAAGATACAGTTGATAAAGAAACGGATGAAAGCTGCTCAAGACCGACAGAAGATGTATGCTGATAAGAAGAGGTCTGATATAAGTTTCTTAGTGGGTGACTATGCTTTTCTGAAGATCAAGCCTATACGTTCTATTGCAAGATCTAAAGTAAAAGGCAAGTTGAGTCCTCGCTATGTTGGACCATTTGAGATCTTAGATAAAGTGGGAGATTGTGCATATCGCCTAGCTTTGCCTCCTGCTTATGACAAGATTCACAATGTGTTCCATGTTTCTGTGCTGAGGAAGTACGTTAAGGATCTGTCTCATGTGCTCTCCATTGAACCTGTGGAGATTAATGAGAACCTGACATATGAAGAGCTACCTGTGAAGATCCTTGACTCCCGAGTGAAGCAGTTGAAGAACAAGGAGATAGAGTTAGTGAAGGTTTTGTGGAGATATCATGGTTTAGAAGAAACCACCTGGGAGTTGAGAGATGAGATGTTACGTACTCACCCTTCCCTCTTTGTATGAGATTTCGGGGACGAAATCCTTTTTAAGGGGTGGAGTGCTGTAACATACTGAAAACTCTTTGTACCTCTTTGTACTCTTTTCTATAAGCTTTAATCTCCATTTTCGTTCCTTTTGTCCTTGGTATTGATTTAAGAGAAATTTAGATAGTTATTGGTTAAATATTTCCCATATAATCTTATTTCAAGGTTTCATGTACAAATGACTCAGTAGATTTAGACAAGGGGTTTAATATGCAATTTCACCTTAAGAAATAAAAAGGGGATAAAATAATTCGTCCTAGAATCTTCTAGTGTTTCCTAGAATATAAGAAATAAGAATGAAATCCGAATTTTATATATAAAAAAAAATTGTAATAAGTAAAGGAAATATGAGAAAAGAAGATAATTACGAAATTTTGTAACAAATGATAATTTGATAGTCTTATTCGTTTCCTTGAGTAAAGAGTAACTTAAGGGTCAAGTATTATTTAAAATAAAAATATTAATAACATTATCAACGGAATATAGGAAATAAGCCAATAAAAAGAAATAAAATACTTAATGCTCTCAAATCAGGGAAATAACTTCAAAATTCGTATTCTAGACATAAAAATAAGACTCTGTGCAAATTTGCAATTAATTTGGATGATATATGAATAAATAGTAAAATAGGAGAGAGAAAGAGTGTAGAACGTTCTAATTAATTTAATAAATAAAGAGATAATGTTAACATGTGTAGATAATTGCAAAATCGTGTTCCCAACTATTAAGAAGACTTAAGGGTGAAGTTACATTAATTTTAGATAATGTTATCACTCCTTTTGAGGAGGAAAGAGAAAATGACATATTAAATTAATTCACCTAATAAACTTTCTCAAAATGAAAAACTAACTCCATATTCGGATTCTACGCGTCGAAATAAGTCAGAATATAAATTTTCATAATTTTTGGGCAACGTTTGAGCCTCCAAAATAAGAAAGAGAAAAACATTTAAAATATAATGGTTTTAATCGACTTTTGCTCAGGGATATTTCCCTCACCTAATGCACGATCGAACGGCCCAGATTTCTCGATGGACCCGCGTCCATCGATCCGACGACGCGTGGTCGTCTTCTAGCTCAAGTCGGATAAGGCAACAGGCTTTGGATTTTCGTTTTCTTAAAATCACGATAACTTGAGATTTACTCAACGATTTTCAATGATTTTTGTTGCGTTGGTTTCCTTGCGAGATTTCGCACAAGATTATCCCAACTTTTGCGAGCTTTAATGTGTATTTGAGAAACGCCCAAAGTAGCCGCCGGCCACTTTCCTTTGCTCCTACCCACATCCTAGTTTAGGGTTCCTTGCCTATAAATAACTACACCCTCGCAACCGCAATCACCTTAGAAACCTGTTCGTGCCTCTAATTTGGGATTTCGTTGAAGTTTGCACCTCCAACGAGCCGCCAGTTGCTCCTGTCTTGCGGCGCCTAGTGCTCTCTGCTTGCTCCATCTTCGTCCAAATTAAAGGTACCTTCGAGTTCGTCTCGTCCTACTCTTTCTTTCGACTATCTAAACACAAGTTTTCGTCGAGAATTGCGGATTTGCCCAAATCGGCCGAGCAAGCCTGCTCGCGCGCGACGGGGTTGACCGAGGAAGAAGAAGATGCGCAAATGACCTTTTTGCCCCTCCGTGTTCTTCTTCTTTTGATTTCTCGCTAAGGGCACGCTGGTCTTTTCTCGGTTTTAAGCGCCGGGTCGCCGATCGGTGGCACGCGGTCCTGAGACGCGGGTCGCCGCTCTCAGCCGCCCGCGACCGCCAGAGGTGGTTGGCTTTGCCTACGTGGCAAGCTACCATTGGTCAGAATCAAATAATTTTTATAAATTAATCCGTTGGTCAAAATTTAAAAATAAATAGTGTTTTGAAATCAGGAAAACGAGATCTATCTAATAAAAATATTTTTGAGATTTGATTTCGAGGTTTGCGAAAAAGTGTTTTTAAAATCAAATTAATTAACTTAAAAATCTCTAAAAATTTACCGTAATATTTATATTTCCAAAATATACAATATTATATGTTATTTTGATCAGGAAAACCTAACTAAGTCAATTATGAGGTTTTTGAGGTCTGAATCGAAGGTTTGTACAAAAAGTTAGTAAATTAGGGTTTTAAATCTTATAAGTAAATATATGCAATTCTAATAAATGAATTAAATGATATATTAGGAAGTTTGGATCTTTAGTTCGTGAGAAGATCTGATAAGGGAAGCTAGGACATCTGTGGCAAAGGTATGTGTATGAGTTTAGTAGGGATTTTACTTGTTATGAGTCATGTTGTACATCTACCTATCAGTTGGGAATACTTAATCCAATACCTAGATTTTTCTTATGAGGTTTAATTGATCCAAACCATTGAATATCTTTGAAACCTAAATTGTCTTATTTGCCTCAATATCAGTTATAGTACTCTCTTGTTTGGGTATTTATGCCCCATTGCCATGTTGAATATATTTTGCTTATTCTTGCCATAAATCTCTTAGCATGAAATTAAATGTTCTATTTAAATTTTAAGTAGTGGTACTTTTGTACAACCACCCATAGAGGGCATGTATAAAATCGCCCTAGGGGAATGTTTATTATTCTCCCCATTAAAAATTTGTAGGTGACTTGGAAATGTTTATAATTCTTCCCTCACCTAAGGTTAGAGGTTCGGTAGGTGCCTCAACCCTACTTAGTTAGATAGACATATTAATAAGCATGATAAAATCCTTTATTATCTTTGTTAATGGCAAGTTCTTTAATGAAAACCTCATACTCTTTGATATCCTTTTACACCAAATACTTGACTAGTTTCCTTGTTACATCTTTTCTTTGCCTTGGATAGATTAGTAGAGTAACACATACTTTTTCTTTGTTTTTCCCTCTTGCTGGGTGCCTTCCCAACCACCCAGGTGTTGGAGCTTTTCAAGGAGAAGGAAGGACTTAAAGAAAGATTCCTTGCTGTGTTCGTTTGCTTGTGAAGAAGGATGGCTAGGTTGCTATAGCTTGATCCTCTATGCTATCTTATCTTTTCTTTTAGAAAGCAATGATGTAATAAACAATAAAGCCAATAGAAGGCTTGTTATTTCTTTTCTTTCCGCTGCTATTGACATTTTATTATGTATCTGGAATCATGCTTATTTAATTGGATTATTATGCAATCATCCTCAAAAGTCTCAATTTGTGTTAAAAACTTGTGGATGTTGTATTTCCTTTAAATTTTAGTAAGGAGGATATCTCGCCTCCTTACAGATCCATTGATCCAATGATTATTAGTAATGATAATCAATGAAGGTACAAAGGTTTAATCCCTAATAGTACCTAAGTGATTAGTGGCAATTAAGGGATAAACCCTAATTTCCTATAAGAACAATGATTTGGTACATTATGTTAATCATAATTGTATGTACTTGATTGAAGGGTTAATGTAACCTAATCAAGTTGAGAGGATGATGGAAAGGAATTCATACATGATTAGTGATCATGTGATGAATAGGGTATGATCCATAATAAAGAGATCATGAAACCCCTAATCCCTAATTGAGGTTGATTCAATATGAATCCCTAATTGAGGTTGATTCAATGTGAATCCCTAACTGAGGTTGATTCAATGTGAATCCCTAATTGAGGTTGATTCCATGCGAATCCCTAATTGAGGTTGATTCAATGTGAATCCCTAATTGAGGTTGATTCCATGTGAATCCCTAATTGAGGTTGATTCAATGTGAATCCCTAATTGAGGTTGATTCAATGTGAAACCCTATTTGAGGTTGATTCCATGAGAAACCCTAATTGAGGGTGATGCTATGAGAAACTCTTGTTGGGATGAATAGTAAACCCTAATTTTAGGCAATAAGATGTGAAAGGCTAATGAAGGGTAATGTTATATGCAATCCTCACCCTAATGAAGTATGATAGTATGTGAAACCCTAAACCCTATTAAAGAGTAATGATATGGGAAACCCTAATTCGAATAATGGAATGGTAACCAATACATTGATGGGGGAAATACCTAAAGTGATTGATTGTAGATACCCTAATAGCAAGAAATGCTTTAACCTGAGATGAGTCCATATCATTAAAGACAGTTGGACTATTCTTATGCGTGACCTATGCACTTCATGATAAAAGTGATAGGTTAGTGGATGAAAGGATTAAGACGGGAAATAACTTAATCCAAGATAAGTTGATAACTCAAGAAAGTTGAAAGTAATGAGGTAAGTGATACATCAAGATATGAAAGACTTCACAGTTAGCATCTCAAATTTGATATACTTTGATAACTATGAAATCCTAATATGAGATGGGAAACCTTAACCCTAAATTGGGTAATGGGACATGAGAAATCATAATATGATATGAATAGTAAGCCCTAACCCTATTGAGGGAATAGTGGTGTTACTATTGTATTACATGAGGTGATATGTTATTGTTGCCTAGTGAGAGGTGAAAAGATGTGTAATGGCCTTGTGAGCCATATGATTAGATGTTTCCTACTGAGAGGTGACAAGATATTTTATGGGATTTATGAGCCATGAGAACAATTGTGGTATAGTGAAAGGTACCAAGATGATTATAAAACTTTATTGTAATAAATGATAACGTTTTAATAAACTTAATAAAAGGAACAATTGTATTCAATAAATAATGTGAAAAGCTATGAAGACTAACCTCATGGTTTAGAGCCTAGAGAAGGATGTGATGATCAATGATGAGTTAAAGGAATTTATATCCCATGATCTATGTAATCAGGAGTGGTTAGAGTCCACTGCCTGTCTGTGTAATCAGGAGTGGTTAGAGTCCACTGCCTTGCTGTGTAATCAGGAGTGGTTAGAGTCCACTTCCTGGCTGTGTAATCAGGATTGGTTAAAGTCCAATACCTGGCAGAGGCATTAAGCCTGTAATCAGGAGTGGTTAGAGTCCACTGCCTGGCTGTGTAATCAGGATTGGTTAAAGTCCAATACCTGGCAGAGGCATGAAGCCTATAATCAGAGTGGTTAGAGTCCACTTCCTGGCTGTGTAATCAGGAGTGGTTAGAGTCCACTGCCTGGCTGTGTAATCAGGATTGGTTAAAGTCCAATACTGGGCAGAGGCATGAAGCCTATAAACCACAAGATTAGCATAGTCTAATACCTGGAATGTACAGGATTGGCTAACTCCCAATACCTGGAATAATAATACAGGATTGGCTAACTCCCAATACCTGGAATAATAACACAGGATTGTCTAACTCTCAATACCTGGAATAATAACACAGGATTGGCTAACTCCCAATACCTGGAATAATAATACAGGATTGGCTAACTCCCAATACCTGGAATGCACAGGATTGGCTAACTCCCAATACCTGGAATAATAACACATGATTGGTAATAACCCAATACCTGGAATAGTTGCACAGGATTGACATAGATCAATACCTGGAATAGTTGCACAGGATTGACATCGATCAATACCTAGAATAGTTGCACAAGATTGACATAGTTCAATACTTGGAATGGATACAAAGGAATAATATAAGTCTAATGCTTGTACTAGTTGCACAGGATTGGTGTAATCCAATGCCTCGAATATTTATATAGGATTGGTATACACCAATGCCTGAATAAGACATGATGATGCACACTCTGATGTCCAATATAACCAAAGTCTATTTAGCAGATTGGCTAAGGCCAATAAGTTGAAACAAGAATGTCTCATGGGTGACACATCAAGACAATGAGTGTCACAAGAGAAGTTTGACATGATGGTATAATATGGAGGATAAATGATATACATGTTCTTCCTATTCCTTATTTAGAGAAAAGTTGATCTATTGTTCTATCGTAGATAGTTACAATGCTTTAAGATCAGAATGCTTTAAACTGCATATCATCTGTCCAGTTTTATGTATATAACTGCAATAATAATGTTTTTGCGGAGAGTTATATCTCCCGCTGGGACAATTTACAATTGTCTCACCCCTGTGGGATCCAATGTTTTTAGGTGAACGCGGATAAAGAGGCAGGAAACCTTGAGCAGAGAAAGAGCAACAACAGCAGCATCAAGGACAGCAGTAATATCTAAGGTGGAGATACTGCCTATCTATTCATATAGTTAGAAAGTCCTATGTGTCGTCTCTATACTCTCAGGTCCTCGGAGTCAGTAGTCAGTGTTTTTATTGAATCGATCTGAGATTTTGACTTGATGCCTTGAGGTTTTATGTTGTCTGTATATAATGTTGAATAGGACAGCTGATGTTGTAATCCTTGAGAAGAGATGGTACAGGTTGTGTACTTATGGAACATAATGTAAATATTATAGTTTGGTTCTTGATGAAAAATATTTCCTATGTGTGGATCTCTTTGCAAAAAGTTTTAATTTTTAGTGATTTTTAGTAATCCACTGCAAATGATTCGCTTCCGCTTCGTTAATGTTGTGTTTTATAAGTTGGATGCCACATAATATATTTTGCAGCCAGTTACATAGGATCTGTACAGAGTTTTCAATGACCCATGTGGGATTTCTAGTTCCATCCTTGATTAGTCGTGTAATTAAAGACCCTACATCTGTTATCATATACTTCTCTACCACATTTAAATATTTTGGTAAAAAGAAAAAGAGTGTGACATTAGCTCCATACAATGCTGGCTAAATTTACTTACTTTGCTTATAATTTTAACTTAAGAAATTACATTTCATTGTGGATTGTGAGTTATATTTTTTTTCCTTCTTATCACTCGAGAATAACCATGAGGTCTTAATAGTTTTTGTCCCTATGATGCTAACTATTTATTATCTAGATCCTAAGGGTGACAAAATAGGCGATGGAGGACCAATTTGAAAAGGGCATTATTCATGTGAGTAAATTTTTATATTTATATCCATTGACATATATATTACATTACTATTTAATAATTTCAATTCAATGTGTTACATAAAGTATAGGTCTATAAGAATTTTCAAAAAAGATGGTGGAAAGGTGGACACAAAAAAGAAAGTGATAGTTTGGAAGAATGTTGGGGTAGTTTTTTGACTCCAACGCATATTTAAGTCAATTATGCTTACTTTTATTTATTAATATTTTGTATGTTGAAATTTATAGTGTTTTGTACAAGCTAATGGTTGGGCATACACATACTACATGACACAATAATGGATATGATTTTCAGATATGAGGCAGTAGACATCGACGAGATACATAAAGTAATCCATATATATGTAGTCTTGGTCATCATAAGTATATAGTCTCATTAGATAATATGAACATATCAAACTTATTAATTATATACATCATTTTCTTTGCAACTCTTTAAAAAAAGACTTTGGTAAGCTAGAAGATCTAATAGACGTACAAATTCCCTATTCGAGAAAACAACTAGATGAGACACAAGAACAATAGGAAGATCCTTTGAAAGGGAAGTGAACTTCAAATTTCATTGGGATAAGGAATGGATTTTCTAAAGTTTGATATCATTATTTCTATCTCAAACATGTGGTGCTTATGTTGCAACTTGAAATCTGTAAATGAATGAATGAATGATGTGTATGAATGTGAAGGTGAATGAATGAATTGTGTATGAATGAATGAATTGTATTTCTACATGTCATGAGAATGGAATTGGTGTATATGTAAATGAAGTATCATGTTTTTGAATGAATGTGAAGATATATGTTTGCACATATGATTGAAATGGAATTGGAGAATGAATAGAATTATACGCATATATTATGTTTGTTATTGCATATTTGGTAGTCTGTGGTTAAGATGAACTCACATGATGTTGTTAACTTGTAGTTCAGAACTAAACTACAGGTTTTGCATCCTACTGACCAGCCGGGTAGTAGATCTACAGGCCTTCTATTAAAAAAAAATCAAAACTTAGACATCGGTTATAACCAAAAAATTGACATTGTAGGCCTAAGTCGTCGAATTTAGTAAAATAACTGACATTAAAGAACAAAATAAAAATGGTTGTGCTGGATAGCACAACACTCTGGGTAGCATGTCATAGTCATTGGTTTACTAGATATAACCATTACTGTACACAAAAATATCAACTATTTGGGCTGCAACTGATACTTTACATAATGATAGGTGTCAGTTTATACAGATCTGACGATGTAGGGTCCTTTACCAGTTATAAATGTGACCTAGTATGGCTCTTTCAATGTTAGTTCAAGACTCCTATTTGTGTTGGTTTCGTTTATCCACACAACCAACATTGGATCTTTGGCGTCAGTTTTAACGTCCCCGAAGAACTGGTCTTAGACCTATGGCCGTAGTATCGCCCACTTAGGTGTTGGTTTTTTAATCGATGTTATAGGAGTGTTTCAACTGATGCTAGAGATAGTTTCTGTACTAGTGATACAACTCAATAATAAAAAGAGTCTATAGATCAAAATTCCAGTAATTCCCCCAACCTATAAGTACACACAAAGACTACTTAAACACATACATAGACTAGACCAATGGCAATCTAATGTCTGTATTTATCTTGAGAGTAAAAAAAACCAAAAATATGGCACTTCTATAAAAACTCTAGTCTCTCTTGGTGTTAAAAAATATAAAAAGTCAAACATGCAAAAAATTGAGAATTTTCGAGTGAAAGAAGATGTATACAACTTAACAAGAGAGAATAGTCGATTAGAAGCCCAATGACTTCTTCCAAGCTATAAGTACACATACAAACTACTTAATCACATAAATAGACTGGACTAATGTCAATCTAATGTCCTTATTTAGCTTGACAGTAAGAACCAAAACATAACACTTCTATAACTTTGTGTTAAAATAAAATTTACAATATAATTTAAAAAATAAAACTAAAAAAATTGAGAATTGTAAAGAGAATTGTCAAATGAGAAATTGATAAAAGCCGAATGACTCCCTTGAAGACTCAACCAATATGAATCTGATGTCTTTCTTTAACTTGATAGTAAAAAAATGACACTTTTATAGTAACTCTGTGTTAAAATAAAATTTACAATATAAAACACAAAAAAACTAAGAATCATAAAAAAAATTGTCCATCCAAGCAGCTTGACAACAAAAAGGCTATCGAGCTAAGTAGTTGTATATAACTCAATAAGAGAGAGCCAATCAATTAGAGTCTGGTGAATCCCTCCATGATTTTAGTACACATACACATAGACAAACTGGGCGAATCTAAATTATATGTCTTTCTTTAGTTTGATAGTAAAAAATTTAAAGATGATGCTTCTAAAACAACTTTGTGATAAAACAAAACGTAAAAAATGAGAATCACAAAAAAATTATAGATCGACCAGTTGACTAAAAGTGTGATGACTCCCTCTAAGATGTAAGTACACATATAGATCACTTAAACACAAGACGACTGGACCAACATGCTTCTGATGTTTTGCTTTAGCTTGATGATAAAAAGGTACAAAATATAGCTCTTCTATAACAACTTTTTGTAAAACAAAATTTTAAAAGTAAAACTCTCAAAAAAATGAGAATCCAAAAAAAAGTGTTGATCCAAGCAGCTCGACAACATGCAGGATATTGCCTATTATTAGAATTATATAGAAGCAACCTATAAGCACACATACAGACTGCTTAATCACATAGATAAACTGAATCAATGTGAATATGATACCTTTTTCCTTTATCATAAAAGTTATCTAAAACTACATAAAAAATACAAACAAACTAAATATATAAAACAATTGCAAAAGTAGCAAGTGAAAAGAATGCCCAAAAGAAGATAACATTGAAGGAGAAAGCAACTCGATGAGCAAATAGACACATTGTTTCCAACTCCCTCTTATTATAGATAAAAGGTAGAAGTGCTCAACAGTCCAACATATTAAATAGAAGATAAATTTTGTGATCATGCAGCTCAATTTTTTGCATATAAAAGATATACACAAATAAAGACTACAATACAAATAAATATGTTCAACATAAAGCTACGATTAATAGTTCATGTCGTAGGTCAGATCATATAAAGGAATTTTCAAAAGAAAAGATGTTGCTAAGACGTTGTGCCACAGCTCCAGTCATATAAATTAGTGATCAAGTAACTTGTACTATAAGAAGAAGCATTAAACAAAAAGTAACTTCTAATATTTAATGTATCTTCTCATGCTACTTAAATAAGTGCTCAACAAGAATTGTCGAGGTGTCAAGTTTCTACTTTGTTCTACTTATCATATCATGATAGTGAGGCTTAGAATGGGTAAAAATAAACAAGGAGAACTAGGATCACCATGTCAAAACTCTAGCTCGATTCTATTTTGGTCCCTAGGACTCCTTATTAAGGTAAGCTTGCTTTGCCGACAAGCCTTCCTTCAATCAAGCATTTCCAAGCGGAAGGAGTGTTTTTAGAGCAAGAAGCGGAACCAAAATGGATCTTTATATTTATGGATAACCAATTGATTTTCCAATATAGTTGGGAGACTTTGCTCAAGAAATGGATACAGAAAATGGAAAGATCAGAACATGGGAATAGATCTGATACCAATACAGACTACCCATTTCCATTGTTGTGCTTTCTCAAATTTCATACGGAAATCTGAACCGGGTTGAAGTAGTTCATCGAAGCGTTCATCCACCCTATATGTGTTGGGCAATGATTTCTTGGTCGGAACCCAGAGAAAGGGGATTTTTTGTGAACAACCATGTCACTTGGAACTGTGTCCAGGAAGACCACTTGACTTTTGTAAGCAAAATGAGAACCGCCCTTTGTCGAGCCTTTTCGTCGGGGGGGGGGGGGGGGGGGGGGGGAGCCTGGTATGAGATCTTCCATTCTTTCTCCACTGGATGGAGTTCACGTCAGGCTTTTCCCAGTTTGTTTTCTTCTATGATATTCAGAGAGAAGAAGGTCAAACAAGTTTTCTCTTTTCTTCAACAAGAGCACCACCCTCGTCGCCGCGCTTGGCTAGATACATAAAGTAGGGTATAACATGCATACAATTTTTTTTTCAAATTTGGGTTACCTCTTAAATTAATATATTTATAGATTATAGCTAGGAAAATTAATTAATTTGTGGCTGACTACATTATCTACAAACTATTAGGCAAATTAGGGTTAAGGTGTAAAGTTAGAGTTTTGTTAGCAACCATGTTTTACCATTCATGTTTGTGCAATTTAGTGTAGTTCATAAAAAATTACTCAATTAACCATATGTATTTTAGGAAAAATAATAATTACATATGTTGTGATTAAGATGTACTTAGTTCATTTTTGGTTTAGTTTTCTATAATCAAATGGGCAAGAAGTATGTATGTTAGTATTTACATTTTTATTGTTTTCAACCTAGTTCCTAGAGTTGGGTTACTCATACCATCCATTTTAGGCAAAATGAATTGTTTGGGCATCAAATTGTTATTTAACCTAACTTAGTACTTCACCCGACTTAAGTTCATCTTTTGAAGATAAGTAAAGATATATTTTAAAATTTATTTTAATTATCAAAGTAACATTCATGGTGGAATAGTTATCAAGCTTCACTCACCAATCCTTATTAGGGGGTAGCTACATTTGTTTGACATTATCGCTAGGGGTTATCTAAGTTTTACTTATAGCAACTAATGATAATCTTGATTATTCCTTACGTTAGGCTACACTCCTAATGAATAAAGTGTGCAAGAATCCACCCCTTAAAAGAATTAATTTATAACTTATCTAATCATCTCGAGGGCAACAATGGAAGATATAGGTCATATAAACCCAAAACATCTTAGTACACACTACTTCTCGCTAGACCTAGGGTCTCATATTTGATCCTTCCAGTCAAGGGTTTCTTCACTAAAAGGTTTCACTATTAGATGAATTTTCTTATGCTGGTGACTTGGTTTCAAAAACCATCTATGAAAATCTAAAAGGATTTTCTTTTGGACATAAAACTTAATAATGAAAATAAGTCTTAACGACAAAAGATTTGCGATGAAACTCCAAAATTGGCATAAAAATTGATCCCGGAACCAAGTCAGCCACCTTCCACAATACACCGCTTATACTACTATTCTTTTTTTTTGAAGAAGTCGGGAGGCTATTTTATTCATCCCGCCCTCTCCATGCGAGCTAAATTGTAAGAAAGGTTACATTCACTAATCAAACAAGAAGACATAAACATGGTAGTACTACTACCATTACAATCTTTAACTAAGAGATTAGTAAATCCCCATTGGGGGTTGGGAATACACCACGTATGCAGAGGTGTTTTTGATGTTTAATTTGGCTAATTCATCAGCAACTCCATTACATTCTCTAGGGGCGTAAGCAACTTTCCAACCTAGCATCATCATGTGCTGAACTTTGTGAAGCAACTTAGCGTATTTAGGGAGTCCGACTCTATATATAATAACCTCCGGTAAACCATTGGCAGTAGCTAACTCTGCTGCCGGCAGGGTATCTTCCAGTTCTGCCTCAAGGACATCAGTGGTGTGCAGTCGAAACGCAGCCCCGCCCACCCATTTGCCATGCTCATCCCGGGCAACTACGGCGCAACAAGCCTCCCTATATTTGACCGCTGCGTCCATGTTGAACTTGATAATTCCTAGGCCTGGCTTCATCCATCCGGTCGGGACCATGATCTCTGCCGCCTGCGTGTGCTTAAGAAAAGCATTCTTTTATGCAGCATGCCAGCAACCTCCCTGCGGATGTAATTAACCTGTTGTGCAGTAGATGGTTTGGCTTTCTCGAAGACCTGCTTGTTCCGTGTATACCCAAATATGCCAATATGTCACGAGAGGACGGATACAATAGTCCCCTCCTTGCTGTAGTATGGAGCGGATCCACATATTAACATTATCCATATGAAGAAGGATTCGTGTAGAGATTCGCCTGCGTAGACCTCAGCCCAGACCTCCTTTGCATACCTGCAATCTCGCACAGCGTGGAGGACCGCCTCGTCGTCATCATGACATCGGGGGCACGTACGTACTTGTCGTCGCACTCTTTTGTTGTTGGTCAGTAGTGCATCATGCATCATGAGCCAAGTAAACATCTTGATACAGCTGAAAATTTTTGTATTCCAGATCCTGGTCCAGTTGCCTTCAACACGGATTCCTTTCCCTTCTCTCAGACGAGTGTATGCAGATTTGGTAGTTTAATGTCCGCTCTGTGTATGAATTTACACTCTTACGTCCCCCCATTTTTTTTTTTTTTTTGTGTGTGTGATGATTTCCTCCACCATGTGGCGAGGAAGCCATTCCTTTAGGAAGCCTATGTCCCACCCCCCATCCAGCCCGATCATACTAATTACCTTCAAATACGGCAATCCCTCGGGGATGGCTCTTATAGTGTGTTCTTTGAGAATGGGGCCATTCTCCCATCACCGATCAGTCCAGGCGTTAACACTCTCCCCATTCATTGAGATGAGGTATGACTGTATGAGTTCTCTTTTATGAAAGTTTCTCCACTCAACACGGCTCTTCCAAGCCTCGACAGGTCGCCCCTTGTTGCAACTATGCTTCTTTGTCCTCGCTGTTTCATGTAGCTGTTCCAGATAGAGCTACGGCCGCTGGAGAGCTCCCAAGAATGTTTATGTATCAACGCCAGGTTCCAATCCCGCATACTTCTGAGACCCAGGCCGCCTTCCCTTTTGCTGCAGGTCAGTTTGTCCCAGGCCACCAGGGAGACGGGATGGGCCACTACTAGAAATCACTAAATGCACGACGTTCAATTGTGTAAGCTTTATTATTATAGATGACATAGATGATTGTCATGTACATAATGAACGTCATCTTTTAAGTGTAATCCTTGTGCTATGCAGGCTTTGCTAAAGTATGTCATCTATAGCCAGTTCCAGGTTTGCTAAAGAGCGTCAATAGATTACATCACAGATTGTTATCAATGAAGGTTAAGACAATGTTTATGGATGTCACCTATTCAATAAATAATGATGACATTCATTGTCACCTAATTGATGTAGGGGGTGTCAATAATCAACACATTAGTTGTGATTTGAAAAAGAGGGTATTATATTCATGAATATCATTTTTTTAGAAAGGTAACTAGAGTTGATGTTACGTGGCATAGGGTGGCATCCAAGAACTCTCATGGCCTAAACTCAAATATAGTCATATCCATGAATATAGTTGCATAAGTTGACTAGATTACAAAAGAGCTTCTCTCATGGTAGAAAGAATCAAAAGAGATAATTTTATTAAAAAATAATATATACATCATCTCATATGCATTCAACATCTCTTGCATGTTTCGTATCTTTAAGTGGCTAATGATACAAATTACAAAAACTACATCATAAAACTCAGTTTTAAATAAGTCCTTAAAAATAAGGATATTGTAGCAGCTGTGGTTGTAGAACTCGTCGTAGCTACTGCAGGCCTCATCTGTTGCGGGAGTTGGTAGGAACAAGCCGTCATATCATTCATACGGCGGGTACAGTGGCATCACAGCTGATGCCCTGGATGTTGGATCATCGTACAGGAGACAAGGCTGTCCTCATAACAGACCTGGTCAACGGCTGTCTTCCATAGTCAGATGCATATCCATTATAACATGCAGTATCCCAGCCACTCCACAACATGCACCATAGTAATTCATCCCACAGAACTCATACATCAGAGGACAGTTGCCTCTGTTTGGATTACTTCTGCCTTCTAGGATAAGCTTCGTGGCTATATTATTCTAAAACACGGATTTACAGTTAGCGCCTTGAAATCTTAGTTGATTAGACGAAACTGAATGAGCAGAAGAGATATGAGAACGTGCCATGTAAGTAGAGCTAATTGTATGGCAACCAAGGTGCTTAATCAGAAACAAGCATGTCCACAAATAACCAGCTTTTCCTGCAAGAAGCTCACTAGAGGCGCCGTTAGGGATTCTTATCTGTTCATATGAGAAAAGTTGCTTGTAGTCAAGCAACATCGATGGCTGGTATACCTTCAGAAACAAAGGTATATCAATATACTACCTAATTTATGCACTTGAAGATTAATAAAGGACTAATGAACAGAGAGGCTTCCACAGCTGCACGCTATATATACTGTTTGCATAAGTTGCTGACATAATTGCAAACATAAACTGTTCACATGTTGTCATGTCGATTTAGAACGTTATAGAACTGCATAAAATAATTAGAATTGTAAATGTCTCCATTTTTTTACCTAATTTTCAAATTGTGAACAAGATAAAGATTTTCAAAAACTCAGAATCACTGAGAATAGCTGCATCACCACGACATACCAATATACTGCATAATATAAGTATGACAAAATGGGTTATAATTTATAAATGGCAAATGGTTAATGTTATAGACATAAACTGTTGGTTTCGATTTAGAATATTGATGGAGACATGCATTTTATAGGCTAAAAGAATTGTGAATATCTGATGTGACTGTGGAAGAAGAACGACATCAGATGTAATGCAGAAAAATTGAATGCAGTCTGAATTGATCATCAACAAAAATAGATATATAATTTATTGATGTGTATCTATTTCTCAATCATAAATAAGGATAAGGCTTCAGAAAGAAAGAATGACTCGACGACGGATATAAAATTATTGATTTTCTGAGACCATGTCTTACATCCATAGCCTCAAATTCTATGCAGAAGCCACAAATTACTTACGCTGTGGAAAGCCTTTAAGAACAATTCCCGATTGGCTTGATCTCCAAGATACGTAGCTGCCACAGCACCAATTGAGCAGACACCAACACGCCCACAGATGAAGCTTATGTCACAACTCCACTCTGGCACGCAACCTTCCCCGCTGACTGATTCATCGTAGCACATTCGAGCGATACGAACAGATAGCTCCAGGTGCCTTCGGTGGTTAACCATATAGAGGTCGCTCCTACTTCTTCTGACCTGGTGGTACTTGAGCAATAGATCTTCTCCCGGTGGTTATTCTTCAGCTGCTGCATCCTCGTCGTCGGTATCTGCCGCCTCGCTTTTGGGCCTTTCGGCTGTGCCGCTAGTGGCAGTGGCTCCCGGCGCAGCAGTTGACCCTTGATCTCGTCAATGACCTCAAACCCCCTGGCAGACTTGTTATTAGGCAATGTCATTTTCTCCCCAATGAAGCCAGCCGTGTCATCTAGAAAAACTGACCCGTCGCATCCCTGCAAGAGTAAATTACCTGATTTATAAACCCACTGTAAGGGTTGATCTTCTAGAGAAATATTAGCATCATATACTACGGATCGTACATTGACGAAGCAATCATGGAAATGCAGCCGAATGATGGAGGCGCCAACTCAGGGATCTCGATAGATGGCTTGATCCACAACGCCTCGTATCGTCGGTAAGGCGCCCGGGCATATGTCATCATAGTAGTCAGCTCAAAGATGACTATTTCCCTACGCTGCGATGGTGGAGATCATGACAATCATCAACATGCCACTACTGAAAAATAGGGTATAGATGACATTCAAATATGTAACCTTTTATTGAAAAGGTGACATGATTACCCATTACCTAAAAAATGTATGTCACCTATTTAGAGTGGCCTTTGTGCAAGGTAGCCTATTTGATTAAACGTCATCTATTAGTGGTTTTCACATTCCAAAATATGGTAATACATGACATCATAGTATATCACCCACATTGAAAGAACCACACACATTGATGTCACATATTTCATTAGTAGTGAAGACAGTCTTTCTCAAAAAGCTAATACGCCATAGGCATGTATATATGTACAGACATGTATGTACGTATATGTACAGACATGTATGTACGTATATGTACATGTACTGCCTAACAAAAGACAGAAATTACAAAAGACAATGAATTGCAACCAAATATTTTTAAAGTAAAAAATTATATATAAGATCTCATTGTTTGTACATTGATACTTCGTGGACATCAATAAAAAAGTGGCAACATGTTCCTTTTCCTGTACATTATCTACATAGATCAATTACAAAATTTTGACAAAAACATTTGTGCATGTTTTTTCCAAAGAACTAGTAGTTTCTTTGTATCCCAAACCTCTGGCCAGCTCAGCACTACCCCCACAGCTGTTCACCCTATAGCCCATATCTCACGAGCCTCATCTCCCCAACTGCCATAGACGCACATGTCCACACATCCTCACCCTCAAGTACTACGGAAGATACATGTTTGACAGCTAGAGCTACTAAAGATGTTTATCTTATGCGGTGACGGGCATCTTGATCATCTTTACAGAGTAGGACACATCCTCGACCTTCTTCTTCACGCCGTCCCAGAGCTCGGGAATTGCCTCCTTGATGTTTTGGATTCTCTCAAGGGAGTGATCTGCGCCTTTAACGCGGTGGGAGGTGCCAACTAGAACCGTGTGCATCCCCGTGACCTTGCCAGACTGGACATTGCGAACGCTGTCCTCGAAGAAGATCTGAAGAAAGTAATAAAAGTCAATGGAAGATCATGTTAAACGTGTCTAATTGGCACATAACCGAAACAATATGAATACCATCTTTTAACCTAATGAAAATCAGAACTAGCAAGCAGCTGTTTTCTTACAGTTCTTTGAGGGTCAATGTCCGCGATCCTCAGCACCTCTTCAATGGACTCCAGGGAAGGCTTGCAGAGAACCAGCGTCTTGGGTAGCTCCTGTGCATCGCCGCCTTGAGCAAAGTGGCCGGCAATATCAAAGATGTTGCTACAGTCGGTTGATGTGCAAGGTGGGTTCAGCGTCTCAAAGCAGATGATCCCTTCAAAGCAGTCTTCCAGCCCAAGGCAGCTCAGTGCTTTGGCGGCATGGACTCTGTCAGCGTTGGTGAATATGGGGGGGAGCAACAAACGATGTCAGATGAATAATTGATGTACTTATATTAAATCTCTTAAATGTTACCATCAATACTAGGAAAAACCGTACAAACATGTCCATCTATAAATAATTGAGTTGCAAAAATAAAGCACTTACCACTCTACGGAGAGGCAGATTCAGCAACAGATGCTTGAGCACAGGGTCAGGCTTCATATTCTCATAGGGTAGTCTCCCATGGACAAAATTGGAAAATTGGAAAGAACCCATATATCAGTTACTTCTAGAGACATAAACAAAGAGATGATACACCAATCCATTTGACAAGGGATGAAAAGGGTGAATACCTGTGATATTCATCATAGTCAAAATTGTATCCAATTGCCTGCACAATTGAAGGGAAAAGAATATGAAATCCGCCTCTGCTTTTCCATCAGATTAAGGAACACGAGAAAACAAGAACATCAAATACGAGACATCTAGTCCTTGCATACCCTGAGACCAGCCATGGTAGTTCCATAGTTTTTATATAAGAGGTTCCCAAGTTCAATTACTTTGCTCTCGTCGATCCCAAGCCTTTCGATCATGTAATCTGCATGCAATGAAGAAATGTGTCAAGCCATACGGAAATGCATTTATTTCTTTCTTATTTTGACTTCTACTAATTAAGAAACAGAAAACTAGGTTGAAGTTACCACGGTCATTGAATTTAAGGCAACAAAAATAGAAGAACAAGGGTCTCCTCTCCTCTAGTACTAACTAGTAATAATATAAAAGAGGAAATCAAGGAAGCTGTACCCCTAATATTCTTGCCACAAGCTTCCGCTAGGCCGGAGCTCCGGGGGTAAAGCGTGTCGTCAAGATCTGTTAAACCGCAACACGTTAACAGGAAATCAAAATAACTGCATAAATTTCAAGGAAGCAAGAAACGAGGGCACGCCGGTAGTACATACCAAAGAGAAGGCAGTCGAATTTGAGCTTCTGGTATCGGCCGGAAAAATGATGGATTCCTCTCGGTTTACAGCTCCTATAAACCAAAAATAGATTTTCTGCTAAAGGATTTAGGATTGCAATCCAATACAGTAGAACACAGCAAAGCAAACGTGCCCAAAATTGTATCATATGCAGGGAAAAATAACAACGCAGTTCTTTCAAAATCACCTTCACGTCTCCCTCTCCAACTTCAGCAGTTTTTATTCCCTCGAAACAAGCAAGGGCACTTTCTTTGGAACTAAAAGCAACAAAACCAAAATCCTTTCTCTTCTTTTTACTGAAATTACGAGAAAGCTGAACTTTCTCTATCTCATTATGTTGTTTACACACTTCTTTAACTTTCTCTTCATCCCAGGAAGATGGAATACCATCCAGATAAACAGTTTTGACCTGTTAACAAAATAAAAACTTAATTAGGACGAAGGTAATAGTACTGAGGGTGATACTAACACATACAGGACAAACTACAAACAATGGAATCGATACTTTCATGATAACAGTTGAACACTTGCCAATTCATTTACATGAATTTATTTAAAACAATTATTTGCATAACTCACATTTAAGACAGTCGGCAAAGAACCTAACAATATGATTAAGCACCTCATATACATGAAGTTTGTAAACACTTCTGTTGATTAAACATCCATGTGACTAAAACAAGCGATGCATTAAATAATGCCTAAACTATATACTTTTGGTCTAACAGAATGTTCTAAAGAAGGGCAGAAAAAAGAGTATTGGGAGGAGATAATGTATTCTGAGAAAAGAAAATGTTCTTACAATCTTCATCTTGGCTAATCTATAAATAACCTATCTGCGCCTTCCAGCAAACATGACTTGTCATTCTTGATTGTCCTAGATGCATTAACCAGCTAAGAGCACATGATTTTTTACAGAATTGCTACTTATAGACCTAAAATATATAGCAATAAATAGACGACTGGAAAACGAGTAGCAAATACTTCATATGCCGATCTGAACAGTCGAACATTCTGTAAATTAAATAAGATAGTCTTGCAAGGTCCATTATTATAGCTATACTTATAAATGGATACCAGGACAGCTATACCTATTACATGGATAGTAGGAAAACTTTGTGGATTGTATCTCAAATAGGGATAACACCAAAGATTGATGAGTTTATTCTGTAGATTTAGTTGTGAACTGAAATAGTCAAAAAGGATAGCCTTCCCCCTTTTCCTTCAAAAGCAGCAAGGAATGTTTTGCCTGTAAACATAGCATAGGCTAAGGTTGTAAGAACCAAATTGGTGAGTGAATCGGTGAGGCTTTCAGTTCTAGGTTCAGTGGTTGGACCGGCTCAACCGATGACATCAGCATGGCGCAATTAATTATGTTTAAAAATCATGTAATACATGGAAAATCAAGGAAAAGTAAACATATTAAGATGAATATTGGAAAATAGCGTAGTAATGACTAATTTTCAATTTCACACTACATTCTCTTGCCAAATTATGGTGGAAGGACAAGGAGAAATGAGAACATCTGGAGGGGGGAAGGGGGGCAATTGAAAATAAACAAAATTGGGTTTGGGGTCATGGTATACACATGGCCAAGAACCGACTAGATCACTGGTCCTTAAGTTCAGGGTGGTTTGAAGTCAGTTTTGGGTTTTTGAGAATACTACAGACGACGTTTCGATTCTGACAAGCAAGGTCTAGGCCATTATTTCCTGTTCCCGGTCCCCATATGATTTCAGACTTATTGATTTCAGACTAAACCTTGCAACTCTCAGGTTACAAGGGGCATGCAGGAGCAGCAACATGGTAAAATAAATTATGCAGCATACATAACTCAGTATAAAGACTATAAATAGAACAGTCCATATTCGACATTGTCCAAGAAGGTGCTACATAGCATTTATGAACAAGTGCTTTCTTAAATTCAAATGATTGTTATACCTTTGGCTTGCATCAACTATGGCAATCGAGATCATGCTCTGGTCGAGTCTTCACTTGAGCATCCTTCATCTATGTGATATGAAGCCAAAAAGAAAAAGAATTAGTTAACTACGATAGCTACACTTGGGCTTACAAAATACCATGGCTCTCACCTAACCCCCTTAGGCTGTAGGTGGGCTGCTTTAAAATGGGTCCCTAATTATCATACCTTGTATTTCTTCTCATAGCCACCAATGATTCTATACATGGCTGCTTTCGAAAAAATAAAGGAAATACACATAGCACACACAAACACACTAATTCATCATTTTGTCCCTTCGGAAGAACAAAGGAAATACACATAGCATACACAAACACACTAATTCATCATTTTGTCCTGATCAAGAACATAATGCATGTTTTTGATCATGTGCATCATCCAAAGGGGGTATGGATTTCACATGCTAGAAAAATACATATCCAAAATTTGGAAACATAACTACAAAACAAATATAATTATAAAAGAAGAAAATTGCAACTGCGACGAGCTAGCAGGAAAAGATATATTGGTTCTAAAAATTAGTTATACAATAACATCTAATCCTAGACACTAACGTGCTCTATTTCCATGAACCATCGTTGTTGAGTTGTTGCTTTGTTGACCTATGCACAAAGTTGTTATTCCTACAATATTCTAGTTTTCTAGTTCTTTTGAGCTTAAACATAGCATAAGCACGTTGTTCTACCTACAGTTGTATTGTAACGAAGTCACAAACATATATCCAAATATAGTTCACTAACTAGGCATGGAAAAACAAAATCTCTACCTACCTGGATACCCAACCCAACACTACCAGCAGTTCACGTTTATCCAATTCGGATCGGGTAGGTTAGATTACAATTTAGTTCAGGTCAATTTGTGTTATACAAAGAGAGAAGCCAACAGAATTGAAGACAATTAAACAGACTTTACGACTTAGAAGTGGAAGAAAACAGATGTTGGAATAAACCTGGAATAGAAGAAGGGGCCGAGTCTGTAGCGGGATCCTTCCATGAGCGCTCAACAGGGAATAAGCGTGGGGGTTCGCTAGCAGCCTCCGTTCCCACGAGCTCCTTTACGACGTCGGGGGATCTGCAGGCGTTTTTCCTGTTTGCTTCTGTTGATTCCGATCAGCTACCTTGCCTGCGTTCGGTTCATCTATACCCTCTAAATCAACTGCACGTTGAAGCTGCCATCTCGCCCAAATCATCTGCTGTTGTAGAGCTCGCTGACACAGGGAACCATGGGCCCTCGGTGACTCCCGAAGGATGTGGAACCGTAAGGAAAGGGGGCGAGGGTGGGTAGCCAGAATAGGATGTGGAGTCAGGCAGGCGGAGGCCACGGAGGGTGGCGACACAGAGGAGGCAAAGCGGGAAGCTGAGGGAGGCGGCGGAGGCCACGGAGGGCGGCGACACAGAGGAGGCGAAGCGGGAAGCCGAGGGAGGCGGCGGAGGACACAAAGTCGGAAGAGGGGTAGCGGGAGAGAACAAGGAGTTGAAGGGGCACCGCGAGATTAGTTCGCGTGAGTGGTGAGAGTGGGCATAATGCATTGAATATTGAGGTATGACATCGCAAATTGCACATATTTACCCGCAGTTTAGTTGTATTTTGAGTATTGAATCACGACCTAGGATTGCGAGGGAGAAAGTCATTTTCCTCCAGGGATTAAACATTTCATATTTTACATGCTAGTCCTCATACTTCAAAACAACATACATGAGCGATGTTTTCATTTAACCTAGACATATACATTGAGCTTCTTCTTTTTTATGATGAGGAGCCCCTCCTAGGCAAGACCACTATCAGAACTGAACCAGCCAAGGATAGACCCAACTCAAATTATATTTTAATAATCAAAATTGTGTATGTTAAATTGTATAGGATGAACTAGGTCTCATTTATGTCAATATAGGATAAATTAGGGAAACTAAGGTTTGATTAGGTCAATATATGAAGAATTCGGAGAGTGATATGGGGGAAGAGATCTGCTTTAGGGACATTAGGTCCGTTTTGGCTACATTAGGCCTCATTTAGGTAAATGTACATCAAATTTGGGAAAGTTAAGGTCTATCGAGTTTATGTTATGCAAGATTAGGTTTGGTATAGGTCAAATTAGGTCAGATAGAATTTAACTTGCCAAGATAGGTCAAATTAGTGTCATTTATGTCTATTTTAGATCATGTTATGTGTGTTTTACGTGAAGGTATAATGGTTACAAGTTAGATATAATTGCTAGGACATACATAGTAATGTATCTATTTGAATATAGCTAGATATGTACATGTTTGGTAGTTGATCTTGATACTAACCTATCTATTTGATGCGTACTAGTTTGTAAGTCTGAAAGATGACAAATATTTGTCAACTGAAACAGACCAGATTACAAATAATAATCTCAATCAGTTGGGGAAGATAAACAATGATAGGTTTGTTCATGAATAAAGATGATCATCACACAAACACTGAGTGGATGTGGATGAGGTTATTATACATTCATATGACAATGAGCATCAATTGAGATGTTTCTAACACAAATGAAAGTGAACATCAACTACTTTAAATTCAACAAGTTATATTTGATTCTACATGTTAGCATATGTGGAATCAGTAATTTATTTGTACATGTAGTATATTTTTTAAATTAATGTTATACAAGACTCATCAGATTGCTACTCTTTATTGCAAGCATAGAGAATGAAATCTTCTATGTGGCCTCAATGTTTTATATTTTGAAAAAATGCATGCAGTTCAAGGTCTATGTCGCGATGATAATGCACATACATTATGTTCATGATGTCATACTACAATATAACTGTAATGGGACACTTTACCGATGTAGGATATGTGGGGCATGCATCTCTTTCTTGCTTTCCTTATAGAACTTGCCATGGCTATATCATGATAGTGTCCTCAAACATCAACTCCCTAAAAATGAATTCGTGAGGAGCCAGGGCCCATATCGTGAGCGTCCTCTCATAATAACTCCTTATAAATACATTTCTGAGGATACATGCCCCATACAATGGCATTTTTCTCTCATAACAAGTCTCTAGAAATGCATATGTTAGGTTCCATGGCCCATATCATGACAGTGTCCTCTCACAGTAAGTCCCTGAAAATTCATTTAGGAGAAATATCATGACAATGTCCTCTCATCGGAAGTCCCTATAAATGCATATGGGAAGAGCCAAGACCAATATCATGAGAGTGTATTTCCAAATAAAGTCCCCAAAAATACATTTTGGAGGATCTATGGCCATATCATGACAGTATTCGCTCACAACAAGTCCATTGAAATGCATTTGTGAGGAGTTGGGGACCATATCATAACATTGTTCTCTCACAACAAGTTCCTTAAAATGCATTTGTGAGGAGTCAGGGCTCATATCATGAGAATGTACTTCCACAACAACTCCCATGAAATGTATTTTTGAGGAATTGGGGAGCATATCATGATAGTGTCCTATCACATCAAGTTCGCAAAATTACTTCCGGGTGGAGATATGACCCATACATGACACTGTCCTCTCATAGCAAGTCCCTAGAAATACTTTGATCAAAGATGTGTACAAATGTATTGTCCTCTTATTTAAGGGAATTTCTGTGAGTGGACATCATCATGGTTGGCTTACAACTCTCACTTGATGGGCTTGCAACTCTCACTTGTTGGGCTACAACTCTCGCTTGTTGGGCTTGTAGCTCTTGCATGTGGGGCTTGCAACACTTACTTGATGGGCTTTCAACTCTCACTAGTCAGGCTTACACCACTCACTTGTAGGGCTTGCATCTCTTGCTTTCTTGTCTTGCAGCACTCGTCATGGCCCATGTCATGATAGTTTTGTCTCACAGAACTCCCTAAAAATACATTTTTGAGGATTCAGAGCACACATCATGAGAGTGTCCTCTCACAACAACTCCCTAGAAATCCATTTGTGAAAAGACATAGATTATATCATGACACTATCCTCTCACATCATGGAGTCGTTAGAATTGTATTTTTCACTATCATGGATCATATCATGATAATGTCCTCTCACATTTAGTTTCTAAAAATGCATTTGGCAGGAATATTATGACATGTCCTCTCATAGTAAGTCCCTGGAAATATATATGGGAGGAGTCATGGCCTATATCATGATACTTTCCTCTCACAGCAAGTCCCCAAAAATGTAGTTGGGAGGAACCAGGGGAAATATCATGACATTGTCCTCTCTCCACAAGCCCCTCTCTAGATATATTAGAATGTCCATGTACTCTCTCTTTCACGGGATGGATTGTAGACTAAGTTCGTTCATTAATGTACATGTATCTGATGTAAATTGAACTACATATGAGAACAAGATTTGATTATAGTTTTAATGAAGTTGAATAAGATTGGTGATATCTAAATGTGGGATCCTTAATGTGACATTGATTTATAAATTTGTGAAGAAAGAAAAAGAAAAAAATTATCTGTGTTTTTTCGTATATTGTTTAATTGCCTTTGTCAAGAATTCATTGTTTTATTTCATAATCTGGGTTTAGGTTTCGGGATTATCTCTAATGGTTGATATTTATGTTGATCAGAAGAGAGGTCCGGACAGCCATATTATGAGAACGTTCTCTCACAACAAGTCCAATAAATGTATTTTCTAGGAGCTAGAGCCCATATCATGATATTGTCCTCTCACAACATGTTTGTGAAAATACTTATGGGAGGAGCTAGAGCCAATATCATGACAATATCTTCTCACAACAAGTCCCTAGATATGAACTTTTGAGGACAATCTTACTTGTGGTCATAGAACTAAACAAGTAAAGGCAACTACCATCATGAAAACATTATTCAAATATAAAGACAAATTTTGTTACATTAAAATGCATTTTTAGGAGCCATAGCCTATATCATGATATTGTCCTCTCACAACATGTTTGTAAAAATACTTATGGGAGGAGCTAGGGCCCATATCATGACAATATCTTCTCACAGCAAGTCCCTAGATATGAAATTTTGAGGACATTCTTACTTGTGGTCATAGAACTAAACAAGTAAAGACAATTATCATCATGAAAACATTATTCAAATACAAAGACAAATTTTGTTACATTAAAATTTTTTGTAACATCAAATATAAACCTAAGGGATATGGATCTAATTGCTAGATCAACCCCTATAGGAGGTGGATCAAGAGAGGGAAGGAAAGAAGAGGGAGGAAGGAGAGATCAGTGAATTGAGGAAAGAAGAGGGAAGAATGAGATATCAATGAACCCAAAAAATGCATTTGAGAAGAGCCACGCCCCATATCATGATAGTAACCTCACACCAAGTTCTTAAATATGCATTTGGGAGGACCCACCACCCATTTCATGATGGTTTCCTCTAACAGTAGGTCCCTGGATATGAATTTGTGAGGTGCCAGATCCCATATCATGACGGTGTCCTCTCACAGCAAGTCCCTAAAAATATATTTGGGAGGAGCCTCACCCCATATAATGACAGTGTCATCTCACAACAAGTCCCTAAAATGCATTTGGGAGGAGCCACAACCCATATCATGAGAGTGTCCTCTCATAGAAAGTCTTTAAAAATGAATTTGTGAGGATCTAGGGCCCATATCATGGTGGTGTTCTCTCACAAGTACCTAAAAATACTTTTGGGATGAGCTACGACCCATATCATGATAGTGTCCTCTCACAACAAGTCCCTTATAATGTATCAGGGAGGTTTCAGGACCCATATCATGGCAAATGTCATCTCACAACATGTAGTGATAGTGTCCTTTCACAACATGTCCCTTCAAATGCATTAAGGAGGATACATGGCCCATATATTGACATTGTCCTCTCATAATAATTCCCTAAAAATGCATTTCGGTGAAGTTTGGGCCCATATCATGACAACGTCCTCTCACGCCAAGTCCTTGAAAATATATTTGGGAGGTGGCATGGAGAAGATGATCACAATGTCATCTCATAGTAAGTCCTTAAAAATTCATTTGGGAGGTGTTAAGTCCCATATCACGACAACGTCCTTTCACAACAAGTCCATGAAAATGCATTTGGGAGGTGTCATGGCCCATATCATGGCAAATGTTATCTCACATCAAGTCCCTAAAAATACTATTGGGAGGTGCCATGACCCATATCATGATAGTGTCCTTTCACAACATGTCCCTTCAAATGCATTAAGGAGGATCTAGGGCCCATATATTGACAGTGTCCTCTCATAATAAGTCCCTAAAATGCATTTCGGTGAAGTTTGGGCCCATATCATGACAACATCCTCTCACACCAAGTCCTTGAAAATATATTTGGGAGGTGCCATGGAGCATATGATGATAATGTCATCTCACAGTAAGTCCTCAAAAATACATTTGGGTGGTGTCAGGTCCCATATCATGACAACTCCCTCGCACAACAAGTCCATCAAAATGCATTTGGGAGGTGTTAGGGCCCATATCATGACAAATGTTATCTCACATCTAGTCCTAAAAAATACATTTGGGAGGTGCAACGACCCATATCGTGATAGTGTCCTTTCACAACATGTCCCTTCAAATGCATTAAGGAGGATACATGGCCCATATAATGGCAGCATCCTCTCATAATAAGTCCCTAAAAATATATTTGGTTGAGGTTTGGACCATATCATGACAATGTCCTCTCATGTCGAGTCCTTGAAAATACATTTGGGAGGTGCCATGACGCATATGATGACAATGTCATCTCATAGTAAGTCCTTAAAAATGCATATATGAGGTGTCAAGTCCCATATCATGACAACGTCATCTCATAGCAAGTCCATTAAAATGCATTTGGGAGGTGTCAGGGCCCATATCATGACAAATGTTATCTCACATCAAGTCCCAAAAAATGCATTTGGGAGGTTCCACGACCCATATAGTGATAGTATCCTTTCACAACACGTCCCTTCAAATGTATTAAGGAGGATACGTGGCCCATTTATTAGCAGTGTCATCTCATAATAATTCTCTAAAAATACATTTCGGTGAAGTTTGGGACCATATCATGACAACATCATGTCACGCCAAGTCCTTAAAAATACATTTGGGAGGTGTCATGGAGCATATGATCACAATGTCATCTCATAGTAAGTCCTTAAACATGCAATTGGGAGGTGTTAGGTCCCATATCATGACAACATCCTCTCACAACAAGTCCATGAAAATGCATCTGGGAGGTGTTATGGTCCATATCATGATAAATGTTATCTCACATAAAGTCTTTAAAAATACAATTGGGAGGTGCCATGACCCATATCATGATAGTGTCCTTCAAATGCATTGAGGATGATACATGGCCAATATATTGGCAGTGTCCTCTCATAATAAGTCCCTAAAAATATATTTGGTTGAAGTTTGGGACAATCTCATGTCAATGTCCTCTCACGTCGAGTCCTTGAAAATACATTTGGGAGGTGCCATGGCGCATATGATGACAATGTCAATCCACATTAAGTTCTTAAAAATGCATTTAGGAGGTTTCAGATCCCATATCATGACAACATCCTCTCATAACAAGTCCATCAAAATGCATTTGGGAGGTGTCAGGGACCATATCGTGACAAATGTTATCTCACATCAAGTTCCAAAAAATGCATTTGGGAGGTGCCACGACCCATATAGTCATAGTGTCCTTTCACAACATGTCCCTTCAGATACACTAAGGAGGATACATGGCCCATATATTGGCAACATCCTCTCATAATAATTCCCTGAAAATGCATTTCGGTGAAGTATGAGCCCATATCATGACAACATCCTCTCACAACAAGTCCATGAAAATACATTTGGGATGTGTCATGGAGCATATGATCACAATGTCATCTCATAGTAAGTCCTTAAAAATGCATTTGGGAGGTGTTAGGTCCCATATCAAGACAAAATCCTCTCACAACAAGTCCATGAAAATTTATTTGGGAGGTTTCAGCGTCCATATCATGACAAATGTTATCTTACATCAAGTCCCTAAAAATGCATTTGGGAGGTACCATGGCCCATATCATGATAGTGTCCTTTCACAACATGTCCTTTCAAATGCATTGAGGAGCCATGGCCCATATATTGACAGTGTCCTCTCATAATAAGTCCCTGAAAATGTATTTCGGTGAAGTTTGGGCCCATATCATGATAACATCCTCTCACTCTAAGTCCTTAAAAATACATTTAGGAGGTGTCGTTGCACATATGATGACAATTTCATCTCACAATAAGTCATTAAAAATGTATTTGGGTGGTGTCAGGTCTTTTTTCATGACAACATCCTCTCATAACAGGTCCATCAAAATGCATTAAGGAGGGGCCAGGTCCCATATATTGATCTTGTCCTTTCATAATAAGTCCCTAAAAATACATTTGGTTGAAGTTTGGGCCCATATCATGACAATGTCCTCTCACGCCGAGTCCTTAAAAATACATTTGGGAGGTGCCATGATGCATATGATTACAATGTCATCTCAGAGTAAGTCCTTAAAAATGCATTTAGAAGGTGTCAGGTCCCATATCATGACAACATCCTCTCATAAAAAAGTCCATCAAAATGTTATCTCACATCTAGTCCCAAAAATGCATTTGGGAAGTGCCACGACCCATATCGTGATAGTGTCATTTCACAACATATCCCTTCAAATGCATTAAGGAGTATACATGCCCCATATATTGGCAGTGTCCTCTCATAATAAGTCCCTGAAAATATATTTGGTTGAAGTTTTGTCCCATCTCATGACAATGTCCTCTCACATCAAGTCCTTGAAAATACATTTGGGAGGTGCCATGGCGCATATGATGACAAAGTCATGCCACATTAAGTTCTTAAAAATACATTTAGGAGGTGTCAGATCCCATATCATGATAACGTCCTCTCATAACAAGTCCATCAAAATACATTTGGGAGGTGTCAGGGCCCATATCGTGACAAATGTTATCTCACATCAAGTTCCAAAAAATGCATTTGGGAGGTGCCATGACTCATATCCAACAATGCAACATCATGACTATCTCCACAATGCACGTCATGACCGCAATAGAACGTGATACAACAACATTAAAGCAAGGCATCACGACCAACGTGACACATAGGCATCACGACCAGCCCACAACACAACATTGCGACCCACCCTCACAACACAACATTGCAACCTCAACAAACGTAGTGTCGCAACCAGACCAAAATGAAATGTCACGTCCAGAAGCAGAACAGACCATCATGACTGAAACAAGGCCAACCATCACAACCAAAATGAAATGTCCCTAAAAATGCATTTAGGAGGTTCCACGACCCATATCATGATAGTGTCCTTTCACAACATGTCCCTACAAATGCATTTAGGAGGTTTCAAGGCCCATTTCAAGACAAATGTAACCTCACATCAAATCCCTAAAAATGCATTTGGGAGGTGCCACGACTCATATCTCACAATGCAACATCATGACTGTGTCCACAATGCACGTCGTGACCGCGATAGAACATGATGCAAAAACATTAAAGCAAGGCGTCATGGCCAATGTTAGACATAGGCTTCACAACCAACCCACAACACAACGTCGTGACCCAACCTCACAACACAACGTCGCGACCGCATCAAACACAGTGTCACGACCACACCAAAATGAAGTGTCATGTCCATAAGCAGAACGGACCATCATGAATGAAAGTGTTTAAAGTCCTTGATCTTTCTCTCTTTCCTCTTCTACTCCCAACCATTCTTATTCACATAATTCCTAATTTTTATACACGTAACCAAGTCAAATATAATGAGGAAACATTTTTCTACTACAAGTCTTCCTATATACCTCAACTTGTATAACTCATGTTCTCTCTTCTTTTTCAACCAATTGAAATGAATCAAAGTTACAAACCCATAATTATCTCTGGAAAAAAATTCTCACGGATGTCTTTCTTTTTTATACAATTATTAAGAGAAATATGTCTTTCTTCATTTATCTGTATATTCATATTCTAAAGTCCAACAACATATTAAAAATCCAATGATAATGTTTTATTACACTATGAGTAACTTTGATCCTTCTCTACTATAAATAGTTATTTATCAAATAAAAAATATAAATCAATATATTATCACGTCCCCACTATCCTTAATTATCTAGTTTAGTGTCTCATTGGGTCTCCCAAAAAAGGATAGAAGAATATATAATGTGGTAGAGTTGGAGTTCCCTCAAATGCATTTGGGAGAAGTCTAATCTGTATCATGACAGTGTCCTCTCACATCAAGTTCCTTCAAATACATTTGGGAGGAGATATGGCACATATCATATTAACTCCCTTAAAATAAAACTATGAGGATCTAGGGTCATATCATGATAGTGTCCTCTCACATTAGGTTGTGAAAATACTTTGGAGAGGAGCTAGTGCCCTTATCATGATAGTATCCTCTCACAACAAATCTTTGGAAATGCATATTATTGAAGAGGTCCAGTGAATTGCTTTCAAAGCTAATTTTTAAGAGTAATATCTCGCTTTCGATCCGATTAGTAGGCTTATATTCATTTCGCACGACATGCTGTGGGCGATAGGCGAGGGTAGTCGGAAAGCATTTGGGATAATCATCTTTCACGCTGATAGATTTCGCTGCCTGGGGTGTTTGAGGTTGAGGACTCACAGGATTAAGTTGGGGAAATTAAGCCCCCGAAAAAGTGTGCTTGCACAACATGTCCCTTCAAATGTCATTAAGGAGGAGCCAGGGCCTGTATATTGAAAGTTTTCTCTCATAATAAGCCCCTAAAAATGCATTTACGTGAAGCTTGGACCCATATATGCTGACGTCCTCTCACGCCAAGTCCTTAAAAATATATTTGGGAGGTGCCACGGAGCATATGATCTCAATGTCTCTCACAGTAAGTCCTTAAAAATGTATTTGGGAGGAGTTATGTCTCATATCACGATAAGGTCCTCTCACAACAAGTCTATGAAAATGGATTTGGGAGGTGTCAGGGCCCATATCATGACAACGTCCTCTCATAATAAGTCCATCAAAATGCATTTCGGAGGTGTCAGGGCTCATTTCATGACAAATGTTATCTCAGAGCAAGTCTCTAAAAATGCATTTGGGAGGATATGTGACCAATATCATGATAGTGTGCTCTCACAGTAAGTCCCTAAAAATAAATTTGTGAGGAGCCAGTGCCCATATCATGATGGTGTCGTCTCACAACATGTCATTGAATATGCTTTTCGGAGGAACCAAGGCCCATATCATGATGGCATCCTATCACATCAAGTCTTGGAAAATGAATTTGATAGGAGCCACATCCCATATCATGACAATGTCCTCTCCCAACAAGTTGCTCAAAACGTATTTAGCAGGAGTCACATTCCATATCATGACAATGTCCTCTCATAACAAGTCCATAGAAATATATTCGAGAGGAGCCATGACTCATATCATGACAATGTCCTCTCACAACATGTCCCTCAAAACAAATTTGTGAGGATCCATGGCCCACATCATTATGATGTCCTTTCACAATAGGTTCCATGGGACATATGATGATAATGTTATCTCATAGTAAGTCGCAACCCACCCTCACAACACAACGTCACGACCCACCCTCACAATACAACATCGCAATCCATGCTCACAACACAACATCGGGACTGCATCAAACACAGTGTCCTGACCAGACCAAAACAAAGTGTCACGTCCAGAAGAAGAACAGACCACCACAAATGAAACAAGGCCAACCATCACAACCAAAACAACACCAACTGTCTTGACCTCAACATGTCACTGAATATGTTTTTGGGAGGAACCAGGGCCCATATCATTATGGCATCCTCTCACATCAAGTCTTTGAAAATGTATTTGAGAGGAGCCACCTCCAATATCATGACAATGTCCTCTCCCAACATGTCATTGTGATTGCATTTGGGAGGATATGTGACCAATATCATGATAGTGTGATCTCACAATAAGTTCCTAAAAATAAATTTCTGAGGAGCCAGGGCCCATATCATGATGGTGTCGTCTCACAACATGTCGCTGAATATGTTTTTGGGAGGAACCAAGGCCCATATAATTATGGCATCCTCTCACATCAAGTCTTTGAAAATGCATTTGAGAGGAGCCGCCTCCAATATCATGACAATGTCCTCTCCCAACAAGTCATTAGAAATGTATTTAGGAGGATCCACATTCCATATCATGACAATGTCCTGTCATAACAGTCCATAGAAATATATTTTGGAAGATCCATGACTCATATCATGATAATGTCCTCTCACAATATGTTCCTCATAACAAATTTGTGAGGATCCATGGCCCACATCATGATGATGTCCTTTCACAACAAGTCCTTCAAAATGCATTTAGGGGGAGTAATATCCCATATCATGATAATGTCCTCTCACAACAAGTCCCTAGAAATACATTTGGGAGGATCCACAACTAATGCCATGACATTGTCTTCTCACAAAAAGTCCCTAAAAATTAATTTATGAGGAACCAAGGCCTATATCATGATGATGTGCTCTCACAACAAGTCCATGGATATACTTTGGGGAGGAGAGAGGGTCCATATCATGACAATATCCTCTCATAGAAAGTCCCTCAACATATATTGGGAGGTTACAAGGCCCATAACATGACATATATCATCCATAGAAAGTGCATAGAAGTATATTTGAGAGGATTCACGACCCAAATCATGATAGTGTTTTCTCAAAACAAGTCCATGGAAATGTATTACGGAGGATCCATGACCCATATCTTGATAATGTCCTCACGTAGAAAGTCCCTAAAAATGTATTTGGATGGAGTTGGGGTCTATATCATGACAATGTCCTCTCATAAAAAGTATATACAAGTTTGTTTAGGAACCAAGGCCCATAACATGACAATGTCCACTCACATCAAGTCTCTAAAAATGCATTTAGTAGGTGTCAAGTCTCATATTATGACAATGTCCTCTCATAACAAGTCCTTAAAAATGCTTTGATCAGAGACATGCATGTATGCATTGTCCTCATAGTTGTTCATAAATGAGTTGTGTATGAGTTTGGGGACAATTGAAGAACACTCAGTTGGGTGCTTAAGGAAGCCACTGTCCATTTTTATCAATTGGTGTTGGGGGTGGTGGTCTACACAATCTGTTGCCAAGGAGCAATGTGCCTAATAAGACAAAGACATGTTAGCCTTATAATGATCACAAAAGAGACTTGTATGAGTCTGGTGACAATTGTCATGTCAATCGATAGAATTATAATGACTCTCAACAACAATTCGACCGACACATGTCCTTTTTAAATAGAAGACATAAAACTCTTCATATAATTGCTCAAAAGATTACATAAAAGCTCTCACAGAAGTGCGAGCAACAAAGGCATCAAGATTTGTGATGTTGCAAGTTGGACAATGTTCATCACCTAGATACAAGGGAATCATAAGCCGATACCGAAGGATATCTCGATACTCAATGGGTAACATAGACAGACCAAGGCCATCAATAGGAACAACCCTTAAGAAATCTTGTGCGTGATCGGCTTGTAAAGAAGTGAGAATAGCCTCCTACCGTAAGGATAGGTCTCTTGCCATGATTTGTTGGATGACCGTTTTGTAGTAAGCGTCTGCCAAAATAGACTGGGTCTTTGGGGTGTCAGAAGGTGTACTTGTCAATGTATAACAACAAAAAGATGGCAAGATATTGCATATGCTAGCATGTTCTTAGACAAAGGGGAGCCCTGTAGGCACGCATGTAACCTCACACAACATATGGTCTTGGAGATCTGTAGTGTGTATATGAGAGGCAACAAAAGCAAATTTACTGACATCATGAGAGGACTTGAACCCCAATCCCACTATATGCATAGGAAGTGTAGCCAAACACCATTGTACATCACTAAAACACGGGACATCACCAACCACAATACACTCCAGACAATGACAAAGATTGTGATAAAAAATGTCCAATACATGTGTGATAAAAGGAGGTGTTGTACGAAGACCAAACAATAGTTTGGGCGTCCCAAAACAAGACCTAAGAAGAAGAAGCTCATATTGTGGGTCTTGGAGTGAGGACATGCAATCCATCATATCAAGGGTCTTCATCACACATTTCTGGAGAAGTTCCTTTGCAAAGGATGCATCTGTAGAAACTAGGCCACCTAGAATCTTCACTCCACGCTCTAGATGAGAGATGTCAGTAGGAAACAAGCCCACATTCGAGCCTTGTCTAGGGTCATTAGATGGACAAAAAATCTCTGTCTTCTTAGTATTGAGATGAAGACCATACATCGGGCATCGCTCCTGAATGAGGGATAGAGCCTTCAAAACAACCTCTATGTCCCCAATGAGGGTACCATCATCAAGGTAGAAAGAAAGGAGGTAAAGTTGACATGCATCCTTTACCTGTAAAATAAGAGGGTGGAGTCCCAGGGAAAAAATAAGGGGGCCCAATGGGTCACCTTGTACCTCGACAAAATAAAAAAGAGGCTCGCCATGATCCATATAGAGAGAAGATGGAGAGTTGTAGAAAAACTCAACCCATCATGCAATAGAAGGCCAATGAAGATGAACCTCTCAGAATATGGTAGATCTATCAACCATGTTGAAGGCATTGTTGAAGTCAACAAGAGCCATGGTGACCTTAGTACAATGTTGTTGTTCATAACAAGTCGAATGACAGCATGTAGAAGGACCTCAGCACCACTAGAAATACCAACACCACACTGATGATTCTTAAGATAAGGGACAACTTCAGAACTTACACCCTTTGCCGCAACTTTGGATACAAGGTGCCGCCAAATAGTACCGATAGCAATAGGTTGAATGCCATTGTCTAGTGTGAGAAGATGAGTCAATGGAGCACTGGCAATGTAGGGAGCTAGGGAATTGGACAACGACCAGTGACCAAAGATTCACCATAGTTGAAACTGCATTCAAAAAATCATCTTTCACTGTAGCGACATCCCCACACATATAATCAATAAGATGTTGTGCTCATAGGCCATCACGTATGCAAGCGGTCCCTTTCTTGAATGATAAAATGGCTTCTTCAACCATGGAGCAAGAAGCAACAAATGGAGAGCTAGAAATTTGAAACTGAGGTTGTACCAATGGTAGTCGAGGTTGAGGGTGTTTAGTTTCAAGATCTGAATGAGTAGTAGCTTTTGTGGGGGCAACACCACTAGAGGATAGAACACACGGTAGAAAATTGGCTATCTTTGATCTTAGACTTGGCACGTGAAATACAAGATTCAGAAGAATGTTCTCGCCTAATAGGACAACAATGAGCCAAAATCTGAGCCAAGAGTTGTTGAATGCCTTTAGGTCCTGAATTCCAAGTCTCCAAAGCCTTAAGGATCATAAGTTGTTGTAGAGAGATGCGTTTTTGAGAAGATTGTTCTTGAGTAGACTTAGGGGAGAAGCGATACAGAACACATGCTGGAAGCAACAAAAGATGAATCCATGCATCAATAGAGTGTGGGCAAGAAGCCACCTGGAGTAAGTAAGCACGAAGAGTTTTGACAAAGGGCAAATGAAAAAAAGAGGGATGCTCTTTACGGTAGGGACACCCGTGAGGAAGACATAATCTAGAAGATCTGTGTCGAGATGTAGTTGGTCAACAGGCAGAGGCGGTGGCTCAATGCACTGACGAGTTCACAGGGTGAAAGGAATAGAATCTGGAAAGCCAGAATTGATGGGAGTAGGCAAACCAACTATCACATCGAGTGATGCCTCACCAAGTTGTCGAGGTAGAGTGGTAGTAACATTAGAGCCATCAGAAGCTTGATGAGTATATGCTTTAGACCATGGCAGGATGCCAAGGCATACATCACACATCCAACGCTTGGAAGAATAAAGAGCAAACACCAAGCCCTCCAAACATCAGCATACTCCAACGCCTTATGGATTCCATCAACACGACTTAGTGAAGATAAATGAACAACCCGAAGATGATTAGTAAAACAATTAGCTGCTAACAGTTTGCCGCGGCATGTATGGAGGCTCCTAAAAGGACATGAAACTTGTGCAGTAGGTCTAACCATGCAGGATGTAGGCCCCACACGGCAAGGGACCATAGGAACAACCTCACGACTTTTCACCTGTGGCGTAGCATGACAGTCATAATGTGTCGTTGTCGGTGTGGGAGAACTGAATTTTGCCATTAAAGAGAGTAGAATCGAGACATGGAGGGAACCCTCCCGTGTATGGTGGCCAGTAGGGTAGTCCTTCCTGCTGGGTTGACTAGCGCCAAGCTTGCTTAACACACGACTATAGGGAACCATGTATGGGCTGTCGCCTCCGGTGATTGATGCCTTTCTCTAACGTATCGATCCTCAACGTGCTGAGACCTGGACGGCTAGGCACCAGGGATGCTCTGAGCACGCTCGTTCCCTAATCCCTTGCTTCTATGGGCGTGGATACCGAAAAAAGGGCAGCCACCGTTGGTCTGGCCAAGTCCAACAAAAGTCGATAAGTTGAATCAGACTTGAAGTTACCACCAGACCTATCTAGTCACCTTCCATTCGCATTCGAGAGACACTATGGAAGCCGGATCTGGATACTATGGTGTGGGGCAACGAGACGAGCAGAGAACCCCCACCATCAGCGATACCAGGGTAGGTGCAATAATTAATCAGAGGTAGGTGGGAGATAAATAGAATCGGCATCGGTGCCCATGTCACGTGCAGTGGCTCAGCGCCCTCACATCGCGACGTCGTCCAATGCGCGGTGATCAAATAAGTGTTGATATATTCCCATAAAAATATACTCGGGAGGAGCCATGACACATTTCTTCTCACAAAAAGTCCCTTTCAATACATTTCTTAGGAACTGTGGCCCATATAGTGACAATGTCCACTCACAACAATTCTCTAAAAATGCATGTGAGGGTTGGGGCCCATATCACGAGAATTTCCTCTAATAGTAAGTCCCCCGTAATGCATTTGCGAGAGTTCAAGACTCATATCAAGACAATGTCCTCTCATAGTAATTCTGTAAAAATTCTAAGGTTAGGTGACATGAATTTATGTCATCTATAACTTTGGTGACACACATACATGCCACCTAAATGTTACGTCTCCTTGTATATTACACTTGACTAATATACATGTGTAAACCTCCATTAGAACATAGGTGATTCAAATGTATGTCACCTATAGTGTGTCACCCTTTCAAGTATGATAAAATGTCTGTCACCTATGTTGCACAGACTATAGGTGACATACATGCATGTCACCTAAAGTATGTCACCCTTTAAAATATACAAAAATGTATGTCATCTAATTTACGTGGGCCTACACAGATTATAAGTCATGTACAAACATGTCACCTAAAGTGCATAACTTTTTATATGACTGTCACCTATACTATATTTTTTGGTAGTGTGCCACAGAATGCTCCTGGTGCTCTGTGATCAGCAGCCATCTTGAAACAAGCATGGGAGCTGGCACATCGCCTTGCCCTTGCCCAAAGGGCATCCGTTGTTGCGGCAGTGGCTGGTTCTGTAGCTGGACTAGCTGCTGCTCCTACATCAGGGTGTGGTTGTAGGTCATCACCAAGTGGAGCCACTGTTGCTACTGATTCTTTACCTGCAGGGGTTGCTGCATCGGGCATAGGCTGCACTCTAACCACCTCTCACTACCTCTAAATGTTAAGCTATGCACCATGATCAGCAATCAGCAGGCCTGTCGTCATCATAAACATTTTCATCTTCATCATCGTGGATTATCATCCATCATATAGAAAAGAGAAAGCACACATCTATGGGAACAGGTGATTTTCATCATCATGGATTATCATCCATCATCTAGAAAAGAGAAAACACACATCTATGGGAACGGATGATCAGTGCACTTCGGGGTAAGAAGATGTCATTTATGTGATTATCCTTAGATTAATCAGCAAAAGATTACCCAGTAAATCCTCATCATGGTTCTGAAAACATTGGTAGGGTGTCACTCATGCAATATACATTCTTCCTGAGACTCTCGCTACACGTCGGCCACCTTCCCTTATGCATTCATCAAATGGTCCCTGTATTCACCTTCCTTATTGCTCTGGTAGTCTGGCACTAGGCTTGGAAAAGAAGCTCAACCTACATACCTCACTGGGTACACCACTATAACAAAGGATGATAAGTTCAGCAAATTGAGGAATGAAAATTTTGCAGTAAATAAGATGTGAGATTTTATATATATTTAGTCACCTGATTCCATGTCTTGGCGCGCATCTCACATTGTGAATGTAGACATTGGACCTTCCACTTTGGAGTGAGATTCAATCATCTAATGTGAATTCAAATATGTTGGTGCCACAAGAATTCTATATGTCTAACCATTAACAAGTAAAATCCTCTCAGTATTCGTTATCAGCGCAAAATAGAGATATTGACTATGTGAGATTTCTAATCAACATGGTCGTGATGTAGCATTTATTTAAGACAGAAATATATGTGGACATTAGAGGTTAGCTCCAATAAGATATATACTATTTTATCTCATAAATCAACCACATTGAAAGAAATATAGAAGATGAATCCATTGAGGTTCCTTTTCATCTAGTATAGCTACTGTCAAATGACAACCGTGACCATGTGGGCACAATGTATAAGGAAAGATTCATACCAACAAGTATTGAAGGGTTCATTCAGTAGCCTAGTCGAGATCAAATCTTGTTGTAGCAAAGCATTTTGTGGATCCTTCCCCATGTCCACCAACATCCTCAATGCCTTCAACAAACTACATGAAATGAAATATTAAATAGGACATATTATAGTAATGGCAAAAATCTGGAACTAGCATCGATGAATGGAACCACTATGTGATCTTAACATCATATCAATCTGTTCGTGTCAGATGGGTGAGAGTTATTACTAGAAAAAGGACCAATTGTGAATAATATATATATATATACATATATATATATATATATATATTCAGGTACTGGGATGGAAACTACCTTCTTCGCTCTCAAATACCAAAAGAAATTCCAACAAACCACTATAAAAGACTTTATCTGCATTGAGTTTCTTAATTACCTGTACAAAACAAAGTATTTTTTTATGTATGTACAGAACGTAAGAAATGGCTGGTAAAGAAAGCAAGAAATGCATTTTGATGGATTCAACTTGCCTAAAAAGTAGACGTATTCAAGTCAATTGAAGCCAAATCAATCAAAGGATTCACCATTAATTCCCCCACCCTAATTGTGGGTCTCCCAACCACATACATAATTAAAATAAAACAAACAAAGACATATAACATGATTAACTTTTGTTCTACATATATGACACATAAAAATATAGATATTTTTATTTCATGCAAACTGCACACAGAAGTTCTAGAAATGTAACAAATAAATTAAATGGTACCGAGAACAAATTACTAAAATCTATCTATACATTATCTAAATGAATAGGAAATAAAGTGTTTTGTGTAAACAAAATACAAAGAAAAATTTAGATATGAAAAAGTCTTCCTAAGAAACTAATAACTAAACCTAGAACTCTAATGGGAAGTAGATCATTAATTTCTAATCACTCAGTTGATCCGTGCTTTCTGGTGGAGTGGATGATTGTAGAATGTGTGAAGACCGACCCTACAAAAGAAAAAAAAATAAGCTACAAGTGTCCAATCCCTGTTAAACAGTTTAGTCTTGCTTATAACTTAAGTAGAATAAGTAGAATAATCAACTTACCGCATTTCGAAGAATAACCTATCGGAGAGCATGCCTTCTTTCAACAAAATTCTTTTTTCCATTTCTTCTCTCCTAGTAGTACATACAAAAATAAATGTTAATAATTTTTGCCTAATGAAAATAAAGTATATGAGGTGTAAGTACCATACCAGTACAGCTATTCTTAAATTAGCTTCAGCAAGTTCTCTATTACTATCCTCTAGCTCCCTTTTGGTATCTTTCAGTTGTTGTTGAAGTTCTATAACAATGCCATGTAAAACTTCTTTTGCTTTCTGATTTTGTATATCTCGACGAGATATGGTGGCACCAAAGCCTCTTTCAAATCCTCCGCGATGTTTTCCAATCACTTCATCCAAAAATGATGAAAACTCTAATGGATCACGTGTCTTGTCTAGCCCCCGACTTATGCATTCATCAATAACTTTTTGCTAATGATCATTGGTAAATTTAAAAAGTTAGTGTAATTCAAAAAAATTATATAATAAATTAAAATAGGATATTTCACAACTTACAAGAATGTCTTTAGTGTCTTTGTTGGGAAATTTTTGCTTCTTATCTAGATGGCCTGAGACGTATACCTCCAATGCTGGATGCTCCTTTTTCTAAATATTTAGTACAAGATTAGAGAATATAAGATTAGAGAATAGACAATACTTTCTGGATAGCTTGTAAGATAGAAACATCATTATAAATTAATTATATATATATTCATACTTGTTTAAAGTGATGGCTTGCAAAAGAAATAGGTCCATGCGTATAGGTAGGCCTTACTATGCTTCGGATGCTCTTATTTTTAGCCGACAATTCCTGAAACAAGTATAATAGTTATGTCATATCATATTTGATGATAAATAGTACAATACAAAGTATTATCACCTTGTTCTTTTCGTTGTTCCAGTATTGCAACAATTCTTTCCATTGCTCAGCATCAATTCTTTTGTCTCCACAAGTTGAGGCTTGTTCCTCTATAGTCTTATTTTCATCATAATATTTGCTCTTCGGGCTATATCTCCAAGTTCTCAGTTCTTTTTGCATAATTCTTTTACAAGCAGTTACAACACCATCTAGAGGAGCCTGGGTTTCCCCATCTTCCATTACAAATTCAAAATCATCCTACCAAAATTTTAAGTAACAAAATTTCCATGTCATCAATACTTATATTATTCATTTACAAACACATGCACTTAAATTTAACTATAATGTTACATACCTTTAATTTCTCCATCACCTTCTCAAAACTTCTTTGATGTTTTTGTCCCCAAATTTTAGCTATAGGAAATTGCTCTGCGCGTCTAGCGTACAACCCCAACCATCTTGATAGTTTCTGACGTTCATCACAAGCAGGTATACCTAATTCTTTATCTACAATGCAAACCCATTTTTTCCCATCTTTTGGAGCGACTGCTTTGTAAGTGGTGCATCCTCTTGTATTCTTTTTAGCTTTATATGAAATTATAACCATTAAATATTAACTATAAAAATTTGTAGTAAAATTTTTATGACATACAATACCTTTTTTGCATATTGGGTCATCTTAAATTTCTTCATTTACTCTCGTTTGGTCTTCTAGGTGCAACTCATCTTCAAGATGATCACCATTTTCTGTCATAATATAGAAATGTGATTTGTTGTTAGAGCATGGTACCCAGTAAGGGTGATTATATGTGAAATTTTTAGTGTATTACCTGATAAATAGCCATCTAAAGTTCCATTATCATGTAAGTCATCACCATTATTGCCATCGTCTTCAACAGTAGTATCTACAAATAATTAGTGGGTTATGTAAAATTATCGTAGCAGTAATAATAATGTAACTATATAAATTACCTAGAACACAGAAATCTGAAATTCTATGGACGGGTGAGTAATTCTCATCTAAAGTTTCATTGAAGTGGAAATCACCAACATTATCTTTATCACCTTCTACATTAATATCCAAATAATGAATAGATTATGGATAATTATTATAGCTAGAATAATATAACTAGAATTATTACCTGTGACAAGGGTATCCAAATTTTCTTGGATGTGAGCGTCATCAAAATCTTAAAAGATTGAATATAATAATGAGATACACTAAGAGAAATTACTAGCATAGTATGATGTATAATAGATGCATAACTCACTTAAAGTTTCATCCTCATCACTCATGTCAAAATCCACAGTCGATCCACACATTTCTTCATATATTTCAGTATCTTCAGGTGGAATAGATATCAACTTATTGCATCTCACATTTCCAGTGGCTATAGTAATATTTTATCATTAGGGTGACAAAATAGAAAATTAAATATTAAAAATGCTTACCTAAAAGTTTAGTCCTACGAGATGCATTATGATTTGGTGCACTAGAATCACAATGGACATATGTTCTCTTTAATTTTGGATGGATAGTTTTCTTGAGAGTACTTGATTCACCTTTTCTTCTCATAGACTTGTCTACATGAATTCAATCATTTCAAGGTAGTAAGAGATCACTCATAAAGCAAAATTCTACAATTCATATAGTAAATAATGTACTTCATACCATGATTTTGTGTTTTTTTAAATGCATCGCCAACTGGAATTTCTTCTTCCAAAATTTCTGAGTTTCTTGGTCTCTTCGTTTCTAATATATTTATGGAAAAAAAAGATACAAGATTGAGGGGTTGGCGATATATACATAGGCAACTAAATTAATTAAGACTTACTTGATGTTATCTCACTCAAGCATTCCTTAAGTGGATTGTTATGGATGGGAACATGCTTTCCTTTGGCATTTGTATATGCATTTGTACTCTCTATCACTATGAAAAGTAGAAGGATTCATAATTGATAGTGTTTGCTAATAGAAGGGGAAAAATCACATACACAAATATAACTTGTACCAGTTTCAGATCTATGATGGTGATGTAAATTCTTACTTCCTCCAGTACTTTTGTTCGAGCCTAAATAAAGTGTGTTTGAAATCCATTCTAACTTTGTATCTACCTAATTACATTTTAACGTATAAATTAATTGGATATTGAAAATAATACCTCTGAAGTTGGTCATTTGAAGTGGTGTGCTCCCTTGACTACCATGATTAGACACTACAATAAGATCATTAATATTTTGATAAATTTATCAAAAGTTACTACACAATAAAAAACACTAATGATTGGAAAAAAACTAATGGTATGAATTACATTGTTTGCATTTGGGTTCATGTTCAATTTCTTGATCTGTTCTCATGTGGTCTTCTAGGTGCATGGCATTTTCAACAATGGACTTTTTCTTCAAACTTCGCTGCACACTTTTCTTGAAAGTGTATGATTCACCTTTTTCATTTATAGATGCATCTATACAAATGCAATAATTTCACATACCTAAGAGGACATGATGTTGGAAAATACAAAATATGATATTAATGTAGTAAAGAGTATACCACAATTTCTGACTTTTTTGAATACATTTGCAATTGGAATGTTATCATCCAAACAATCTGAGTTTGTTGGTCTTGTTGTTGATCCATCTAACCAAATATATACAATATTAACATAAACACATGAAATTAAATACCTTCAAACTAAATTGAGTTTATCTTACCCATACTTTCCTTAAGGATGGATGCAAATTTTCTTTTTGCAGCTACAATTGAATTCACATTGCTACTCACTTCCTTATTTGGATCCTTAAAGGTGGGTGTAGACTTTATGTGTGCTCTCTTATTATTTCCATTAACCACTTCTAGTTCTGAAATTAACATAAAAGACAAAATATGTGACAATTTCTGGCAAAAAAATTGTATGTAAAAAATTAAAATATAGTTTCACATACCTGCTTTTCTTGATGCAAGATTGGTGCCCTGATTTTCCATCTCCATGATCTGATTAATGGACTTGAACATAGATTTAGGTGGCATGACTCTGAAAAAAAATGATTGTATTAAATCTTATTTAGATGTCTGAAGTGAAATATCAGACAGTCCTACAAAAACCAATCATAAATATTAACAAAAGACTTCTATTGATTATACCTCTACTCTCCTTCTCTTTTTAGGTTGTAAAATTTCACCAATTACACTTTTAGAAACTTTACAAGATGTAGATATATCAGACCTAGTCCATCCGACATCAGGAACATCATTCAACCCAGAACTAATTGAAGGCTCATGATATTTACCTAAGTGATCATCTTTTTGTTCAACAATGAGATCATGATCTACATATACATTTTTAGGTTTCCAGGGGTATACAATACTCCAATGTCCATCTACAGGATCTCTTGAGTAAAAGACTTGTTCAGCTTGTTCTGGGTATATAAATGGTTCATCTTCAAAGCTTCGCTTACTTGTGTTAACATGTGCAATGTTAAGATCATCAACTGACAACCCTTCCTCATTGATATTGAACCAGGAGCATTTAAACAGAAAATAAGGATTCATTCCATGGTAGCGAATCTCAAAGATGTCATCTAGAAGTCCATAATATATTTCACCATCAGGGACTATTGTGGCGATACCACTATTCTGTGTTACTCGATCTTTATCAACATCTTGACGCTCAAATTTGTATCCATTCACAAAGTAACCTTTATAAGAATATATTCCTATCTTAGGTCCTTGAGACAGATATTGGATAGGCTTGAGAAGTTCATCAAATTCTTGTAAGGAAGCAACCTAGCTAGAAAAGAAATATGGATGAAATTAAGAAATAAGATAGGATAAAAACATTATGTTAAATCAAATAGTTGTATTGCCTTACATGATCTTCAAACCAATTTACAAATGATTTGTGGTGGTGTGACTGTAAGGTGAAATCATCCCAACTAGGGTGCTAGCATCTTAAGATATCCTGATGCTTCCTGTATTTATGTATGTCGTGGATAAATTTTGTTAGACAATTTTCAAAAATATTTTATAATTAATAAATTGTTACTTACTTCACATAAGGTTGAACTTCCTCAGTATTGAGCAATATGAAACATGTAGCTTGATGTAGTTCTTCGACAGATATGCTCACTATAGAACGAGAGCCAAGTGGACCATCAAGATACCTTACAGGTCTATGTAACTTGGTTTCCACATCATGCAGATACCTATCACAGAATATGCTTGCTTCCTCCATTAAATATCCTTCAGCAATAGAACCTTTTGGTCTACTCTTATTACGAATGTAATTCTTTAGTGTGTGTAGATATCTCTTAATGGGATACATCCACCTAAATTGAACTGGTTCAGCATGTTTTGCTTCTATTGCTAGATGCACAGCTAAATGGACCATGACATCAAAGAATGCAGGAGGAAAAATCTTTTCTAATTTGCACATTACTATAGGAATTTTCTACTCCAACTCTTCCATCTTCTCAATAGTAATGACCCTTGCACTTAGTTCTTTGAAAAAAACACAGAATTCCGTTAGAACTTTTCTGACAGGTTTTGTTAATGCCTTTATCACAGTTACTGGAAGGAGATGGTGTAGCAATATGTGGTGATCATGACTCTTCATATCAATTAACTTCCTTTCTTGTAGTTGAACCATACGGGAGAAGTTTGATGAAAATCCTTCAGGGAGTTTAATGTCATTTAATACAGACAAAAAGTTTTCCTTTTCTTCATTTGTCATACTGTATATTGTATGAGGAAGCTCCCTAATATTATTTGATTTTGAAAGTTTAGGCCACAATGATTTACGTATTCGCAAGTGTTGCAAATCCAATCGGGCTTCACTACTACAGAAATAGCATTCAGTGTCGCTTTTCTGGGCGTCGGTTATTAAGGAAAACCGACGCCTATCATATAAGGCGTCGGTTGTTTAAGCAAACTGACGTCTATATTCGAAGACCAGCCAGACACGGGTACCACTTTGTATTAAGCGTCGGTTGTTTATAAAAAAACCGACGCTTAAAGTCGCCCGCGAAATCCATTTTTCGATAAAAAAAAATAGTGTCATTGTCAGCGTCGGTTATATACCTAGAAAACCGACGCCTATGTGCGATGAAAATTTGCGCCGAAAATGTCACTTTCAGCGTCAGTTATCCTTGTATAACCGACGTTGAAGGTGGTTCCCGCCAAACATTTTCATGAAAATATCGTCCAATTGGATGTCGGTTGTTTCAAACAACCAACGCTAAAGATGTTTAGGCGTCAGTTGTTGTAAACAACCGACGCTATTTGGGAACTTATAACCCGCGATCGTCCGACTCTTCCCCTTTCTTCTGTTTCATTGCTACCCTATTTCCCTGTTGCGGCGATTTCTCTGCTGCTGCTGCTAGTTTTTCTCCGGCGCTTCTCTCCGGTGCCCCATCTCCGGCGTCCCCTCTCCGGCGCCCCTCTCCGGCGCGTTTCTTCTCCGCCGCCCCTACTGCCCGCCCCTGCTGCCCGCCCCTGCTGTCCGCCCTGCTGCTCCAACCGCCTGCGCTGCCGCCACGCCTGAGAACCGGCGCCGCCGCCACGCCTGGTGCCCACCTGCCTGCCCACCGCCGCCCTAGCTCCTTTCTTCCTGCTCACGCCCGGCGCCACCCCCTTCTTCCTGCTTTGACCACCACTGTTGGAAAAGGTATGTTCAGTGATTAATGATTGGTACTACTGGTTTCCTTATATACTAGTAATGCATGATTAGTTTTACTGATTTCCTTGCTGCTTTCAGTGATTAATGATTGGTACTACTGGTTAGTATTACTTTAGTGATTACTTTAATTCAACAATTCATAGTTTGTTATTTACAATTACTGATCTGCTTGCCGATTTTAATGATTAGAGATACTGATTAATAGTAAGTATTGATGAATACTTAGTTAATTGCTGATTTGTTGATTAGATATGTATAGAAGTTCCTTATAAATATATTTTTATATACACATACATGTAATTTTGTATAAAATACATGATGTAATGTGATCTTAAATCCTAGAGTGTACCCCTTTTGTTCTATGATGGTACCTATGACCCTAAATACATCCATAAGGGTCTATTGTATCCTAAAGAAGATTTATTTCTTACTTCTGCCCTAATTTTTATATGGATCTTAATCTTATATCGCTTACTCATAAATAAGGAAATATCCTACCTTGTGACCACCTTGATGTGTATGTCCCATATAATCCACATGTTGGACCCTAATGATACAAATTTTTTATGTTGAAAATGAATGTATGTTTCAAGTGTTGAACCTAATGTTGGACAATGTGTTTGTTATAGGTGGTACACATTTATTATATGAGAATGACATCACATGTGTTTGTTGGCCTAGAAAGTCAACAATCATTGTTCTTTATATTACTTGTACATTGGTATAAATTAGAATGAACAATCACTAAATTATATATTGTTTGTATGGAGTCCGGCTTCATTGTAGATATCTATTATTGTGTTTGTTGGCCTAGAAACCCGTCCAAGATTGACTCATTAGGAGTAAATCTTGGATAGTCCCCGGTTTGGGACTGTTCTTGAACACCTAATCTCACTTAGGATGTAAGTGTATAATGTGTATTGGGTTTTCGAGAAAATTTTGGCAGCATTTCCCCGCTGTTCTCTAAGTACATATTCTTGAAAACCCAATACACATTCTACACTTACTAGTGAGATTAGGTGTTCAAGGATGGGATAGGTGGTACACATTTATTATATATAAGAATGACATCACATGTGTTTGTTGGCCTAGAATGTGAACAATCATTGTTTTTTATGTTACTCGTACATTGGTATAAATTAGAATGAACAATCACTAAATTATATACTGTTTGTATGGAGTCCGGCTTCATTGTAGATATTTATTATTGTGTTTGTTGGCCTAGAAACCCATCCAAGATTGACTCATTAGGAGTAAATCTTGGATAGTCCCCGGTTTGGGACTGTTCTTGAACACCTAATCTCACTTAGGATGTAAGTGTATAATGTGTATTGGGTTTTCGAGAAAATTTTGGTAGCATTTCCCCGTTTGTTCTCTAAGTACATATGCACTTAGAGAACAGCGGGGAAATGCTGCCGAAATTTTCTTGAAAACCCAATACACATTATACACTTACTAGTGAGATTAGGTGTTCAAGGATGGGATAGGTGTTACACATTTATTATATATAAGAATGACATCACATGTGTTTGTTGGCATTTCCCCGTTTGTTCTCTAAGTACATATGTACTTAGAGAACAGTGGGGAAATACTGCCTAATCTTTTCCTAATATATACTTGTTTCCTAATATATACTTGTTTTCTCTGATCATAGAATGGATAGATCATGGATGTCCATTCGTAATCGTTGCACCCCAGAGTTTATATCTGGTCTTGATCAGTTTATTAGATTTGTCGAGGAACATAGGAAAAAACCTACAGATAGGTTCTACTGTCCATGTAGGCATTGCGGTAACAACTTGAAAGTCAACACTGGTGAGGAAATCAAAAGTCATGTCATGTGCAACGGGATTGTACAAGGCTATACAGAATGGCACTGGCATGGAGAGATTTCAAAATCCAAACCAGTAGATGTCGATAGCAGTGCTTGGGTGGAAGAAGAAATTGCCTCCGATGACGTAAATGTGAACGAACCAGTTCCAGCAGACATCGTTGATGCGATGCTGGATAGTTGTAGGGTAGAGCACACCGATCCACCTCCTATCTTTACAAACATTGTGCATGATGCTGAGATACCGTTATACACAGGCTGTGCTAAGTTTACGAAGCTTAGCGCTGTGTTGAGATTGTATAAGTTGAAAGCTAACAATAGATGGAGCGACAAAAGCTTCACTTCATTGTTGACTTTGTTGAAAGAAATGCTTCCTGAAGGAAACGAGCTTCCAATCTCAACATACCAGGAAAGAAAATGTTGTGCCCAATGGGAATGGAGGCCAAGAAGATACACGCATGCCCGAATGATTGTGTATTATTTCAAAAGGACTATGTAGATTTAAAAGATTGTCCAAAATGTGGTGCGTCACGGTATAAATTGACGACTTCGGGGGAGTCCAAAACTGGTTCTCCTGCCAAGGTGTTGTGGTATCTACCTATAATATCACGGTTTCAACGCTTGTTTGCAAATCCGAAAGATGCGAAGAATTTGAGGTGGCATGCAGATGTTAAGAAAAATAATGATGGGATCCTACGACATACGTCTGATTCCCCACAGTGGAAGAAGATTGATCTATTGTACCCTAAATTTGGTGAAGAAGATAGGAATCTAAGACTTGGGCTTTGTACAGATGGGATGAATCCGTACGGGACATTGAGCAGCCAACATAGCACTTGGCCATTCATGCTTGTTATATACAATCTTCCTCCCTGGATGTGTATGAAAAATAAGTACGTTATGTTGTCATTGTTGATATCGGGCCCTAAACAACCCGGAAATGATATCGATTTTTATCTTGAACCTTTGATTGATGACTTAAAGAAACTTTGGGCTGAAGGTGTTATGACCTATGATGCTTCACCAAGAGAGACATTTCGTTTGCACGCTATGTTGTTTTGCACTATTAATGACTTTCCAGCATATGGGAATTTGTCTGGATATAGTGTCAAAGGAGCTAAAGTGTGTCCTATATGTGAAGAAAACACTGATTCAATAAGACTAAAACATGGCGGCAAGACTGTATATCTTGGTCATCGAAGGTTTCTTTCAAAATTCCATCCGTATCGTAGGAAGCGCAAAGCATTCAATGGATGGAATGATGAACGGAGTGCACCTAAACCTATACCAGGGGATGTTGTTTATGAAAGAGTAAAAGACATTGTCAATGAATTTGGTAAGAAATCACAATGTAGTATGGCCACACGGAGTGACAATTCTTCATTCAAGAAGAAGTCAATATTTTGGGATCTTCCTTATTGGAGTTCTTTGACAGTCAGGCATTGTATCGATGTAATGCACGTTGAGAAAAATGTCTGTGATAGCATCATTGGTACTCTATTAAATATACCAGGTAAGACTAAAGATGAGATAAAATCCAGACTGGACCTACGTGAAATGGGAATAAGGTCAGAATTAACAGAATTACGTGAAATGGGTAATAAAAGAACATACTTACCTCCCGCTTGTTACACGTTGTCTAGAAAGGAGAAGAAAACTTTTTGTGAATGCTTGGTAAATGTTAATGTGCCACATGGTTACTCATCCAACATCCGTAGATTGGTATCAATGAAAGATCTGAAGTTGATAGGTCTTAAATCTCATGATTGTCACACTCTAATGCAACAAATATTGCCCGTGGCAATTCGATCTATATTGCCGAAGCATGTAAGGTTTGCAATTACCAGACTTTGTTTCTTTTTCAACAGTCTATGCAGCAAAGTTATTGACCCTGATACTCTCGATAATTTGCAAAGAGAAGTGGTTGTTACCCTATGTCAGCTTGAGATGTATTTCCCTCCTTCGTTCTTTGATATCATGGTACATCTTGTTGTCCACTTGACTAGGGAAGTGAAAATGTTGGGACCAGTTTTCTTGCATTGGATGTATCCCTTTGAACGATACATGAGCGTTTTTAAAGGTGATGTTCGAAACCGTTATCGGCCTGAAGGGAGTATTATTGAAGGTTATGTGGCGAGAGAGGTTATGGATTTTTGCAATGACTTTCTCAGTGGTAATGACACTCCTGATAATGACAAGAATATTGAGGAGGGCAAAGGAATTTTGGGATCACGGGTGAAAGTAATCAGCCGTGAGCAGTTGGAACAAGCTCACTTGTATATTTTACACAATATGGACGAAGTGAGTGTTTATATCGAGGAACATACCAATTTCATAAAGAGACAACATCCTAGAGCAAGTTCAATGTGGCTTGGTAGAGAGCATAATAAGACTTTTACTAAGTGGTTTGAAGATAAAGTCTTACATCAACTATCTCAAACACCAAATGATATTACAAAAACTATCAAATGCCTCGCCTTTAAACCAAAACCGAATGTTATGTCTTATGAAGGGTTTGACATTAATGGATTCACATATTACACAAAGCGCCAAGATGATAAGAGTGTCGTCCAAAATAGTGGGGTCACTCTTCAAGCGTCGACTATGTACTTTGCAAGTGCAAAGGATAAGAGTCCACGTGAAGCTAAAATGTCATATTACGGTGTCATTGAGGACATTTGGGAATTTGACTACATAGATTTCAAAATTCCGCTCTTTAAATGTAATTGGGTTGATAACACCAAAGGAGTTATAGTGGATGAATTGGGTTTCACTTTGGTGAACTTTGAAAAGATTGGCGAGAAGGGTGAACCATTCATATTGGCATCACAGGCGAAACAAATATTCTATATCGATGATCCTGCAAATGATAAATGGTCGGTTGTTCTTCATGGTAAAAGACAGTTCATTGAAGATCCTATAGATGAAGAAGAGTACTATGATAAGTATGATGACTCCAGTCCATTCTCAGTTGGGTTGCCCACTCTACAAAATATTGAAGCTAATGATGACTTATATGTGCGCGGAGATCACAATGAAGGATTGTTAATTGATAAAAGATCACAATTTTAGAGACATGTATGTTAATACAAATGCTAAATGTTTGCCTTTTTCTAGTTAATACAAATGCTAAATGTTTGCCTTTTTCTAGTTAATACAAATGCTAAATGTTTGCCTTTTTCTAGTTAATACAAATGCTAAATGTTTGCATTTTAAATGACATTTTCAGATGGCTGACCATGATGAGCATGATGTCCATGATGAGCATGAAGTCCATGATGAGCATGCTGTCCATGACGAGCATGGCGAGGATACTAATGTAAGTTCTAAAAACATATCCTGTATTTCTATAAAATTCATTATCTTCTAGTTATGTCATATATCCTATATTTCTATATTGGGCTAATTTAGTGTGTTTTATTTTTGTCAAATTTTAGGTTGATGCACCTGTACCCACTGAAGCACTGGAGCAACTTGATGCGCAGCACCAAACACTTAACAAGAAAAGGGGCATCACTCTGTTGAAGAAGTTATTAGCGCTAAGTGGTAGTGGATCCAAATTTGTGGTGGAGTTTGATAATGGAGGAAATCCAATTGGAGTGAACCGCAATAATTTTGTAAACTATCTTGGGTGTACCACTCGGAGCCATTGTGGTGTTAAGTATGACAATTGGCATAAAGTTCCTCAAGGGAAAAAAGACTTGATATGGAAGGATTTATGCGTGAGTTATTATTATTTGCAATTCTATTTTGTAGATTACAAATTCTATTATTTGCAATTCTATTTTGGATACTAGTTAATAACATTTCTATTTTACAGAATCTGTTTGCATTGGATGAGAAGTTGCATCATAAAAATGTGATGCAACGCGCTGGAAAGATGCTTAGGAATTATAGGACAAATTTGAACAGAGAATACATAAAAGAGGGTGATAAGAAGAAGAAGTCAGCCCTTGAACAATGGAACTTCTTGGACAAAGAAGATTGGGACAATTTTGTTGCTTCAAGAAAATCTGAAGAATTCAAGGTATTAGGCGTCACTCCCAATTTAATTAATATACATTGTATTCACCTATTCAAGATTAACATTTAGTGCTACTAACCAAATCTTTAATGTGCATACTAACTAGGCCCTCAGTGACGCACAAAAAGCAAGGCGTGCACTGAATGTGCATGACCACACTATGGGTCCAAAAGGCTATGCAAGCATTCGCCAAAGACTACAGGCGGAGTCTGCGACTACTCAGGAGTCTGCTCCTACTCAGGTGTCTGCCACACCCATGCCTCGCCATGATATCTGGATAGCTGGCAGGCAAAACAAGAAGGGTGAAATAAAGAAGCCTGTAACTGCTGAGGCGGCTGCAAAAATGGTAAAATACAACTCTTAGAGAAATCGTTTGAATATTGATTATTTGTGGTGTTAACTTACCAATTTCTATTTATGGTGATTAGCGGGAGCTGCACGAGCATAGGAATCAAGGCACGTTCATCCCTCAGGGCACAAGGGATGAATTGACAGTTGCTCTGGGTAACCCAGAGCATCCTGGACGTGTTAGAGGTGTCGGCGCTGGTGTTGGCATCAAAGCATTCTTTGGGCCATCCCAGCGCAAACCCAGAGCGGGACTTTCTCAAGAAGAGGTAACCTATTCTTTTTTTAGAATGTTACTGCAAAAGGAAATTCATTAATAAGAAGCTAATGTTTCTTTTATCCATGTATAGGAGAATAAGAGAGTTGAGGATTTAGTTGCTAAGAAGGTCAACGATGTAGTTGCAGAGAAGGTCAAGGAAGAATTGATGTGGTGGCAGGCATCTCAGGCTTCCAATACGCCTATGGTGACCCACTCTTCTCCTGATGCACAGATTGCGAGTAATCCTGGAGACCCATCGCCTAGCACGTCTGCTGTAAGTATTGTTTATGACATTGTAGCTAGTCTTTTCAAGATTATATGTATATATGTATAACATTCTTTACGTAAATTTGTAGGCATTGAAGCCATGCCGCTTAAGAATACAAGACTATGTTGTTGCAGAGGCGCAAGCTTACCCGTCCCTTCCTGGGGAAAGGTTTCACGGGACTCCAATGCCACAGGGCTATGTTCGTGTGGGCCCATTACGTGTGTTACCCGATTGGAGGGAAGTTGCGTTGCCATATGCCCACCCAGATATTGATACACTTGGTGAGGCAGAAGGCGGGGTCATATTGTGGCCCAAAGCAGATGTCGTCTACACGACTGAAATTGTAAGATAAATTTACATTGATGTAGACTATTAATGTGTATATATTATGTCAACTGATCTGAAATTATATATACAGGTTAAAAAGAAGACACCAAGAGCACCTAGGCCTCCACCTCCACTTCCCGCATTACCAACTTGGGTTCCAACTAACCTAACATACCCGTTAGGTCCTGCTTGTAGGGGAATGGCATGTTGGCTACGTGCACATAATATACATTGCCCTATAATAGTTTCTTTAGATGCAGATTATGCAGGTCGATCATACGATAGCTCTTTATTTATACAAGATATTATTGAGCTGTTTATGTATGATTGGCTGAATACATCAATGATAGAGACATGGATAAGGTGAGATCTTGTTTATACATCCATATACCTTGTGTAAGATCCAGTGATCTGGTTTCTTATATATTAATGCATACGTAATACATGTTTTGCAGCTACTTAGTCGAAGATCATTGCAAACAATTTGCATTTGATCATGTGGGATTTTTGATTCCATCATTGATTAGTATGGTAGCTAAAGACCCTGATAATGTTCAACAATACTGTATAGATGCTTTTACAATTTTTGGTCAGCAAAATAAGACGATAATAATAGCTCCATTCAATGTCAAGTAAGTTTACTTTATTTATAATTTGGACTTAAGAAAATTCCATTTTTATTGTGCATTTTGAGTTATTAATTGTTAACTTTTTACCTCTAGCGGTAAACATTGGGAGTTACTAGTTATTATCCCCGGGACGTTCACTGTTTATTATCTAGATCCCGCGGGAAGTACATTAAACACTAAAATTGGACACGTAATGAGAATGCCATTATTCTGGTGAGAAATATTTCATTTTTGTATCTGTTAACATCTGTTATTACATTACTATTTACTTATGTAATTTACTGTGTTATATTAACATGTAGGGGTTTATATGCATTCAAAAAGGCTGGAGGAACGGTCCCAAGGAAAAAGAACCAGCCAATAAATTGGGAGAACGTACAAGTAAGTTCCCGACTCCAATGTATATATTATTGATGTGAATTGTGCTTAGTTGTATTATTTTGTATGTTTCAATTTATAGTGCGCTACACAAGACAATGGTTGGGCATGCGCATACTATGTGATGCGATTTATGCAGATGATTATCAAATATGCCGCATTGGACATCGATACCATACATGAGGTATTATATATAGTCTCATTAGTTAGTATGAAATATATCAATCTTATCTTATTTTTATATTATTACTTATATATATACATCATTCTCTTTGCAGGTGTTTAAAACTGACAACACTACAGGTAAACGCTTAAAAAATATACATGCTCCATATACGATGGAAGCATTAAATGAAGTAAGAGAAGAATGGGCAAAAGCCATACAAGCAGTGGCAATTGTAAGATATAATTGGGATGTTGATAGCGATAATGAATGATACTTTGTAAATGAATATTTCTGAATGTTAATACATGTATTTGAATGTTTCTATATGTGTGAATGTGAGAATTGAATTGATGTCTGAATGTATGTACTTGTGTGAAATTTTCTTTGTGACTTTTGTAGGTTTGCGGCCTGTTTGTAGGCTGATATCAATGGATGTCGTAAACCTGCAGTTCAGAAAACTGAACTGCAGGTTCTCATCCTGCTGACCAGCCACAGCAGGCCTGCAAACTGATATGAAAAAAATATATATATAAATAGGCGTCGGTTATTTATAGAAAACCGTCAGCAAAGACATACAGCGTCGGTTATTTATAGATAACCGATGCCTGATGTGGCCAAAGCAGTCCTGGAAATGGCGTCGGATATTCGTATCGAACCGACGCCTATTTAAACAACCAGGCGTCGGTTGTTTGGTATATAACCGACGCCAAAATGGTTCGCGCCACAGAAAACGGCGTCATCTAGGGCACTTTATGCGTCGGTTATCAACTAAAAGACCGACGCTACATGGAATATAGGCGTCGGTCATTTAGTAAATCACCGACGCAGAAAGTGCCCTAGATGACGCCGTTTTCTGTGGCGCGAACCATTTTGGCGTCGGTTGTCTACTAAAAGACTGACGCCTATAGGTTAAATAGGCGTCGGTTAAAAAACCGACGCCGAAATGTTCGACCTTTAGCGGCGCCCACATAGGCGTCGGTCGGAAACCGACGCCAAATGGGGTTAAAAGACCGACGCCAAATGGGGTTTATGTAGTAGTGCTTTAATATTGTCCTTGTTTTTACCATCCTTTTGAAGTAACCACGCCAAAATATTTTCAGTCACATTTTTTTCTATGTGCATAACGTCTAGATTGTGTTGAACCAGTAATGAGCTCCAATAAGGGAGCTCAAAAAAAATACTTCTCTTTTTCCACCCCTCAGGTAGTTCATGTTGGTCATGTGAATTATTACCTGAAACCTTTCCAAAGACAACATTATCATAATCTTTCCACAAGTGTTCAATTTGTTTCCCATCTACAGGTTGAGGTGCGAGTTCATGTTCTTCAACTCCATTGAAGCTTTTTTTATCAACACGCCATGGGTGGTTAATTGGTAAAAAACGTCGATGTCTTAGATAGACACATTTTCAACTGTATGGAAGGTAAATAGAACCATGATCAGTTTGACAATACGGACAAGCCTTGTAGACTTTTGTACTCCAACCAGACAACATATTGTATGCAAGAAAGTCGTTAATGGTCCATAGAAGCATTGCTCGCATGTTAAATACCTCACCTAGTTTAGCATCAAAAGTGTTCACTCCAGCCCACAACATCTTCAATTCATCAATCAATGGTTGGAGATAAACATCAATATCATTTCCTGGTGATTTTGGGCCAACAATAAGAAGTGACATCATTAAGAAAGATTGATGCATAGTGAGCCAGGGAGGAAGATTATAACAAATTAAGATGACGGGCCAAATACTTCTACTACTCCCCATTGCAATATTGAAAGGGCTAAATCCATCTGTCGCTAAGCCAAGTCTGACATTTCGTGGCTCAATGCTGAATGAAGGATGATTGGTATCAAAATCTTTCCAAGCCTTAGAATCCCTCGGATGTTCCATTTCACCTACTACGCCAGCCATACTTCTGGAATGCTAAATCATCCAAGGAGTTGTCTTAACTGAATTGAATAATCTTTTCAATCTAGGAATCAAGGGGAAGTGGTGAAGAACTTTTTGTGGTGTCTTTTTCTTGATCTTTATCCTTCTTCCCCTACTTGTATCAATCCACCTCGAGGTAGAACACTTTGGACATTTGTCTAAATTCAAGTATTCTCCTCTATAAAGTATATAATCATTGGGACATGCATGGATTTTCTGACAATCTAACCCTAGAGAAGACATGAGTTTTCTACATTCATACCATGTTGTTGGCAACTTGTGTCCCATAGGCAACACTTTTGATAGAAGTTCCTGATATCCTGACATCGCCTTGTTGCTTATTTTATTCAAGCATTTGTGTCTAAATAGATGAACAACAAAGGAGAGCTTTGAGTAGTTATCACAACATGGATATAATGGTTCACAAGCGTCTTTAAGTAGTTCCTCAAATTTCTTATTATCATGAATATGATTTTCATTATCACTACCACCATCATCATGAATAGGATATTCACTACCACTATCAGGAAAGTCTGTGTTCATTTCTACTTCCTCATAGCATGCATCATTTATCAACCCCTCCATATCGTCAAAAGAGTTAGCCATATGTTGATTGACCATATGATCTTTTTTGTCAATATGACCATGATATTCCCAATCAGTGTAGGTCGATAGAAATCCAGATCTGATAACATGCCATGTAATTGTCTCCCTATTATGAAAGAATTTGTTCTCACATTTCACACATGGACACCTGACCTCAGTACGATTACTAAATGCAAAATCCAAAAATAAGTTAAATCCTTGCATGAATGCCTGCTGGCAACGTTCATGTTTAGATTTTCCTCTACTCATCTAACTCTTATCCATGGCTCCCTAAAAAATGATCATGTAATTTTGTTAAATTTTCAGTTATGTATAAGAACCAATTGTTGTTAATGTAAATTAGGCTTGAATTAGGCCAAATCATGAATGTAAATACTTAATTATTAGCACCTTATCCAATGCCTAACCACCTTATCCAATGCCTAACTATATTGAAGAGGAAATCAATAGAAAGCAGAACCAAATAGAGAATCTATTTCACCAAGAAGAACCGTTGAGGTCTAGTTTAGGTGTTTTTTAGCCTCCTAGATACTATTCAGCCTTCTCTTTTTTTGGGAAGGATTTATTTTAGACTTAGATCAGATTAGGTCACATAATGTAAAATCAGATTTAGTTAGGCCAAATCATGCAAATATGGATAATAAGGTCTGATTTGGGGAAAAAATATCTAATTTGAGGCAAATAATTGGGATTTGAGGAGTTTGCTGGAGCGGCGATTGTACTTGGGAGGAACAGCTGAATCATCTCAATGATTTCTGGTATAACTCAAAGAACATCCTCAGGACAGAAGCAAGGATAGTTATGGTTTTCTTCTACACTCTCAATGAAGCATAGAAGATGGCTATCAACCTGCCTGCATGAGCTTGGGACCTCAACCTCGATGATCAACTACTCAGTGATCTTCAATCGGTGAGCACTGTTAGTGGTTGGAGAATAAGCCTACAACGTGGAGGGTGATGACTATTTCCTGAAGATCACCCAATCCATTAGAAAGGTTATTTATCTCTCTTGATGGAGGCTATTAGTGTTTGATGAGTCAGGAATGTGGGTTGTGATTTAAACCTTCCCAGAAGATGTGTAGCAGTATTTGAGTCTTACAGAGATCTTGTCAGATTACTATTTCAGGAAGGTCAAACAGAGGACTTTAAGAGTTTTTGGCATTGTTAGCAGTGACGAGGGGAATTGGAACCATGAGCATCCTTTTTAGTCCAGATCGTTGGCACCTAAACCACAGGTTCATCACCTGAGGAAGTTAATCCATGTTGTGGATCAGTACTTGTTCTTACATGAGGGAGTTCTATTGTGATTCTTGCATGCTGTTGGGTACCTTGAGGAAGGATTTTAATTTGCAACTAGATAGTTCATGGGGCTGCAGGTGTTTTGTGGGTGTGCTGGGTGGAGTGGGCTTTGGTTGATTTCAAAGGGATGATATTTTTTCATTTATACCAGACAAAGAAAGATGTTACACTGGGCAGATGCTCATACTTCTGTAGATTCCTTTCAGTTGATGTAAAAAGATGGGTGATATGTCTGTTATGATGCTATCCTCACTTAGTGGTGGTTTAGAGTCTGTGGGTTTGGCTTGTAAATGTTCTGTCTGTATCAATTTGTTCCAGAAATCATAGGAGGAGGCTATATACAATATGATAGATGTTAGTTTGTCATTCATTTTAATGTTTTCGAATTATTGAACCTGTATGGTTTTGCTATTGTTGGCTTGAAGCAACAACTACTACTTCAACTATTTAAAGTTGTGATCCCATATATGAAAAACAATGAACACTATGGTCAATAGCTAAATGATAAATCCATTCAGTCCAGGTAAGAGATAATATAACAGTATAATATCATATCAGTGCAAACTTATGTTAGCATAACTGGGGACAAGAAGGCAATAAATTTGGGAAGACATCACACTAATAGAAACAAGACAATTAAATATCTTAACATTGTCATAAGTATATGCTATCCTTAATCAAAGCATAATTGGTATAGAGTAAATTTGGGGAAGTTTGGTATGATTTGGCCAAATTGTGCCTCATTTAGGTGACTATATGGTAAATAGGGAATATTAAGGCCTAAGAAGTTTATGCTATGCAAATATTAGTTATATTTAGGTCAAATTATGTCATGTTAGTTATATTTAGGTCAAATATTGTTCTCTAGAGCTATTGCAGCAAAGAAAAAGGAACTCACAGTATCTTATAGTTAATCTAGATACGAAGGACTCCATAATATATACAAACCTCTATATATCTATAAATAGATTACCAATTAATATAGTGTTAAGAGGTAGATATTTGGGTGAAGGTCTGGTTAAGGGTGCTCTATCACACTTCACTATTCCGATTTGCAGCCAGACATTCTTATTGGAATACATTCAGTAGAAAATATGGCCTAGTTTGGCCGTTAATGTCTTAATAACTAGTAGTTGGTAGATGGTACTGGTGTGTTTTAAGGTGGTGGGGAGGTGAGCCTTGCTAGGATCACTTTTGTTCCATGGAGAAGAAATAAAAAATTGATAGGAAACCAGGTAGGCAACTGACATTCTAAGTACTGACACAGAGCACAGATGCGAACACACCTTGTAGTCGTGGATTTTTCATGAACAAAATGGAAGAGTTATCGAAATGGACTCCCAAACAACAAAATATTTATATTGTATAGAACTTGTACTTGCACAGAAAAACTATCAGCTTTCTGCCAGCAAGCAATGTGAAGCACACAATACTGGAATGATCTTTTTCTTCACTGTATATACTTGCGCATCTATCCAAATCAAGGTGACTTTTTCTGATGTTTTGCATTATTGCCTATTCGCAGATGTTATGTTTTTCCTTGCAGCAAAATTTCTAAAATCTCTTGCCCAGGTAACAGAATGATATGTAATAAATCAGACTTCCAATTATGACAGGGAAATGAGAACTAACCCGGTCCAAAGGAGGAGGGCAATCGACAAAGTTCACTGGGGGCACGAGTCTAACTATTGAAGCAATTGAAGAAGCAATTGAAGAAGGGAGCAGGAAGAGGAGGAACTAACCGGAAGCGAAGGAGAATAGCGATCAGACAAACTGCGGGGCGCGAGCTCCACTGCTGATTGCGGCGCGATGGACGAATTTCAATGGAGTTGCGAGCTCCACTGCTGCGTACGGCCTCACTGCTGCTCGTGGCCAAGATCGGGGATGACTGGGAAAGAATAGGATTGAGAAACCATGAAGGAAAGGTAGATACAAAGCGGACCCGAAGGGAAAGAGGGATCGACGACCTTCACCTCACTGCTTCTTGTGATCAATCGTGGCTGGAAGGGGAATTATCATCGGCCAGACTCCAGAGGCTGCTCGTGATCAATCATGGCTGGAAGGGGAATTTTCACCGTCCAGACTCTAAGAGGAAAGCAGAACTGACTAAGGATGAGGGAGAAAAAAAGAAAGTGATAGGTATGGGTGGGGTAAGCGGTAGGTGTGGGGGATTCAGTTGGGAATTTTTGCGCTGACTGGTCTTCCAAGCGCAGGTGTTTTAGGAAGCGGCAGGATTAAGTGGGGGGAAAGTTTGTTACATGGGTATTTTTCACAGTGAAAGCATAAAATATAATTGTATTTTAAATATACCTATGCAACTATGGTTTATTATACGTTTCAGTCAGTGATGATTCAGACTTTGATTGTCTAAATTAGGCAAGACCAATGATTTTGGAACTGGACTGGTGTTGACTAATCGTAGTAGTCGAACTGGTTGGGCCGGATTGTCAACATTGATGACATTAAAATATTTAATCGGAAGAAAATTGAATCGATCAACATTGTATAAAGCAAGTTAGGTGTGCTTTAATTTAAGTTTGAATTATGTTGACATTAGCATTTTTTGTGTTATAAATAAAGTTGATGTTTGAATTAGAACAATGGGTTGACCTATTCAGACGATCATGATAGTGTCCTCTCACAACAAGTCCCCAAAAAAATATTCGAGTGTATTTGGGGCCCATATAATTACAAATTTCGTCTCACAGTAAGTCCCAAAAAATACATTTGGGAGGAGCCACGACTTATATCATGATAATTTTCTCTCACAAAAAGTCCCTAGAAATGGATTAGGGAGGATCCAAGGCCCATATCATGGCATTGTCCTCTCACAGAAAGTCTCTATAAATGCATTGAGGAGGAGACAAGTCACATATCATGATAGTGTCCTCTCACATAAAGTCCCTAGAAATGTATTTGGGATGAGCCACGACCCATATCATGACAATGTATGCTCACAAAAAGTCTTTGAGAATGTATTTGTGAGGAGTCTAGGCCCATATCATGATGTTTTCCTCTCACAACAAGTCCCCAAAAATGCATTTGGGAGGAACTATGGCCCATATCATGAAAGTGTCCTCTCCTAACAAGTCTCTAAAAATGCATTTGGGAGGTTCTTGGGCCCATATCATGACAAATGTCATCTCATAGCAAGTCTTTAACAATTCATTTAGGAGGATCTAGGACCTATATCATGACATTGAGCTATTACAAAAACTCTTTGGAAATGCGTTAAGGAGGAGCTAGGGCCAATATCTTATCACAGTTAGTTTTTACAAATGCATTTGGGTGAATTTGTGAGGGGTCAAGGCTCATATCATGATGTTTTCTTCTCACAACAAGTCCCTAAAATGCATTTGAGAGGAGCTGCATCACTATCATGAGAATGTTCTCTCCCAACATGTCATTGTAATTGCATTTGGAAGGATATGTGACCACTATCACGATAGTGTGCTCTCACAATAAGTCCCTAAAAATAAATTTTTGTGGAGCCAGGGCCCATATCATGATGGTGTCGTCTCACAACAAGAATGAAGACGAGGAACTAACTTGTCTCAAAGGAGAACAGCGATCGACTGGGCAAGTTCCACTGCTGACTAGGGTCGAGAAACAACAGAGCGTTCACGTTCTAGCTGCTTGCGGCCAGGACTAGGGGTGAGACAAAGCAGAGCGATTGAGAATCTAGACCCGAAGGAAGATCGCTGAGGAACATCAATCGGCGGGGCAAGCTCCACTGTTGGCCGAGAAACAACAGGGTGATCACTTCTAGCTACTTGTGGCCAGGACTAGGGGCGAGACAGAGTAGAGCGATTGAGAATCTAGACCCCAAGGAAGATCGCTAATTGAAACAGAGCAGAGCGATTGTGTGATCAGCCATGAGGAATTCCAAGCCACTGAGAAATAAGGGTGAATGGTATCAATCTCTCACCGTCGAGCGAAAGAAGGACCTGACGATGAGGGAAACGAAGGGTTAAGCGGTAGGGGTTTGGGGATGTAGTTGGGGAAAAGGAAAATTTCGCGCTGACTTGTATTCTCAGAGCTGGTGTTTTAGGATGCGGCGGGATTAAGTGGGGGGAAAAGTTGTTACATGTGATATTGTTCATCTTTTTTTATGTGGGGTTTAGTTCATCTTTCTTGCATTTTCAGTTTCTCAACCTCAAACGCAGATGGTGTACTTCTTTCTCGACCCAAAACACAAGAGAAATGACAATCTTGACCAAAACAAGACCTAACAACCAATGTCACGATAGTGTCCTTTCACAACATGTCCCTCTAAATGCTTTTGGGAGATGTCAGGGCCCATTTCAAGACAAATGTTGTCTCACGCCAAGTCCTTGAAAATACATTTGGGAGGTGCCACCGCACATATGATGGCAATGTCATCTCACAATAAGTCCTTAAAAATGCATTTGGGTGGTGTCAAGTCCCATTTCATGACGACTTCCTCTCATAACAAGTCCATCAAAATACATTTGGGAGGTGTCAGGGCCCATTTCATGACAAATTTTATCTCACATCAAGTCCCTAAATATGCATTTGGGAGGTGTCAGGGCCCATTCATAACAAATGTTATCTCACATCAAGTCCCTAAATATGCATTTGGGAGGTTCCATGACCCATATCATGATAGTGTCCTTCATAACATGTCCCTTCAAATGAATTATGAAGGATACATGGCCCATATCATGGTAGTGTCCTTCATTACATGTCCCTTCAAATAAATAGAATCAGGGCCCATAATCCATTTCTATGGACATTGTTCTCAAAAATGTATCTGGAGGAGCCAAGTCCCCTATCATGACAGTCTTTTCTCACTACAAGTCCCTTGAAATTCATTTGTGAGGATCCAGGGATCATATCATGATAGTGTCCTCTCACAACAAGTCCCCAAAAATTCATTTGAGTGTATTTGGGGCCCATATAATTACAAATGTCGTCTCACAGTAAGTCTGAAAAAATGCATTTGGGAGGAGCCACGACCCATATCATGATAATGTCCTCTCATAAAAGGTCCATAGAAATGGATTATGGAGGATCCAAGGCCCATATCATGGCATTGTCCTCTCACATAAAGTCTCTATAAATGCATTCGGGAGGAGACATGTCACATATCATGATAGTTTCCTCTCATAGAAAGTCCCTAGAAATGTATTAGGGAGGACCCACGACCCATATCATGACAATGTCTGATCACACCAAGTCTCTAAGAATGAATTTGTGAGGAGTCACAACCCATATCATGATGTTGTCCTCTCACATCATGTCCCCAAAAATGCTTTTAGGAAGAACTATGGCTCATCTCATGAAAGTGTCCTCTCATAACAAGTCTCTGCAAATGTATTTGGGAGGTGCTTGGGCCCATATCATGGCAAATGTCATCTCATAGCAAGTCTTTAACAATTCATTTAGGAGGATCCACAACCTATATCATGGCATTGAGCTCCTACAACAACTCCTTAAAAATGCATTAAGGAGGATCTAGTGCCCATATCTTGACAGTGTCGTTTCACAACAAATCTTTACAAATGCATTTGGCTAGATTTGGGGCCCATATCACCACAATGTCCTCTCACAACAAGTCCCTAAAAATACATTTGGGAGGTGTCATGTCCCATATCATGATAGTATCATCTAAAACAAAGTCCCTCAAAATGCATTTGGGATGAGCTAAGACCCATATTATGATAGTGATGTCTCACAACAAGTCCCTAAAATTGAATTTGTGAGGGGTCAGGGATCATATCATGATGTTTTTTTCTCACAACAAGTCCCTAAAATTCTTTTGAGAGGAGTCATTGCCCATGTCATTAAAGTGTCCTCTCACAGCAAGTCTCTGAAAATACATTTTTGAGGTACTTGGGCCCATATCATGACAAATGTCATCGCATATCAAGTCTCTAACAATTCATTTAGGAGGATCTATGACCTATATCATAACATTGAGCTCTCATAGCCTATGAAGTGTTCCACTCTATGAAGAGAGAAAAGGGGAAGAAAAAAGGCAGTCTTGCTATGAAGTTGGACATGTCCAAAGCATACAACATGGTGGAGTGGAGTTTCCTTGATGTGGTGATGGAGAAGATGGGTTTTGGGATGAAGTGGAGGAGTAAAGTCAATGATTGCATCATATATGTCCAGCACACTTGTACTATAAATGGGGATCGGACCAAAAGCACAAAGCCTGCACGTGGACTTCGCCAGGGTGACCCATATCATGATGGTGTCATCTCACAACATGTCACATAATATGTTTCATATAATTTCTCAAAAGATTACATAAAAGCTCTCATAGAAGCGCAAGCAACAAACTGGGTTGTCAATCCTTGTTGGATGGAAAAACCCAAGGACCCAAAAATAAAATCATTACATGTAGATGAAGGCATCATAAGATTCCTATTTATATATGTTGAAGGCGTCGAAGAAGAGAAACTGCATCATCGGCAGGCACCCCAAAGGTGTCAAAGGCGAAAGGTAGAAAATGATGTTGATTGGCCTCACATGTTGTTCCATGTTTATGAACTTTTTGTATTGTTGCCTCAGACGCTACCTGCCTTGCTTTAAAGTTTTTTGAAAGGATACCTGTCAAGGAAGAAACTCCTGTTAGGTCAACACAAGCATGTTTTCCATTCATCCAGTGAAATAAAAGAATGTCTGCAGGTCGCAACGAATGAACACCATCAGATTGAGTGCTAAGGAAGGCCAAAGGAGCTTATTTCAAAACCTTTAACCCAAATCGAGTGCCAACATCATGACGAAACTTATAACCAGGCCGCGAGCGGCAGTGCACTGCATGATCACCAAAGGCATCAATATCTGTGATGTTGCAAATTAGACAACGTTCATCACCTGGATACAAGGGAATCATAAGACAATATTAAAGGATAGCTCGATACTCAATGGGTAACATAGACAGACCAAGGCCATTAATAGGAACAACCCTAAAAAACATTTGTGCATGATAGGCTTGTAAAGAAGTGAGAATAGCATGTTGCCGTAAGGATAGGTCACTTGCCATGATTTGCTGGATGACCGTTTTGTAGTAAGCGTCTACCAAAATAGACTGGGTCTTTAGGGTGGTAGAATGCAAACGTGTCAACATAGACCAACATAAAGATGGCAAGATATTGCATATGCAACCATGTGCTTGGACAAAGGGGAGCCCTGCAGGCACACATGTGACCTCACGCAACATATGGTCTTGGAGATCTTTAGTGTGTATCTGAGAGGCAACAAAAGCAAATTTACTGACATCGTGAGAGGACTTGATCCCCAATCCCCCTAGATGCATAGGAAGTGTAGACAAACTCCATTTTAAATCACCAAAACATGGGTCGTCACCAACCACAATACGCTCCATACAATGACGAAGACCGTGATCAAAAATATCCAACACAGGTGTGATAGAAGAAGGAGGTGTTGTACGAAGATCAAAAAACAATTTGGGCATCCCAACACAAGACCTAAGAAGAAGAAGCTCACACTGTGGGTCCTGGAGTGAGGACATGTGATCCATCATATCAAGGGTCTTCATCACACATTTCTGGAGAAGTTCCTTCTCAAAGGATGCGTCTGTAGAAAATTGGGCCACCTAGAATCTTCACTCCACGCTCTAGATGAGAGATGTCAGTTGGAAATAAGCCCACATCCGAGCCTCATCTAGGGTCATCCGATGGCCAAAAAATCTATCTTCTTAGTATTGAGATGAAGACCATACATTGGGCCTTGCTCCTGAATGAGGGATAGAGCCTTCGAAACAACCTCTGTGCCCCCAATGAGGGTACCATCATCAAGGTAGAAAGAAAGGAGGTCAAGTTGACATGCATCCTTTGCCTGTAAAATAAGAGGGTGGAGTCCCAGGGAAAAAAGTAGGGGGCCTAATGGGTCACCTTGTTGTACCCCGACAGAAGAAAAAAGAGACTCGCCATGATCCATATAGAGAGGAGATGGAGAACTATAGAAAAACTCAACCCATCGTATAATAGAAGGGCAATGAAGATGAACCTCTCGGAATATGGTAGATCTATCAACCATGTTGAAGGCATTGTTGAAGTCAATAAGAGACATGGTGACTGTAGTGTGTTGTTGTTCATAGACAAGTCGAGTGATAGCATGTAGAAGGGCCTCAACACCACCAGAAATACCAACACCATACCGATGATCCATAAGTTGAAACTACATTAAAAAAATCACTACTACAGAAACAGCCTTTGGCGTCGGTTGTTTAACCCCCTTTGGCGTCGGTTTCTGAGCGACGCCTATGTGGGCGCCGCTAAAGGTCGAACACTTCGGCGTCGGTTTTTTAACCGACGCCTATTTAACATATAGGCGTCGGTCTTTTAGTAGATAACCGACGCCAAAAGGGTTCACGCCACAGAAAACGGCATCATCTAGGACACATTCTGTGTCGGTTATCTACTAAAAGACTGACGCCTATATGGACTATAGCATCGGTGTTTACTTGGTAACCGACGCAGAAAGAGTCCTAGATGACGCTGTTTTCTGTGGCGCGAACCCTTTTGGCGTCGGTTTTCTATAAAAAACCGATGCCATACTTCAAGACGACACGGTCGTGCTTCCCTGCACGGCCGTGTTTAGTACTATAGGCGTCGGTTTTATATGAGTAACCGACGCCTTTTCCACCACGGCCGTGCTTTCCTGCACGGTCGGGTTGTTTGTACTATTAGGCGTCGGTTTTTATCCAATAACCAACGTTGTAGGTCTTTGCTGACGGTTTTCTGTAAATAACCGACGCCTATATCTATTTTTTTTTTCATATCAGTTTGCAGGCCTGCTGTGGCTGGTCAGTAGGATGAGAACCTGCAGTTCAGTTTTCTGAACTGCAGGTTTACGACATCCATTGATATCAGCCTACAAACAGGCCACAAACCTGTAAAAGTCCCAAGGAAAATTTCACACAAGTAGATACATTCAGACATCAATTCAATTCTCACATTCACACATATAGAAACATTCAAATACTTGTATTAACATTCAAAAATATTCATTTACAAAGTATCATTCATTATCGCTATCAACATCCCAATTATATCTTACAATTGCCACTGCTTGTATGGCTTTTGCCCATTCTTCTCTTATTTCATCTAATGCTTCCATCGTATATGGAGCATGTATATTTTTTAAGCATTTACCTATAGTGTGGTCAGTTTTAAACACCTGCAAAGAGAATGATGTATATATATAAGTAATAATATAAAAATAAGATTGATATATTTCATACTAACTAATGAGACTATATATAATACCTCATGTATGTTATAGATGTCCAATGCGGCATGTCGGATAATCATCTGCATAAATCGCATCACATAGTATGCGCATGCCCAGCTGTTGTCTTATGTAGCGCACTATAAATTGAAACATACAAAATAATACAACTAAACACAATTCACATCAATAATATATACATTGGAGTTGGGAACTTACTTGTACGTTCTGCCAATTTATTGGCTGGTTCTTTTTCCTTGGGACCGTTCCTCCAGCCTTTTTGAATGCATATAAACCCCTACATGTTAATATAACACAGTAAATTGAATAAGTAAATAGTAATGTAATAACAGATGTTAACGGATACAAAAATGAAATATTTCTCACCAGAATAATGGCATTCTCATTACGTGTCCAATTTTAGTGTTTAATGTACTTCCCACGGGATCTAGATAATAAACAGTGAACGTCCCGGGGACAATAACTAGTAACTCCCAATGTTTACCACTAGAGGTAAGAAGTTAACAATTAATAACTTAAAATTCACAATAAAAATGGAATTTTCTTAAGTCCAAATTATAAATAAAGTAAACTTACTTGACATTGAATGGAGCTATTATTATCGGCTTCTTTTGCTGACCAAAAATTGTAAAAGCATCTATACAGTATTGTTGAACACTATCGGGGTCTTTAGCTACCATACTAATCAATGATGGAATCAAAAATCCCACATGATCAAATGCAAATTGTTTGCATTGATCTTCGACTAAGTAGCTGCAAAACATGTATTACGTATGCATTAATATATAAGAAACCAGATCACCGGATCTTACACAAGGTATATAGATGTATAAACAAGATCTCACCTTATCCATGTCTCTATCATTGATGTATTCAGCCAAGCATACATAAACAGCTCAATAATAACTTGTATAAATAAAGATCTATCGTATGGTTGACCTGCATAATCTGCATATAAAGAAACAATTATAGGGCAATGTATATTATGTGCCCGTAGCCAACATGCCATTCCCCTACAAGCAGGACCTAACGGGTATGTTAGGTCAGTTGGAACCCAACTTGGTAATGCGGGAAGTGGAGGTGGAGGCCTAGGTGCTCCTGGTGTCTTCTTTTTAACTTGTATATATAATTTCAGATCAGTTGACCTCATATATACACATTAACAGTCTAAATCAATGTAAATTTATCTTACAATTTCAGTAGTGTAGACGACATATGCTTTGGGCCACAATATGACCTCGCCTTCTGCCTCAGCAACTGTATCAATATCCGGGTGGGGATATCGCAATGTAGCTTCCCTCCAATCGGGTAACACACGTAATGGGCCCACACGAACATAGCCATGTGGCATTGGAGTCCTGTGAAACCTTTCCCCAGGAAAGGACGGGTAAGCCTGCGCCTCTGCAACAACATAGTCTTGTATTCTTAAGCGACATGGCTTCAATGCCTACAAATTTACGTAAAGAATGTTATACATATATACATATCATCTTGAAAACATATCATCTTGAAAAGACTAGCTACAATGTCATAAACAATACTTACAGTAGACGTGTTAGGCGATGGGTCTCCAGGATTACTCGCAGTTTGTGCATCAGGAGAAGAGTGGGTCGCCATAGGCTGATTGGAAGCCTGAGATGCCTGCCACCACAGCAATTCTTCCTTGACCTTCTCAGCAACTACATCTTTGACCTTCTTAGCAACTATATCCTTGACTCTCTTATTCTCCTATACATGAATAAAAGAAACATTAGCTTCTTATTATTGAATTTCCTTTTGCAGTAACATTCTAAAAAAAGAATAGGTTACCTCTTCTTGAGAAAGTCCCGCTCTAGGTTGGCGCTGGGATGGCCCAAAGAATGCTTTGATGCCCACACCAGTGCCTGCACCCCTAACATGTCCAGGATGCTCTGGGTTACCCAGAGCAACTGTCAATTCATCCCTTGTGCCCTGAGGGATGAACGTACCTTGTTTCCTCTGCTCGTGCAGCTCCCGCTAATCACCATCAATAGAAATTGGTAAGTTAACACCACAAATAATCAATATTCAAACGATTGCTCTAAGAGTTGTATTTTACCATTTTCGCAGCCGCCTCAGCAGTTACGGGCTTCTTTATTTCACCCTTCTTGTTTTGCCTCCCAGCTATCCAGATATCATGGCGAGGCATGGGTGTGGTAGACTCCTGAGTAGGAGCAGACTCCTAAGTAGCCGCAGACTCCGCATGTAGTCTTTGGCGAACGCTTGCATAGCCGTTTGGACCCATAGTGTGGTCATGCACATTCAGTGCACGCCTTACTTTTTGTGCGTCACTGAGGGCCTAGTTAGTATGCACATTAATGATTTGGTTAGTATCACTAAATGTTAATCTTTAATAGGTGAATACAATGTATATTAATTAAATTGGGAGTGACACCTAATACCTTGAATTCTTCAGATTTTCTTGAAGCAACAAAATTGTCCCAATCTTCTTTGTCCAAGAAGTTCCATTGTTCAAGGGCTGACTTCTTTTTCTTATCACCCTCTTTTATGTATTCTCTGTTTAGATTTGTCCTATAATTCCTAAGCATCTTTCCAGCGCGTTGCATCACACTTTTACGATGCAACTTCTCATCCAATGCAAACAGATTCTGTAAAATAGAAATGTTATTAACTAGTATCCAAAATAGAATTGCAAATAATAGAATTTGTAATCTACAAAATAGAATTGCAAATAATAATAACTCACGCATAAATCCTTCCATATCAAGTCTTTTTTCCCCTGAGGAACTTTATGCCAATTATCATACTTAACACCACAATGGCTCCGAGTGGTACACCCAAGATAGTTTACAAAATTATTGCGGTTCACTCCAATTGCATTTCCTCCATTATCAAACTCCACAACCAATTTGGATCCACTGCCACTAAGCGCTATTAACTTCTTCAACAGAGTGATGCCCCTTTTCTTGTTAAGTGTTTGGTGCTGCACATCAAGTTGCTCCAGCGCTTCAGTGGGTACATGTGCATCATCAACCTAAAATTTGACAAAAATAAACACACTGAATTAGCCCAATATAGAAATATAAGATATATGACATAACTAGAAGATAATGAATTTTATAGAAATACAAGATATGTTTTTAGAACTTACATTGGTATCCTCGCCATGCTCGTCATGGACAACATGCTCATCATGGACTTCATGCTCATCATGGACATCATGCTCATCATGGTCAGCCATCTGAAAATGTCATTGAAAAGGCAAACATTTAGCATTTGTATTAACTAGAAAAAGGCAAACATTTATCATTTATATAAACATACATGTCTCTAAAATTGTGACCTTTTATCAATTAACAATCCTTCGATGTGATCTCCGCGCACATATAAGTCATCATTAGCTTCAATATTTTGTGGAGTTGGCAACCCAACTGAGAATGGACTAGAGTCATCATACTTATCATAGTACTCTTCTTCATCTATAGGATCTTCAATGAACTGTCTTTTACCATGAAGAACAACCGACCATTTATCATTCGCAGGATCATCGATATAGAATATTTGTTTCGCCTGTGATGCCAATATGAATGGTTCACCCTTCTCGCCAATCTTTTCAAAGTTCACCAAAGTGAAACCCAATTCATCCACTATAACTCCTTTGGTGTTATCAACCCAATTACATTTAAAGAGAGGAATTTTGAAATCTATGTAGTCAAACTCCCAATTGTCTTCAATGACACCGTAATATGACATTTTAGCTTCACGTGGACTCTTATCCTTTGCACTTGCAAAGTACATAGTCGACGCTTGAAGAGTGACCCCACTACTTTGGACGACACTCTTATCATCTTGGCACTTTGTGTAATATGTGAATCCATTAATGTCAAACCCTTCATAAGACATAACATTCGGTTTTGGTTTAAAGGCGAGGCATTTGATAGTTTTTGTAATATCATTTGGTGTTTGAGATAGTTGATGTAAGACTTTATCTTCAAACCACTTAGTAAAAGTCTTATTATTCTCTCTAGCAAGCCACATTGAACTTGCTCGAGGATGTTGTCTCTTTATGAAATTGGTATGTTCCTCGATATAAACACTCACTTCGTCCATATTGTGTAAAATATACAAGTGAGCTTGTTCCAACTGCTCACGGCTGATTACTTTCACCCGTGATCCCAAAATTCCTTTTCCCTCCTCAATATTCTTGTCATTATCAGGAGTGTCATTACCACTGAGAAAGTCATTGCAAAAATCCATAACCTCTCTCGCCACATAACCTTCAATAATACTCCCTTCAGGCCGATAACGGTTTCGAACATCACCTTTAAAAATGCTCATGTATCGTTCAAAGGGATACATCCAATGCAAGAAAACTGGTCCCAACATTTTCACTTCCCTAGTCAAGTGGACAACAAGATGTACCATGATATTAAAGAATGAAGGAGGGAAATACATCTCAAGCTGACATAGGGTAACAACCACTTCTCTTTGCAAGTTATCGAGAGTATCAGGGTCAATAACTTTGCTGCATAGACTGTTGAAAAAGAAACAAAGTCTGGTAATTGCAAACCTTACATGCTTCGGCAATATAGATCGAATTGCCACGGGCAATATTTGTTGCATTAGAGTGTGACAATCATGAGATTTAAGACCTATCAACTTTAGATCTTTCATTGATACCAATCTACGGATGTTGGATGAGTAACCATGTGGCACCTTAACATTTACCAAGCATTCACAAAAAGTTTTCTTCTCCTTTCTAGACAACGTGTAACAAGCGGGAGGTAAGTATGTTCTTTTATTACCCATTTCACGTAATTCTGTTAATTCTGACCTTATTCCCAATTCACGTAGGTCCAGTCTAGATTTTATCCCATATTTAGTCTTACCTGGTATATTTAACAGAGTACCAATGATGCTATCACAGACATTTTTCTCAACGTGCATTACATCGATACAATGCCTGACTGTCAAAGAACTCCAATAAGAATGATCCCAAAATATTGACTTCTTCTTGAATGAAGAATTGTCACTCCGTGTGGCCATACTACATTGTGATTTCTTACCAAATATATTGACAATTTCTTTTACTCTTGCATAAACAACATCCCCTGGTATAGGTTTAGGTGCACTCCGTTCATCATTCCATCCATTGAATGCTTTGCGCTTCCTACGATACGGATGGAATTTTGAAAGAAACCTTCGATGACCAAGATATACAGTCTTGCCTCCATGTTTTAGTCTTATTGAATCAGTGTTTTATTCACATATAGGACACGCTTTAGCTCCTTTGACACTATATCCAGACAAATTCCCATATGATGGAAAGTCATTAATAGTGCAAAACAACATAGCGTGCAAACGAAATGTCTCTCTTGCTGAAGCATCATAGGTCATCACACCTTCAGCCCAAAGTTTCTTTAAGTCATCAATCAAAGGTTCAAGATAAACATCGATATCATTTCCGGGTTGTTTAGGGCCCAATATCAACAACGACAACATAACGTACTTATTCTTCATACACATCCAGGGAGGAAGATTGTATATAACAAGCATGACTAGCCAAGTGATATGTTGGCTGCTCAATGTCCCATACGGATTCATCCCATCTGTACAAAGCCCAAGTCTTAGATTCCTATCTTCTTCACCAAATTTGGGGTACAATAGATCAATCTTCTTCCACTGTGGGGAATCAGACGCATGTCGTAGGATCCCATCATTATTTTTCTTAACATCTGCATTCCACCTCAAATTCTTCGCATCTTTCGGATTTGCAAACAAGCATTGAAACTGTGATATTATAGGTAGATACCACAACACCTTGGTAGGAGAACCAGTTTTGGACTCCCCCGAAGTCGTCAATTTATACCATGACGCACCACATTTTGGACAATCTTTCAAATCTACATAGTCCTTTTGAAATAATACACAATCATTCGGGCATGCATGTATCTTCTTGGCCTCCATTCCCATTGGGCACAACATTTTCTTTACCTGGTATGTTGAGAATGGCAGCTCGTTTCCTTCAGGAAGCATTTCTTTCAACAAAGTCAACAATGAAGTGAAGCTTTTGTCGCTCCATCTATTGTTAGCTTTCAACTTATACAATCTCAACACAACGCTAAGCTTCGTAAACTTAGCACAGCCTGTGTATAACGGTATCTCAGCATCATGCACAATGTTTCTAAAGATAGGAGGTGGATCGGTGTGCTCTACCCTACAACTATCCAGCATCGCATCAACGATGTCTGCTGGAACTGGTTCGTTCACATTTACGTCATCGGAGGCAATTTCTTCTTCCACCCAAGCACTGCTATCAACATCTACTGGTTTCGATTTTGAAATCTCTCCATGCCAGTGCCATTCTGTATAGCCTTGTACAATCCCGTTGCACATGACATGACTTTTGATTTCCTCACCAGTGTTGACTTTCAAGTTGTTACCGCAATGCCTACATGGACAGTAGAACCTATCTGTAGGGTTTTTTCCTATGTTCCTCGGCAAATCTAATAAACTGATCAAGACCAGATATAAACTCTGGGGTGCAACGATTATGAATGGACATCCATGATCTATCCATTCTATGATCAGAGAAAACAAGTATATATAAGGAAACAAGTATATATTAGGAAAAGATTAGGGTATACACTTACATCCTAAGTGTATAATGTGATGTCATTCTTATATATAATAAATGTGTACCACCTATCCCATCCTTGAACACCTAATCTCACTAGTAAGTGTATAATGTGTATTGGGTTTTCAAGAAAATTTCGGCAGCATTTCCCCGCTGTTCTCTAAGTACATATGTACTTAGAGAACAAACGGGGAATTGCTGCCGAAATTTTCTCGAAAACCCAATACACATTATACACTTACATCCTAAGTGAGATTAGGTGTTCAAGAATAGTCCCAAACCGGGGACTATCCAAGATTTACTCCTAATGAGTCAATCTTGGACGGGTTTCTAGGCCAACAAACACATTTGATGTCATTCTTATATATAATAAATGTGTACCACCTATCCCATCCTTGAACACCTAATCTCACTAGTAAGTGTATAATGTGTATTGGGTTTTCGAGAAAATTTTGGCAGCATTCCCCCGCTTTTCTCTAAGTACATATGTACTTAGAGAACAAACGGGGAAATGCTACCAAAATTTTCTCAAAAACCCAATACACATTATACACTTACATCCTAAGTGAGATTAGGTGTTCAAGAATAGTCCCAAACTGGGGACTATCCAAGATTTACTCCTAATGAGTCAATCTTGGATGGGTTTCTAGGCCAACAAACACAATAATAGATATGTACATGTTAGGGTTTCATCACAATTGATGTTAGGGTTTCATCAATGTTAGGGTTTAATCAAACCAAATTAGGATGCTAGAATTGATTTAAATCAAATTAGGGTTTAAATCAAATCAAACACGGCCCTACTGGGCAGCACGGCCGTGCTGTCCAGAACGGCCGTGCTGTCTAGAATGGCTGTGCTGCCTAGCACGGTCATGGTAGGCCATTCTTCTCAGTTCTCAGTGAAAGAACTGGTGAAACCAAGATTTAGATGCAATATTAGGCGAGCAACAACAACTGACCTCCCAGCAGTGGTGGCGGTGACCGGCGAGCTCCAGGCGGCAGGGCAGGTAGGTGCAGCGGTGGCTGGCGAGCTCCAGGCGGTAGGGCAGACAGACCAAGGAGCAGCGGCGTCAGCGGCAAGGAGCAGCGGCGTCGGCGGGTGGCGGAAACGAGGAAGGCGGCGTGGCGGCGAGCTCCAGGCGGCAGGGAAGGCAGACCAAGGAGCAGCAGTGGCTGCGGAGAAGGGGGCGCGGCGAAGAAGGGGGCGCAGAGAAGGGGAAGAAGGCAGCAACAGTGGCGGCGGAGAAGGGGGTGCGCCGGAGGCGCAGTGGCGCTGTCGTGGAGGAAGAAGGAGCTTTCATGGAGGAGAAATCGGCGGCGTGGTCGGGCGACAGCAGAGAAGAAAAGGGAAATCGGCTCGCAATGAAATAGAAGAAAGGGGAAGAGTCGGGCAATCGCGGGATATTAAGTTCCAAAATAGCGTCGATTGTTTCAAACAACCGACGCCTAAACCTCTTTAGCGTCGGTTGTTTGAACCAACCGACGTCCAATTGGACGATATTTTCACGAAATTGTTTGGCGGGAACCACTTTCAGTGTCCGTTATAAAAGGTTAACCGACACTGAAAGTGACACTTTTCGCGCAAATTTTCATCGTGCATAGGCGTCGGTTTCTATCTACATAACCGACGCTGAAAGTGACACTATTTGTTTTGCTCGAAAATTGGATTTCGCGGGCGACTTTAGGCGTCAGTTTGTTATTAACAACCGACGATGTATTCAAAGCGGTACCTGTGTCTGGCTGGTCTTCGAATATAGACGTCGGTTTGCCTAAATAACCGACGTCTAATAGTGTAGGCGCCGGTTTTCCTAAAGAATCGACGCCCAGAAAAGTGACACTGAATGTTGTTTCTGTAGTAGTGAATCATCTTTCACTACAGTGGCAGCCCCACACATATAATCAATAAGATGTTGTGATCGTAGGCCATCACATGTGCAAGCGGTCCCTTTCTTGAATGATAAAATGGCTTCTTCAATCATAGAGCAAGAAGCAACAAATGGAGAGCTAGAAATTTCAGACTGAGGTTGTACCAATGTCAGTGGATGTTGAGGGTGTTTAGATTCAAGATAAGAATAATTAGCAGCTTTTGTGGGGGTAACACCACTAGAGGATAGAACACAGATGGCAGTAGAAAATTGTCTATCTTTGATCTTAGACTTGGCACGTGAAATACAAGCTTCAGAAGAATGTTCTCGCCCGGTAGGACAGCAATGAGCCAAAATCTGATCCAGGAGTTGTTGAAACTGTTTGGTAAAGTGCATACTCAAGACCGTTTGCCCAAGTTGAGGTGAAGACTGTTTGGTCTTGTTGACTGTTTGGTCAAGTTTGACTTTGAAACTGCATGAGCAAACCTGATCTTGAAACCGCATCAGATCAAACGGTTTGGGATCGTTTGGTCCCAAACGGTCTTGAGAACATTTGGACCCAAACAGTCTTGAGACCGTTTGGTCCAAACCACCTCAAAAGTGCATGGACAAAAAAGTGTCTCAATCACTTAATTGAGTTAGGGTTTCCAAAGTTGAACCCCTCAATCAACCATGCACTTGTTAGCCACTCATCAATTGAGTCAATTAGGTCAACCCTCAACTAATTTGACACTCAATTGACCCTCAATTGATCACCAATTATGGCTTAGATCAATTGGATTAGGGTTTGAAATCGATTACCCTTCAACATGTTTCAATGTGAGTCCAATTGATTTGAAACCATTGAGTCATCACTTAAATTGGTCATGACCTGACCCCAAACGGTCTTGGGATCGTTTGGATGACTTCCAAATGGTCTTGAGACCGTTTTCTCAAGTCAACACCAAAGTATAACTCAACCTATTAAGGTTTGGCTCATTGATTTGATCATTAGGTCACTAATCAATTATGCTTCAACTTTCTATCCTTAGATTTCCAACCACTTGACCATAGTCAACCCTAGACCTCCAAACGGTCTTGGGTGACCCCCAAACGGTCTTGGGATCATTTGGACATCCTCCAAACGGTCTTGAGACCGTTTTCCCATTAATTCATCAAAAACTAAGACATTCTCTTAAGGGTTGAACCCTAAATTTGATCACCAAATCATCACTTAATTGCTCATCAACATGATATCATTGGACCTTCAATTGGTCATCCCTACTTAACCCTAGACCTCCAAATGGTCTTGGGTGATCACCAAACGGTCTTGAGACCATTTGGGTGATCCTCAAATGGTTTTGAAACCGTTTGGGTCACTCAACCCAAACTTCAACATGATTGTATTATTGAAATCAGCAATTGACCCGATTACGAGTTAGGTGACTAATGTGCCTTCAATTAGTGATTCTCTTGGAATTACTTGATAATTTTTGGTGGGTGATTAGTCCATTTTGTTTACAACAGACCTCCAAATGGTCAATGCCTGGTCAATGCATCCAAACGGTCTTGGACCATTTGCTCTCAAACGTTCTTGTGAAATCGTTTGCATTCTAACGGTTTGAAACCGTTTGCTCCAAACGGTTTGGAAAACCGTTTGAGCAAGAGGTGGGAGACCGTTTTCTAAAGAAAGTTTGTGGATAAACTTTGGAATTAACGACATCATCTTCTACCTCAAGAACAGGGGCTGTTCTTCATGGAATTACTTGCAAGAACACACAAAGGTGTCTAAAGAATAAGAACAAGCAACGATTCTAGGAGAAGAAGATGCATTAACAAAACTTAAGGGTTAAAGTTATAAAACCCACCTTAAGATCTGATCTAGAGCTCCAAGCTTCGTATATTTAATGGTGGATAAAGCTCCAAAGGTTTTCCAAGGTCCATTCTTCAAGATTTGGATGGAGAAGATGGCTAGAAAGAAGAGTTGTATAAGGAAAACTACTAAACCAACCTTGTATTAGAGTTTTCACCATGAATTCGAGCTAGGTGATGACCCATACTTACCAACTTAGCTTGGTCATCTTCCTCTGTTCCAGAGCTCCCTCTTGGTCGGTCCAAAGCAAGAAGATGAGGAGAAAGAACTAAAGGAACAATCCTTTGCTTTGAGGAAAAAGGGTGCTTATATATTTTTGGGTATTATCAAGGCAAAGAAAAAGATAGTTATTTCTTTTATTTCTTAAACCCATCCTCTCATGCTTGCTCCACCCTTGGCCACGTTTCTTCCTCCTTTTCACATGCAAAACCTGTCTCTTATCCAAGGTTAAAGGAAAAGAAACCCAACATCTTAATAAGTTGTATATATTAAAGAGCTATTTACTTAAATCCTGATTATTCAATACCAAGATTATCTTTCCTTCTATGATCCTACATATGAGGCACCTCTCTCATTTTCTTTTCTCTACTTGATGCCAAGAAATATGAGAGACCCTCTAGAGGTGTTATATTTTACATGTTGAACCCTAAGTTTTGGGTAATTTGCACATTACACCAAAACTAGGTTTTAATGCACAAGGATTGCCCTATAAGCTATATCTTGGTGCTCAAGCTTGTGGAAACCATTCCACTACATCATACTTATTCTTATGATGTCTCAACATCAGAGGAACTTATTTTGTGTAAAATTTGCAAGTTAACCCCTCAATTTAGGTAATTTGCACTTTAGTCCTAAATAAGCAAACATTGCTTCATCATTATTCAATTGGGACCAAAATTGAAACATAAGCTCCTCTTGGGACTTAGTTACTTTTCACCAAATAAGATTAAGCATTTAACCATCTTTCTTGATCAAAACACCTAGGGTTAAATCATAACCCAGGTCAGGGATGTTACAGAAGCGATACATAACACGTGTTGGAAGCAACAAAAGGTGAATCCATGCATCAATAGAGTGTGGGCAAGAAGCCACCTTGAGTAAGCAAGCACGAAGAGTGTCGGCATAGGGAAAATGACAAAGAAGAGGGATGATCTTTATGGTAGGGACACCTGTGCAGAAGACATAATCTATAAGATTTGTGTCGAGCTATAGTCGGTCAACAGGCAGAGGCAGTGGCTCAATACGCTGACGAGCTGACAGGGTGCAAGGAACAGAATCTGGAAAGTCAGAATTGATGGGATCAGGCAAACCAACTATCACATTGAGTGATGTCTCACCAGGCTATCAAGGTAGAGTGGTAGTAACATCAGATCCATCATAAGCTTGATGAGGACATGCTTTAGCCCATGGCACGATGCCAAGGCATACACCACACGTCTAATGCTTGGAAGAACAAAGAGCAAACACCAAGCCCTCCCAAACATCCGCATACTCCAACGCCTTATGGATTCCATCAACACGACTCAGTGAAGATAAATGAACAACTCAAAGATGATTACCAAAACTTTTAGCTGCTAACGGTTTGTCGCGACATGTATGGAGGCTCCTAAAAGGACATGAAACTTGTGCAGCAGGTCCAACCATGCAGGATATAGGCCCCGCGCGGTAAAGGACCACAGGAACAACCTCACGGATTTTTACTTGTGACGCAGTAAGACGGTCATAATGTGTCATTGCTGATGTGGGAAAAATGATTTTTTCCATTAAAGAGATCAGAACTGAGATATGGAGGGAACCATCTCGTGTATGGCAGCCAGCAGGGCAGTCCTTCCTGCTGGGTTGACCAGTGCCAAGCCTTCTTAACACACGACTATAGGGAATTGTGTATGGGCTGCCGCCTCTGGGGATCGATGCTGGACTCTATCGTATCGATCCTCGACGTGTTGAGACCTGGACGGCTAGGCACCAGGGACGCTCCGAGCGCGTTCTTGCCCTAATCCCTTGCTGCTATGGGCGTAGTTGCCGAAAAAGGGCATCCACCACCTGTATGGCCAAGTCCAACAAAAGTTGTTAAGTTGAATCAGACTTGAAGTTATCACCAAACCTTTCTGGTTGCCTTCCGTACGCATTCGGGAGACACTATGGTAAGTCGGATCTGGATACTATGGTGTGGGGGAACAAGACGAGCAGAGAACCCCTGCCATCAGCGACACTGGGGTAGGAGCAATAATTAATTAGAGGTAGGTCGGAGCCAAACAAAATCGTCGTCGGTGCCCATGTCACATGCAGCAGCTCGGCGCCCTCGCATCGCATCATCGTCCAGCGCACGGTGACCAAATAAGTGTTGATATATTCCAACAAAAATACACTCGGGAGGAGCCATGACACATTTCTTCTCATAAAAAGTCTCTTTCAATGCATTTCTTAGGAACTGGGGCCCATATAGTGACAATGTCCACTCACAACAATTCTTTAAAAATGCATATGTGAGGGTTGGGGCCCATATCATGAAAATTTCCTCTAATAGCAGGCCCCCCATAATGCATTTGTGAGAATTCAAGGCCCATATCAAGATAATGTCCTCTCATAGGAATTCTATAAAAATTCTAAGGTTAGGTGACATGAATTTATGTCATCTATAACTTTGGTGACACACATACATGTCACCTAAATGTTATGTCTCCTTGTATATTACACTTGACTCATATACATGTGTAAACCCCCATTAGAACATAGGTGATTCAAATGTATGTCACCTATAGTGTGTCACCCTTTCAAGTATGATAAAATGTCTGTCACCTATGTTGCACAGACTACATGTGACATACATGCATGTCACCTAAAGTATGTCACCCTTTCAAATATACAAAAATGTATGTCATCTATTTTACGTAGGCATGCACAGATTATAAGTCATGTACAAACATGTCACCTAAAGTTCATAACTTTTTACATGACTGTCATCTATACTATGTTTTTTGGTAGTGGGCCTTGTGATTTACTCCCCAAATGAACCTTCGGATGACTCCGTTGATCCTGTTGCATACCCGCAAAGGCAGAAATGCAGTCTACATAACATATGTGGGGATCACTTGTAGAGTTGCTTAGACTAGACAAACACTACCGGCAAGAGAAAGAATTCTGGCTGACCAGGCCGCTACTCTGCCATTCACCTTGTCTAAGATCTCACTATAGGTCTGCTTATCCACCCTTTTATGAACGATTAAAACGCTTAGGTATTTACCTAGGTGGCTAGTATGCTAGTACCCGCTCATGTCACTGATCCTCCTCCTCATCTCCCGCCTCATGCTTTTGGAGAAGAAGATCCTCGTCTTGGCGATAGAAACGGATTGTATCGAGGCAGTCTCAAATTGCTTGAAGCACTCCAAGATGGTTGCCATCTGTGTCATATCAGCATGGGCAAACAAAATAAGGTCTTCTGTGAAGCAGACATGGGCAATCCTAGGTCCTCTCACCCCCATTCTCACTAACTTCCAACTTCCCTCCTCCACCTTCTATTCAATCAGCTGACTTAATCTCTCAAGGAATAAAACGAACAAGTATGGAGAGAGGGAATCTCCCTGACGTAGACCCCTATTGGCCTTCAATGCATTATAGGTTCTGCCATTCCAGGCTATCCTTGTTAGGCCTCTTGTGATTTACACCATGATATAGTCAATAATGTTTTGCGGCATGTCAGTTCTTTGGATTGTCTCCTGGATAAATTCCCAGGCCATCTGGTCGTATGTTTTGATTAGGTCTATCTTGATCGCCATAGTTTTGGCTCCCTTATTGCATTTCATCAAGTATATCTGCTCCTGGACCAAGGGTATATTATCAGTTATGTGTCTCTCCCAAGGACAAAGATGTTCTGGGTTTGAGATACCCAAACTGGTATGTAAGCCTTCATCCGCTCCACAAACAACTTAGAAATGATTTTTAGAGCTATATTGTTCAATGAAATAGGTCTCAAATTGTCACACTTTTCTGGCACTAAGATTTTTAGGATGAGAATGATAGTTGAGTCGCGTAAGTATTCAGGTACACAGCCATACATAATAACCTCTTGGACAATTTTGATAATACTAGGCCCAATAGTATTCCAGTTCTTTTGAACAAATGAACCATTGATGCCATCGGGATCCGCAGCCTTCACTGGGTCCAAGGCCATCACAACGGCGTGGATTTTAGGATGTGAAGGGAACCCTCCCATAGTGGCATTCTGATTGTCAGTGAGGTTCTCAAATGTCCCTGGGACAGCCGCACAACTGAGTCCATTGCTGCTCTCAGGCGTCGTGAGGACTCCATGGAAGTGGTTTACCACTAACTCAATCAACTATGTATCACCTGTGATCCATTCTCCTGAGGAGTTCCTCAACGCGGTAATGGTGTTTCTCCTCCGTCTTTGATTTATGAAATTGTGATAGAATCTGGTATTATTATTGCCATCGGCCAGCCAGCTGATGTTTGCTTTATTCTTAAGGTTCTCCTCCTCTATCTTTAGGATATCATCCAGTTCCATCTGGGTATCAGTGCAAAGAGCGTCAAATATATCATTTTACTGGTCTGCCATCTCGGTTTGTAAGTGGTTTATGTTCTTGAGCAGTCGGTCTTTCCTCTTCTCCTTACATGTACGCCTATCCCATTTGGCGATAGGGTTATGCGCCTCCTTAAGAGCTTCAATAAAGTTCAGTTCAGCATTTCAAGCATTCCTCGATACGTCTAAGAAGCATGTAGTACCTTGCCAAGACACACGTGTAACAAACGTGCTCTGGGTTTTATTCTGAGATAGATTGCGGACCAAGAGGGGGCAGTGGTCAGAACCCATTCTTGGCAAGTGCTCGACAACAACATTGGGAAAGTTGTGTATAAAAGCACTGTTGGCTATGACTCTGTCCAGTCTCTTCTGTAGTAACCCATGCCGATATGTAAACTTCATCCTAGAGAACCCAAGATCAGAGAGGTCAGCCTCCATGAGGGCATTATGAAAGAGGGTTGCTTCTTGGCTATTGTAGCATTCATTGTCATTTTTAATCGGGTCAAGGATAGCATTGAAATCCCCAAGCACCATCCATGACATTTTGAATCGATGGCCCATGGTGACTATATGATTCTAGAGAAGTTTTCTGGTGATGATCAGAGGGCTTGTGTAGACCACAGTGATGTAGCAATCACCTTTCACTTTGCACATAACAAACTGTCTACGACAACATACAATTTCCACTGAGCAAGTGTCAGCACACCAGCAGAGCTAAATACCCCCAGCATAGCCCCGCACCTCCACTCAGTAAGAGTTAGAAAATCCAAGGCGGGTTATGGTTTAAACAACCCTCTCCACACCGATCCTTGACTCTAGAATTGCTACTAAGTTAGGTTTATGAATGGCCATAAGTTCTTTCAGTGCTCGACATCTAACATCACTCCCTATGCCTCTTGCGCTCCAACACAATAGATCAATCATCATGAAAACAAGGAGATGGAGATTTATGCATGTTGCTCCTTGGTGGCCATGTCAGCAGTGCTGACTATGGTGGCGTTAACCCCTTCCTCTACACCATCAACAGTTTGGGCCAGCAAACATGGACTTTTCCTCCGCTATTCATACGGGGGAACAACCCTTTATTTTTTTCATTCTTGAACCATTGCCTTTCATCTTCCTCCCTAGTGTAAGGGTGGGGGTCAGATGGATGGATTCTATCATTGTTTCAGTGACACCCTCCCCTCCCATGTCGTTACCTGAGCTGAGCCATCGTTCACCTCTTTTGTTTCTGTAATGGTAGTGTTTATGCCAGTTCCTGCTCCCAGGTTGCTCTCCTCCATGGCCTATGAGCTATCCGTTTCCACAGTTACAGTAGAGTTTGCATTCATGGTACCACCTATATCTGTATCCTCCTCCATTATTTGGATTACCTCATCCACCTTGGGGTGTGCAACTACATGATTACTATTAGTGCTAGAATCGACGCTTTTTCCAACAGATCTCTTTGTGTTTCGTTGATTGGAAATGTCCTTCATAACTTATTTTTTCTTCTCGACAGTATCAATTGAGGCATTGGGTCACCATACCTTGGTCACCTTGTCACCACTTTTGTCATATGCCTGTTGGGTTGTGGTCTCATGCTCGACTCTAGCATTAGGCGGCTCAACATGTTCCTCATTTCCCAGGTCATCTAGAGTTGCAAACCGATTGCCACTGGCCGTGGCACTCTGAGGGGTATCCACCTTCCTGGCTTTCCTTTGTCTTTTTTGCCTACTCCCCTTGCCTCTCTGATGTTTCCAGCTTACCTCATTGTTGCAAGTCCCTCTGGGTGACGCACTGCCTAGGCCTGGGTTGTCTTGCACATGGTTACTCATTTTCTTCGATCTGCAATACATCTCCTTGTGACCCACCCTTCTGTAGATGGTACATGTGTCAGGTTCAACCTCATATTCCATAGTATATTCAACACCATTGATAAAAATGGAAGGACATAGGTTCTTGGTGGTGTCAATCTCAATGGCCAGTTGGGAAAATTTACTTTTTGTTCTGAACATCATGTGGATGTCCACCTTGATTAACCTCCCAAAGGCAAGGTCGATGTATTTGAACAGAGTGGAGACATACAAGTGTAGAGGAAGGTCCAGGATTCGAACCCATGTGTCAACATACCTGGGCATCTCCTTTGATGGTTTAAAGGTAGGGTACCAGTCCCAGACCACCGGGAAGCACCCAAATAGCTTCCATGGGCCACCCGTAATTGCTGTCTCATAGTCCTCCCTGCAAGACATTTGTACCACATAGTGTCCTAAATCCAGTTCATACATGTTGAAGCACCCTTTTGGGTTCCAGAGCAGTTTGATTCTATCCTGCATGGTCATGAATCCCACATCCTCTCCCAAGAGTCATAGTACAATGGCATACTGCCATGGCTGGGCTAGGTCGTCCTCGGCCTCTGACTCTATGTATATTTCCAGCAATCCTTCCATCTCTGTAAGTTCAATAGAGTTGTCATCCAAGTAATCTTCAAACAACTTCTCAATGAAGAAGGTCTCAGAGCTCGAAGCCTATTCTCGTTGGGTCTTGGATCCACCTAAAATCATGTTATACGACTGCCTCTACCCGCCGACATGCTCCACGAGCTGTGGTATCTCCGCAGTGGAAGTAGGGATTTTGTGCACCATACCATTGTCTTCCTGGGATTTGGTGTATCCAGCTTTGGTTTCTGCTTCTTCCATCTGAGACAAACCTCGCATCCTTACAAATTGGAAATCCAAGTCGGCCATGGGTACCGAAACCCTAAACCTTCCATCGGATGGCTCACCCCCATCAGGGCGCTCCTTTCCTGGGTCCTTTCTCCGTCGCTCTACTGTGTTTTCTCCTCCCTCATACCCGTCTGCATAACAATTGTCATCCTCAATTCCCTGGCTTTGGCCCCTTGCACCGTCGCTGCCTCCTTGTCCCCCTCTCTCCCCTCTCGTCAACATACCTCTAAATAAAGCATACTTATACTATTATTCTAACATAACTTCATTTCACAAAATGGTCAATATCTTTTATAACCTAAAAGGGCACATGACTACATCCCTAATATGTAAGCATAAGATGGAGAATGGTTTCTTATTATGCACTCTTAACATGTATCAAATCCTCACAACATCCACCATTTCCCAAGTCACTCTTAATAATAATTCACACATTCTCAACTCAAGAGCTAAGGAAGTCATAAGATTATCCAACATTATGGGAAGAGATTTAGTGTTTTTCTAATACTAGTTGGTTTACAACCATAATGCCTTCACAAGACAAGGTAACCTATATGGTCAAGCTACTCCTCATCTCAGTTGTTAGGTAAACCAATTACACTATGGAGACAAGAGAGATAATATCTACTAAAGCTTAGAACTTCCATTAGCCAAGCATCATGTATGCATATAAAGGAGTTAAATGAGGATGGTATGTATCCCTTAGATAATAAGATTTGGGAAAGACCATGTAGAGACAACTCCATATATCAAGATAAGATTGGGCTAATATAATAGAGTTAGTTTGGGTTATCACTTAGCATCAAGGGCATATCATAGTTTTAAAACTTATGTCGGAGTTCTATATATGTTGTTTATGAATGCTCAGTTCTCAAGTGGTCATATACAAAGCGTGCCAGGAAACAACAAAGGAAAGGGGTCAAGGTCGGAACTAGGCTTAAGCATATTCATGTATATTCAAGTCAACCTACACTTCATCGTAGTTGAAATAACTTACCAAATACTACATAGTGAGATTCTGCCTCCATACAGGGGGTAGGCGTAACTATGGTAACCCAAATACTGTGTCTCATTTATAGTAGTGGGTTGAGTGATAGTGACCACTTTAGATAGGGATTAAAAACTATAACTGGTATCCCACTATTGATAAGTTCATAATCAACCTCTCAAGGATCACCTTCTTAATTAAGGGACAACCTCAATAACTCGAAAGAGTCAAGTTAATGACTATTAGGCTCTGATACTGTGTTGTAAGGAGTGGGACCCTATAGGAGGTCTACTCCTTACTTAATTGAGGAATAAGTCCATACAACCCTGAATATACCACAAGGTATGAAGGAAAGGAGGAATTTCATTTATTTCCCAAATGGAATAGATAGCATAGAACTGATAATTAACAAGAAATGGAAACAAACTTGTTACAAATCTGTGAAGTGAATTCTACATATAATTATTGTTTACCATAAAAGGTGGCATGAAAAAATAAAACGGTATACACCTAAGAACATGTAATGCCAGTTGCAGAGGGCAACCCAACTATCCTAAACTATCCTTAATGTCCAAGACTCTATATGTGATGTTCTTTCATCCTTGTCCTTTAATTAGCAAAAAATGGTGGAAGAGAACATCACGTAGAACATAGGACATACGTTAAGTGTCAGTAACAGTTGAGTATGTAAATATTATAAACACTTTGGGTATTATATTGGGTTATGAGTATAAAAGGATGTTCCCACAATGAGGGGACTATAAATAATTTTGTAAGTTCAAAAGAACTATAACAACAAAAAAGAGGCATACTAAAATTTAGAATACAAGCATGAAGAATAAAATATCTTGCATATCAATTAACCACAATTTCTATTTAAAATAATAATGTTTTGCATGCTTGATAATGTAGACAAAATATACCTAAAATAGGGTCATAACACCATAGGATCATGACATAAAAGAAATAAGAATGGAAATACATATCCTCAGAAGAATGTGCACACCCTTTATAAGTATGGTTGTACAAGAGTAACAAATTCTAGATATTCTAGTCAAACATGTAGCATGCATAAATAAAGTGGCAAGACTAGCTTTTTAGTCAATTTCTTATATTAAGACAAATGAGGAGGTCCAAGAACTCATGATTATAATGAACTAGGAATAGGAAATATAAATGTCTAAGCATTTTGATTTTTTATTAGGAATATCAGTTCAAGAGATGCCTCAATAAATAAATGTTTCAGTCAGATAATTCCAAAAATAAAATAGAGGTTGTACACACCTTTAATTTGATCTTAATATTTCCAAGTCAAATTCTAGGACCATGCCAGATCTCAAACCTAGTTCACTCTTCTTTTCCCTGATTATGTATTATACACATGTGATAATGGTTTAATTACATGGCTTATGAGTTATCTAAAGTGTTTATAGATAGAGGGCTTTAATATGGAAGCAATGTTTTAGAACCTAAAAAATGTTTCCTTATCAAAAAACCTTTCCTAGACATATTTTAACATAATTTTTTGAGGTCATACAAATTTATTATGGATTTTCCAAGATTTTACCAATCAGATAATGAGATAAAAACAATAAAAATTACTTCAAAAATCAGGGTAACCCATTTAGAAATATTGATTTACCCTTATATGAGGCGCCTGATGTGGATAGTGTGATAGGGCATAATGGTCAATTTCCAACAAATTCAACAGCATTGTTGTATCTAAATTAAAGGCTTTGAATATCAATAAAACCCACAAAAAGGTGACACATAAATCGAGAAGACGAGGGTAGTTAGGTAAAATGGATGAGTGGTTCTCTTCCTGTTCATTCATGGCACAATCAACTCAAAAAGGGATTCAAGATCTAGTCAAAACTCAAAAGTATGGAATCCTCGACCATGGCGAATATCAACATAGGTTTTATTGTGATGTTCTGGTCTCAGAGACCTATCATCATGGTAAGATGGTGGTCAGAAGTGAAGAAGATATTTGTTCCATTTATGGCAAGTTGGTCAATACAAAACTGAAAGTTAGATATAGTTAATGCACAACAACTCAACCTACGAGTTCCTGAGGGCAGTTCAAAGCCCAGAGAACAAACAATACACACCTTATCCATTAAAACCTCACGCACATTGTTGATTTTACAAAAGACTGATCAATGTGCTTGAAATTGGGAAACACTACCAAAGAAACAAAAGGGCAGAAATGTTTTGATGTAGTCTATTGAGGGTAGGGGATCAACGCATCATGAGCACGTCCATGAAGCATAGCAGGTGAGCAAGCTCTAAGGACATTAAAGAGAGGTTTGTGGGTACATACTTGTGGTGAATCACACTGGTAACAAGCATTAGGAACAACTATAAATGGACATGAGGATGTTTACCAAAGGTTTAGTTTGACTATGGTAGTAGGAGATGTTGGCCTGAGGTCACCCAGTGTCGAGGAAGAAGATCAGCTCTGTGGTGCTTCCTTGAGGAGCCTTATGTTCAATTGATTACAGAGGAGAGTTATATGAAGTCTAAGGAAGGTTTCTAGAGTACTTGAAGGTTGTTCCATGCAACGAGGTCAAGTGGGTGTGGCGATCATGACGATTGGAAAAGGGGAAGCTTTTGGCACTTTTTCTAGAAAGGGAGTTAGGGCTTCTTTGAGGGGTCGTTGGACCCACACTCACGTCCAAATGCTAATGAAGATGGAATATGACAGAGTTGTAGATCTATGAGAGAGAGGGTGGGCTGCCAAAGTTTGTGTTGGTTGTTCAATTTGTCATTCCTCATGTATGTGAAGTGTGGGAGTTTAAGATGGGGTCTTTTTTCCTGAGGTCCCAATCTAACAGTACTGAGTGAATCTTCATGGATAAAATAACATGTGACATGCCTAGAAGAGACCAAACATGTGACTGTATGAAATTATATTAACCTGACACTTTAATGGGATAACTAGGTCAATTTATGTGTAATTATTTCCCTTCCTTCCTAACATCAGTAGACCTAGCTAGGCTTATCTAAATCTAATGCAATTTGGTATCAATAGAAATTAGAACATGAGGAAAACAAATATCTAATTAGGCTTTTGGTTTGAGATATGTAATTATACAGTTACAATATTAGGAACTTAGGGTCATTAATGCATTAATAAATATTAAAAGTGATATATGCTACCAAATTTTAGGGGAAGCTATAACATATTAGTATATATTCATATATCAATAAAGTAAAGTATTATGCACGTTGGTTGGATCCTTTTTATCTAAACCTTATATTGTCAGTAATGAATATATAGGGCTATGTTATGTCCATTAAGTGACAAGTATATGATTTTGTGTTGATACATAAACTCATATCATTTAATCTATTATGGCTAATTTATTTTAAAAGTAGCATATATAGGGTATTAATGAATTCATGATACTATCTAGATCTTGTTATTGCTACCACATGTCGACATAAAAAATACTAAGTATTAACATAATCAAATAGGAGCCTAGAAGAAAGGATGATGCTCATATTCGAGTATGTTACAACATCGCCTACAACTAGAACACATTTGGATTGTCAACTCACAATTCCCATCGTAAGTGATGCTAGAAATCCTAGATGATGAGCATTATGCAATGCATTTTATGCTGGAAGTTGACAACAAACACGCCTCTTCATCCCGCTTCTAAAATTTTATCCTAATAATGTTTATTAGTCCTTTATCTTTTTTTATTAGTTAATGTGCATATTTTAGACTATAAGGATGACTTTGATGTGCAACAATCACAATGTTAGATATATATTAATAATTGGTGTCTGGTTAAAGATGTCTTCCTACAATCCTACTTCACCCGAGTTGTAAATTGCAATTGTTGGATATAAGAGAGAAAAAGATAAGCTTGAGGTAGAATCAATAAGGATAAGGGTGTAATGAAAAATGTTTATATATGTTAATGGGAAAATATTTAAAATCCCACTAAGTAGAGGGAGAATTCAGCTAAAGTCAAGCCCAAGATGACTAAGATAAATAATGGTGTGGAGAGTGGATGTGATGGGTTAGAGTGAAAGAAGTACAAGCAAACATGCAAGAATGAGAGAAGGTAGAAACAAAGGTAGAGGTTTGTGAGAGAAAGAAGGCCTCTAAGTGGTGATAAGATGAAGAGTCAAGAGTACAAAGTCAGGCTGAAGTGAGGGTGAGATACATGTACCATGCAAACACCACAGGGAGGGCATAACTCAATGTGAACCTGAGTGTGACTTGTGTACCATTGAAATAAAGTCCAACTTCTAAATTTTTGGGTTAAAAACATAGGATTTCAATTACTAATAGGACTTGATTCATAATCTACTTATAATTCTTTGAAGCCAATATGGCCTATGATATATCATGAGAAGTGTATGTTTTAAGAAAACATGAAAGAAAGGGGCACACACATTTTTAGGAGATGCCTCACTCTACTTGATTCTCCCATCATTGTTTTATTTTCCCACTTTATCATTTGTATTCTCCTACCTTATTCAGTTGTAAAGAGAATCGACATCAAGATACACAAATTCATTTAGTGGGAGAGGGATGGTAAGAAACACGTTCACCGTGTCAAAATGGAGACAATTTATAAGCCAAAAGCAACTTGGCGTTTGACAAGATCATTGGTTCAATCTAAAAAATCATAACATTCTATGTTGTTGTCATATAGTCACACCAAACCATGGTTAAAATTAACACATTTTATTACATCATATTTTTTCAGAAATACCACATGTGTGCACTTTACATCATCAAATATGATAAGAAATATTACTTTACTATGGAGGAATAAGGTAAATCATCAGAATACATTGTCATTCCATATCTCAGTGAGCTACCTTTTTTTATTATTATACAATAGATAATGATACAACTTTGCCACTAGATGATATAGACGACATTGCATTGTGGCCTGATATAAATTCATTCACCAATTTGCAACAACTCTAGGCACCACATTTGACACCAAACACACAGCCAACATAGCATTGAATGACATAGAAAAATTTATGGGATGGCAAAAACAAAGTCATATACATATAGTACCAACTTAGAGCTACAACATTTCCATCTAGATTAAATATATCATATACAACCAACACATAGTATATACTACTCTAAAGATATGAAGATCTCCTCCTAGAATGTTTATGGAGCATCAAATGTGAAGAGAAGAAAATGTATCTACATATTCATATCATCATCATCTAAGCCTCAGTCCCAACTATGTTGGGGTTGGCTACATGGATCCCTCATTTCCATTCAACTGTATCATGGGCCATATTCTGGTTGAGATGTAGAGATTCAAAATCTCTCTTTATAATCTCATTCCATGTTAATTTAGGCCTTCCTCTTCTTCTATTTATTGTGCTTGACTCAATAGCATCTCTTTGTATAGGCGCATTTGTCAGTCTGCATTGCACATGTCCATACCATCTGAGTTGGCCCTCATGCAACTTGTCCTCAATACTTGCCACTCTGAATTTATTCCTAATATAGTCATTTCTCAAGCGATCTTTTCTTATCTTCCCACACATCCATCTCAGCATACGCATTTCAACCACATTCATCTTATTGAGACCTTGTTTCTTCACCGCCCAACATTCACTCTGATAGAGCATGGCTGGACATATAGTTGTTCTATAAAACTTACTTTTTAACCTGAGAGGGATCTTCCGATCATGTAATTCACCAGTTGCACTCCTCCACTTCAACCATCATGTAGTGATCATGTGACAAACGTCATTTTGGACATCCCCGTCTGTTTGAATAATAGAACCCAAGTAAGGCAATTTATCATATTTTATCTACAGATTCATATACAAAAAAATATTAACATCATCACCATACAAGAAACAAAAACAAGATCAGATGGCTCGGGGGCGCGGCAGAAGAGGGCGCGGGTGCGGATGCAACCCTAGCGGTCGAGGGGGAAGAAGCCAAGCCACAGAGTCGTCTCCATCGACTCATCTGCTTCGCCAACTAGCGGCGAATGGAGAAGGAGGCCAGCCAATCCCGGAAACCCTAAGGTTACAACCGCACATGGAGTCGTCGAACTCCACCTCCAACCCGAAGTCGCCGCCCAGAAGTTCTGACGGAAAGGCGAGCTCTAAGCAGTTTTCTGATTGGCTTAGACTCAGCCGTCTGGATCGCGAGGAGATCGATTTCGAATCGATCGACTTCATCGAGCCCATCACCAGAAATGGCACGAGGTGTGCATCCATCTCAAGCCAAGACTGCCCCATCCCCACCTGGGAGGAGCACATTTCTATCCGCTTCGTCGGCAGGAAACCTTTCTGCGGCCAGCTTCTTGGTTGGATCCGCAGGCAGTGGCGCCCCAGCGGCCCTGTAGAGGTGATAGCTGAGGAACGGGAGGGCTTCATCGTGAGGATGCCGACCCATGAGGAAAGGGAACGGGTCCTGAACGAGGCACCTTGGTTCATGGATGGGTCTCTGCTCATCGCTCATGCGTGGAAGTCGGGTTCCCCTCTTCAGCCCCTTTCCTTCACTCACGCTCCAATGTGGTTCAAGATCGAGAACCTGGGGTTTCCGTGGACGCTTAAGCATATCGCCTGCGTCTCTAGCACCATTAGGAAGCTTGTCGATATTGACAATCACTCTGTCACCGCCGGCTATCTTGGTAAAGCCTTGGTCTGTATTGAGATTGGAAGCGATGTCAAGCTACCCAAGGAAACGATGGTCGAGGTCGACTCTGTCCCGAGATTGCTGAAAGTTGAGGCAGTAGCCACCCCGGTCACCTGCCCCAATTGCAAGAAGTTCGGGCACAATGGTCAATCTTGCCCTATGAAGACAAGGAAGCCTCCACCTGAGAGAGACGTCCAGATTAAGTTGGGTAAACCAAGTGCTCGCGGTATTGCCAAAGCATCCAAGCCCAAAGCACCGCCTGTGAAGGCTCTGGACTCTGAAATCCCCGACCACACTGTAGTGGATGACAACCTGCGTGATTTTGTGTCCCAGCAGGTTATTGATACGGTTCTGAATGGCCACGTTACAGATCACCAGCGCCACCAAATTGATACGAGCCATCAATAATCCGAGCCTGACATGCTCAGGGATTGTCCGGCTTGTTATGTTGGTAACAACTTTGATTGGGAGCTGGAGTTTGCAAATTGTGGCAAAGAAGACAGAGGATCTGTCTCTTGGAAGATTAATAGGGTCTGGGAGGGCTGCGATTTCTCAGCTAAGACCTACGATAGGAAGGAGAATCTATTTGGGGATGGTGACTCTATTGATTCTGAAGTCAAATTCGATCAATGTGACTTTGACTCCATGATCTTCAATCAAAAGTGGACAAAAAGAAAGAAGAAGTCAGCAAGGAAGCAGATGGATTGAGTCATGTACTCATCCGGCCCTACCTACTGATCAGGGAATTTTTCCTTAATGTAGCTTAGTGATCTGGTCATACCACGAAGTCTGCTATCTCCTGGTTTGATGAAGAGGGCTAGGAACTCACCTGTTCTTCACACTTTATGAGATGTTTCTAACGCCAGTGTTGGGATAAGTTTGTTTCTCATCAAGGACATCAACCATGGGAAAGTTTATGGAAGGGCACCTCCTACATTGCTATCTACAGCTTGGAAGTGTTTCGATGGTGAAAGAACCTTGTTATTCATCGCTTTTAGGTAGTACCGCCTATTCTTTTTGCTAAGACAGATTCCAGCCTCCCAGAACGACACACTTTGAAGGTGGGATTATTGATAGTGTCGGTGCTGGCTGTTCTGGTTTATGCCTTACCTAGATGACAGAGTCTGTACTCTTTTTTTTTTTAAATTGGCCATTCATTCATCCCGTGGCCGGGGAGTTTTGAACTTGAGACCTCTCGGTCTTACATCAGTACTTTTACCATCTGGGTGCCATCTCTTTGGCTAGAGTCTGTACTCTTTAAAAGCCTAGGATTCTTTTTTTTTTCTTTTTTCTTTGGGGTCTGTTATTCCCTTTTTTCGTTCATTTCAGATGTTTTCATCCCCGCTGTATAGGGGCGCAGTGTCTGTACCCGAAGGTTTTGGAAATTTTATAGTAACATGATTTTTAACCGACCAAAAAAAAGAAACAAAAACAACACTTAACCCCTGTGCACTTAAAACTATTGGTGGGAAATACATCAACAAGTGGTATCAAATCCGTCATGACGATTTCAAAGGTGGTATTGTGATAGGTATTAAGAAGAATATCTTTAATATTACAACATGTATACCGTGAATAAAATACCACCATACATGTTACCAACCTTACCGACTCACACTTTTGGATATTCACGGGGATATATGAAGAACCTAGTACAGATAAACATCAATACATACATGAAATCTTGGACCTCTTCACCAGTTACTCATGCTCTCCATGGCTCATAGGCGGTGATTTTAATCTTATTACCAGTGTCATTGACAGATAAAATCCAAGCCATACACCAACCGCACTTTTGCATTTTGACAAATGCCTAAGAAACTACATCATTGAACATCAAATGACAAACATCATCCCATCCAAAGAAATTTTACCTGGAACGGTGGTTCCTCCTGGGAGAGAATTGACCATTTCATTTGCTCTCCCTCATGGAAAGATTTATACCCCCACTCTTGTGCCACTGTGGCACCTAGACCCATCTCTTATCAGTTCACCATCTATACTAATACCACACAGATACATTGGGGGCACAAGCCATTTCACATCAAAGACTATTGGTTTATTGACCCAAAATTCAAGAATATTTACACACAACATTGGTACCTACACCACAATAATCCTCGGAGCCAGGATTACACATACACAACAAGACCAAGAGAGTCATATCGGCCCTGAAAATATGGAATAGAGATAAATTTGGACACATCATGCACAAAATGACAGACCTAGAGAACATTTGTTTCTAAGCAGATAGTGATCCACACGTCGACCATGAAATCACATTAGCCATCAAATCTGATATCGAATACATCCAAGATAACATTGACACCATTTGGAGATAGAGATCCAAGATGAAATGGATTATTGATGGTGAAAAAAACACAAAATTCTTCCACAAATGTTGCAACAACAATGCCAGAACAAATATCATCACTAGTCTTACCATCAACGGGACCAATACCACAAATAAATACATGATCACAAATTGCATTGTCACATTCTTCCAAAATGTCTTCAACATCAGTCATAACTCATACTTTCTTTCTTCTATTGATGGGACAATACTATGTCCTAAGACCATTGACTCTCCACAGAACATCGTAGATGTAACATCCCTGACCTGGGTTATGTATTAATCGTAGGTGTTTTGCTTAGATATGTGATTAGATGCTCATGGTTAACTTATGGAATGTAATTAAAGCTTTTGAGGAACTTATATTTCTAGTTTAGTCCTTTTTGAATAATGTTGCAATATTATTTTGTTAACTTTGGACTAAAGTGCAAATTACCCAAGTTGGGGGTTAACTTGCAAATTTCACATGTTAAGATGTTCCTATTATGTTGAGACATCATAAGAATGAATATGATGAAGTGGTACAGTTTTCACAAGCTTGGGCACCAAGTTATAGCTTGTAGAGAAATCCTTGTGCTTTAAAACCTAGCTTTGGTGTAAAATGCAATTTACCCAAAACCTAGAGTCCAACATATAAAATATCATATAGAGTATATCTCATGACTCTTGGAATCAATAAGAGTAAATAAAATGAGGAGGGCGCCACATTTGAATGATCAAGAAGGAAAGATAATCTTGATATTTAAAATAGCCATGATTTAAGCACATGGCCTTGTATATATACAACTTATATGATCTTTTCCTTTTAACCTTGGATAAGGGAGGAGTTTTTCATGTGATTAGGAAGAAGAGACGTGTCCAAGTATGATGCAATCCTTGGTGGATATGTTTAAGAAATAAAATAATTAACAATCTCTTTCTTTGCCTTGGAAATATCCAAAAATATGTAAGGATCTTTATCAACAAAGCAAGGGAACGTTTCCCTTAGTTTCTTTTCTCATCTTCTTGCCTTGGCCGACCAAAGGATAGCTCTGGAGCAGAAGGAAGACGACCAAGTTGGTTTGGTAAGTATGGACCATCACCTATCTCAAATTCATGGTGGAAACCCTAAAACAAGGTTGGTTTATTGGTGTTTTTCACACAATTCTTCTTTCTAGCCATCTTCTCCATCCAAAAATTGAAGAACGGACCTTGGACAACCATTGGAGCTTCATCCACCATTAAATCTACGAAGCTTGGAGCTCTATATCGGATCTAAAGGCAGGTTTTATAACTCTAACCCTTAAACTTTGTTAAATGCATCCTCTTCTCCTAGTATAATTGCTTATTCTTCTTCTTTAAGACACTTTGGTGTGTTCTTGCTAGCAATTCCGTGAAGAACAGCCCCTGTTCTTGAGGTAGAAGATGATGATGTTAATTCCAAAGTTTATCCACAAACTTTCTTTAGCAAACGGTCTTCCACCTCTTGCACAAATGGTTTCCCAAACCGTTTGGGAGCAAACGGTTTCAAACTGTTTGAATGCAAACAGTTTCACTAGACCGCATAGAAGCAAACGGTCTATGACCATTTGGATGTGTTGACCAGGTGTTGACCATTTGGAGGTCTGTTTTAAATAATGTGGACTAATTACCTACCAAAAATCATCAAGTAATTCCAAGTAGATCACCAATTGAAGGCACATTAATCATCTACACCCTAATCGGGTTAATTGCTGATTTCAATAATTGAATCAAGTTGAAGTTTGGGTTGAGTGGCCCAAACGGTTTCAAAACCATTTGGGGATCACCCAAACGGTCTCAATACCGTTTTGTGATCACCCAAGACCGTTTGGAGGTCTAGGGTCAAGTAGGGTTGACCAATTGAGGGTCCAATGATATCAAGTTGTTGAGCAATTAAGTGCTGATTTGGTGACCAAATCTAGGGTTCAATCCTTAAGTGAATGACTTGGTTTATGATGATATAATGGGAAAACGGTCTCAAGACCGTTTGGAGGATGTCCAAACAATGCCAAGACCGTTTGAGGGTCACCCAAGACCGTTTGAGGGTCACCCAAGACCGTTTGGAGGTCTAGGGTTGACTATGGTTAAGTGGTTGAAGATTTAAAGGCAATAAGTTGAAATACAATTAATTATTGACCTAGTGATCAATCTAATGAGCTAAACCTTAATTGGTTGAGTTAGTTTTTGGTATGGACTTGAGAAAACGGTCTCAAGACCATTTGGAGGTCATCCAAATGATCCCAAGACCATTTGGGGTCAGGTCATGACCAAATTGATTGATGGTTCAATTGTTGCAAATCAATTAGACTCATGTTGAAACATGTTGTAGGGTGATCGATTCCAAACCCCAATCCAATTGATCCAAGCCCTAATTGGTGATCAATTGAGGGTCAATTGAGTGTCAAATCAGTTGAGGGTTGACCTAATTGACTTGATTGATAAGTGGCTAGCAAGTGCATGATCGATTGAGGGGTTCAACATTGGAAATCCTAATTCAATTGAAATGGTTGAGACACTTTTTGGTCCATGCGGCTTTGAGGTAGTTTGGACCAAACGGTCTCAAGACCGTTTGGGACCAAACGATCCCAAACTGTTTGATCTCATGTGGTTTCAAGAATGGTTGTGTCCATGTGGTTTCAAAGTCAAACTTAACCAAACGGTCTTCATGACCAAACGGTCTTCACCTCATCTTGGGCAAACGGTCTTGAGTGTGCACTTTACCAAATGGTTTCAAAAGTCAAACTAGACCAAACGGTCAACAACACCAAATGGTTTCAAGGTATGTCCAAGACCGTTTGGGGGTTTAGTGTGCCAGACCGTTTGAGGTCTAAAAGGGTCAAGATCGTTTGATGCCTTAGTGGTCAAGAAGGTTTAGTGGTTGATTAACCTAAACCTCATAGATACTTAAAGTGATTAAGGGACCAAGCAATTAGTTGATTAATGTTTGTCTTGATCAATGGTGAACATTACAAAAATACCTTGATGGGATAGAGTAACCAATACCTTTTGATCAAGTGAATCTTAATGACCACAATAGTAATGACACAACCCATGATGTCAGTGTTGAATTGACTTAGCCTAATCATTGGTGATGTAAACATCATCCAATAGAAAGAAGAGAGAGAAGACTCCTAATATGAATGAGAATCAAGTAATAAACTTCCAATACGTATGTATACATCTAATCTAGGGTAATATGATGTGTTGTGAATAGTAAACCCTAATTTAGGGAAATGTGATGATATGAACAGTAAACCCTAATTCTGGGTGATGCTTCATATCATGAAGCTCATTTTGAATTATGAAATGAGGAATCATTATTCCTAATTTAGCTATAGGGGTTGAATAACCCTGATTGGATTAAAAAGGGAAACCCTAACCCTAGTAAGGGCATAGTGGTACAACCCTTGAATTGAAAGGTTATCTTTGTATTGTGTTGATATAGATATAATGTGCATGTTATCAATTGGGTTGGTCATGTAGGTCTTTATCAAGAAGTGATCATAGCCAGGTAAGGGTTATGATGTCATATTCATTGAAAGCACTTTATAAGCTTTGAAAGTAATGACATGTTATGTTGCCTAGTAAGAGGTAACATATGAGATTGATAGGCTGTAGAGCCATGAGCAATATTTGTATTGCCATCAAGTCATCGATATGTTAGTTGGTAACAAGTGTTTTGATGATCTAAGGGTTTGAATACCCATATTCCTGAATTATAATGATGAGATGGTTAGGGATTTATATCCCAATGATAACTGGATGTGAAATGAACTTGATATAATTAGTACTCTTTCTTTATAGCAATTTTTTTATTGGTTTATGTTTGAAAACATGTCTGATGCTAAAAGAATGCTATAATGTACTTAAATAATCAAGTATAATAATATCATGTAGAGCCCTGACCATAGATCCATCATTATCAGTAGTTAAATGATGGTGAAATAGGTTTTCCTAAAGGAACTCCTGGAGAGAATACTTTTGAGTATGTGGGGGTTATGGACATGAATATCCTTACGTCCTAATGTAGGATTTGATGTGAGATGTACTTTTAATCTCTCTATCCTTCGTTATATGTTTATGTCGGGATGATGTATCACTAATCTCCCGATGATATTGTTAATGTCGCATCGATGAGAGATAAATAAGAAATCCCTAGATGGCGAAGAGAGTACAGAATGCCACTGTAACTCTAATAGAGAAGTTGCCAGAATACCCTGGAAAGCTATTATGGTAGAGACACAAGATGTCCTGCATGTTGATCCTCACACTGACTGAGGAAGATGAGGTCATAGGAATCTAGCTCTTCTAATGACCTATGTATGGTACCGATTGTGATTTAGTAATGGTCAGTTGGAGTATGAGAGGTGTAACTCATCTCCTCAGGGCATAAATATGTTTGAAAAATATAATCAGTCGTGTAGCATAACTGCTTAGGTTGAACTACGAGAAATAATAGTTGATGATACATTGTTTATAGCGCTCTAGTTGAATAACTAGTATACATGTTCTTCATATTCCTTATTGACACATGTCTTGTCATTCAATCAAGTTATAATTGAAATGATTGCTTATAAAATATTGTTCTACTTAGCTTATTCAATGTTTTACCTGCTGTTGAATATTTATAGTTCTACTACTCAATGTTATTCCATTATTGCAATAACAATGCTTCTGGCGGAGAGTTATAACTCTCGTTGGGACAATTATTCAATTGTCTCACCCCCGTGGGATTCAACTTTTTAGGTAGATGTCGTGGACGAAGGAATCCATCAGTGGGTGAGCAACAACAACAACAATAGTAGCAACAACATCAGGGACAGAAGTGATCCTCAGGTGGAGACACTGTCTGTCAAGCCTTGTAGATAGAATGTCCTATGTGTCGTCTCCGTACTCTCAGGTCCTAGGAGTCAGTAGATGTTTAAAGTAGATCTGAGATTTTTGGCTTAATAACTCGACATTTTTGTACACTGCTCATCTACAGTTTAACAAGGCAGTTGATGTTTGTAATCCTCGAGATGTGATTTTACAGAGATGTAATGATGGATCAGTTTGTAAATAACTTATCATGTTTCCTTATGAAAGAGTTTTACCATTTGTAGATCTCTTTACAAAAAGTTTTAATTTTTAGTGATTTTTAATAATTCCGCTGTTATTTAATCGATTCTGCATTCGTTGATCTTGTTTTTCCGAGATAGAAGTATCGTCACAAATTAGTGGTATCAGAGCTCTAGGTTCGCTGAGTCTACAGAGACATAGGACTTAGGTTGTTGAGTCTGTTCTAGTGTCTTCCAATATATCTGATAGTGTCTTCTGCTCATTTAGGAGAAGAAGATAAGATTAAGGATGTATGGACCACACGAGGAACATGTTGCTGAGAGTAGTGTCACTGCACCCCGAGAAGGTGTAAGAGACCCAGAAATAGAAGAACCTGTGCCTTAACCACCCCAGTTCAATCCAACTGACATGGGGAACCTAGCCGTCCAAGCCATGTTTGGGCAGTTCATGACTGCCATGACACATATGACTGATAGGATTCCTATACCTACACCTAGGGCACCTACCCATCCTGAAGAACAAGGAATTGGCAAGATGTTTGAACGACTTTTCCGAGTTGGAGCCACAGAGTATGCTGGAACAGGTGACCCAGCAGATGTTGACTTGTGGTTAACTGAAGTAGAGAAGGCCTTTAGAATTCTAAACATCCCAGAAGCTAAGAAGGTTAGGCATGTTGTGTATATTCTCAAGGGAAGTGCTCGTCATTGGTGGACCATGGAAGAACAGAAGAGGCCTAGTGTAGAGGTTGCATGGGAAGTTTTCCGACGAGAATTTATCAACAGATATTTCCCTAAGATGTTTCTGGATGAGAAAATCTCTCAATTTCAGAGGTTGAGACAGGGACCTATGAACATTAGTGAATATGAGGCTAAGTTCATGGAGCTATTGTGGTTCTGTCCGCACGTGGCGACCACATATGAAGAGAGGATTAGGCATTTTGAGAAAGGACTCAACGCTGAGTTGACTACCCCTGTGTCTACTCTGGAGAATAGGGAAAGGTTTTCTACCTTTGTGGAGTCTGTCAGAAGGGTATAGAGGTATGTGGCAGAGAAGAGACAGACCAAGAACAAGAGGATGTATCCCCAGTTCCAAGGATCTTCATCTAAAGGTTTCAAGAAACCTAGGTTTTCTATACCTACACCAACACCTAGATCCAATACCCAGACGCAATGAATGTCAAATAGGGGTAGAGGACGAAGCCTACCACTAGAAGGAGCTCGCAGTTCAGCATCTATGTCAGTTATAGGACCACCCAGACCACAACAACTGAACAGAAGTTGTTACATATGTGGAAAGATGGGACATCTGATGAAATATTGTAGAGCCAGAGAAGTAAGTGTAACTCAACCTCAAAGGCAGAGTCAGCAAGGATCTCAAAGGCGACAGTTTCCAGGTAATGCTATAGGACGTGGACAAGCATCCCAAGCTGGGTCATCAGAACCTAGTCATTGAGCACCGAATCAACCACAGGCGACGACAAGATTCTACGTGATGAATCCACTTGATGCAGTAATCAACCCTCGGGTTGTGGTAGGTCAGATGGAATTGTTATATTTTGATATGTCTACATCTTACGTTGTATCCGTTTTAATTGACCTGGGTGCTATGCACTCCTTTATCATTCGAAGAGTGATTTTTTACTGCAATTGGACTATAAGTCATAGAACAGATATTTTGTTGCTAGAAACTCCCTTGATGGGATCTATTGTGTTGCAGGAGATATGTTCTCCCTGCATCCCCTTCTTTTCTGAACATTGCATTCAAGTGGATCTTATACCACTTGAGATGCATGGATTTGATATAATCCTTGGGATGGATACCTTAGAAAGGTATAAGGTTGTCTTGGATTGTGAATCCAAGCAAGCTGTATTCACTAATGATAGTGACACATGGATCTTTCAAGGAGAGAGAAAGATTCTACCCACCTATCTTGTGTCAGCTATGGTTGCTGAAAAGCTGATGAGGCAAGGATGTTATGCATTCTTAGCCCATGTGGTAGATACTACCAAGGATAGTCCTAACCCTGCTGAAGTTTTGATAGTCAGGGAATTTGTAGATGTATTTCCTGAAGAACTTCCAGGTGTACCGCCGCCTCAAGAGATTGATTTTGAGATCAATCTAATCCCAAACATGCAACCTATAGCACAAACACCATATAGGATGGCGCCTGCTGAGATGGCAGAACTCAAGAAACAGTTGCAAGAGTTGCTTGAGAAGGGTTTCATCCGATCGAGTACTTCACCTTGGGGTGCTCCGGTCCTCTGCGTTAAAACGAAAGATGGATCAATGCGGTTGTGCATTGATTATAGATAGTTAAATAAAGTAACGATAAAGAATAAGTATCCTCTGCCGAGGATTGATGATCTCTTTGACCAGTTGTGTGGTGCAACCATTTTCTCAAAGATAGATTTGAGGTCGGGATATCACCAGTTGTGTATTAAGGATAGTGACATACCGATGTCTGCCTTTAGGACATGATATGGTCACTATGAGTTCATAGTTATGTCGTTTGGACTAACTAATGCACCAGTTGCATTTATGGAACTCATGAATAGAATCTTTTGACCTTTTCTCGATCATAATGTTGTTGTATTTATAGATGACATTCTGATCTATAGTAGAGATGCTCAGCAACATGAGCAGCATCTTCGTCAGACTCTAACTTTTCTAAGAGAACATAAGCTATACGCTAAGTTTAACAAGTGTGAGTTCTGGTTACCAGAAGCATCTTTCCTTGGACATGTAATATCTACCTCAGGTATTCGTGTTGACCCTAAAAAGGTAGAATCCGTTCTGCTATGGGAGCAGCCGAAGACACCGACGGAGATCCGTAGTTTCTTAGGGTTGGCAGGCTATTACTGGAGGTTCATTAAGAATTTCAGTTCTATAGCTTTACCCTTGACTAAGTTGACCAGGAAGGATGTTCCTTTTACCTGGAGTGACAAGTGTCAACAATGTTTTCAGTTGTTGAAGGAAAGGTTAACAAGTGCACTTGCGCTTGTGTTACCTGAGCAAGGGAAAGGATATATAGTTTTCTGTGATGCTTCCAAGAATGGACTAGGATGTGTGTTGATGCAGGATAAACAAGTGATTTCTTTTGCTTCTCGACAGCTTAAGAAACACAAGGAGAATTATCCGACACACGATCTAGAGCAAGCTGATGTGGTTCATGCCTTGAAAATCTGGAGACATTATCTTTATGGAGAGACATTCCAGATTTTCACAGACCATAAGAACCTTAAGTATATCTTTTCTCAGCATGAGCTTAACATGAGGCAACGCCGCTGGATGGAATTAATCAAGGACTACGACTGTACGATTGATTACCATCCAGGGAAAGCCAATGTAGTCACTGATGCTTTGAGTAGGAAATCAGCAACACCAGCTCTAGATAAAGCACAGTTAAATTCCTAAGTGTGCTCGAAGAGGGATATGCTTATCTCCTTAAGGCAAAACAATGTACAGTTGAAAGTATCATTGTTAGCTGGGTCGTTAGCTGAGATGCATATAAAACCTACCCTGAGACAGCAGATCAAGGAAGCACAACAAGTTGATGCTGCAGTTCAACTGATTAGATCAGAGTATGGTAGTGAGAAACGATATGGTTTCCATGACTCAGATGATCAAGTAGTCTGTTATCATGGTATAATGATAGTGCCTGATGTGGATAACTTGAGGAAGTTAGTCCTGGAAGAAGCTCATTCTTCAATGTATGCTATGCATCCAGGAAGCACCAAGATGTATCGAAACTTGAAAGATATGTATTGGTGGCCTAGTTTGAAGAAGGATGTTGTTGAGTTTGTTATGTGGTGTCATGTGTGTCAGCAAGTTAAAGATGAACACCAAAAACCTACAGGAACAATGCAACCTTTACCCATACCACAGGGGAAGTGGGATCATGTGACCATGGATTTTGTGGTTGGTTTACCTAGAACAACTAAGGGCCATGATTCTATCTGGGTAATTGTTGATAGATTAACAAGGACAGCACATTTCTTACCTGTCAAAACAACTTATTCTTCCGAGAAGCTGGCACAGTTATATGTTGATGAGATAGTAAGGTTGCATGGGGTCCCAGTTACTATTATTTCTGATAGAGGTCCCCAGTTTATGAGTCGTTTTTGGGAGCGACTTCATAAAGCTTTAGGCACACAGTTAAGGTTTAGTACAGCCTTTCATCCTCATACTGATGGACAGTTAGAAAGGACTATACAAACCTTGGAGGACTTGCTTAGAGCATGTGTTCTTCAGTTTACAGGGAGTTGGGATCTGCTCCTAAGCTTGATAGAGTTTGCCTACAACAACAACTATCAACATAGCATTGACATGGCACCTTATGAAGCTTTGTATGGTAGATGTTGTAGATCTCCCTTATGTTGGTATGAAACTGGTGAATATCAACTTTTAGGTCATGATCTTGTGCAGCAGACCACCGAGAAGATTAAAGTAATACAAAAACAGATAAAGATTGCACAGGATAGGTAGAAATCTTATGCTGATAAGCATCGTAGACCTTTAGAATTCCAGGTTGGAGACAGAGTGTACCTCAAAGTCTCACCCTAGAAAGGAGTTCTTAGATTTGGAAGGAAAGGGAAGTTAGCTCATAGGTTTATGGGGCCTTATCCAATCATTGAACGGATTGGGAAGGTAGCTTATAAACTAGAGTTACCATCAGAGCTACAAAGGTTACACCCTGTGTTCCACATTTCCATGCTTAGGAAATGTCACCCTGATACAGAATCAGTTTTGCAACCTATGGAAGTATAATTAAATGATGATGTATCTTATGAGGAAGGACCTGTGTCAATCCTTGATAAAAGAATTAAAAAGTTGAAAAAGAAAGACATAAGTCTTGTGAAAGTCCTCTAGAATCATCGTGGTGTTGAATAAGCAACATGGGAACTAGAGAAAGAGATGAGAAGGAAATACCCTGCTCTTTTCTCTTAATATGTATTTGTTGATTTTGGGGACGAAATCCTTGTAAGGGGTGGATAATTTGTAACATCCCTGACCTGGGTTATGTATTAACCCTAGGTGTTTTGCTTAAATATGTGATTAGATGCTCATGGTTAACTTATGGAATGTAATTAAAGCTTTTGAGGAACTTATATTTCTAGTTTAGTCCTTTTTTAATAATGTTGCAATATTGTTTTGTTAACTTTGGACTAAAGTGCAAATTACCCAAGTTGAGGGGTTAACTTGCAAATTGCACATGTTAATATGTTCCTCTGATGTTGGGACATCATAAGAATGAATATGATGAAGTGTTATAGTTTTCACAAGCTTGGGCACCAAGTTATAGCTTGTAGAGCAATCCTTGTGCTTTAAAACCTAGCTTTGGTGTAAAATGTAATTTACCCAAAACCTAGGGTCCAACATGTAAACATATCCTCTAGAGTATCTCTCATGACTCTTGGCATCAAGAAGAGTAAATAAAATGAGGAGGGCACCTCATTTGAATGATCAAGAAGGAAAGATAATCTTGATATTTAAAATAACCAAGATTTAAGCACATGACCTTGTATATATACAACTTATATGATCTTTTCCTTTTAACCTTGGATAAGGGAGGAGTTTTGCATGTGATTAGGAATAAGAGACGTGGCCAAGGATGATGCAAGCCTTGGTGGATATGTTTAAGAAATAAAAGAAATAACAATCTCTTTCTTTGCCTTGGAAATATCCAAAAATATATAAGGATCTTTATCAACAAAGCAAGGGAACGTTTCCCTTAGTTTCTTTTATCATATTCTTGCCTTGGCCGACCAAAGGATAGCTCTGGAGCAGAAGGAATACGACCAAGTTGGTTTGGTAAGTATGGAGCATCACCTATCTCGAATTCATGGTGGAAATCCTAAAACAAGGTTGGTTTATTGGTGTTTTTCACACAATTCTTCTTTCTAGCCATCTTCTCCATCCAAAACTTGAAGAACGGACCTTGGACAACCATTGGAGCTTCATCCACCATTAAAGCTACGGAGTTTGGAGCTCTAGATCGGATATAAATGTGGGTTTTATAACTTTAACCCTTAAACTTTGTTAAATGCATCCTCTTCTCCTAATATAATTGCTTATTCTTCTTCTTTAAGACACTTTGGTGTGTTCTTGCTAGCAATTCCATGAAGAACAGCCCATGTTCTCGAGGTAGAAGATGATGACGTTAATTCCAAAGTTTATCCACAAACTTGCTTTAGCAAACGGTGTTCCACCTCTTGCACAAACGGTTTCCCAAACCGTTTGGGAGCAAACGGTTTCAAACCGTTTGAATGCAAACGATTTCACTAGACCGCATAGAAGCAAACGGTCTATGACCGTTTGGATGCGTTGACCAGGCATTGACCATTTGGAGGTCTGTTTTAAATAATGTGGACTAGTTACCTACCAAAAATCATCAAGTAATTCCAAGTAGATCACCAATTGAAGGCACATTAACCATCTAAACCCTAATCGGGTTAATTGCTGATTTCAATAATTGAATCAAGTTGAAGTTTGGGTTGAGTGGCCCAAACGGTTTCAAAACCATTTGGGGATCACCCAAACGGTATCAAGACCATTTGGTGATCACCCAAGACCGTTTGGAGGTCTAGGGTCAAGTAGGGTTGACCAATTGAGGGTCCAATGATATCATGTTGTTGAGCAATTAAGTGCTGATTTGGTGACCAAATCTAGGGTTCAATCCTTAAGTGAATGACTTGGTTTATGATGATATAATGGGAAAACGGTCTCAAGACCATTTGGAGGATGTCCAAATGATCCCAAGACCGTTTGAGGGTCACCCAAGACCGTTTGGAGGTCTAGGGTTGACTATGGTTAAGTGGTTGAAGATTGAAAGGCAATAAGTTGAAATACAATTAATTATTGACCTAGTGATCAATCTAATGAGCTAAACCTTAATTGGTTGAGTTAGTTTTTGGTATAGACTTGAGAAAACGGTCTCAAGACTGTTTGGAGGTCATCCAAATGATCCCAAGACCGTTTGGGGTCAGGTCATGACCAAATTGATTGATGGTTCAATGGTTGCAAATCAATTAGACTCATGTTGATACATGTTGTAGGGTGATCGATTCCAAACCCCAGTCCAATTGATCCAAGCCCTAATTGGTGATCAATTGAGGGTCAATTGAGTGTCATATCAGTTGAGGGTTGACCTAGTTGACTTGATTGATAAGTGGCTAGCAAGTGCATGATCGATTGAGGGGTTCAACATTGGAAACCCTAATTCAATTGAAGTGGTTGAGACACTTTTTGGTCCATGCGGTTTTGAGGTAGTTTGGACCAAACGGTCTCAAGACCGTTTGGGACCAAACGATCCCGAACCGTTTGATCTCATGCGGTTTCAAGAATGGTTGTGTCCATGCGGTTTCAAAGTCAAACTTAACCAAACAGTCTTCATGACCAAACGGTCTTCACCTCATCTTGGGCAAACGGTCTTGAGTGTGCACTTTACCAAACGGTTTCAAAAGTCAAACTAGACCAAACGGTCAACAACACCAAATGGTTTCAAGGTCTGTCCAAGACCGTTTGGGGGTTTAGTGTGCAAGACCGTTTGAGGTCTAAAAGGGTCAAGATCGTTTGATGCCTTAGTGGTCAAGAAGGTTTAGTGGTTGATTAACCTAAACCTCATAGATACTTAAAGTGATTAAGGGACCAAGAAATTAGTTGATTAATGTTTGTCTTGATCAATGGTGAACATTACAAAAATACCCTTGATGGGATAGAGTAACGAATACCTTTTGATCAAGTAAATCTTAATGACCACAATAGTAATGACACAACCCATGATGTCAGTGTTGAATTGACTTAGCCTAATCATTGGTGATGTAAACATCATCTAATAGAAAGAAGAGAGAGAAGACTCCTAATATGAATGAGAATCAAGTAATAAACTTCCAATAAGTATGTATACATCTAATCTAGGGTAATATTATGTGTTGTGAATAGTAAACCCTAAGTTAGGGAAATGTGATGATATGAACAGTAAACCCTAATTCTGGGTGATGCTTCATATCATGAAGCTCTTTTTGAATTATGAAATGAGGAATCATTATTCCTAATTTAGCTATAGGGATTGAATAACCCTGATTGGATTAAAAAGGGAAACCCTAACCCTAGTAAGGGCATAGTGGTACAACCCTTGAATTGAAAGGTTATCTTTGTATTTTGCTGATATAGATATAATGTGCATGTTATCAATTGTGTTAGTCATGCAGGTCTTTATCAAGAAGTGATCATAGCCAGTTAAGGGTTATGATGTCATATTCATTGAAAGCTCTTTATAAGCTTTGAAAGTAATGACATGCTATGTTGCCTAGTAAGAGGTAACATATGAGATTGATAGGTTGTATGAGCCATGAAAAATATCTGTATTGCCATCAAGTCATCAATATGTTACTTGGTAACAAGTGTTTTGATGATCTAAGGGTTTGAATACCCATATTCCTGAATTATAATGATGAGATGGTTAGGGATTTATATCCCAATGATAACCGGATGTGAAATGAACTTGATATAATTAGTACTCTTTCTTTATAGCAATTGTTTTATTGGTTTATGTTTGAAAACATGCCTGATGCTAAAAGAATGCTATAATGTACTTAAATAATCAAGTATAATGATATCATGTAGAGCCCTGACCATAGATCCATCATTAATAGTAGTTAAATGATGGTGAAATAGGTTTTCCTAAGGGAACTCCTGGAGAGCATACTTTTGAGTATGTGGGGGTTATGGACGCGAATATCCTTACCTCCTAATGTAGGATTTGATGTGAGATGTACCTTTAATCTCTCAATCCTTCATTATATGTTTATGTCGGGATGATGTATCACTAATCTCCCGATGATATTGTTAATGTCGCATCGATGAGAGATAAACAAGAAATCTCTCGATGGTGAAGAGAGTACAGAACGCCATTGTAACTCTAATAGCGAAGTTGCCAGAATACCCTGGAAAGCTATTATGGTAGAGACACAAGATGTCCTGCATGTTGATCCTCACACTGACTGAAGAAAATGAGGTCATAGGAATCCGGCTCTTCTAATGACCTATGTATGGTACCGATTGTGATTTAGTAATGGTTGGTTGGAGTATGAGAGGTGTAACTCATCTCCTCAGGGCATAAATATGTTTGAAAAATGTAATCAGCCGTGTAGCATAACTGCTTAGGTTGAACTACGAGAAATAATAGTTGATGATACATTGTTTATAGTGCTCTAGTTGAATAACTAGTATACATGTTCTTCATATTCCTTATTGACACATGTCTTGTCATTCAATCAAGTAATATTTGAAATGATTGCTTATAAGATACTGTTCTACTTAGCTTATTCAATGTTTTACCTGCTGTTGAATATTTATAGTTCTACTACTCAATGCTATTCCATTATTGCAATAACAATGCTTATGGCGGAGAGTTATAACTCTCGCTGGGACAATTATTCAATTGTCTCACCCCCGTGGGATTCAACTTTTTAGGTAGACGTTGTGGACGAAGGAATCCATCAGTGCGTGAGCAACAACAACAACAACAGTAGCAACATCAGGGACAACAGTGATCCTCAGGTGGAGACACTGTCTGTCAAGCCTTGTAGATAGAATGTCCTATGTGTCATCTCTGTACTCTCAGGTCCTAGGAGTCTAGTAGATGTTTAAAGTAGATCTGAGATTTTTGTCTTAATGCCTCGAGATTTTTGTACACTTCTCATGTATAGTTTAACATGGTAGTTGATGTTTGTAATCCTCGAGATGTGATTTTATAGAGATGTAATGATGGATCAGTTTTTAAATAACTTATCATGTTTCCTTATGAAAGAGTTTTACCGTTTGTAGATCTCTTTACAAAAAGTTTTAATTTTTAGTGATTTTTAATAATTCTGCTGCTATTTAATCGCTTCCGCATTCGTTGATCTTGTTTTTCTGAGACATAAGTATCGTCACAGTAGAACCCTTCACTAAAGACGAACTCAAGAGTGTTATTTTTAGTCTTGGTAAGAACAAATCACCTGGTCCTGATGGATTAAACATCCAATTATATAAAACCATGTGGGAACACATTAAACATGACTTCATGCACCTACTCAACCATATCCACAATCATGAACATATCAGCAACCATATCATAGTACTAAACCATAGATATATCACTCTGATTAGTAAAGTATCCCAATCAGACAACATCCAAAATTTTTTACCCATAAGCCTAATCAACACATACTACAATTTTTTTGCTAAGATTCTGAGCATCATATGAAACCATTATTAAACAACATCATAGACTGAAACTCGAATGCCTTACTCAAAAATAGAAACATCCAAGATTCATACATCATGGTAAATGAGAATATACACTTTTATCACAAAAACAAAACACCTCTTCTTGCACTTAATTGGATTTTGGAAAATCTTTCAAGAATGTTAACTAGAAGTGCCCACTTCACACCATGCAGGGATACAAGTTCCCCCATATTAGGATTAGCTGGATACATGCTTGCATCTCAACCAAAACATTCTCTACCATTATCAATGGTACTTCTTTTGGATGTTTACACAACACTAATGGTCTCAAATAGGGTGACCCTCTATCCCCATATCTCTTCATTATGGTCACATCCCTACATACAAATATGATTAAGATTGGTACAAACAATGGTCTCATTGAGTCACCAACTGAACATTTTAAAAACAAAATACAATATACAGACGACACCATGATTCTCATCAAATATGTAGACTCAACGATTCTCAACACCATTTGCATTATTGACATTTTATCATACATCTCTAGACTCAAGATAAATCTAGAAAAATCATCCATCACTAAAATCCATATCAGACCAAACATCCTCTATAGATATAAAACCCTACTCAAATGCAAAATTGAAAATTTTAATTTCATGTATCTGGGCCTCCCAGTCACACTTTTTCCCATAACAAACTATACTTAGAAGCCTATCATTGACAAAATTAGTCATAGATTATCATCATGGACTAACAAATTCCTCAACCTACCTGGAAGGCTCACTCTCCTAAATAGCTCACTAACATCAATCACCACACATTATCTCAGTTGCATCCCGCTGAAGAAAAAAAATTCTTAGAGCGATTGACATCCTTAGGAAAAGTTTCCTCTGGAACCACTTTGCCACTACCACATATAAAACTAGATTTCACATGGTTAATTGGAATACCATTTGTGAACCAAAAAGATATGATGGATGGGGTATCATCAATCTCAAGACACATTCCATATGCCTCATAGAAAAAATTATTGCTACTCTCTCCTAAAATACTGTCAACATCTAAAAACCTTTCATTCTTCACAAATAATGCCAGAATAGAAATCCATGGTGGACCACAACTAAAAGCATTGTATCCCCTCCATGGAAATACATAAACAAACACATAAACCTAATTATTCATATGATCAAAACAACCCCACATCTTTTTAAAAACATATGTTTCCAGACTGACCCATGGTACCACAACACGATGATCACAAATTTGGGATTAAACATCCATATTCCACAAAACTTGAAAATTTTGAGTACTACAAAAGCCTTGATTCTACTCACTGGCAACAGAAGAAACACTCTCAAACAGTTCCTCACTCCAAACATTTGAAATGATACTATGACAAACATCTTTCATGGTCTAGAATTGAACACCACAAACAACATGGTCTAGAATATAACAACACAAACAACATATCGTAAACAAGGGAATGTACCTACACACCCATCACGCTTACCACTCCTCACTTACAGGGGTATTATCATAAAAATGTTTGATATCTGGCATATTACTTGACCTCTAAAAACAAATATTCTCATTTGGCTCATTACACATAATAAAATCCTTATTGATTAAAATCGTATGAAATGAGGAATCTTCGGACCATCTAAATGCTACATGTGTGAAAGTGACATTGAAACCACAAACCACCTCTTCATCCATTGCCTTACCATCACCCATATACAAAACACATTTTTCCACAACTGTACATCTTCGACTGAATTAAGTATACAATACCTTATTCATAAAAAGAAACCAAAAAAATCCTTCACATGATAAGAGTATATTGGTGGTTTCTATCATATGGAACATCTAGAATGAAAGAAATTCTAGAAAACACAACAAAACATGCAACACACATAACCACATCACATCAAATGTTGAGCATACCTACTCCTTAATTTATCCATTGTAGGTATTCCCATTAGAGAGAGGTGAGAAGATGAGGCACAATAGGCTATATTCGGTAACAACAATAGTGAAGGAAGGTGCTTCACAGTGGAGATAATGGACGATGATAGTGGCTTTTGACTAGAAGCTTCTAGCATACTTATAGTGACCCAATCATTTCTAGTATGTTTTGTTTACAACTGAGGCCTTTATTATAATAGGGTGCCTCCCCATGACTATTTAATCCTTTCATCTCACCATGTTTTTAGGTTTATTTTCTCTATTCTACTACAATACTCTTGGACCCACCTCTGGTGTTGTCTCTAAGTCAATATCATGTATGTCCTACGATTTGCATATGGTTATGTTTGCAAATCCTTATATCTATATATTATGGAACTTTCATAAAAAATACATCATCAAACATGTTATCCATAACCCTAGGGTTCATTTCCTAATATTAAAATTTGGTTCGACTCCTTTTAGGTTTTGGGATTTTAGTAGATGGTTGTTTAGTGATCCACTTCCATCGAATCCCATTTTCTTTCATGCATACACCCCATGGTGCCTCTTCCTATCCCCCGTACTACCCTCCGGATGAGGTAAGTCAGAGGATTCAAAATGTGTTGCTTGATCCGCTACATATAAATAGTCAGACAACAGATCTAGGGTTTGTCGAGCACCGGCCCACTGGGAAGATATTGGAAATTGCATACCAATGTGGACTTCCTCTAGTTCCAAAACCACTGGCTCCACCTCCTTTTCTAAATCTACAATCACCTCCCCTTCTTCCTCCACCACCAATGTTTCTTCCATTGGGTGCTTCCTACGAGAATCATCACTACTTCCTCCACCACCGCCGTCGCCACCTCTAATAGGCCACCCACCAAATCTGCCGCCAAACTGAACTTTGCACCTTTACCACTGTTGTGAGAACCCGTTACACTGAACGAGATTACTCAAAACATTAAACACAGTCAATCACTAATTAATCAAATACCCAAAAATATGGGTAAATTATAATCGATTTCAACATCAACACCCACTCAAAAACATTTGCATAAGATCCCAACATCTTTCTTGTATCCATACTATGCCAATAATTTGATATAACTTGTTCTATCATCTTAGCCACAACATATATATACAAGAGAACAATAATCATATATGCCACACAAACAAGTATTAATATGCTAACAAAAGTCTGATTTATTTGAAACACCATATACAAACTTTTCTTGCCCGAACCTGAGAGTACAAGGACAACTCTAGGACACACTAGAAATCTAATCAACTTTATCAAAGATTCATTACTATAGCTCCTCTTTTCTACCACATGTTTGTTTTCGTCACTTCCGATTACCTAAAAAATGTGGCGAACCACAAGGGTGAGACCCATGTCCCAGCAAGAGATATAACCTCCAACAATGATTATTGTTGATTACAACATTTTTAAGTAATTAAATAGTTAATAAGTTTAATCAGATATAACAAATAAGTTCGGAAACACTGATGATTAACAAAATACATAAAGGAGCAGATAATAACTATCATCATTAGCCAGACTATCATCCTTTATCTTGTTGAAAATATAAGCAATTCAGTAGCATATGCATATCTAGCATCATGAGCAAGTCTAGTAACATAGAATCTCTATCATTATGAATAAGTCTAGCCACATAATCATAGCTAACAACATTAGCATGTCTAATAGGTTGAACATATCAACATCATAAAAAGAGCTAACAACATAAGCACAATTATCTGGATAAGCACGATTAGCATTATATGCATCTCCAGTTACAAAGGCATGGCTAGCATGCTAAACATAACTAACAACATGAGATAGTTAGCATCATGATTATAATCAACAGTAGTAATATAGTTATCAACATAATCATGGCTACTGTATGTACGCATCTACAATCTTAAGAATATCCACAACATAAGTATATCCACTATCTCTTAATTGCACTAAGTATCATCTTTATGTAAAGAGAACAAATAAGGATTATCATCCAATGTGAAGCGTCGTGTATAACCCTAAATAGATATGTTATATGGCTGTATTACATCTTTTATTATGCCCTGAGGAATTTGAGGAAATTACTCAAAATCCAACTGACCACTGCTAAGTTGAAATCAGTGCCATACAAGATCTAGGAAGAGTCGGACTCCTAAGATCTTCTCCGCCCCCAGTCAGTACGGGTCCGCCACAGTGACACATAAGGTCAAAATGCTAATAGCCTAATTCGTCCTTGGTACAAGTCACGACACTAGTGAAAGGAGGTGGGTATGCATACCCTACCATCTGAGGTACAACCATAGTTGTCCTCCAATCTTGTCAAATATATAATCACCAAGACACGACTGTAGCCATTCTCAATCACATCAGATGTATGAGGCATGATCATAGCCAACCTCCACAATATACATTGTGGATGACAAGGATATATCCTCAACTTGCAACCCCCACATCCTCAACAGTATGCACTCCGAGTTTCCCTTAGGAATACTTGTTTCACCATCTGGCACGTTCTGACACTCAGATGGATCTATGGCACAAGGCACTATATGATTAAAGTTTCACTTGATTAGTTATGCCAATTGGGTGAATTAAGTCTGCATCAAACAAGTGGACATACAAACCCTAATTCACTTCTAACAAGCACATAAATATCACAACTTCAAAAGATATAAAATGTGTGAAACATAATTTCTCATCTCATCATCGCATGGTACTATTCACTTGCCATTCATGAGACCACACTAGTCATCATACTATCACAAGATATAAATCCTTTTCACAATATCACAGGGTATCAACCCTTATCAACACAAGAGGATTACACCTCATTCAGGGCTCAACCATGCCCAAAGGTCATTAAGACCATCATACTAATCCCTACAAGATCATCATTATCTTTCCATGCCTTCAAATAAGGCTCAACAACATCACTTACATATAATACACCAGATCAACACAATATTGCATTAATGAGCTAGGAGATATTCATAAACAATCATAGCAGGGCTATATTAATATTAATAACATTCCTTTATTACATCAACATGCAAGGAATCTAGATATGATTAACACTCATCATATTCATAATGCACATGTTTAGCATAAGAAAGTATCAACCATGTGGCTATGATAACCACTAATGAACACATTAAGGTTATGATCATGTTAAGGAGGTTATTCTACCATCATTCCATCATATAAGAATGTTAAACATGAATACTCATATTTATCTATTTGCATTAGAGTTAGGTTCAACATGATAAATTATATCAATGTTACTAATCAACACTCATACCCAAACCCTTACTCATGACATCCCCATTGGATCATGGATGCATAAGGTGAAGCATCACCATCACATTCCATACTATTCTCAAGTATGAACCCACACATAAATCAATATGTAACCATCGTGTTATAGCATACTAGGGTTTCAACAACAATAAGAGAGTACCCCATGATTGCATTAGTCATTCAAGGACTATTCATACCCAATTACCATCATTTAGTTATATTAAAGCTAGGTATGACAAGCTATACCTCATTAGGGTTACATATCCAGTTAATATGGTTATCATACCTTATATTCATATGAGTGAATAGGTAAGACTACCTTGTTAAGGATAACCCTCCATTTGTTCCATCATCATTCAACCCATATCGCCATACCACAATGTCACCCAGAACCATTGGATGTTTAAAAGGTAAGACCATTGGTTGTTTACATAAGTAAACACTTTGAATGCATAATATATGATGTTTATTGAGTTGTGATCTATTAAAGTCACCATTTAACCCTAGACATCCTTTGGTTAACAACAATAAGGGTTCTGTTGAGAGTAGGGTAAAACCCACAATCGATTGTTCATTTAAAACAAGTTGTCCAATGTCAACAAGTAAGCTCCTTAAGTTGATCATATAAAGGAAACCATCTAAATCACATTATTAGGAACAACATATTATATTGTTCATAATTTCACTTTATTGGAGGAATAAACATTAGATCTTGACCATTGGGTCAAGTTCATATGTTAAAACCATCAGTTACAATATAGGTCCGACCATTGCATCAAGTGACCCAAGAAACCATTGGTATAAGGCTTAATTGATGCTACAACTATATGATTAACTCACCATAGGTTTTGGAGATATGATCCACCATAATTAGTGACCATTAAGTCACCATAGGTTGTTAGATCAACATTATATTCATTAATCAGCATCAAATATTAAGCTAATGTCATCATTGACTGATAACATTATTAGGGTACTTAATGGTTGATCATTAAACTTCTAATTGATCCAAAACCTGAACTAAGGGGTGACCATAGGTTGTCACCATCACCTGACACCTTTTATCTTGACCATTAGTTATCATGAAGACAACACCATAGGGTTGTTGCGATGGTACCATCACCAGGTCATGGGTTTATAGAAGAAATCAGCTTTAAACCCTAAAATTGACCATTGGTTGATAGGTGCTTAGCACCATAGGTTGTCAAACCAACCTGATACAAGTCATATTATACCTTAGGAATAATATACAAATAATCAAAGGTACATCTAGAAATGAAATCAAAACAGGAAACATTATAAAAATCGAGATCCAAGTCAAGCATAGCTTTTTAGTGCATGAATCATCATTTTCAAGCAAGAACATGAGCTAGCAAGCTTATGGTAAGCAATAAACGTGGAGCAAGTTATAAAACTTGCCTATAATGAGAAGATGAAACCCCCACACAGAAGAAATCTCGAGAAGGTAGGGTATAAAATCTAAGAATAAGCTATGGATTCGTCCAGCTAGCACCTTTCTTCATCAAATGAGCAAACCCTAAGCATAAGGAGCAAGAAAGGTAGGGTTTTAGAGCTTTAGAGCAATTTCGACCATGGAACAGAAAGGTTCTGACCTGGAGAAAGCTAGGAGGAAGTATAGAAAATAAATAAATGGAGTAAAGAAGGAAATTCTTACTCTTTTAGGTCAAGATCACTAGAAGGAAGTTTTTTCAACCCTAAAATGAAGTTAGTTGCAACCCTAGATCCTTTTTCCAAGAAGATCCCCACTTTCTTCTTCCTTGGATAGAAACAATAATAGAAGCATAGAGGGATAAAGAGGTTGGGAGAAGGATGGAAGTGCTGGAGATAAAGTGGCTCGTTTTGGTTCTTGGGGATACGTATATGAAACTTTAAGATAAAGAAAAAGAAAAGGTTGAAGTTCTAGTATCTATCCAAGTGTCCATGGCCTTAATTTATTAAGAATATACAAGCACACACACAAGAAGATCCCCCACTATGTTTATAGACCTGATTATATTTCCTTAGTCGAATTTACCCGCCAATCAAATAATTCATTAGTTGATAGCTACTAAAGGTAGCTCATCTGTGAAGGGGTAAACCCTAAAATACCCTTAGAGAAAACACCTTCAAACCAAGGTTTAAATAGGTTCCACATGGATCAACAAGCTCAAGAATGATGAGATAATATCCAAGGAACATAATGAAAGTGATAAATGGCAAAGAAATCCTCTCAATTGGGTAAATTGCAGAAAAGTCCAAAATGTGCATAAAATTGCATAACTTGCTCAAACAGTGTCCAAATTGGACCAAATTTGAAACTTAAGCTTGTCTTATGATTTCAAAGCATATAACAAGGTTATATTAGGCTTATAAGTATTAAATTATTATAATTAAGCTTGTTCAACTCATTAAGCAAGTTTAGGGGCCTTACAACTGCCTCCCCCTTTGCCTCCCCTTTTGCCTCCAACACCAACGTTCCCAACTCCAAAGTCATTGCTGGTCTTGACCAACTGCTGGGTAGGGATTTAGATCTAAGTTGGGGTGCCACCCATCAAGTCCATCAGAAGTTAAGTGGTACCTTCAGAATGCAGGGGTCTATAAACCATTGGAAGGAAGGTTAAAGAACAACCATCAAAAGAGAAGAAATGCTAATATCAGCTGGTATTTGAAGCTATACTTAACACCTTCTAATTGATTTTCTTGAATGACCCTCTTCCCTAATTTGGACAGGTGGCACCCCCAACCGACTGCCCTAGCGGTGGAGGCCCTCAGTTACCTCCATTTTGGCACTCCATTAGACAGAGTTTACCAACTCCTCTTTTTTGCTCTATCGCGGGCAGAGTGTTACCACATTTCAGAAAGCAACTTATTAAATTCAAGATGTCAATACTTTGGTTTTCGTCGAACATGGTAGACACTTTTACATCTCATTCTACTTATAGGTGGTGCGATTCAAGATGTCGATGCACTAGTGTTGATCGGACAAGGTAAACACCCTAACACCTCAACCATCTTCTGAGTGGTAGCACATTTCCTTAAGGTTGGTCTGTGTATGTCGACTCTACCTTCTCCTCATATATGGCCCAGGCGAGCCTCCCCAGTTGACCTCCCCATTGTATGCCCCCATCGTTGCTAACCCTATAGTTCGGAGCATCCAACTACTGCATGGAGCAATCTAGTAGCAAGATTTGCGGTCTACATCCTACTCCCACCGTCATCAATCCTTCCAAGTATGGCATCTCTCTTTGAATCCCTTCCTCACTGTAGGAAGTGATCAAGGACATGACTCAGCTACATGATAGGGAGCCATAGTCATGGTCTGAGCCAGATAGTTCATAGGTAACAAACTCCCCTTTGGGTCGGTTGAGGTTGTTGTTCAACATCCCCAAAGAAGGGTGCTACATGTGTCTCTAGAAGGGACATTGGTAAGCCCAACACCCCAACCCGAAGGTGTGCTAATGATGTTTTAAGTCTGGTCACCTAGAGGCTAGATGTTGAGTTGGTCCTCACTGCCATCCTCCCCTAGATCATCAATGTTTAATGTTGTTCCCACCCCTCCCCATGTAGTGGGATGATCGACACATGAAGGTCCTCAACATGTCCCTAAATGTGTGGTAGTGGTTCTAGACTAGAACAATGACGATCAGAGCAGGAAATCAGATACCTCAAGATGGCCATAGAGATCTCTTGGAGCATCAAAACCAACTAGGACAGCCTCAAATGGTTCTTGCTGCAAAGCATCCCAGAGGCCTTGGACCTCTATAGGTTCTCGGCCAAGAAAGTAGTAGTTCTGGTATCCTTTTCAGATGACACCCAGAAGGTGATCGAGAAATGCTTGAGGCATACGAGAACACCCAGTGGTCTTCCAAGTCTATGGATGAGCTTTGACAAGGATATGGGATGGAAGCTGCATGGTATTGGGTTGATGACATGCCAATTTCCTATAGGGATGATGAATCTCTAGAGGAGGTGATCAACTCTTTTGGGAAGTTGTAGGCTGTCTCTAGATGGAGAAGGACCAGAGATGATGAAGTTGGAATTCTTATTTTAATAGAGACCTTCAATGAAGATGTCCCACATTTTCTCACTATTTCCTATCAAGACAAACACTTCATGGCTAAACTTGCCAAGGTGGCGATTCTGAAGGAAGACAAGAAATCCTTGTATATGACTAAATTGGGAAGAGAACTTGCCATCCCACCCTTGATGTTGTATCCAGATTCTATGATGCACAACTAGGTTTGGTTTCCAATCCCTCCTCCCCACCAACCTTGGGTTCCCAGTAGCCATCTAGACCAAACTCTTGGACCAATTAGTCCTGGCAGTAGGTGGGTACAAGACCATGACAGGGTTCATCAACAACTCCTATCTACCAGACTTGCAGATTTAATCCATCCCCCATCTACTACTCAGTCAGGACACCACTTACAAAGTCACTCTAAGAGAAGATCCACATGTGGTGAGGATGTGTACCATACTAGGTTAGTGGATGACTAGTCAGAATGACTTTGGGTGACAAAAGAAGAACTTGAAGAAAGAGAGTAAATCCCAGACAACCCAAAGTAGTGGTACATGGGTCATAGTTGTGAATCATTTTGAGAGACCTTTTCTAGAGTCTCTAAGGAGTGGCAAATGTCCCTACTAGAAAAGTGTTGGGACGGCTTTACAGCTACCATAAACCCTCTTGTGTCTTTGTTGGAGTCGATGGTCCACACAATTGAGGTTGGTGACCTGCTTGACATCATGAGACTAGATTGGTGTGATAGCAATGCAGAGGTTGGGGGGAAGATCTAGCTATATGTTGATGCTGCTATGAATCCTTAGGTCTCATCATATCATAGGCAACACATCACCATTATGCTCATGGATGTGAAGGGGGCTTGATTCTATAGTTTATTCCAAATTCCATCATGTTGACAAACACAATCTCTAGTCATCATTGTGGCTCCTTTCCCAAGAGGTAGGTGAGAACATATTGGATATAACTAGGAACTTCAACATCATTTGTTCACCGAGGGATCATAGAGGGGGGGACCTCCCAAAACACCAAGCTATGGAATAATTTAATGCCTGGATTCTAGATCTCGACTTATTAGAGATGTACTTTGATGGCAGTTTGTATACATGGGTAGATAAATAGCTTGGGACTCCCACTATTTGGCAACGACTGGATAGTGGATTTATCATTTCCACATATAAGTTCTTAACTCCTGATGTGGTTATTAAGCACTTAACAAGATTTGGATTCTCAGACCACTGCTCGCTGTTGGTGGTGTGTGGGCATGGACAACCCTGTACCCCGTAGGTGGCATAGTTCCTTCTCCTTCTTGAATGTTTAGATTTCTCATGAATCCTATTTGGAAACCATTGTAGGAGTATGGCAAATGGATCTATGGGGTGACCCTTCCTTTTGATTCTTTGTTAAGATGAAAAACCTTCAAAAATGAATAGTAGTGAAATTTTAAAGTGTTTGGCAGGATTGAACATAGGAAGAAGGACCTAGAGGGCATCTCCTTCATCTTTTAAAAAGATTTCAACTCACAACCTTCTATGATAAATGAAAAACTCCTTAGAGAGGCAGAGGCAATGCAAGAACAAACCCTGGACCAAGAGGAGTAGATCTGGAGGGGAAAATCTCATGTTAATTGGCTTAATGACAGTGACCGTACACCAAGTTTTACCATGCTATTGTTAGAGGCAGGAGAAAAAGGAAGGTGGTTTAAAGGCTTCAGTTGGAAGACAAGGTTCTTGTTTATGATGGTGAACATATGACCAATGTTGAGTCTACTTACAATAAAGGGATCTTCTTGACTCCCTCCCCCACCTTTAGATTTGATGGAAACACACTCCTTTCCTTGCTTCCTATCGGGGTTACGATTGAAGACAACCTAACTCCAACGACCACACCTTTAAGAGAGGAGTTTATGGATACTATCAGAAAGATGGATAAATAGGAGGCCATGGGACCAGATGGGTACTCACTAGAGTTCTATTTGGTAGCTTGGCACATCATTAGGACAAACTTTGTTGAGTTGGTAAAGTTTTTCTTCTAAGGGGGAGGATGTCACAAAAGCTTGTTAGATGTAAGCTTGTCTTAATTCCCAAAGTTGACAATGCCTCAAAGATGGGTCAAGATTTTCATCCAATATCCATTAAGAATATTTTGGTAAGGATCCTGGCATGCCTCATCAACAACTACCTTGCTAAGCTCCTACCACACCTTATCTCCCCTAAGTAGGGTGCATTTGTTCAGGGTAGGGACTTAGCACATCATATCAAAATGCATGACATCAATAAAGAGAAGGGTGATAGAAATCTGGTTATCAATCTTAACATGACCAAGGCTTATGATCTTGTGGATTGCAACTTCCTAAGTTAGATCCTGGACAAGTTTGGATTCCTCTTGGAGGTGATTGACATCCTGATGAGCTTCTTTAAGGGCACATGGATTTTGGTTTCTATGGATGACATTTCTAATGGGTTCTTTCAAATGTTGAGAGGATTACAATAGGGGAACCCCCTCTCTCCTTCCCCGTTTATCCTTTTTGAGGAGTTTCTCTATAGATCGGTCAGAGTAGATGTACAACAAGGTACCCTAAGAAGATTCCATGCTTGGGGTAGAGGTACACCCCAACCTTGTTGTTATATGTCGATGACCTGATCATGTTCTCCACATGTAGACCTTCATCCCTCTAGTGTGTCGACAACATACTCGTGACATATTCTTTGGCTTTTGGGAAATGCTTAAACAAGGAAAAGTCGGGCTTTATCTATGGTGGAGAGGACCAACATGAGATCCTTACGGCTGCAGCTACCCTAACATACAATCGATGGGGGATTTCTTCCTCTACCTTGGGGTCCCTATCTCTGAAGGTAAACTTAAAGTACACCACTTTGAGAGACTATTGGAGAAGTTCAAAACAATGGTAGCCTCTTGGAAAGGTTGTCTGCCATAGACATTCCAATGGTGGTGTGTAAGAGAATTAACTAAATATGTCTGATTTTCTACGGCATGCTGCAGATGGAAATGTAAGGCATACTTGGTTATCTTAGAATAGGGTTACCACCCACACAACTGAGGGGGCTTTGGCATCACCCCCTTCCCACCACGAATGAGACATTCCACATGGAATCTTGTTGGGAGATTGCTAGGGCTCATCACTATGGGCTCAATATTACTCTTCCAAGTACTCTTTCCCCTACCAACAATGAATGAGACTACAACCTAATACCCTAAAGATTAGCTCTTTTGCAACACCCTTATGGTGTAAGCTTTGGGGATGCTTTCCAAACATTCTCCCTTTGTGTATCTGGATTCTAGGTAAAGGGATGATGGAGTTTTGGGCATCTAACTAGTGTGAACATGTCTTGCTTTCCTATGCTCTTAACACTAATGATGCTAGAGATTAATTCAAGATGAAAGACTTTTGGAATGAGGATGGTACTTGGGATACACTAGCTTTGGAGAACATCCTTACATAAGAAGGTGTGGGATACATATTAGGGTTTGGATATGCTATTTCAGAGCATGATGATGTTCTATAATGGTCACTGACGATTGATGGTGACTCACCACCAAGTCAGCTAAGTGGATTCTCCACAATGAGCCAGAGCTTCATCGACATAGGAAAGGGATCTAGTTTAATGAGGCTCTCCCAAGAGCCAGCGTGGCAGTTTGGAAGATCTTGAAGCTTGCACGACCCGTCGACAACAATCTTCAAAGATGCAAGATCCCGCTTGTGTCGACGTGTGTCTGCTGGTAGGATACTAACGAGGAGACCACTCAACATCTGTATGCATTTAGTGAGATGTCCACAGAGCTTTGGAACAAGATTTTTTCTCTACTGCAACTGGAGGTTATCAAGCATATCTCCCTACAGGCCATCTTCACAATGTTGGGTGAAGGAATCTTCACGTAGCCTGAGGGGCTGGTTATTTCCTTATACCCCATGATTTGCTGGTTTATTTAGAGACATCGATGTAGGGCCAAGTTTGAGGGTTCATCAATCAACACAGACCTATTGTGGTGAGAGATCATGAGACTAACAAATACGACGATCAAGAAGAAGCCCTTTAGGAACAACACGGACTTGGAGATGAATCACAGACTGGAGGCCGAGGGGGTCACAAGAGCAAAGTTCAAAATCAGATGTGTCTCCTTAATCAAGCGACATCCCTTGATGTATCAAATTCAAAGTAGAACTTTACCATTGGGACCAAGAGAGATGGTGTCCATGGCGAGGAGAGATGGACCACAGACATTGTGAGGGACATGAGAGGTCATTTGTTACTTACCTACAGATATACAATGACATATAACAAGCCATGAGGAAGCTTGTGTACAAGCTTTGGTGATTGCCTTACAGAAAATAGTTGCTCAAAACCTTAACGTCATGGTTCTCTAGACTGACTCAAAATTCATCTATGAGATGGCTTGGGGGGAATCTAAAAAGCCTTAAAAGACAATCCATTTCACTAGGGAGATCATAGAGAAGGTGCATGAGTTATCCACGTTGGCCACCTGATCCCTAAGTTACCAATACGTCTGCTAGAAATATTGGTAGCTGGGGAGTGTTCATAATACCTCTTTTATTTCCAAGGAGCTTCTTTTGTTTCCCATGAGGACAAGAGGACTTCTCATTATGGATAGAAAAGGATTACCTTACATATACACACAATGGGTATATACTTAGATAGGTAGTCAGATAGTGCCTTTGTGTTTTGGATTTAGACCTAGAAGTTGACTGTGGGTAGGACTGTAATTGGGTTGTTGTTGCTTAGGCTATGCCCATGCAGAGGTTTGATCCATATTTATGAGCATTTGTTATTTCTTGCTTGACGGTTTCGTCTACATAAGGACAGTAGGATGAACAATATGACCTCCCGACTTGATAAGAAAAAAGGTTTTGGGATTTTGTTGAGCTTACAAAACTCACTTGCAACTTTTCCCACCTATCAAATATATCACCACCAATTCTTCCCTTAGACAACTGACATCTCAATGTGATAATTTGATCAAAAGAACACATGTACACAATCATTTTGCACAATAATAATTCAACTCTATCATTGGTCTCCTTAGTTCCCTACAAAGAAAGTAATTACATCACATCAATGTGATTAAAAAAACTCTGTGGCCAAGGCATCCAATTTATTATTTTTCTCTGGTATTACTTTTGATTATAAAAATTACAAATTAATCGTCATCCCGAATTTATCATGCATGTCTAGATCATTGTACATAAAAAGTACTAATTGGGACCTACTAGCTGGTGTTGGATCTCATATTTGTCAATGCTGTAGAAATTAATTAGAAGAGAATTTACATATATTTTATACTTGTTATTTTATAAAAACTCTATGGATTTTGCTTACCCTTGACAAACATGCCCACACTAATCATTCTTGGAAAGAGGATTGGCCCTCCCTAGATAGCATTATCCTATGAACATATGTTCCAAAAGAAATTCACATTTTTAAAAATTCTAAACGTGATCCGTTCATCTAATTTAATAATCCAAATCATGGTCGTCGGGGTTCAACTATGAGAATGCTTTCACAAAGTACATCATTTAGCAAACAACCTATGTATAGTTTCACATAAACTAGTGTACGAAGGTCATAGTCTCATCTTGCTGATCAAAGCAGCATATGGGTTCATATTATTTGGACAATCCTAGTGCATTCTAGATTTAGCAAGATAAATCTATTTTATCGGGGGCGTGGGGTGGGGAGAGCGGCCAACAAGCCGTCTAAGCTAGGGGCGCCTAACCGGGTTGTGATCGAGCCGGGACTTGTATTCTTCTAAGATGGGCTCCGTATCTGCTGCCAGGTCGGGCGATGAAAACCCACACTTCTTCTTTGCAGCTCAAAGAGGTAATCCCTCTAAATCCTAGTTACGCCGCCGCGGCAGGGCCTCCGGCAAGCTCCACCGCGGCGATTTGGCCTCCTCGCGAGGCTCGACGCCCCCACCGAATTTGTGACTTGCAGAGGGAAGCCGGTGAGTTATCAATCCTTGATCGACCGTCTCCCTCATTGCTGAGGCTTCCTCAGGCCTCAAGAAGCCTGCTGGGTTGAAAGCCACGCGGATTTGACGTCGATGTCTGTTTGACGGCGCAAACAGAGTGTATGAGGCAGCCGGTGAACTCGACGAAGGATGTATCTACAGTATCTACTGCCTGCCCTCAGGCAACGGCTCCAGATAGCGAGGCAGGAACCAGCGGCAGCATGACCCCCAGATGGCACAAGCCATGGCCCTCTCGACCACCCCACATAGCCGCTCCCCTCGCCCAACCCAGTCAGGCGCCTGCTAGCCCTGTCATCTCATCCCGTCGGCCCTCGCGTGGCCCACCTCACTCTGGCGCGTCTGAGCTCCGCCATCTCACCCCGTCGGTCCTCCCGTAATTTAATGCCCGTTACTTTTCGTGCATCTCTTCACTATTCTGAATATTTGTTTAGGTAGTATTCTCCCTTTGACATGGATGGATGTCATCAGAGCGACTTCCAAGATAGTTTCTCTCGCCCGTTGTGGCTTCATCGGTTCTGCCAGGGAGTTGTTCGACAAAATGCTCACGAGGGATACTTTCGCCTGGAACGCTATGCTTGCTGGGTACTCCCGCATGAACCTAGACCGGGAGGCTCTGGAACTGTTCCTGGAGATGAGGTCATCTGCTGCCAAGCATGACAGTTACACACTCACTGCTTGTATAAGCGCATCTGCTGGTTCTCGTGAGTTGGTCAGTGGGCAGAAACTTCATGCTCTTGCCGTTTCCTCTGGGTGTGGATCATCCTTACCCGTGTACAACTCACTCATAGATATGTATGGGAAGTGCCACTGCCCAGCGGATGCTTCTGCTGTGTTTAGTGAGATGGGAGTAAGAAATGAGATCACCTGGTGCTCCTTGCTCTTTGCTTACACGACAGTTGGCGATTTGGAGAATGCAAAACTGACTTTTGCTTCCATGCCTGTACGACATCTTATATCTTGGAATATTTTGATGTGGGGGTTCTTGCAAGTTGCAGACACAAGATTCTGTCTATATATATTCAAAGAGATGTTGAATCACGGTCACAAAGGAGATCAATGGACATTTTCCAGGCTCATGAGTGCTTTCACAGAGGAAGAGGCCATTATTGGTTGCACTTTTCATGCATTAGTGATCAAGCTTGGTTTGACCTCAAGCACCATAGTGAATAACTCTGTTCTCAGCTTCTACTCTAAGGCAGGTTGGCTTGAAAACGCAGTAATGATTTTCAATTCGATGCAGGAGAAGACACCAGTTACATGGAATACCATCTTAGATGCATGCATGAGAGTTGGAGAGACCAAAGAAGCTCTGTCAGTGTTTGTGAGAATGCCAACGAAAAATATCGTGTCATGGACAACTATGATTGCTGGTTATGCGAGGAATGGAGACGGGGAGGGGGCATTTTCTTCCTTTGTCCACATGCTGAGAGATGAGATTCATCCAGACGAGCTGACATTTGGAGCAGTCCTTCATGGATGTGCATGCTCCACGATTCTAGGACGTGGGAAAATGGTCCATGGTTCTCTGGTCCGGCATGGTTTTGATTCTTATGTTTATGTTGGAAATGGCTTGGTCAATATGTATGCAAAGTGTGGCGATTTAGGAAGCTCGACTGTAGTTTTTGATGGTATCCGTGGAAAAGATTTGGTTTCTTGGAATATTATGTTGTTTGGTTTTGCAACTCACGGGTGGGCTGACACTGCTTTCTGCATGTACAATTGTTTGCTGGATGAAGGGATTTTGCCTGATAAGGTCACATTGCTTGGTTTATTAATGGCATGTAGCCATTCCGGTCTACTGGACCAAGGGATATTCCTGTTTGAAACAATGCAGTACTCTCATGGGGTGCATCCGAATTCTGACCATTTAAATTGTGTGGTAGACATGCTTGGTCGCGCAGGACGATTGGAGGATGCGGAGAAGCTGCTTAAAAAGTATTCCTTTATAGTTGATCAAGGCACTTGCTCCGAGGCATTATCTGGTGCTTCTATGATGCATGCAAATTTAGGCATAGGGTGTAGCATGGGAAAGAGCTTTGTGCGTTTGAAGCCCCATAAAGATGCGGCATACGTTACATTGTCAAACATGTATTGTGCTAGTGGTCAGTGGGAGGAAGCTGAGAAAGTAAGGAAAGTTATGGTTGGGCGAAGGGTGATGAAGAAACCTGGTTGTAGTTGGATAGAAGATAGGGACTCACTGCTGTCTCCGTGACATGAACCAATATTTTCTTCTTTGAAGATGGTGCTCCATTTCTCTATTATATACTAACAGGAAGCACGCGCTAAGCACATGAGTCCAGTTTAGTTACCATATGTATGTCAAACGTATATACATATATTCACATCAAATTTAAAAGATCTAAAATTTAGAAATTTTGTTTTCTTTCTTAAGTCTACGAGGATACATATTTAGTAATTTTTATCATTCAATGATTTAAATGATGCTTAATCACTGACTTACCCTGATTAACAAAAGTCAAACATAAAATCAGACTATTTAGTCCAAACATCAACTTTTCAAACTGGCTCATTTGACAAAATCTAAAGTCAAAATTGACTTTTTTAAGGCAGATTGAGTTAGATTTACCGTTAGTAGTGCACTACTAACGTAACATACAATGCCAATGGCAGCAGCTTGAGATGTGCGTGGAGCTTGGTTCGTTGGTTATATAATCAAATTAAAATCTAAGATAAAAAATACAAACATAGCAGGTGCAGCAAGATATTTAAATAATGTCCATCATCAACCTTTGTCATTGATAAAGTGTTTTGTACTGATTGAATAAGACTATTCAAATTGATTCCAACACCATCCTCTATCATTACTTCTATAAAAAGGAATTCCAAAATTAGCTTCTCAAGTGGCAAATATAATTTTTTTTTATTAAAAATCAAAAGCAAGTTGTTTGAATATCAAGTGCACTCTTTAAGGAATGGTGGTTTTTCATACATGTTTGATTCTAAAATTACTCTAACGGGGTGATGGAGTAGCACATAGATGGACCATTGATGTTAAAACTAACTTTTTGTCGGACTCTTATTAGTACTTCATTATCATACACAAAAAATTATATACATTCAACCAATGAAGAGATTCCCCAAATAAAAAAATATGACAACATGTATCACCAATTCATATGATTTTTCTATACATGTAGCCAAGTATGTAACCACTCCATTGAAAAAATTATCATCATTTTTGTAAAAGTATTCAACAAATCGGCATTGCGCAAAATACCGTCAAATGTTTTACACACCGGCTACATGAAGCTATTCAAACATCCCCCAACACTGGTGTTCGTCATGGAATTGTTTGAATGACAACACTATTATAGAAAAAAATCAGATTTAAACTCATCAAACAGTCATGAGAAATTTTGCTTTGGAAAAATAGGAGAACTACACAAATAGGCACATGAAAAAAGATTTAAAAATGATTTGAATAAAGTGTGAATAAAGACTATCAGAATTATGTGAAAAACAGACTGGAGATTTTTAATAGGTGCTGGAAAAAAAATTCATAGATGGACTGGACTCACTAACGTACAATTAGACTGTTGGAATACACATACTGAATGGACTTATGAGCACATAGCTATGCTGCTGAAAGACTCTCCGTGTCATTATTAAAATTTCTGAACTCTTTTTTTGGCTCAGATTACATTGCCATGCACAGTTTATATACAACTCAGTAAGACAATGTTGCTAGATTTAGAGCCAGTTGACTCCTTCTAATTTGTAAAGACAGACCAGACTAATATTCACACATACAAATTGTTTGAACATGTAAACAAACATGAGTAATTAACATGCAAATGGACTATTTGAACACACAAATAGATTGTTCGAACACACAATCATACTGGACCAATGAGCACATAGACATGTAGATGAAACTCCTAAAACAGAAACCGATTGTAATACGCAAACATGCTGCACCAATAAGTACACATACAAATTGTTAGAATCCTCTATGGACTTTTTCTTACATGTAATTTGACACGTGAGAAAAATCATTGTAGTTATACAATTTAGTGTGATAAGTGGCAAGACATTATATATAAATTTGATTTAACATTGACATATTGCACGCAGAAACAACATTGCTTCGCGTGCTTAGAAGCAAACAATATGAATTTTCCTTTTGGAGATAAATAAGATCACAGACATGTAAGTTTATATTCTTACTCGTTTGAAAAAAGGGAACCGGCATAGCAACCTTTGCAAATATCTCAAAAGCTTGCTGCTCGAATACTCACAGGTCAAATGAAAACGAAAAAAATGAATAAAAATGCACCAAACTAATAGATAGACATGCCACCCGAAAACGAAAAAAAACTAAGGCTCTGATTGATTTGTTGTAACTGGTCCGAAAAACTTATAAATTTGAGTTCCTATAACAATTCTTCATGATTGGTTTAAAGTAAGTAGTGTTGGAATTTAAGTTCCGTTAGTTCCGGTGAGTTACAAAGTTACATACAAAATAGAGTTTCTGAATTCCTTCTAAAAAAGAGCGGAAAACGAGTTCCTGAGTAATTAACAACATTTCCTCTACATTTATATTTTTCATTCTTCATAAATGACAAATGTAAAATATTTATGGCTACAAATATTAGCGATATAGTTGTCAAAATCATAACATGATATGAGAAAATATTGTACACTATAAGAGACACTATATAAAATATTTTACACCACAACTATCATTACCATGTTGGCCTATAAAATAAAAAATATACAAACACTATGAAAAGTAATCACAGAGCACCATGTGATAAAAAATGTGATTTATGTAACATATTTTTATACTTCATGTTTAAATAATATGATGTGAAAAATGATAAGGAACTACATACGCGAAGAATATACTAAAAATTAAGTTTTATATTTTTTAAACAATGATGAATGAAAATTTATATTTACAAACACATAAAATGTAAATATAATTACAATAGTTGTACATACAAAGTGAAATAGAAACATTCATGATTTGAACCATACCATTTTTATAAAAATTATAATTATACCACATTTAAATATTTTTAAATGAGCAACATCCATATCATGACCGCTTGTTGAGGTTATTATGATTGAAAAATATTATGATTAGTCACGGATATGATTTTTTCTTTATTTCCTTATCATCCTTGTTATATATTACATAATGAAATCAACAATTTTTTTAATTGATTTCCATATTTACACTTACAACAAACCAATCACATAGAAGTGAATGAAACTTAAATTCCAGAAACTGAACTAGAGTTCCCAAAAAATGAGTTCCATATAACTTATCACTTACACCAAACCAATCAGAGCCTAAAAGAAAAGAAAGCAAGCACACATACAGTTGGAAAAGCAAATAGACGCACATGACAATTGTTCTTATCTACAGGGTAGTAAATAGATACTGAAATGAGAAGCATGTTATACTTCATACTATTTTTCCAATAGAATGATTGTAAGATCATTCTTCACAAATTCTTTGCTACTCTAGGAAGGCATGCTTCTGGCAAGTACTAGATATTAATACTGACATGGAACCCACCAAAGTGGAGGAAATAGATGCAACTGTTGTATGACAGAAAATCCATGCCGGTAGTAATATTCACTTAAGACATCTAAGTTCCCCCCTAAGGATTGTTAACGTGTGTAGTACGCTGCACCTTATGTTGGATAACACCATCTCTAATGTGATTAAAATCCGTACCCTACCATTCGATAGGTAGAGACATGTGTAGATTGATGAGAAAAAGATCAACTTACTCCTAATAAAGGAGGAACAACAAATCCAGACCCAAGTTTCCACGCATCTTTCAAGTCAAGCAAACACGAATCCTTTTTATATAGCTAGAAAATGAACCTCTTTTTTTATAAATAAAAGCTATTGACATGAAAGCGTATCATGGATATTTGACAATGCAAACATAAAAACCATGTTTTGGATTAAGCTTTGATAATTTCGTTAGTTCAATTTAATTCAACTCATCACTAAAACTACAAATTGAACCCTTTATATCGGTTTGCTAAATTTTTAAGCTGAATTGGACTAATAACTAGTCTAAAATCAAATCAAATTGAATTGTTAATTCTAGTTTAGTTCAGGTGAGTTTAATTTCAAACTAGTCCGAGAAGCTATCAAGTTGTTTATCAAAATTTTAATGGAAAAATCAAACATTTGTTATCATCTTTATCGATCCGTCGAACATGATAAATTAATTACAAATAGACATTATTTGTGCATCTATAAGAACATATATAATATAGCATCATTATATTCCAAAAAGTTCCATAATGATGGGCATCCTACCACATAATTTGTTTTTTTTTAAACCTATGTTTCATTTTTATAGCACTAGTTTTACATTTTAACAAATATAAACATATTAAATATTACATAATTATGTTGGATAAGTATTTTACACAATATATGTATATATCAATTTGGTTTGGTTAAAATATACCCTCAAACCAAATAAATTGTTGTTTAACAACTTAAATTCTTATGGTACCGAAACATTGGCGCCCCTAAAACAAATAGATCTAATCAATTTTCTTTGGTTGAGTTTTATGATAAGTTCCATTTTATGTCCAAATTTTGATATGATATCATTCATAGTTAATAAATTCAAACAATATGTTCTACAACTTCATGATAAGTAAGGCACTGTAAGTTTTTTTTAAATCAATCCTACAACTTGTAAGAAAATTGTAACATTTAAGCAAACTTCATTTTGACTGGTTTTGGTCTTTTAAAAGTTATATGTTTGATAAAAATGCTCAAGTAAACACCAGAAAAAATATCATTCAAAATGAATGGTATCCTTTTAGATCTAATTCATAATTCATATTATTATCTTCTATATTCAAGATGTAAATTACATGTCCAAGATATATGTATTTTTAACACAAGAATCTTGGAATTCTTAGGTCTACTAGGATCGAGTTACCTATGAATAGTAGGATAAATAGATTGTTTGATCCTTTGATAATTTTTTGAAAAACCATTTTTTGAATTGAGCTAGTTATTAACCATGCTTCAAGTACTTCAAATTGAGTATTGTAGTTAAACTATAGAATAATGATGATCATCACACTACCATCACCAAAACCACCAAATAAGTCTCATAGTCAACCGTGTTGGGGTTGTCAATGTTCCTCAATTATCTTGCTATTCTTTATGGTAGAGTAATGATTTTACAAAAAATACTCCACTATTAAGAATCCATCCCTTGCTCAAAGGATATGGTGGCACTCATATGTATCATTAGGATGAGATCAAATATAGTTAGCCAATAAACTATAGACTTAAAAGTATTTAGGCTGCATTTTTATAGTAGTATTCTTGAACCAAAGAAATTTATTCACTCAATAATGCCACATAGTCTATTTATTCAAAGTTTAAATAAGGTGCTCTAGAATATAGAGCTCTTGCAATAAATGCATATTCCCCCTAACATATTTGTGTGTGTGTGTGTGTACACACACACACACACACACAGATATATATATATATATATATATGTTATTAGTAATAATAGTAGTTTGTTGTTTTAAAGATAATTGGTGTATCATATAATGTAGGAACACTTTAATTATGTAAATTTGGAAATAAAATTTCCCAAATAAAGTTATGTGAACAATTGGATCTATCAAATAGACCAATTAACCTTATGTTGTCTAGTTATACTATATATTTACCACAATTATAAACATCCTCGACGTCTGGTGCTCAATCCTTGATGTTGTCTATGTCCATGAGTATCCGCATCATTACTCAATAATATTGCATAATTCCACCCATCAAATCTTGTTAACCAATGTAGATAGATTTTTCCCAAGTTTTAAAGATAACATGACAACTGATGCAAATGTCCAACACGTCATGACATTTATAGTTATCCACAAATATATCATCAAGTATGTTCTTGTTGATGTTATACCTACACACAATGAGTGTTTAAAGAAACTTATAGAAACCATTTTGTACTCGATATACTACAACTTTGACTATTGATTTGATACCATTTTACCTATCCATCTCATCCCATATTAGAAACATACTAAATAACTATGAGTTAGACATATAGTATCGAAGAACACATATTTATTTAGAGAGTATGATATTTTGCATCAAACTACCACATAGTATATATATAGTTTAGATTAAAGTAGGTTGAAGTTTTGTCATTCTACTCCAACATCTGCATTTATCAAAGCAGATTCAAAGTTAATGGCGTGTACCATATTTTCTGGACGATCAAATGCATGTAGTTTCTACCCTAATAAAAAAGTGTATAAGTAACCAACATGTTTGTACCAATAGAAAAGTTACAAGAGCAACATGAAACTAGATTTGTGCTTGACTCCAATCAGGACCACAGTGATATGTCCATGGTGGCATCTCATCACTATTATCTTACTTTCTAAAATAATTTTTTCTAACATATGTAATGATGTTATAATGGAAACAATTAACAATATAAATCAGATTTGTCCCATCAAGGTGTATTATTTTCATGATATGGCTAGTATATACATGAAATGATTTTTAAATTCCATAAAGAATGAAAATTTTATATATTTGTTGTACATTTGGTTAATTCCAAATCACACCGCTCAACCATACTCAATGATATCTCAAATCAAGTGTATGCTATTAGTATAAAGTATCATATCTAAAGATAAAAAATTCATTATTCTAGAAATTAATGAGAAGAAATTAGAATCATATTATAGATTAAGCTAGATGCTATACTAAGAATTGATGTTTTTCCTAATTGTAATGTTAAAAACAATGTTATAATTAAGAATGAACATTCAACCAGATCTAAACCATGTCCTAACGTACATAACATGATCTGCATCTGCTCAATATAACTCATGTAGGCAGGCCAGGTTGAAAATCCTGACCCATATATGTACAAGGGTTGAGTACAACCTAAACTAAAGGCTCGTCTGGTTGCAAACAATTGCAACACATTGCATGATTTTAAAATCTAGAAATGCAAAATAGGAATTGTAACCACACCTTCAATCGTTTGGTTGCAGGTAACTTTAACTCAATTTTTGTATTCTATTGTGTTTGATTGGAAGCTGTTTAAGTATGTAGTTACGTAAAAACTTGTTGCTAATGACCTACTAGTAGAGACGAGCACACTACAACCATGCAACAGAATAAGCAATGATCAATAGCATCAGTGCAACAACCCAGTGCTGTGCAGGTGTGAAAACCAACCACGCCCAAAAAGGAAGCGGTTCATTTTCCTACTTTTGCTGTATAATTGGACATAGCTGTGTGGTTGCCTTTCCTAATGTGTGTTGCAACAACGAGAAACCAAATAGCTGGAGTTGAAAATCGTGATGACTTGGAACGCAGCTCAACCAAACTGGGCCTAAGCTAAATTTCATGTGGCAGGTTAGTTTGCATATTTTTCATAAATGTGATGTTAGAATTATTGTTATTTAGTTTATTATGCCATATGGGTCTAATTGTCTTGACCCATTAAGATAAGTTTACTTTTTTTTATACTTGCCTCCTCTCTTATATATAGGAGGAGAGTTTGCCTACTATCTATAACAAGAAATCATCCCATTAGCCTTTCCATATTATTTTCCCACAGTATCAGATCATCGATCCTAACCCTAGGGAGAAAAAAAAGAGAGAGCCTTTACCTATGGGTGGTTGTCATCCCTTCTTGGCTTGGCTGCCCTCTAGGCATCATCCTGGCCTCTATGATTGTCTTCTCTCTTCTTCTTTTATAAAATCCAATCTTTTTCCTAGTGTTCTTCATCCCAACCATCATCTACTATTATCTAAAGGGTAAAGAAAACATATTGAATTAAAAAAGAAAATGAGAATAAAGCAACAAGAAAAGAAAAGAAAATAAAAAAAGAAACAAAAGACCCGTGCAAGTTTCTAAATTATAAAAAGGTGCATTTTTTCTCTTTCTTTCACTCCATTTAAAATACCCCCTACCATCCCTCATGTGTGCATAAATTTTCATGTGTAGGGGGTATAATTTCTTTTCCACACTAATTACTCAATCACTTCATAATTGATGTGTAAGGGGGTGGATAGAGGAGGGAGAAAATATGAGGAGAAACAATATAAGAGAGATTATATGTATCAAAAGAATATTTTGACCTTCATGGAGCTTCTTTTCATTCAACACATCCATCTTTCTGATGTCTTTGTGGCATTTCATTCCCACTAAATTTTGTGTTTGTAATGCATCATTGGTGTATGTTTCCCAATGACATTGTTCTTCCAATGCATCACTGGTATATCTCTTTCCTATTGACTTTGTGTGTCTTCATGTTCGTGCCATGATATGCAACTGGGTTGCGTATCTTTGATTATTCCAGTTGGCATCACTTCATGCAATCGTTGAAGGATCTCAATTGCATCATTCATACCAAGCTTTTCACATTCATAATGCATTATGCACGTCAAGACAGAGTTTGTTGCGCTTATTGCAATCTTTTATTCCCTCTGATGTTAATGATATTTCAGTAATCATTCTTGCTACATTCTCATGAGACAAATGGTTGCTTCTTCATATTAGACTTCTAAGAAGCTCATTAATTTCTAGCATGCAAATTCTATTTCTACAAGGATTCATTCAAAATTTTATCTTCACCAAGCTACTTTAGTTTTGTCTTCTCTGAGTTGCATACGTTGACATGGCTGTTCTACTAATCAGCTTGGGTTTATCCTTGATGGTTCCCTTCATTCCTATTAATACCCATAGGATTCATGAACCAAATTTATAAAAACAACTTGGAAATCATCAACACCTTGTCGAGTTCGTGTGCATGCCACATTATGCACTTATGTTGTTTTTTGCATAATTCCAATTGACTACAATTCTCATACAACTTGAAGATACCTCTATCTCTACATAGACAGTGTGCCTTCACATTCATGTAGTGTTATGTACATGGGATGTGTTGACAATGCTCATACCACTCACACATTCCTTGCCAATGAAGATGGTGCATTCATGGTCGTCTGCTTTAGATTTATGGTGGAGAGTTTTTGTAGTGGCTTTGGATTCTATTTATCATATGTTCTTAATTTCATATGGTGGAAAGTTTCTACATATCATGTAACATTGAATAGGGATAAAATTAGTTTTGGAGGATTGGAATGACAAGTTAAGCGTGAATACCCAAAGAGCATTGATGGACTTGTTCATTGTGATGCAACACAATGAAGGTTCATTTTGGATTCACATGTTGATGATGCATGAGATGCAAAGGACCTTAAGTAGACAATAATCATTTGTGACTCCAAAGGATTATATTAGTATGGATACAACCAATATTGTATGTTTGTCTATTGTGATTGTGTATTGTGGATATAATGTGTATATGATACATATTATAAGTATGTGGTGTTTAGATACGTATATATATATAAACCTCTCAAATAAAATATTAAGTTTTATATGATTCTCAATATGCGAGACAAGAAAACCTTGGTTGACTATGTGTGGGCATGCCATATCATGGTGCTCTATTTGTCTTGAGGAAGTTTGAGAATAGATATGATAGTCTACAAAATGGGGTGTATATTATATTGTGTTGGCCTTTGGACCAGACTTTACAAGGTGATTAGAATATGATTAAACACCTAGAAGTATACATATGGTTTTGAAAAAAGGTTGTACATCCATATATGAAGATTTACATTAGTGCAATTGGAAAATGTTGCCTATCTAGATAATCAAGTTGTGGGTGATCATCTAAAGCTAACTCATTGCTTGAGAAAATGTGGATCTTGGCCCACTAGTACATTGCTTGGTCCAATCTTCAAAACTAATAGTGAGGGCTATTAATTTGAGAATAAAATAATGGGAATAATATTCAATTAAATACCAAATTAATATCAATTATTTTTTTCAAAGAAAAATACCAACTCTTGCAAACATTTCTTATATACCAATAAAAATAGCAACAACACATTTTTACTATGCTCTTTCCTTGAGAAGAAAAAATTTAAGATAAATAACATCTACCAAATGGTTCAAGACATTAAGGATTGTTCTCACATATGAGAGTAATCTCTATATCATGGATACACGAGTATCAAATGAGCCAGCTCTGAATCTGTCTAGGGAAGAAAGGAAAGATTATGTAAGTATTCAGATGATGTGGTTGATATCAAGTGCCTTGTTTTGTGGTGTATGAATCATTAGCTTCAGAAGCAACACGAGAACATGTGATTGTTAAGATGACAACACATCTCAGGAACATATATGAAGAACAAGCAAGGCAAGAAAGGTAAGATGACTTCAAGGCATTATTTAAGGGTAATATGGCAAAAACGGATATGGTTGGGCCCCCTGTGCCAAGTAAATTAGGTATGTGGAAAACCTAGAGAGACTGAGATTTTCTTAAGGCCAAGAGTTAGCGACGAATGTGATCCTACAGCTGTGATTGGGTTCATATACACAATTTGTCATGATTACACCATGAAAACTTTTGTTTAACCATCATTATAGGAGGTTGGCATGTTAGGAATAGTTGAGGGGGTAAATGAACAAAGATAAACCAAAATACATGTTCATGGTCGACAAAGGAAAAGGAAAGGCAAGGGAAAAGGAAAAGGCAAGAATGATTCTAAGGGATGGAAAAAAAGTCAAGAGTCATCTGCATTTAATGCAAAAGGAGTAGTTGGTAAAGAAGGAAATTGTCACCATTTTCACCAGGATAGACATTGGAAAAGAAATCGTCATCTCTACCTAGAGGAACTAAAGAACAAGAAGCATGGGATGGATAGATCCACTTTAGGTATATATGATATAGAGATATAATTATATACTTCTTCATCATAGGTATTAGATATCAGAGGTAGATCTCACATACTTAATTATATAGGATCGGAAAAGAAGTAGACCCTTTAAGAAAAGGGAGCTGGAGCTACATGTTGCAAATAGAGCAAGAGTTGTTTCTATTGATGTAGGGACCTAGTGTTTATCAATACCCAGTGGCCTTGTAATAGAGTTAGATGATTGTTCTCATGCACCTTCCCTATATAGGAACATAATTTCTATTTCATGTCTAGATAAGAATGGTTTTGAATTTCATGTCAAAAATGGTTAACACTTATTTAAAGAATCAAGATCTTTTATGGTAGTGCCCTTATGTTTTATGGTCTTTATCTGTTATATCTTGAGAGAAATATATATAACATAAATACTAAAAAAACTCCAAATAAATGTCTTGAATAAAATTTATTTGTGGCATTGTCATCTATGCCACATAAATAAGAAATGCATATATAGACTAAAAAGATGGATATCTAGACTTATTTGATTTTGAATCAATTAAAACATGTGAATCTTTTTTATTAGGCAAGATGATAAAAGCACCCTTAACATGTTACAATGAGAGGGAAAGAGACTTATTAGGACTCATTCATACTGAGGTATGTGGACCTTTTAGCACAAATCAAGAGGTGTATATCAATAGTTCATCACATTTATTGATGACCTCAATAGATATGGCTATGTGTATCTAATGAAATATAAGTTAGAAATCATTCAAAAGTTCAAGGAATTCATGATTGAAATACAAAAACAAATTGAAAAGTGTATCAAATAACTTCAAAACATATGGAGATGGTGAGTACTTAAGCCAAGAGTTTTAGTCTCTTCTAATATATTGTGGTATTTTGTCAAAATTCTCTCCACCTAGAGCACCACAACATAATGGTGTATCAACAAGAAGGAATCACATTATATTGTACATGGTGTAATCAATGATGAGATTTGCTTCTTTTATTTTGGTTTAGGATATGCTTTAGAAACTATGGTGTATCTTCTAATCAATTTGAAAGGTAACACATGAGATACATATCAAGCAACATACAATATGTCTTTTATGAAGATTTGGGACGTGTGAAGCTTATGTTAGGGAACAAATTTCTAAAAAGCTTGAATACAAATCTAACAAATGTAATTTCGTAGGATATCCTAAGAAAACCAAGGGATATTACCTATGTATTCCATCTGACAACAATGTGTTTGATTCTAGAACCGGTGTATTATGAAAAAGGAATTCATTTCTAGAAGAACTAGTGGAAGAAAGTAGAACCCAAAGAAGTTTGAGATCAATAAGATAAAATCTAACCTACAGAGGTTGATATGGAACAAGAGCAATCAAAAAGTGTTGTAGAATATCATGTATTTTCTTTAAGCCAAGAACCTCCTTAGTCCAGTAGGGCATGTCTTGAGATAGAGAAATTTGAATTTCTCATAGTTCAACAAGATGATGTTTTGGTCATTGATGATGATGATGAACCCACAACCTCAACTAAGGATATTGAGGAACTAGAACTCGAGGAAATATATATGATTTGAGATGGACTCCATTGTATGGACCTTGGTGGATCCACCTGAATAGGTAAAACTAATAGGGAGAAAATAGGTCTCCAATAAGTATACTGACATTTATGGTAATATACAAAGCTACAAGGGTCACTTGGTTGCAAAAAGTTTCAAAAAAATTCAAGGCATTGACTATGATAAAACTTTTCATCGATTTTCATGATTATATTCATCAAGATCATGCTTTCCGTTGCAAATAATCATGACTATGAAATCTAGAAAATAGATATTAAAATTGAATTCCTTTACAAGAATCTCCTGGTATATGTGTACATAACACAACCCTAAGGTTTCATTTCCCCACTTAGTTAAAACATGGTTAGAAAATGCATTCTTAATGGAGGACTTAGGACAAGCATCATATATTCTAGGAATCAAAATCTATAGAGATAGATCTAGAATGCTTCTTGGTCTAAGAAAAAGTAAATACATTGGCAAAGTGCTGAAAAAGTTCAACATGTAAGAGTCTAAGAGAGGAAACTTACACATGTTCATGGATAAGTCTCTCTAGAGCTCAATATCCCAACTCTTTTAAAGTGATAGTATGCATGAGTAAGATTTTATATGCATCTATAATTGGGTCTATCATGTATGTGATGTTATGCACACATCCCAACATATCTTATTCTTTGAGCATGATGAGTCGGTACTACATACAACCCATGAAGGCTACTAGACTACTATAAAGAACATCCTTAAGTACTTGAGAAGAATTAATGGCTAGTTCTTATTTATGATGGTAACAAAGAATTGGTTGTAGAGGGTTACACTGATACAAACTTCTAGTCTGAAAAGGACAAGTTCCATATCAATCATGCTTTATGTTTTGCCTCAATAGTGATTTATGAGCTAGAAAGTTCTAGGAAAGAGATAGTGGTAGATTGTAAAATAAAGGTCGAGTATGATGTTGCTTTTGGTGCAATAAAGGAAGTTGTATGGATCAAGATGTTAATATGTGAAGTAGGGGTGGTTCCATCCATTAATGATGTAATAGAGCTATACTACGAGAACAATGGAGCCACTACACAAGCTAAGGAACCCATATCAAGTCACTATTCCATGCATATACTATGATGTTACCATCTCATATGAGTGATCATACACTGAGGAGATGATACGATGTATAGAGTACCAACCGAAAGCAATGTGTTGATCTTATGACAAAATAACTTTAAACAAAAGCATGATGGTCGTGTTAGATCACTTGGAGTTCAATCCAAATGTGACTTGCTATGGTGCAAGTGGAAGTCTATTGATAGTGCATCTTGAAAGCTACCCATATGATGAGTGCTATCAAAAAATTTATAATTGACATACTTATTAATAAATACAATTCAAATTATTATGTGTCACAAAACTATTTTTTACCCTAAGTCCACACTCCTAAATGCTACAAAACCAAAAGCGAGTGAACTTGGGTGCCCATCCATAGAATGGAACAAATATTTCATACAAGCAATATATATGTAAAAGCAGTAACAACAAGATATAACATGATACTAAAAGGGGATAAATAAGCATGTACCCATTTCTATATTCAAGTGTACCCATTGGTGATCCGTTTCATAGCTTAGAGTCTTGAGTGCATCAAATCTTCATTTGGAAACTACAAATTTGATAAACAAAATAAATCAATGTGAGTTCATTGAGTACGCTATGAAAAACATATAATCACAATTTAGGAATAATATAAAAATTGCTTGGCTAGAAACATCATAATAACCAAGAAGTAGAAACAAGGCGAGAACACTTAATGGCATTCTTCTATAAAAATCATGTTTTACGTTTCTTTATCCATTATATTAACATAGGCATTTGATCGCTTCTCAAGGAAGGGTCTGGGAGGGGCATTTATGCTCCCTATTTCTACATGATGGAACTCAAGACCAAAGTCAATAAGAAGATCCTATTTCATTTGTACCTTGTGCCCTTACCTTGAGAATCTAGGTAATTACACAAAGTTATATAATCGATTTCTCTATGTTACGTTCAAGGTTTGTCAAAATACTATAACCAACAACGAAAGTAGTATTTGTAGGAACAATATCTCAAACAAGTAATTATCTAGACAAGCATTCATAGGAACATACATACAAATAAGCCAATATCATAGTAGGGTCAAGAGATTAAATGTGCCTTGTGAGTAGAGTATAAGATTAACCATTTATTAGAAAACCATCAGTAACAACTTGGACTAAATGTTGGAAGTTAGGCCATCATAGAGATCCTGACATTACAAAGGAGTACAAAAGGATTAACCTCAACAATATTGGGTCTCATTAATCATAATCATGGTGGTTGGATGTGTCATCTAAGTCTAGGTACCAAAACCTTCAACATTGATTTCAAAATCTCAAACTAGGTCATGCATGTTCATAAACAAGCTACATCATACACTATAAATTCATTTATATCTTAGAGTGACACATCCCTACCAAATAAGAGATCTAACATTCAAGTTTAAAGATCTTAAATAGAGAAAACATAAGGTTTGAGCAAGTTATTCAACATAAGCATCAACATTGGCATCACTAGTCATATTGAGTTATGATCATGCAATGTTGTCATCATTAGACTATGTATGGGGTCTATTTGATTTAGGCATCATAGACATCATCAAGCTACTAATTTTAGATCATAATGCAAAATACACGATCAAAAGCACATGATTTTTATAAAATGAGAGACTATGTATCAACATGCATACTAGATCACATATCAAGTCAAGATTAGGACATTTAGTCACATAAGGGGACAAGAATGATAAACATGGAATTTGGGGTTATAAGGCATGTAAGATTACTGATTTTGAGTCCACATGATCATCTTTGGACATCAAAGACCCACATAAGAGAAAAAATTGAGATTCACATCAAAGTATCCATATAAAGCATGTTTGGAGGTTCAATTTCACTATTAAGTCAAAGTAGGGTACAAGCATGAAAAAGTTTGAATCATAGTCCAACTTACATCAAGATTTACTGATGCGGGGTCAATCATGAAGATTGAGGCACATTCAATCAGGGTTAAGCATTTAAAGAAGTGATCTTTAGCATATAGGTCCATTTAAGGTCAAATAAACCACATTAGATCATTCTCGGGTAAGAAGACGGATCAAGTTTGAATCTCAATGCATAAAGATGTACATAGTACTAATATTAGGCTATAATCATGTCTTGGGGCATAAAAGATCAAGGTCATGCATTCTATTAGGATAATCATCTTAAAAAGACTTCAAAAACGTGTATTTTTGGATTTCATAAGAAGAGAAAGTAAATTCAAGTTTTGGAACTATTTTTATTGGATAGAACACATTTTTTTATTAAAATTCATATATGGCATGTCTAAAAAGGCCCAAGGGATCAGTAACTATGAATTTTGCAATAATTACCCTTAAATCAAGTGATTTGGACCCTTGGATCAAGATCCACCTGTCAAAGAGGGGGCGTGTGGGTGGGTCACCCTTGACAAACCTACAGTGGTTGCACAGATCATGACGTGACTCTAGACGATCAGAGGTGTTTCTGGGTGACCCTTGGCAATGGGGAGTGGGCTGGAGAGGTCCTTCATAGGCCACGAGCAGCCAAGTAGAGATGGTGCCACATGAGCAAGCGCAAGTGGGTGTGAGGAAACCGTGGCATCACGTGGTTCGTCGGCAGATTCATGCATGGAGGATAGAGAACATGGGGTGTGAATCTGCGAGGAGGAGAGGGAGAGCACGGTGCATGGTTGTGGGCCCAGATGTGTGCTGGCAAGCTATGGTTGGCTATTGGGGTGCCTGCACAACACAGGGAGATAGAGGGGTGAGAGGGAAAGAGACATAGAGAGAGAGAGACAAATCGATGATGGACCACATGATTGGGGATGTCGACCTTCCATCCAATGCCCGAGAAGTCATCACCTTGGTCACACTAGGGTTCCCAACTCTAGGCAGCAGGCGGTGGTGCCAAGTTACAACTACAGTGGAGTGTTTTAGGGATAGATCGAGAAATGAAAATCAAATAAGAACTCTTGAAGTATCAAGAGGAGGTTTTATAGATGATGTAGAAGTGTGGGGTGTGTGGCTTAGGGTTAGAATGGTCAATGTCCATTGGAGGAGGGTAAAGGAGGGAGACCAGCTCACCTCTCGCCCAATCTAGAGAGTTAACATGACTAATTGGATTCAACCACATGTCATATAGGACAAAGCACATTTAGGTTGGCCACGAGGTGGGTGCAAAGTGCGTTGCTATCATAGAAAGTAGGCGTAAGGTTACTCGAGTGGCGCAGGGGGTGACGCGCCCCAGCTGTTGGATCTCCTTCCCAATTTGCAGCTCACTTGGATCCAACATCTCTCATAGGATTGGGTTTATATGTGGGGTAAAGGTGGAGAATGGAAGGGAAAGGAGGATAGTTGGGCCGCATGCACCTAGAATATGGCCCAATAAGGGTTAAAATGGTTCAAAAGTGAAAAACCACTAGAGGGGGGGTGAATAGGGTTTTAAACTTATTTAACAATAATTTAACTCAAACAACCACAAATGAGAAATCAATAAGGAGACAAGGGGTTTAGAGTGGTTCCAACCTTAGCAAATACTAAGGTTGTCAGTCCACTACCCGGTTGCTTACCCAACAGGGATTTTGAAAGTATTAATTTTATTACCTTCACAAGGATTTACACAAAATACAATACTTTCTTACACCCCTTGAACAGCCTTCACTTGAAGTAGATGCACCAACCCGAGGTATCCTTCTTGAAGTAACTCCAAGCTCCCCCTTGAAGTAGACTTCCTCTTTAGAAGTAACCTCCCGTTGCACCAGCCTTCTTGAAGTAGCTCAAGGTCCCCTTCTTCACCAAGAAGATCTCCAACCTCTCCAATCCGCAGCCTCCAACCTAGGAGTAGCAAGGAGAGTACAAACAATAATAGTGAACAAGAAAGGAAAAAGGAAATTACAACTTATCCTTTGAAGCACAAGGTTTGATTTTCCTAGATCAAGCGTATAGATCTCCTAACCAATGTGTATGGAATTGTGATTGCTGTGGATAGGAGATGCTAGCCTATAGGACACGAAATTTGAGCTGAGAGAAGAAGTAGCCAGTTGTCAATATGCTCAATTGCTCACAAACAGATTGCTCAAGTGTAAAAACAAGTGAGTTTAGGTGTCCTAAGGCATGTCCTATTTATAGGAATGTCCTACAAGTGATTAAGGACGTTCTAGACACTTTCTAGGGGTTTCTAAGTGCTTAACTAGCCGTTAGGTATAAGTTAGTTGCTTTAACAATGGCTAGTTAATTAATTCTGCAGTTGCTGTCAGAGTCCATCTCGGTCGAGAAATGGTCAACCGAGACACCTACTCAGTCGAAGTTTTGTCGACCGACATGCTCTCTGGATCAAGTGTTTTGCAACGTTTATCTCCAACTGCCAACTACCTTGTCAGCTGTGTCTAACGGCTACTTGGGTCTTTCTCGGTCGAGAAGTTTGTCGACCGAGAGTGTCTCAGTCGAGGAGTTTGTCGACCGAGATTGACCCTGTTTTAATATTTCAAATAAAGTGCTAAGTGTATGTATGAGTGTGCATATGTGACACTAATGAAGGGGATGAACTATCTAAGTGTAGTGATTGGCTAGGGAAGATCTAACGCTTGATTTACATGAAGTCTAAGTACTTGTACATTATATATTTGTACAAGTTTACAATTGATTACATTTCATGAAATTTACAAGCATTCAAGCATATAGATTCCCTAGTGCTTTGTCATCCACCTCATTCCTGTAACACTCAAATAGCACGTTAGATCAATAAGAATGAAATGATTGTCATTATCAAAACAAAGGGATTTATCATAATGTCCAATTTTAGCCAACAATCTCCCCCTTTTTGAAGATGACAAACATTTCCTAAATATAAAATAAGGAAATATAGAACATGTGAGTTTTATACCTGAAATTTACCTTTGTAGCCATTTTTGGTTTTGCAAGTGACTACTGGCCAAGATATTATGAAACTCATTTTAATTTTATGTTTGTGATTTTATATTATTTCTCCACCTTTGTCATTTCAAAAAGATATCTAATATAATCATTTAGTATGACTTTGTGTCTTTTTTTTCTTTTTTTTTAATGCTTTGCTCCCCCTTAAAGAGATATCCAATTAAAATCAAGGGATTTTATTGTCAAATTTAGCCACAATTTGTTTCTCAATCATTTGCAAAGGATGTTAAGCCTTGAAATGATATGAGTCCCTTCTAAGTTTATGGCATATGTGTATTGATTTCTCACTCATTTTACAAGGGATGTTAAGCCCTGAAAAATGAAATGAGAATCCTTTAATCTTAGAGTATATAAAAATGTCTCTAACCAAATGCACGGGATGTTAAGCCCTGATTTGTTTAGAGAGTTCCTTTAAGAACAAGATATATCATTTTTATGAAATTTGTAGATTTCTTCATAACCAAGAGTAAAAATACTAAGGTCATAACAAGCTTCAAATGGTGTTTACAATGTTTTTGTAATCTTCTTAATCAAATAATCAAATTTGTTTTTATGAGCTCCCCCTTAATCTTATAATTTAAAGCGATTTAAAGCTTCTAAGGTCACAAATGATTTCTAAAATTTGATTTTGACCTTTATCAAAAGTACATTTTGATACTAAGATTAAGTATAATAAAATGATGTACAAATAAGCATTTTGTCAAGATTATTTTAGGTCGACCTTGACTACGACCATAGCGCCCCTTGGTCAAGCTTGATTTCAACCAAGAGGCAATTTCTGCAAATTTCCAATTTGAACATTTATATGTGAAGTATAATTTCTGCAGATTTTCAATTTAAAATGCATTTGTGCCATGGAAATGTAATCTTCATACCAAATGTAATCTTCATATGAGCTGAATCACAATGACCAAAAACAATATCCATTCATGGTTTGCATATATGGAGCAAAGATTATTTTAGATAAACCAATGAAACATAATGATCATGGCACAACAATTATAATAGGAAGGTAGAAGCATATCCTCAATATAATGATCAAGATAGAAGCATGTAATTTCATGAGATACTATGACCATTTTAAATTTTAATGCACATGGTTCCTTTATAGATATACCAAGAAATACCTAGGATAAGCCATGTGGACTAAACTAACATGTTAGAACAGTAATTTCTTTGAATAAACTGATCATGGTTTATAATTTTCAGTTTTAAGCCAAGCTATGTAGAGAATAAAACAAAATAATCTCATTCATGATTCATGGATTTTTAAGACAAACCATGTAGATGATCATGCTTAATTAAACTTCTTTTTAATCAATGAATAAGATTTGTTCAAAATCAGTCTTCATATAACACTGTTTGCAATATGTTAAGGATTTCATATTCATAATGTTATACCTTAATTCAAAAGAAATCAATATGTCTTGTTTCAAATATGATCTCAAGATTTATTCATGATCAATCATTAATAACAAATTTGATAGCAAACTAGAGACATGTTCATATTTATTGCAGACTTGAAAACAGGAACCTGGTCGGTCGACCATTTCTCGATCGATAATGTTCTCGGTCGAACAGTTTCTCGACCGAGGAGATTTCTGTACTGTTTCAGAACTGTTTTCAGTAATTGTTTCTAAGTAACATAAAAATATGAAAGTAGAAACTCAATTGTGTTGAGATATGACATTTGTATATCAAGAATCAATTTAGATCAAATCTCAACTAATCAAATTCAAACTTCTTAAGTTTTAGGAACCCAAGCTAGATCATCATTCCTTTTCTTGTATGGGCATGAGAAAGAGTAGTGTCCAAGACGCAAACAATAATGACAACTAATAGAGTCAGTCTCATTTCTCTTTCTAGGAGTTGAGTTGTTCTTAGGTACATACATGGATTGATTTTCTAGCACTTGTGTCATTCTCTTACTAGGTTTTTGATAAGATTTTCTTTTAGGCTTATAACCTAGTCCTTTCTTTCCAATTTGATGATAAGAATTATTTAAGATATTATCAAGAATATCATTATTACTCAAGCTACTAACTCTTTGTTGCAACTTAATAATCTCATCCATTTTCTTCTTGATATCTAACTTTGCTTGATCTAGATTAGATAATAAAGAATCTCTTTCTTTCACAACAATATCATAATCTAGATGTGTACACAAGATAGATTGTCTTTGAAGATCATTTACTTGAGTTTGCAAATTTAACTTTTCTAGAGAAAGAAGATTGCAATTTGCTTCTACAGATTTCAGCTTGATATCATGATCTTCAATAGCCTTTTTGAGATCTTCATTTTCAGATGTGAGAGCAAGAAGTTTAGCATTTAAGTCATCATTTACTTTATTTGATTTCTTAAATTTTTTCTTGCACTCAATATATTTCTCATGTGTATCTTGAAGACTAGCAATAAGATCTTCTTTTGGTAGATCAAAAAGGCTTACCTCTTCTTCTTCTTCTTCATTTGTTGTATCAATAAGACATTCTACTTCTTCTTTTCCATCATCACTATCATCACTTGAATCATCCCATGCAGCTTTATATGCTCTTTCCTTCTTTTTGTGAGATGATTTCTTCCCTTTCTTGAGTTTTGGACAATCACCTTTCATATGTCCCTTTTTTCCACATTCAAAGCACCTGGAAGAAGAAACACTAGAAGTTTTATTAGTTTTAAAACTTTTATACTGCTTACCATTTACAATGAGAGTTTCTTCTTCACTATCATCTTCACTTGTATCATGATTATTATTGGTTTATGCTTTGAATGCAATGTCCTTCTTCCTCCCTTGTTGAAGTTCTCGTTCTCTTCTTTCTTCCTCTTCTAGGGTTGCTTCATGAGCTTCTAGGTTGCCGATGAGTTGTTCCATCCTCAGTCGGGTGAGGTCATTTGCTTCTTCAATGGCTGTCACCTTGGGCTTGTATTTGGGAGGAAGTGATCTAAGGATCTTTGACACCTGATCTTCCTCACTAATAACTTTACCTAAAGCATTCAAACCATTTACAATAGAAGAGAATTTTTCATACATATCACTAATAGATTCATTCAGATCCATACAAAACTGTTCAAACTTTTGTTTAAGCATTCCAAATTTAGAATTATTAACTTGAAAAGTCCCTTCATAAGTTATGGAAAGTCTATGCCAAGTTTCATAGGCTGTTTCACAATTTGATATCCTATTAAATTCTCCTACTGAAATTGAACAATAGAGAATACTTACAGCCTTTGCATTCATTTGAGTTGACTTTACCGTATTGGTGTCCCAAGCTGCATATTCCACTTGAGGAAGCTCATAGGGGATTGACACCATCCTCCATAGATCCCAACTAATCCCTTGGAAATAAAATTACATTCTTCTTTTCCAGTAGGTGTAGTTAGTTCCATCGAATGCCGGAGGTCTAGCCACAAGTGTCCCTTAAAGGTTGAGGTTGTTGAGCAACCCGTCACCCATTCTTCAAGACTTGGTTAGAGTTCCTTGAAGCCTGCTCTGATACCAATTGAAAAACCACTAGAGGGGGGGGTGAATAGGGTTTTAAACTTATTTAACAATAATTTAACTTAAACAACCACAAATGAGAAATCAAGAAGGAGACAAGGGGTTTAGAGTGGTTCCAACCTTAGCAAATACTAAGGTTGTCAGTCCACTACCCGGTTGCTTACCCAACCGGGATTTTGAAAGTATTAATTTTATTACCTTCACAAGGATTTACACAAAATACAATACTTTCTTACACCCCTTGAACAACCTTCACTTGAAGTAGATGCACCAACCCGAGGTATCCTTCTTGAAGTAACTCCAAGCTCCCCCTTGAAGTAGCCTTCCTCTTTAGAAGTAACCTCCCGTTGCACCAACCTTCTTGAAGTAGCTCAAGGTCCCCTTCTTCACCAAGAAGATCTCCAACCTCTCCAATCCGCAGCCTCCAACCTAGGAGTAGCAAGGAGAGTACAAACAATAATAGTGAACAAGAAAGGAAAAAGGAAATTATAACTTATCCTTTGAAGCACAAGGCTTGATTTGCCTAGATCAAGCGTATAGATCTCCTAACCAATGTGTATGGAATTGTGATTGTTGTGGATAGGAGATGCTAGCCTATAGGACACGAAATTTGAGCTGAGAGAAGAAGTAGCCTGTTGTCAATATGCACAATTGCTCACAAACATATTGCTCAATGTAAGTGTATGCTCAAAGATTGCTCAAGTGTAAAAACAAGTGAGTTTAGGTGTCCTAAGGCATGTCCTATTTATTGGAATGTCCTACAAGTGCTTAAGGACGTTCTAGACACTTTCTAGGGGTTTCTAAGTGCTTAACTAGCCGTTAGGTATAAGTTAGTTGCTTTAACAACGACTAGTTAATTAATTCTGCAGTTGCTATCAGAGTCCATCTCGGTCGAGAAATGGTCGACCGAGACACCTACTCGGTCGAAGTTTTGTCGACCGAAAGGCTCTCTGGATCAAGTGTTTTGCAACGTTTATCTCCAACTGCCAACTACCTTGTCAGCTGTGTCTAACGGCTACTTGGGTCTTTCTCGGTCGAGAAGTTTGTCAACCGAGAGTGTCTCGGTCGAGGAGTTTGTCGACCGAGATTGACCCTATTTTAATGTTTCAAATAAAGTTCTAAGTGTATGTATGAGTGTGCATATGTGACACTAATGAAGGGGATGAACTATCTAAGTGTAGTGATTGGCTAGGGAAGATCTAACGCTTGATTTACATGAAGTCTAAGTACTTGTACATTATATATTTGTACAAGTTTACAATTGATTACATTTCATGAAATTTACAAGCATTCAAGCATATAGATTCCCTAGTGCTTTGTCATCCACCTCATTCCTGTAACACTCAAGTAGCACGTTAGATCAATAAGAATGAAATGTTTATCATTATCAAAACAAAGGGATTTATCGTAATGTCCAATTTTAGCCAACAAAAAGGGCTAAAAAAGGTTAAACCATGGAAATTTCAAAGGAACATATCTCCTTCATCCTAGCTCTAATTTGGGAAAAACAAGATGCGTTGAAACTATGAGAGAAAACTCTACCATATGAGAACAATAATAGGGTACAAATGTTTACAAGAAAATAATAAAAATTCTAGAAAATAGATGATGGTGTGCTACATGAAGGAAAAATTGATTTTAATCAAATTGAGCATCATATTAGTGATACATGTATATGAGATGGACTAATAGTGCATAAAAACGCATTCCAACATGCAATTGGAGGTGAGGACAAGAGTGAGGCCCAATTTGAAAGTTATATAAAAGGGGTGAAGTTCCATATTATCACATTATGTTTGCTTCAAAATGAGATAAAGAATAAGTATTATAATGTCCTAAGAATGTATGACTCAATGACATGTGACCTTTTGGTTGAGGACCTGATCTTGAGATCATGTTTATGCCAAGAATATTCATTCTTCTCATGGTCCCTATTTAGATATTATATGTGAAATTAGGATGATAATGATATATTAAGACTAGTATATGTGTTTATAAATGACTACCTCTCTCTAGTCATGATATTGTATATCAAAGTTGAACCCATAGGTACTTATTATGAACAAGTGTACTGGAAAGATCCAACTGGAGTATGATACATGAATACAAAGATGGTAATCATAATCATATCTCAATGTGATAGTGGTGATTTTGGTCATTAGACATGAAGTCACTACAATGAGCACGTGTTGTTTTGTGTATTTTGATACTACTCAAAATGACCTTGAATAAGAGTTGTCGTACAAGTAATGCTTGAGTGTAGTGTGACACATGTAGATTATTGTCAATGATGTAGATGCAAGTTTTCTCTCTTATATGAGTGATATCTTGACCACATATGATTGAAATAATGAAATGCATAGATATGCTCATGTGAGTCAATATATGATATTGAGCTCACACGTATCTCAAATCATTTACTCGAGACAAAGGAACAAAGAATGAACATTAACAAGATGACATTTCCATGCCTCAAACTTAAATATGGATATTGATGACAAAATAATTATAGGATCACTATAACACTGGTCGCATTACTAGGTTGAAGTTGTTTTATGATTTCTCTAATTACTTGGGTGGTAGTGAAGTGTTATAAAATATTATTCATTATCTGTGAAGTTATGATATTATATAGACATCACTACTAATGTAATGTGGAGCCTATATGTTCACACTCTCAGGATGAATAGAAAATAGGAGTATAATATTGGATGATAGATTAATTGGTTATGGTTACTAAAAGGTTTAGGTAATCAATCAAATCATTGATGCATTTACTAGACATATTAGTGAATCAACTAGAAAGTCAAGTTAGTCAACTAGGATAAGATTAACCCAATCAATCGAATGAATAGTCCAGTTAGCTGGTTTGACAAGATCATCCCAACCGGTAAGTCTAGTCAGCTTATAAGACAAGATCAGTAATCCAACCTACTTATTCGAGAAATATCTAACACAGTTCATTCGCCCAAATGGACCCTCCACTCAGCCCACTAGACTGGCTATTCAGCCCACTTGCTATCTGCAAGCGGGTCACTTAATATGTAGTTGTAGCATTTTTCATGTCTTGTGATTTTTAAAAATCCTACTTCCTTGCCTCTCTTTTTTTAAAGGGGCATGGTGGCAGGTTTTTGGTTACACCTTTTTAAACATTAGCCCTAGGAATCATTACCCACAAGGAAGAGAGATTAAGGAAATAGAGTGTAACACTAGCAAGTTGCCAATGGAAAGGTTGCTCCTTCCATGTTGTCTCTTGCAATGCAACATGGATTTCTCATCATATGTGTAGACTATATAGAGATGTAGACCCTTGTGACTATGTTGGAAGAACATCATCAACATCTATTTGTGTGTTGCATATCAATATGAGAAATGTCATCAGACATACTCAGAGACAAGGTATACCTTACATACATCCTTCATGATATATTGTTGTTGACAAGATCTGCTCGTGAGAAACATAGAAAACTTTTATTGTTTCCAATGTGATTGTCACCTCCAAAATTCTGAACATATAGATGCATATGAGGCATAACTAGTAGAGGAAGACAACGGATGATAGGCATCTGTATATGTATAATAAGATGAGGTGCAACTCGTGTTCATGTTATGTATCATGTGGATGTAGGGTTGTCAATGGGGAAGGTATGGGGAGGGTAAAGGCTTACCCTTAACCTTATCCTCCAAAAGATAGTAGGTAAGGATAAGGGTAATTACCTGCCTCAACGATCCTTTTACCCTTCCTTTACTCTTACCTTTTTTCCACTGGGTAAACGACGAGGGTAAGGATAAATGGATAATTTGGCTACATGCAATTTTAACACATTATGTGTTGTTGTTTGCAGCTATAAAAATTAGAAAAAGCTCATTCACAATAGCCTAGAATGTCAAACATACCTATTAGTGCACTCAAATCTGGATCATGTCTGTTTGTAAAAATAATTTCACAAATTATAAGGTAATATATTCAAGTGTCCAACTTTCATTTGCAAAAATATGTGTTTTTATAAAAAAAATGATAAGATAGCATGTAATGTTGACATACCAATTGCTAATTTTCCGAAAATAGAGTTAAATGACTCACAAGTCACAACTCGTAGGTTCCGTTAATTTTTTTTAATATTTTTATAATTGAAAAAAATAATGCAATGATATCTTTATATTATTACATTAGAACCAAAAAACTCTATTAGACTAATACAATGAAGGGGGCACAAATAGAGATATGAAAATTAAGATACAAAAACCAAAAACGAAATTATCGCCTTACATTTTGTTGCCAACTACAAAGTTGGTGCCTCCTGCAGTCCGGACACAAAGGAATCAAGTTGCAATATGAACTATAGAGAATCTGGACAGACGACCAAAAAATAAATTAAGTTGCAGCAATACAAACATTATGGAATATGAAACACGACCAAGATATAAACTTTTCAACACAACAAGAAGCTTTGACAGATCTACATATAATACAAGAAGAAAAAGTGAAGATATGAAGTCTGTCAAAGATACACTTTTCTTTTGCAAAGGGCAACATAAATGCTACAAAGAGCAAAATAGTTTCATAGTCAAACAGATGGGATCAGTGTACTAGCACAATATGATACACATAACATTCCTCCCATAAAAATGAGAAACACATATAAACAAGAAAGAGAAAAAACAAGAGATGACATTCTCGAATGCAGTTGTGCTAACAGGCGACCACTATGTATCAATTGTTGGCTTTTCAGCTAGAGCCTTAAGGAGATTTTTTTGGTTGTAGTTGTTTGTGAAGAAAACATGATACAATGAGAGTTGGAAGGCCACACCACTACTCCACATGTAGAAGCGGGAGGATTCATTGAATAGGAATGTTGTGGGAGGTGATTAGGGCAGGAGGGTGCAGCTCCGGGCTATGCCAAAGAAGTATTTTTAGCAAAAGGATCCAAGGTTGGGCTTCAGTAATAGGGTTGGTTATTTATCAATATAACCACATGCTATATTTTTGACATTTATTTCTAAGGGTACGGGTAAATGGGTAAAAGGGTGTAGATAATGTCTATACCTTGCTCTCCCCTTTTAAAGGAGTGGTTAAAAGGATAACAACTTAATGGGTAATGATAACAAAATTCCTTACCCTTATCCTTACCCTACCAGGTATGGATAAAGGATAAAAAGGTATTACCCTTACCCATTGACAATCCTGTGTTGATCATCATGGAAATGGGATATGGCTTAGTGTAGATAATATATGACTTGCCCAAACTAGTTGTACTAATTCATCATATATTCCATCATTTGTGCACTGGGCACTATGAATTCATCATGAATAGGTGAATTATTTGTGGTGTAAGGTGGTTGGGTGCTTTGTTGTGGTTAATACGAGCTAGTACACACATCAGAAGTGTAGGAAGTGGATGGTCAACTACTAGAAAGGACTCTCAATTCTTGTCTCACCAATTGCAGTTCCCTTTTGGTTTGGTATGCAACTAAGCTCACCAAAAAGAGATTTCTTGGTTTCTTGTTCAAAAAGACCACAAATAAACTTAGGGTAGGGGAGGATGTTTTGGTGTTTTGAACATAACCAAAGCAAACCTTATGATGGATAATGTACTTTTCCCATTGTACATTAACATCATGAATAAAATAATATATGATAATAATATATTTTCATTAGTGTTTGTCTAGTTGCACATTGAAAATGACTAAAATAGATACAATTCTTGCCTCTTGGACTTTCTATGACTAGGAGGATCCCACTCTTATAATAGGGGGACCCTTGTTTTTTAATCCTAATGTGGACATTATGAGTTTTCACGGGGGGGGGGGGGTCAAAATCCTTGTAGAAATGGTCAACAATAATAGTATATGTAGCATTGGCATACACTATATCCCAGGTATCAAATGTATTTGATCTAGCAATATACTGATTGAGTATATCCTCAGATATTTGAAATTGAATCCAGACAATAATAGATTAAAGAATTACCCTTGGAATTCCCAAGGGCATAAGAGTGATGTAGTTCCATGTGAGGTTATCATACAACTTTATCCACAACTTAGATTTTCCATAGGTGATTGTGACAAGAAACCGTATATGAGATTAGAGCATCAATCTTGGGATACAAAGGTCTCATAGATATAAAACTCATTCAAACCACTATTTTTAAGGCTTTAATAGGGAAAGGATACCAAGAAGCAAATGTTTGTACCTTTTGATGGCTTGTGTGTGTATGAAAGGAGTGCCATCAAGGAGAAAGTACTTGTAACACCCATATTTTCACATCACATGAATATCATTGAAGGGTGTCACAAAATTCTATTCTTGGCAATTAAAGTAAATGAAAACACTTTGCATTGATTAAAAACCGATTCATACATTGTTATTGGCATAAAGGAAACTACACCACATGCATCTATAAGATCTAATCTACTTGGTATCATAACCAAACATAATAGAAAATATTCTAAAATTCTGGATCGACTTGGTAAATGGCACCCCACCAGGATAAGCTTGAAGTTCTAATAATCCTTGATTGTTCTTCCTATCCTTCACTTTCTCCATGTCCTGTAGACATCACGTCCCCATCCATGAAAAACAAACAATACGTCAGTAAGCAGTACTTGGCACATTATAAGATAGAAAAATAATAACTTGACATGTATAGACTTGACATGAAATAATTTGACATAACTTGATCATGGGTTATCTTAAGCATTCATTGGATAACTTTAAACATGATGAATTGGAAAAGTAGATATATGCCACCTCTCTTAATACCCCATAGGAGCCCATGATTGCTAGGAAATCCCATAATGCTAGGAAATCCCATAACAATCCTTTCAGGTCCATAAGCGAGGCACATATAAAAACTTAGTCAATTCCTTAATCTTCATCATTAACTTAGGTCTTAACTTTAACATTAACTTTTCTTAGTCTTAATCTTGAACATGATGGGATTGCTCCCTCTTAATGCCATGATGGGATTTCTCGTTCTTATTTCATAATAGAGTTTCCCCTTCTTGAACATGATTCACTAAATCTTAATCATAATCTTAATTAGTGTTCTACCTTAGATAATAAATAAAAAATCAACCAAACAGTGATAAATATACATGATGTATTTTTGAAAGACATTCCTAATTCATGAATTCAAGTAATGTGCATAATCATAAATAAACATTCAATCAAACAAAAACTACTTGTGCCAAATATGCATGGCCCACTTACCTGGAGCAAATTTGAGTCTAATATGGTCACTCTTGATCCTTGAGTCAACACTAGGTCAAACTTCCTCTTATCTTGATCGAGCTCTAAAACCTGGTCATGAAGATCATTAATCAATACCTTGTATTGATCTTTGGTTGAATTAGGGTGAAATTAGGGTTTGAGTGCATTAGGATTAGGCTCACTAAACAACATCATTAACTTAGGAAAATTATATTGGATTCGATCACATGAATCATATGTGGTTCATTATTAGGTTTTATAATTTAGAATAGGGTTTCTAATAAAACATCAGAATAGAATTCTAAATCATACCTCAAAAACCATATAATCGTGTTCCTTTTGAAAAATCCTTTCTAATGGCTATTTATTTGCATTTTTCTGAGCATCATATGATTTAGAGAATATTTGAAAACTGACCAATGAGAATTCAGTAAAACCATATCGTGACACTGATTTGAGTCGAAAATACACCTGATGTAAATAAACCATGAATTGATCAAAGAACCTTATGAGCACGTGACACATTAATTGTTGATGCGGGGGCAAAAACATCATTAGGTTATAAATCAAATTCCCTCATTGAGAAATAAAACCATCAATGAAACGACTAAATTACCCTTGTAAAATTAATCATTTGATTCAACATGTAGGGTTACCACAGTCATTGCATGACTGGGTTTCTTCTCTTTGCATCCATGGCAAAGAGCAGCAGCCCATTCTCAACTCCAGGGATTCAGACCGTGAATCAGTGCCTTTCGATGAAAACCAAAAGCACCACACTCATCCACATCGCTCGATGAACTCATTGAGTCCAAGATTGGGCCTCACGGTGGTCAGGAGTTCAAGAACGCTCCACCATATGGGAAGAACATGGGGGAAAGATTGGAGCTCTGAACCATCAACATACGGCGTGAAAGCATAAATTGAGCCTTGGAAAATGATCTTCGGGAAAAGAAGAAGCCAAAGGACTAGTTACTATGACTGGAGACATACCAAAGAAGCAAGACAGTGAATCGCCAGTGAGGACCCGATGAAGGCTTATAGGATACAATAGTCAAGACATTTACAAGGCAATAGGTCAATGAGAAAATATATCTGGGAGTTCGAGGATGCTTATGGCAGTAGTTATTGGGCGGGGGTGGCCGATTCTATGAGATCTGGGTTGTCATCTCTGGAGAGGGAGGAAGAACATGTCATGGAGTTTAGGGGCTCTAAAGATGGAATTGGATAAGGAGTGAAGCCTGGAGTTCCTTGATGCTATAAGGTGTGTTATATAGGCGTGTGAATCCCTGGAGTAGCGCATGCAGCTCGTGGTTGCCAGAGGGGTGAGAGCCCAATTTGGGTGTTTCCTCATCTGATCGAAATAGAAGGTGAGTGATAGATAATTAGGTTCGGGAGACTGAGGTGAGGCCATTGGAGAAAAGATCTCACAAAATGGATGTGAGGAGAGGGAGAACGAGGCAGGCGATGGAAGGTTCATTACTGCGTTTACTACCCATGATCTAAGCGGAGGTAGAGGATGACTCTCACGTCATTGGATCATAAGTGATCAAAATAGAGCCATTGGATCTTCACGTGAAAAGGGAAATGAATGAAATGTAATGCGTGACACAAAATAACTGTGGACTTTGCTTTAATACATTGTATTAATGAAATTGAATTCAAAACTTTGGTCAAACTGTATTGAAAACTTGTTTAATTGATTTGAAGGTTCAAACATGGGTCAAATGAGTTCAAATTTGAATCATACATGAACTTGAAGGTCTAGAATATTCCTAAATTAGATTTCGTTTTTGCACATTTTATGGTCCATAACTTATATCTTGGTTATCAACCCTAATTAAAAGGCATTAAAAGTAATATTAATTTGAAAAGGCTCATATATTGAATCCTTGAGTAACCATTTCGAGGTTTACTCATTCAATAACCACATGGTCACCTCGTTAACCTCTTCCTATGCTTAATGGTCATTTTGGAGGAGAGAGAAAATGAAAAAGAATTATTATGAGTTAATGGATATACATAATGTATATTTGAAAGTGAAATATGAAATTGAGTCTTATTTTAAGGTTTCTCATCCCATTTTTATATAAGAATTACTATTATTGGTAAATTTGCATTAAAACCCATCAACTATTATTATTTAGAAAAACTTCATTCTAATTTTTAAATTAGCTTTGAAAATTGGGATGTGACAATTCTACCCACTAAAACAAATTTCGTCCTCAAACTTTTCTAAGGTACTACCCACCTTCGAACTTTCATATCCTTAGTGCAAAAACTCCAACATACTAATATTATCATGTGAATCCATGGTTCTGAACATTTGTATCCAACAAAAGTTTCAAAAAGAAAAGGTATTACACTGCTAAACTCTACTCAGTCTTATCATCTTCATTCCCATCTACCATGGCCAAAACTCTATCTTGTCTTTTAGGAGGCAGATTCTGGTCCTAGTTCTGGAATTTTTCCTTCTTCAAGAGCTTAGAACAATTTGGCTTTATATGCCCTAGTTCTCATAATATTATCATGCTCCAGTACCCTGCCTGCATGGGCCTACATGATGTCTCCTACAATTCGAGCACTGGGGTCGTTCAGCTTTTGCTTTAGGTGCCTTTCTCTTTACTACATGGTTGTTGGGAGGTTGATATTGGTTGTTCTTTTGAGGAATTTCCTTCTTGTAGGATCTCCCAAGGTGATCTCCAAGCTCTAGGGCTGCATCTAGGGCGGTCTAGAGGGTCATGTGGTCTCTTTCTGCCAAGGAAAAACTCAAGTTCAACTTGAGTCCTCAAATGAATTTCTTGGTTCTACAACGTTCATTATAATCATATCCATACTTTTGGAGGACTTTGAACTGCATGGCGTACTAGGTAATAGTCATGTCACCCACTTGAGCTAGGTTGGAAAACTCTAGCTCCTTCTTCTCAATCATAGCTTTAGACACATAATGCTCCTGGAAGGCTTCAATGAATCCTTCCCATGTGAGTGAAGGTGCTTCAGCTACCCTTGAGTTGAGGTAGTTTTACCACCAAGTGCAGGTTGCTCCTTTGAGCATGTGGGTTGCAAAGAGAACCCTAGAGTGTTGAGGGCAGTCCATGTCTGGGAAGCAATGCTCCATTCCTCTAATCCACTCTTTAGCCTTGGTGACTACATCAATATCTCCTTCACTCAAGAAAGAGTCAAGCCTTATCTTTAGGAAGTCCAATAGAGTTAGTTCATGATGTCTAGGCTGATGTTGTCCTTGTGCTAAGGCATTGGTGAGGGCTTGGACCTAATCCTGTAAGGTTGGCTTAGGGTTTCTTCTTGATCCACTACCCCCACTAGAAGAGCTATCACCATCATCTTTATCCTTTCCTTGGTTTTCTCTCTTAGGGGCCATATGAAAAGGGTCACATAAATCTAGATTAGAATATATGAATCATACTCTTCCTAATGACCATTTACCAAAATTGCTCTGATACCATATTCTACCACCATATTTTCACATCACATGAATATCACTGAAGGGTGTCACAAAATGCTATTCTGGGCAATTAAAGTAAATGAAAACACTTTGCATTGATTAAAAATTGATTCATACATTGTTCTTGGCATAAAGGAAACTACACCACATGCATCTATAAGATCTAATCTACTTGGTATCATAACCAAACATAATAAAAAATATTCTGAAATTTTGGATCAACTTGGTAAATGGCACCCCACCAGGATGAGCTTGAAATTCTAGTAATCCTTGATTGTTCTTCCTATCCTTCACTTGCTCCACGTCCTGTGGACATCACATCCCCATCCATGCAAAACAAACAATACGTTAGTAAGCAGTACTTGGCACATTATAAGATAGAAACATAATAACTTGACATTTATAGACGTAACATGAAATAATTTGACATAACTTGATCATGGGTTATCTTAAGCATTCATTGGATAACTTTAAACATGATGAATTGGAAAAGTAGATATATGCCACCTCTCTTAACACCCCATAGGAGCCCATGATTTCTAGGAAATCCCATAATTCTAGCAAACCCCACAACAACCCTTTCAGGTCCATAAGTGAGGAACATATAAAAACTTTGCCAATTCCTTTATCTTCATCATTAACTTAGGTCTTAACTTAAACATTAACTTTTCTTAGTCTTAATCTTGAACATGATGGGATTGCTTCCATCTTAATGCCATGATGGGATTTCTCCCTCTTATTTCATGATAGGGTTTCCCCTTTTTGAACATGATTCATTACTTAATCATAATCTTAATTAGTGTTCTACCATAGACCATAAATAAACAATCAACCAAACAGTGATAAATATACATGATGTATTCTTGAAAAGGCATTCATAATTCATGAATTCAAGTAATGTGCATAATCATAAATAAACATTCAATCAACCAAAAATTACTTGTGCCAAATATACATGCCCGCTTACCTGGAGCAAATTTGAGTTTAAGATGGTCTCTCCTGATCCTTGAGTCAACACTAGGTCAAACTTCCTCTTATCTTGATCGGGCTCTAAAACCTAGTCATGAACATCATTAATCAATACCTTGTATTGACCTTAGGTTGAATGAGGGTGAAATTAGGGTTTGAGTGCATTAGGGTTAGGCTCACTAATAAACACCATTAACTTAGGAAAATTCGATTGGATTCGATCACCTTAATCATAAGTGATACATTATAAGGGTTTCATAATTCAAATTAGGGTTTCTAATAAACATCAGAATAGAATTCCAAATCATACCTTGAAAATCATAAAATTGTGTTCCTCTTGAAAATCATTTCCTATGGCTATTTATTTGCATTTTTTATGGGCATCCTATGATTTAGTGAATATTTGAAAATTGACCAATGAGAATTCAGTAAAACCATATTGTGACATTGATTTGAGACGAAAATACACTTAATGTAAATAAATAGTGAATTGACCAAAGAACCTTATGAGCATGTGACACATTAATCGTTGATGTGGGGGAAAACACCATCAGGTTATAAATCAAATTCCCTCATTGAGAAATAAAAACATAGGTGAAAAGACTAAATTACTTTTCTAAAAATTAATCATTTAATTCAACATGTAGGGTTACCATGATCATTGCATGACTGGTTTTCTTATCTTCACATCCATGCATGACTGGTTTTCTTCTCTTTAGATCAGGAATCAATGCCTTTTTATGGAAACCAAAAGCACCACGCTCATCCACGTCGCTCAACGAACTCATTGAGTCCTAGATTTGGCCTTGTGGTGGTCAAGAGATCAAGAACGCTCTACCATGGGGGAAGAACATGGGGGAAAGATCAGAGCTCTGAACCATCGACATATGGCGTTAACGCATAAACTAAGCCTTAGAAAATGATCTTCCGGAAAAGACAAATCCAAAGGACTAGTTCCTATGACTCGAGATGTATCGAAGAAGCAAGACAGTGAATTTTTGGTGAGGACCCGATGAAGGATTATAGGATACAACAATTGAGATATTCACATGGCAATAGGACAATGGGAATATATATGGGAGTTTGAGGATGCTTACGAAGGTAGTGATTGAGTGGGGGTGACCGACTCTGTGAGATGTGGGACGTCATCGACAGAGAGGGAGGAGGAGCAGGTTGTGGAGTTTAGGGGCTCTAGAGATGGAATTGGATAAGGAGGAGTGAAGCCTAGAGTTCCTTGATGCTATAAGGTGTGTTATATAGACGTGTGAATCATTGGGGTAGCGCATGCAACTCATGGCTACGAGAGGGGTGAGAGACCAATTTGGGTGTTTCCTCGTTTAATCAAATTAGAAGGTGAGTGATTTCTTGTTAGGTTTGGGAGACTGAGGTGAGATCATTGGAGAAAAGATCTCACAAAATAGATGCGAGGAGAGGGAGAACAAGACAAGTGATGGAAGGCTCATTACTGTGTTTACTACCCGCGATCTAAGCTGAGGTAGAGAACGACTCTCACATCAGATCATAAGTGATCAAAATAGAGTAGTTAGATCAGTGCGTGAGAAGGGAAATGAATGAAATGTAATGCTTGACATGAAATAACCGTGGACTTTGCTTTAATACATTGTATTAATGAAATTGAATTCAAAACTATGGTCAAACTATACTGAAAACTTGTTCAAATGATTTGAGGGTTCAAGCATGGGTCAAATGAGTTCAAATTTGAACCATAGGTGCACTAGAAGGTCTAGAATATTGCTATGAAATCATATTTCATTTTTGTACACCTTATGGTCCATAACTTCTATATTGGTTATCAACCCTAATTAAAAGGCATTAAAAGTAATATAATTTGAAAAGGCTTTCAATATTGAATCCTTGAGTAACCATTTAGAGTTTTACTCATTCAATAACTACATGGTCACCTCTTTAACATCTTCCTATGCTTAATGGTCATTTTGGAGGAGAGAGAAAATGAAAAAGGATTAATATGAGTTAATGGATATACATAATGTGTATTTAAAAGTGAAATATGGTAGTCTTATTTTAAGTTTTCTCATCCCATTTTGTTTATAAGAATTAATATTACTGGTCAATTTGCATTAAAACCCCTCAACTATTATTATTTAGAATAACTTCCTTGTAATTTTTAAATTGGCTTTGAAAATTAGGATGTGACAATACTAGAGGATGTAGAAGCATGGAGTGTTGTCTTTTCTTCCCATGGTTGGATCTTATTCTCTTGCTAAAATGTTCATCATGGTGGAGAAAAGAAAAGACCTAAAGGTAGTGAAATACGGTAGGAGAAAAGATTGTAAGAGGGGTAAAAAGGTCTACGACAACCAAGTTTAGGGTTATGAAGAGGAGGAAGACCAACTTGAAGTTCCAAGAGAGTGGTTTTGACTAAGATAGACAAAGTTTCAAGAGAAATTCTCGACCAGGACTACTTTTGAGAAGTGTGGCACAATGTCTTTAGTTAAGATTTGGGAACAAAATCTTGACTAATGTTTGAGAGTACTTGGGAGTGTCATTAGCAAAGTTTTCTTAGAACAAACTTGAATGACAAGTGTGTGAAGTCAAGACTCAATAATGATCATCACCTCAGTTTACACAGGAGAAACTTGACCAATGATAAAAAGTTGAAAAACTACTCTTAATGCCTCACAAAACTATTGCAATGATTGAAATAGATGTATTGTATTCAGAAATGCACTTAGGATAATCATTGGAAAACTTTGACCAAGAAATCACACTAAGCCACATTGTGATGAAAATTGAGTGAAATACACATGTGAATGACATATAGGAATGGTAATATTTTTAGTAAAACAATCAAATTAGATCCAACCAAGCATCATAGAGGCACAAATAGTCTCAATAAGTTGAAGATCTATTCACAAAGGCCATTGTTTCCAATTTTGAGAATTTTTTTTTTCCATTCAAGATGAGTAAGCTTTCAAGACAAATATGAAGCTCATAAAGTTATACGCTAATCAATTCTCAAATACATACAAGATTTTATAGATACCAATAACTTGAACTCCATATTTGATCAGATTTTCTAGCTTCTAGCACTTCTCTTGCTATTTCTTTAAGTTCTTAGTCTGAAACCATGCTATTGGAAGTTAAGCGTTGACACTTGGTCATCAATGAAAAGAAAATTTGTATATCCTATTTCATTCCCAAGAGGTTTCATGCAAAACACAAATCAACAATGTCATTTTAGCCATTGTAGCCTTCACAGGCACAAAAGCGCCATCTTTTCATGAAATCAAGGAGGAGTTAGTAGTGAAAGCACCATCTCATTAGTGATATCAACATTCCTCGAGAAGAAAGTGTAGACAAAATAAGATACTAAAAAATAAGGAAAATCTATCTTTCTAGGGATTTATATGTTGCATGTTGACTTTTAATGGCATACTAGTAGAGCCTAGACCAGATGATGCCTTACATCTATTGAACAAGGATAATCTTTCTGAATCATATTATTGACTATTACTTATTTCATGGAGATCACAAGATCCTCTTACTATAGTATATGTACAATTAGGCATTTATTCAGAGAAACAAATTCATTATATTCAAAGGCTAAGACATATATTGTATGATGCAAAAACAACCAAAGTAATTGAGTCATCAAACTAATTACTAAGGTCATTGACCTCTTTCAGATGTAAATTCACTTCCTCCCTTTTGAAACCCAACCCAATTTGACAACAATGGTCCCCCAACATAAGGACAAATCAGGATATTATGGCATTTATATTTTGTATTGGGTAGTTTACATGTGCTATAAACTCTAACAAAAGTTGCTACAAATAGAAGATCATCAATTGTAAGGCTAGTTCTATAGGATATTGAACATTCATAGAAGTTTAAGAACATAAATCTCAAAAATAATTGAAGATCTTTATTTTACTCACTCTTTATTGATATTATTTACCTGAGGTTAACCAAAGGTTTTGAACATGGAGTGAGATAATGAAGAGTGAGTAGTGAAAAATTTCAAACCCTACCTTTTTACTTTCAATTCATTTTCCAATGTTTTTTATTCTTGTTTGGTTTCTTTTTTTGTCAAAACTTCTAGGGAATAACCATAGGATGATATTAGATACCATGACATATCATGCTCTATTTTAAACATGCAATTTTTGTAGACTTTTGATATAAGAAAAATTCCTCAACCATATGATATACCATCTTTCATGGAGAAGTAGCTTCATAAGGTTGTATTATTGCTTCATAATTTGGTCTTATTGTCTACTCATAGAAGCATGATGGCTTCCATGAATCAGATTATGGAATAATTTGTTTTCATAATAGGACAATAGTTCTAGATGTTGATGGCTTGAGGAAGATGGTACTTGAGGAGGCTCATTCTTCAATGTATGTGATGCATCCCGATAGTACAAAGATGTACCATAATCTAAAGGATTTTTATTAGTGGCCAGGCCTAAAGTGTGATGTGGAAGAGTTTGTTGCTTTGTGTCCAATTTGTCAATAGGTCAAGGAACAACATCAGAAGCCTGTAGGGATGTTACAACTGTTTCCAATACCACAATGGAAGTGGGATCATATTACCATGGACTTTGTAGTTGGTCTTCCTTGGACAACCAAAGGTCATGATTCCATTTAGGTGATAGTTGACAGTTGACCAAATTAGCTCACTTTCTTCTAGTAAAGACAAAACATACAATAGAGAAGTTGGCTCAGATATATATTGACAAGATAGTTCATCTACATGATATTCCAGTTACCATAGTATCTGACTGAGCTCCACAATTTACAAGTTAGTTTTGGGAGCGTATGCATACAACTTTGGGAACATAGCTGAGGTTTAGCACAACTTTTAACCCATATATAGATGGTCAGTCAGAGGGGACTATTAACACTTTAGAGGATATTTTAAGAGCATGTGTTCAACAATTTCTGGGCAGTTGGGATGTGCACCTGAGTTTGATCGAGTTTTTTGACAACAACAGTTATCAGATAAGTATAGATATGGCACCGTATGAGGCTTTATATGGAAGATGCTATCAGTCACTGCTTTGTTGGTATGAGATAGGTGAGTATCATCTTTTGGGTCATGAGATATTTCAGTAGACTATAGAGAAGATCAAGGTGACATAACTATAGTTGAAAGCAACTCAGGATAGACATAAGTTGTATGCCGATAACCATCACATACTGTTAGAGTTTTAAGTTGGAGACTGTGTATCTCAAGGTTTCCCCTTAGAAGGGTGTCCAGAGATTTAGTAAGAAGGGTAAGTTGGTTCCTAGGTTTATAGGACCATACCCTATCGTGGTGTATTGGGAAGGTGGCTTACAAGATGGAGTTACCACCAGAGTTGTAGAAGTTGTACAATGTCTTTCATGTTTTCATGCTGAGGAAGTGCCACCCTAATACCGAGCAGATGATATAGCCAGTGGAGGTTGAGTTGGAGGAGGATGTATCTTATATGGAGGGTCCTATGTTGATCCTAGATAGGCATGTGCATAATATGAGGAAGAAGGATATAACTTTAGTGAAGGTGTTGTGGCATCACTATGGTGTGAAGGAAGCCACATGGGAGTTAAAGGATGAGATGTGTAGGAAGTACCCATCCTTGTTTGCGTAGGATTTAGGGGGTGAAATCCTTGTAAGGGGTTTATGATTGCAATACCCTTGACCTATATTTATGGATAAACATGCTTAATTAACTTAACTGGATGAGTAAAACCTTAATCAAACCCTAGGATGTGCTTTGATATCATGTGACAAAGCTAAGTTTCATGTTTGGTCCATTTTGGACGTTGTTTGAGTATGTTTTGTTATATATGTGTTTGTTTTGGTCATTTAAACAATTTACCCTTATCTAGGGCTTTTCTTGTAATTTATCACATACTTTTTGTACCTTGTGAGTTTTTCATATCATGTTTGATATCGTTGTACCTCGGGGTGCCTTGTGTTGAGATTAGGGTTTCCTCACATACATGACCTAACTCGATGGTATTTCCTTTGGATGTTGGGATCTGATGGTCCACCTCTAGGTGGTGGGATTTGATGGTGGTCTCTTAATGCCTGAAGGTTGACAATTTTCCCTCTTGAGGAACCTAGGTTGATGGTTTTGCTTTTGTAGTGCACCAACTGATGGTGACACTAGGGTTTTCCTTGGTGACCAAGGTAAGGCAACAACCAATGGGCCACTTGTTCTTGGAGGTTGATGGCCCTCTAGGGTTGAAATATGATGGCCAACCTAGCTTCCACAACCGATGGATAGTGTAGTTGTGCATGGAAGTGATGTTCCGGCCATGGGACACATAGGATGCATGGCTTGACACCTCTACCTTCCTATTTATTTCATCCTAAGCTTTATATACCTCCCTCCTTGCATGCAAATAAGTTCTTTTCACACCTACCTCACCCTCTTTGTCTACCTTGTTTCTTGGAGCTTGTCCCTCTTGCGTGGTGGAAAAGAAAGAGTTCAAGGTAGAAGAAGCTTGGCTGAGCTTGCTTGCATGTGCCCCTAGGGTTCGGATCCACCCTATTTTCAAGCTTGTGGAGCTTCCTTAGCTTGTTCTTGACCTAGAAAGTAAGACCTTACTCTTTTCCTTCATTTTCCTTTCTACTCTACCTTCTCTCTCTTCCTTCTTGGTTGGATCCATTGTGTTTCTTGGTGAAGCATGTACTAGAGCTTGAAGAACACCTTCCTTCATGCCTCTTTGATCTAGGGTTTGCTTGTTCTTGGAGAAAGGAGATAGCTTGGACGTGTGGAGTGCTCAAGATAGGGTTTCTTCTCTTTTTCTTCAAGATACCTTTCTGCTTGGACCTTCTTCATCATCCTTGAGGTGAGTTATATAACTTTATCCACGTTTATTGCTTACTTTTAACTTGCATGTACAAGATCTTGCTCTAAAACGTAGTACTAAGTAGAAAGATGCTATCTTTGCCTAGGGTTTGAGCTTAGGTGGTAGATCTTGAGTAGAAAATCCTTCTTGATATACCTCTAAACCTTGTGCACATTTCTTCCTTAGAAGTGGAACTCTAGACCTTGCATGCATGTGGAAATCAATGGCTTTCCTCACTTTATGAAATGATGATTTTCCTAAGGGTTTTGGAATGTTTTCCTCTCTTTTGTTGAGACTTGATGGTTTGAATCCTTGTGTCAAATGACGTCTTGGACTTAGTTGCTATTTTGGACCTTATTTTGTGCTTGAAACTGATGTCTATGTTTCCCCTCACAATAGATGGTCTTATTGCTCTTTCAAGTGGTTACAAACGATGGTTTTATTTGATGCCTTAGACCTATTTTACACCTAGTGTCAATAACCAATGGCTTCACTAGGTCCTGACTTGATAGCCTCCTTGTGTCATGACTTGATGATTTCACTGGTTCCCAGGTTGATGGTTTCACTAGTCCTATGGTATATGGTTCTTAACCAATGGTTTCACTAGTTGCAAGCTTAATGGTCTTTAGGGCTGTAAATGGGTATGGGTAGACCCACAGACCCCACAAATCTGGACCCTGTAAAAAATCTTCACATGTCTAAATTTTTGGACACATAGAACTATGAACCCTCATACCCTTGGACCCGCATATAAGGGGGTCCACTAATGGGTATGCTTGGGCCCATACTCGTAGACCCATGTACCCTCTATATATAAATAACTACTTAAATACTATGTTATTAAATCATAGTTTACTAATCTAATTAATATAATACTTGAGATTGCATATTACTCTAATTATACTAGTCATCTAATTGAGAATTAACTATTCTAATTACAATCATGAGGAACATATATAAACTTAAAATCAAAATAGTTACATGATATGCTACATAATTAAAATACTATGACGATGCTTACAAATTTGTAAATAATTAACTCAACTAATCTCCAGTCTACAATGTATTACATTATTTAACATAACTATTACATGTTTATATTCTATATAATAACAATATCTCATTGTATTAGGATATATAGAACACATTCATAATTTATCTAACATAAATAATATTATGGTTATATAGAATATCTTACCCGCATACCCACACTGCAAACCCGCTATTATTGCGGGTACATGTATGGTGCGGGTCTAGATTTTTATTATGTGGGTCTAGACCCAGAATCGAACCCACAAAATTAAATGGGTATGGGTGTGGCCATACCCACATTGTACCTTCATCATTTACACCCCTACTGGTCTTCATGGTGTCCACAACCGATAGGGTTCCTGATGTCAAAAAACAATTGTGCACCTGGATATCCACATCCAATGGTTCACTTGTTGGATTCACAACCGATGGACATGCTAGGCCCATGATTTGATGGCTCTTCTAGGTATATGATTTGATGGAAATCCTAGCCTTATCAATCTATGGTTTCTCTAGTTGGTGATCCAATGGTTTTGGTTTGATGATACAATATGATGGTTTCATGTGATTTCATGATTTGATGGTGATGTTTGGTTTAATTACATCCATGATATGATGTGGATGTTAGGTGTATGTCTTAATTCTTTGACCTAATTAAAGGTATGATCCAATGGTTTATTCTTGTATGATGATTTGTAGCATTAATTCAATCTACATTGTTGAACATAACCCTAATACCAATAAGTGATGATGGATACTCATACTTAGATTCCTTGTATGTTGCTATGATGAAGGAATACCCTCTTAATGTTATGGTAACTCTACTATGTCATCCTATGAACATCATAGCTCTATAATGCAATGTTATATTGATCTTATGTATCACAAGTATGGTGATGGTTTGTTGAACCTGTTATAAGGTGTGGAAAGATAATGATGCTCTTACAAGAGATATGTGAATGGTCTTAATGACCTTTGGGCATGATCGAGCCCTAATGTAGTGTAATCCTCTTCATGATGTGACAAGGATTGGTATCGTGTGATGATGTGATAAGAATTATATCTCATATATTTTATATCTTCTCAAGTTGTAATCTACCCATGTTTTTGTAATATTCTTTTGGGGTTTGTATGACACTTGATTTATGTAGTTAAAAGACACCCAATTGGCATTAACTAATCAAGTGAAACCCTAATCATGTAGTGTCATGTGTCATAGAACCATTCTAGTGTCATGACTTGCTGGATGGGGAAACGAGTATCCCTAAAAGGAAGCTCAGAGTCACATACATAATCTTTGAGTATGTGTCGGTGCAGGGAGAGTACATCCTTGTCATGGATGGCTATGGTCATGTCTTAGATTGAGAGAGGTCGAGGTTTTATCTTAGATATTTGTATATTTGATGAGATTGAGGACATCTATAGTTGTACCTCAGATGATAGGGTTAGTATATCATGGTTACTAGTGTCATGTCCTATATACAAGGGAGGACTAGGTTGTTTGCAATTTGACTGATATGTCACTGCAATTGACTTGTACTAACTGAGGGGGTGAGATATTAGGATTCCGGCTCTCCTAGATTTGTAAGGAATTGATTGAGACTTTGTAGTGGTCGACTTTGAGTGGTACACCTCAAACTCCCCTGGGCTTAATAAAAGATGTAATATGGCCGAGTAGCATATCTATTTAGGCTTAAACATAATTCACATTGATTGATAACCCTTGCCTTATTTCTTATAATGTTTAGTTGATATATAATGTGGTAAGAGAAATTGATTGTATAGAAAGGTGATAGATTTACATGTTTCTCCGTATATTATGATATTTATGCTTAACTTGTTTTAGTTGCTTAGTCTATTTTATCTACTAAATATGCTTAATCTGTTTAATTAAATAACCTACTGTAATCAATAACTGTTGTTGAGAGTTATATCTCTTGCTGGGACAGGGGTTTCACCTTGTGGGTTACCACATCCTTTTAGGTGATCATCAACGACATCGTCAGGTTCACGGAGGTGAGGAAGAGCATCTTAGAGAACAGTAGGGGCAGAATGTTGTCTAGTAGTTAGAGTGTCCTAGAGTCTTCCATGTACTCTCAGTATCGAGCAGGGGATGTTTTGTAGATGATATGTATATCGACTTGAGTTTTTGGCAGTATTTTGATGTTTATATATGGCATGTATATATGTGGAACAATACCTTTTGTATACAGGTTGCTAAGGCCATTGGACAAATATGTATATATCTGATATGGTATGCGTCGTTATGCAAATTGTTGGATCTATATTGAAATGTTTCTAGACTTGTTAGTGATGTTTAAATCGGTTTTAGTTTACCCTCTTTTCTGGATATGTGGTTAATTAGCAAGAGATTATATATCTTGTTTTGAGTAATCTTGTTTAGTGTGGCAGGGAATCACAAATAAGGTTTGTATCAGAGTTTTAGGTTCACTGAGTCTACATGAACATAAGACTTAGGTTTTGTGTTTGTTCTTACTTAATCCAACATATCTAAACACATCTTATGCTTATGCGGATATGTCTGGAGAACGTGAAGAGAATGTGGAGAGTATCTATGTCATTCTAGGAGGTGGTGACAGGAGGTTGGCACAAGATGGTAGAGTGCCTGTGATGGGGCCAGAATAGCTCATAGTGCCTTAGTTTGACCCTACAACCATGGCCAATCCATATTTCCAGTCCATGTTTGGACAACTTGTGGCGACAATTACACACTCAGTGGCGCCCATACCTCCAGCTAAGGCAATCGTCCCTGATGTGGAATCTCAGGGTCTCGAGAAGATGTTTGAGAGGTTGAGACGTGTGGGATGTATCAAGTACGTGGGTACAATAGACATGGATGACACCAACATGAGGTTAACCGAGCTTGAGAAGGAATTTTAGATCCTAAACATCCCGGAAGAGGACAATGTGAAGCATATTTTTTTACCTATTGAAGGGAAGTGCTAGCCATTGGTGGGCCATAAAAGAAGAGAATAGACATGGAGTTGTTGTGATTTGGGAAGAATTCTGGCGAGAGTTTGTGAGCCGCTACTTCCCTGAGACATATCTAGATGAGAAGACACATCAGTTCAAGAGTTTGCACCAAGGTTTGGTGTCTATCAACGAGTATGAGGTAAAGTTTATAGAGCTTTTGAGGTTCTGTCCCGTTATGGAAACAATGGAGAAGGAGAGAATCCAAAGGTTTGATAAAGGGTTTGACAATGGAGTAGTCTATAACAACATCTGCTTTAGAGAATAGGGAGAGGTTCTCTGCCTTTGTGGAGTTCGTGAGGAGGATTAGAGGTATGCTATCAAGAAATATGAAGCCAATGCTAAGAAGAGACCATTATAGTTTCAAGGACAGTCGTCTGGTGGTTTTAAGTAGTTGAGATTCCCATCGTCACAGAATCAACAATAACAACACAAACCAATTTTTTCTAAACTGAGATGAGGAGCCCTATCATAGTGGTCCCTGAGTAAGGGCAAATGTCATAGTATTCTACCAACAGGATCATGCAGTGTAGCATCAGTGTCCGTGACAAGACCATCTAGGCCACAGTACAAAACCAAGACATATTACAAGTGTGGGCAAGTTGGGCATATGAAGTGGGTTTGCCCTATGAAGGATGAAGAAGTGACACAACAACCAAGGTAGAGTCAGAGAGGTTAGAAGCAACAACAATATAACAGTGGTGGTGGTAGAGGATGTGGTCATGTATCACAAGGGGGGTCGTATGGACCATCTAGAAGATGATGAGGACAACAACAGGCGACATCTAGATTCTATGCCATGAGCCAGCCGGCGGGAGCGGTCAATCCACGAGTCATGACTGGTCAAACAGAACTTTTTCATTCTAACTTATCTACTTCTTCTTTTGTATCTATTTTGGTTGACCCAGGTGCGACACACTCTTTTATCACCAAAGAGGTGATAAATAGTTGTAACCTGCCCATTAGTAGTAGATCTAATAGGCTCTTTCTAGAAACCCCTACAGTTGGTTCCACTGAATTGTATAAGGTGTGTCCATCTTGCATGCTTTCTTTCTCATGATGTAACATTCAAGAGGATCTTATGCTACTTGACATGCATGGCTGCAATGTGATACTAGGGATGAATACCTTGGAGAAGAACAAGGTTGTTTTGGACTATAGTTTCAAGGTGGTGATGTTTTGTGATGGAAATGTCTCTTGGACTTTCCAAGGAGATAGGAAGATTCTTCCTACATGTATGGTGTCGGCGATGATAGTTGAAAAGTTGATGGGACAAGGGTGTGAGGCTTTATTGGCACATGTTGTGGATACCAGGGTTAATCCTAGTATCCAATATGTACATGTAGTACCAGAGTTTGAGGATGTCTTTCCATACGAGTTTCTTGGTGTTCCACCTCCTAGAGAGATTGATTTTGAGATTAATCTTGTTACTATGTCACAACCCGTAGCACATGAACCTTATAGGATGGCACCAATAGAGATGCAGGAGTTGAAGAAATAATTGTAGGAGTTGTTTGATAAGGGCTTCATCATACTGAGAACTTACCCTAGGGTTGATCCCGTGTTGTTTGTGAAGAAGAAGGATGGTTCTATGAGGTTATTCATAAATTACCAGTAGTTGAACAAGGTTACAGATTAGAATAAGTACTCGTTGTCGAGGATTGATGATATGTTTGATCAGTTGAGAGGGGCTACGGTGTTCTTCAAGATATATCTAAGGTCAGGATATCACTAGATGAGGATATAGGCGGATGACATACCTAAGACTACTTTTAGGACTATGTATGGTCATTATGAATTTTTAGTTATGCTCGTTGGGCTAACTAATACACTGATAGCTTTTATGGATCTAATGAATAGGGTGTTCTGGATTAGTTTATGGTAGCGTTCATAGACAACATCTTGATATACTCCAGGGACAGTCAGCAACATGAGCAGCACCTGTGCCAACCGTTAGCATTTTTGAGGCAGCATCGATTGTATGCCAAGTTTAGCAAGTGCTAGTTTTGGTTGAGCGAGGTGTCTTTTCTTGGTCACATCATATTTGATAAGGGAGATTGTGTGAAACCTTATAAGGTTGAGTAATTGCTAGAGTGGGAGCAGCCCAAGACAGTGACCGAGGTCTAAAGTTTTCTAGGTTTGGTAGGTTACTATAGGAGATTCATTAAGAATTTTAGTGTTGTAGTGTTATACCTAAACAAGCTGACTGGGAAAGGTGCTCCTTTTGTTTGGGATGCCAAGTGTCAGCATGCTTTCCAGTTGTTCAAGGAGAAGTTGACCAGTGCTCCAGTGTTAGTGCTACTAGAGCAAGGGAAGGGCTATATCATCTTTTGTGGTGCTTCAAAGAATGCCTTGGGATGTGTGTTCATGCAGGAAAGAACACAATTGCTTTTGCTTTACGAAAACTTAAGAAAGACAAAGAGAACTATCTGACATATCATCTGGAGCTAATAATTGTGGTTCATGCCCTAGAGATTTGGAGACACTGTCTGTACTGAGAGAGTGTTCAATCTCCACTGACTACAAGAACCTTCAATATATCTTCTCGAATTAGGAGTTGAACATGATACAAAAGAGATGGATGGAGTTTATCAAGGACTATGACTGCATGATAGACAACCATCTAGGGAAGTCAAACATGGTGGATGTTGCACTAAGAAGGAAGTCATCTTCGTCATCGTCTATAGACAAGGCATAATTACACTCCATGGTGTGATTTAAGTAGTATATGTTGATATCTCTTCATCAGATGAATGTACAGTTGGAAGTATCTTTGTTGGTAGGATTGTTAGCACAGTTGTAGGTGAAGCCTACCTTGATACAACAAATCAAGGATGCACAGAAGAATGATGTTCATGGAATATCATATCAGAGTTTGGTAGTAGGAAGCATGATGGCTTCCATGAGTCAAGTTACAACTCGTTCCTAGCTTTGTTGGTAATCCTAGATATTTAAGATAATCTTAATGCTTCTCATATTTTTTTTAGTAATATTTTACCTTGTGCTTTATATTAACTTCGGTAACCTTAAATACTTGTTTGGGAAACTCATAATCATGACTTAAGCCTACTATAAAGATCTGAGTAGGAGTAATATAGCATTAACCCATACATGTATGCAAGAAGAGAGTTAATGACATTGAAGGAAATAATTAATAAATAATTTTTCCTTTGAGAATATTATAAAAATATTATTTTAGGATTGTATAAAATTCAATTATGACTCGAACAAAAAAAGAATGAACCAAATCGTAGTTAAAATGAGAGAGTTATGCCCTTTTTAGTTAACATGTACACAGTCTGCATCATGTGCCATGACCGTGACGTTGCATCATGTGTCATGACCGCGACGTTGCGTCGTGTTCCGCGATCGCGACCGTCGCCACCCAGGACAACCAATCATAAAATGATCATATATCGGGCTACACTCATCCATTTTCAACAAAATGAAGTGCGTTAGAACTATGATTTGATCCTATATCATCTCAGACTCCTTACTCAATGAGAGGGCGACCTAGAAGGTGATTTTTGGGGCAATTTTTGAGGAAGAACGTGAAGAACAATGGAAATCCAAAGGGTTTTCTATAGATTCAACTTGGTAAGTAGTTTTAACTGTGATTCTTCCTTCTCTTCATTTCCCCTTGCTCGGAACCCTTGATCCATCAAATTTGAGGTTTGGGTAAACCTTTGACCTTCATCTTCTATCTACAGTAGACCTCGTTTAGGGTTGAAAGGAAGAAGAAACTGCTAATTTTACTAGGATCTTAATATGGATTCGAGATTTTTAGAGATGTGCTGCGTTTTTAAGGTATTTTCACACCTTAGGGTGAGTGGGAACTTCCTTTAAATAGTAGATTGCACAAAAATGAGTTAAATCATCAATAATTTTCAATTGCTTAGTATGCGAGTACAAACCCTAAATGGTCTTTTCAATCTAGCTTTTGTTAGGTGACATGAAATGGATTATTTCTCTATTGTGATGAATTTCAGATGATGAAATCACATTAGAAATGGTTACAATTCATCTAAATGAGAATTCTTAAAGTAATTGTAGAGGTTACATGAATGTACTAAAATTTAAGGTTTTTGGCTATGATTGAAATTGTTGTATAATTAAATAGAGAAATTTGTCTACATGAAATTCATTGATTATTAATGAATTATTTATCTGAATGGGTGGTACATAAATTTCAGATTCTGTCTTGGATTTCGTGTGATGTGAATAGTGTTTGCTTGATATCTCAGTAAAGAGGGTGAAACCCTTGATGAGTGGAAAGTTGGAAATTTACGAATAGATATTATGAAATTCATTTGAAGTGATTTTCTTGTCATCATAGATTTTATTTATTTGTTTTTATTCTTGATGCATGATATCTCAGTGAATGGTGAGGAAACCCTAATTTAGCTCAATTGTAGGATTTCGTATATATGTTTATTGTATATGAATTGTTGAAAGTAGTCTTTCTTCGATGAATGTTTATGACACATTAAGTCCTTATGTGTGTCATGTTATAAGTGAATGAGGTAAATGAAACCCTAATGATAGGGTATTCAGTGAAACAAGTATTGTGATATCAGTGTTTCTCAGTTTGAGATGTGGTGATGCTTAGCGGTTTAGTTATGGTAAATGTTATCAGATGGTTTATGAAATGAACAATTTACCAAGCTAAACAAAGATATGTTGATGTGATGATTGAATTGTGAATTTAAAGAGTGAATTAGACATGTAGATGCCATGAACACTGTAGAATCCTCATAGGATGAGGCATGTGTTGTGAGGAGGAAACAGTTTCCAGATTGGAGGTAGTCTAGATCGAGGTAAGACAGAGCACACCAGTAGGGTGCAGGGGTCTTGAGCAGTAGGGTAGACTCCTTACAGTTGTGTGGTACCCAACACCAACCGGGGATGCCGGTGGTACCTCTGTTACATGTTGAGTGATCAGTGGTCAGTATGTCCACTAATGCACAATAAGCCTGAGGGCTTTGACTCACTGCCTGAGTACCCAACTTGAGAGGTCGAGTCTAAGATATCTAGCCACTCCCATTAGCCGCCGAGAGGTAGACGTGTCGAGGCCCACTACATATGGGGTCTTACTCAAGAGATAGGCTTAGGAACTTGGGCATGCTACTATGCCTTACACAATGAGATAGTAGCTTGCTGTGATTCTTTCACATGTTGTGGTACACCTCATGTGGGTTCTAGGCATAATAAGATGAATGAGAGGTTAAACACAATTATTCAATTATTCATTGTATGTTTCTGAATTATTAGTTCTCTTTATGATCAATCAAGCATGTTCATATATTGATTCACTCTTGTAGATATCTAGAGTATCTTGCCATATTTATGATTGTCAACAATTAGACTCTTTAAAGCTTATTGTTGTTATAATTGATATTAGTTGCTCGATAATATCTCTATAATTATATAAGTGATTTAAACTATTTCTGTAAAGAACTCATTCACTGAGAAAGTAGGCTCACCCCTCTACTCACAATTTTTTAGGGAAATCACATGGACTTGAAGAAGGTCAATGCATCAGAGTAGATCTATCACATGAGTTAAATATGAGATTAGTTTAGTTCAGTCGGTCCCTGTCACTCAAGGTCCTTGTATAGATGTGAGAGAGTTGTAAATGATGTTGTGTATCTTTGTTTCTTTAATAAGAGAGAATTTTCTAATTATCATGTCATATGTACATGGAAGTGTGAGAAACATAATGAATGTATAGATGTGTATCATTAATGTTGAGATCATATTAGAGTAATCAAAGTTTAATTTCTCTTGTAAAGTTTGTTTATATGATTGGATGTGAAAAAACAAAGAGTTTGAAATAAAAGAAAAAGTCAGGAGTGAACTTTGTATTAAGTATAATCGTCAAACTTATGCCCTAATCTCATGATCAATGGTAATTGTGGGATGTGGGTGTAACAAGTCAGATGATGGGACACTTTGTTTTCATAACATGATAGTAGTTTTAGATGTTTATGGCCTGAGGAAGATGGTACTTGAGGAGGATAATTCTTTCATGTATGTGAAGCATCTCGAAAATACAAAGATGTACCATAATTTAAAGGATTTATACTAGTGACTAGGCCTAAAGCATGATGTGGTAGAGTTTGTTGCTAAGTGTCTAGTTTGTCAACATGTCAAGGCAAAGCATCAGAAGCCTACAAGGACGTTACAACCATTTCCAATACCGTAGTAGAAATGATATCTTGTTACCATGGACTTTGTGGTTGGTCTTCCTAGGAAAGCCAAAGGTCATGATTCCATTTGGGTGATAGTTGAAAAGTTGATCAAATCAGCTCACTTCCTTCCAGTCAAGATGACATCTACAATAAAGAAGTTGGCTCAGGTATATGTTGATGAGGTAGTTCATCTTCATGGTATTCTAGTTACCATAGTATTTGACAGAGGGCCATAGTTTACAAGTCAATTTTGGCAGTGTTTGCATATAACTTTGGGAACACAACTGAGGTTTAGCACAACTTTTCACCCACATACATATGGTCAGTCAGAGAGGACCATTCAGACTTTGGAGGATCTTTTAAGAGCATGCGTTCTATAGTTTTTGGGCAGTTGGGATGTGCACCTGAGTTTGATCGAGATTGCTTACAACAACACTTATCAAAGGAGTACAGATATGGCACCATATGAGGCTTTATATGGGATACATTGTCGGTCACTGCTTTATTATTATTAGATAGATGAGTATCATCTTTTGGGTCCTGAGCTAGTGCAACAGACTATAGAGAAGATCAAGGTGATACAACATCATTTGAAAATCACTCAGGATAGACAGAAGTCGTATGCCAATAATTATCACAGAACATTATATTACCAAATTGGAGATTGTGTGTATCTCAAGGTTTCCCCTTGGTAGGGTGTGTTGAGGTTTGGTAAGAAGGGTAAGTTGGCTCCTAGGTTAATGGGACCATACCCTATCCTGGTGTGTTGGGAAGGCGGCATACAAGCTAGATTTATGCTAGAGTTTCATAGGTTGAACAATTTCTTTCTTGTTTCTATATTGAGGAAGTGCCACCCTAATACCGAGTAAATGTTACATCCAGTGGAGGTTGAGTTGGAGGAGTATGTGTCTTATGTGGAGGGTCTTGTGTTGATCCTAATTAGGTATGTATAGAAGCTGAGGAAGAAGGACATGGCCTTAGTGAAGGTGTTGTGGCATCACCATGGTGTGGAAGAACCCACATGGGAGTTAGAGGATGAGATGTATAGGAATTACCCGTCCTTGTTTGTGTAGGATTTTGGGGATGAAATCCTTGTTAGGGGTTTATGGTTGTAAGACATTGACCTAGATCTATGGATAAACTTGCTTAATTAACTTAATTGGATGCTTAAAACCTTAATCTAACCCTAGTATGTTATTTGATATCATGTGATAATGCTAAGTTTCAAGTTTGGTCTAGTTTGGATGTCGTTGAGTAAGTTTTACTATATATGTGCTTGTTTTGGGATTTTATGCAATTTACCCATGTCTAGGGTTTTTCTTGTAATTTTTCACATTCATGTTGTACCTAATGAGTTTTCATATCATGCTTGATATATTTGTACCTTGGGGCACCTTGTTCAACCTTGGTTTAGTAGTGACATCTAACCTTGTGTTGAGATTAGGGTTTCCTCACATAGATGCCCTAACTTGATGATCTTTTCTTTGGATGTTGGAATCTGATGGTCGACCTATAGGTGGAGGGATCCTACAGTGGTCTCTTGATGCCTGAAGGTTGATAGTTTTCCCTCTTGAGGCACCTAGGTTGATGGTTTTTCTTGTGTAGAGCACCAACCGATGGTGACACTAGGGTTTTGCATGTTGACCAAGGGAAGGCAACAATCGATGGGGCCACCTAATGTTGGAGGTCTATGTCTACTCCTAGGGTTGGCATATGATGGCCAACCTAGCTTCCACAACCAAAAGAAATCTTGGTTGTGCATGGAAGTGATGTTTCAGCCATGGGACACATTCCATGTATGGCTTGACATGTCTACTTTCCTTTCTATTTCACCATAATCTTTATATACCTCCCTCCTTTCATGAAAATGAGTTCTTTACACTCCTATATAACCCTTTTTGACTACCTTTCTTCTTGGAGCTCGTCCCTCTTGCATGGTGGAAAATAAGGAGCTCAAGGTAGAAGAAGATTGATCGATCTTGCTTGCATGTGCACCTAGGGTTTGGATCCACCTTCTTTTCAAGGTTTTAGAGCTTCATTAGCTTGTTCTGGCCTAGCAAGTAAGACCTTTCTCTTTCCCTTCATTTTCTTTGTTGCTCTACCTTCTTTCTCTTCCTTCTTGGTCGGATCCATGGTGTTTCATGGTGGATCATGTGCTAGAGCTTGAAGAACACCTTCCTTCTTGCTTCTTTGACCTAGGTTTGCTTATTCTTGGAGAAAGGAGCTAGCTTGGATGAGTGGAGTTCTAAAGATAGGGTTTCTTCTCTTTTTATTTGAGATACCTTGATGCTTGTACCTTTTTCATCATCCTTGAGGTGACTTACATAACTTTCTCCACGTTTATTGCTCACTCTTAACTTGCATGTACAAGATCTTGCTCTAAATTGTAGTACTAAGTAGAAAGATGCTATCTTTGCCTAGGGTTTGAGTTTAGGTGTTACATCTTGAGTATAAAATCCTTCTTAATGTACCTCTAAAACTTGTGCACGTTTATTATTTGGAAGTGGAGCTCTAGACCTTGCATGCATGTGGATATCAGTGGTTTTCCTCACTTTATCAAATGATGGTTTTCCTTGGGGTTTTGGACGGTTTCCTCTCTTGTGTTGAGACTTGATGGTTTGACTCATTGTGTCAAATGATAGCTTGGACTTAGTTGTTGTTTTGGACCTTCTTTTGTTATTGAAATCAATGGCTATTTTTTCTCTCACAACTGATGATCTTAGGATCTTTCAAGTGGTTACAAATAATGGTTTTTCTTAATTCCTTAGACTTGTCTTCCACCTAGTGTTGATAACCAATGGATTCACTTGGTCATGACTCAATTGCCTCCTTGTGTCATGACTCGATGGTTTCACTAGTTCCCTAGTCAATGATTTCACTGCTCCTATGGTCGATGGTTCTCAACTAATGGTTTCACTAGTTGCAAGCTCAATGGTCTTCATAGTGTCCACAACCGATGGGGTTCCTGATGTCAACAGACAATGGTGCACCTGGATATCCACATATGATGTTTCACCTATTGGATTCACAATCGATGGTCATTCTAGGCCCATGATTCGATGGCTCTTTTAAGTGTATGATTCATTGGAAATCCTAGTCTCAACAATCGATCATTTCTCTAGTTGTTGATCCAATGGTTTTAGTTTGATTATACAATCTGATGCTATCATGTGAGTTCATGATTTGATGGTGATTTTTTGGTTTAATTACATCTATGATCCGATGGGGATGTTAGGTGTATATTTTCATGATTTCACCTAAGTAAGGGTATAATCTGATGGTTTATTCTTGTGTGCTGATTTGTAGCATTAATTGAATCTACTTTCTTGAACATAATCCTAATACCAATAAGTGATGATGGATACTCATACTTAGCTTCCTGGTATGTATTTATGGTGAAAGAATACCCTCTTAATGTTATGGTAACTCTACTATGTTATCCTACAAACATCATAGATCTTTAATGCAATGTTATGTTGATCCTGTGTATCACAAGTATGGTATTTGTTTGCTGAACATGTTATAACGTGTGCAAAAATAATGATATTCTTGCAAGCGATATGTGAATGGTCTTAATGATGTTTGGGTATGGTTGATCCTTAATGGAGGTGTAATCCTTTTCTTGATGTTACAAGGATATGTATCATGTGATAATGTGATAAGAATTATATCTCATATGTTTTATATCTTCTGGAGTTGTAATATACCCATGTTTTTGTAATAATCTCTTAGGGTTTGTATGTAACTTGATTGATGCAGTTAAAAGACACCCACTTGGAATTAACTAATAAAGTGAAACCCCAATCACGTAGTGCCCTATGCCTTAGAACCATTGTAGTTTTAGGACTTTCTGAATAGGGAAATGAGTATTTCTAAAAGGAAGCTCAGAGTCACATATATAACCTTTGAGTATGTTCGGGTGTAGGGAGAGTACATCCTTGTCATCATGATCCCAGGGTATGGAGTATGGCTACAATCATGCCTCGAATTAAGAGCGGTCGAGGTTGTATATGAGATACTTGTGTATGTGATGAGAATGAGGACAATTGTAGTTGTACCTCGGATGATAGGGTTTAAATACCATGGTTAGTATTGTCTTGTCCTATATACCAAGGGGGGGCTAGGTTATTTGTAGTTTGAATAATGTGTCATTGTAGTTGACTTGTACTAACCGAGGTGGTGATATCTTAGGATTCTGATCTCCTATATCTTGTATAGAACTGGTTGCAACTTTGTAGTGGTTAGTTGGACTATGAGTGGTATACCTCAAACTCCCCAGGGATTCTTAAATGATGTAATCCAATCGAGTAGCTAGCATATCTATTTAGGTTTAAACACGATTCACATTGGTACCTTTCCTTGTTTCTTATAATGTTTAGTTGATATATAATGCGGTAAGTGAAATCAATTGTATAGAAGGTGATATATTTACCTATTTCCTATATACTATGCTATTCGTGCTTAACATGTTTTAGTTGCTTAGTCTAATCTATCTACTAAATCCGCTAAATTTCTTTAATTAAATAACTTGTTATAATCAATGACTGTTGTTGAGAGTTATGTTTCTTGATAAGTCTCACCTCTTGGGTCACCATGTCTTTTTAGGTGATCATCAATGACGTTGTTCATCAGGTTCATGAAGGTGAGGAAGAGCAGCTTGGAGAACAGTAGGAGTAGAAGGTTGACTAGTAGTTACATGTTCTAGAGTCATCCTTGTACTCCCAAGATCAGGAAGGGATGTTTTGTATATCATATGTATATCGAATCAAAATTTTGGAAACATACCAATGTTTGTATATGGCATGTATATATGTGGAACAATACCTTTTATATACAGGTTGTGGCTGATGCCACTGGACATATATATAAATACTTGATATAGTATGTGTTGTTATGTAGATTGTTGAACCTATATGTAAATGTTTCTTGACTTGTTAGTGATGTTTAAATCGGTTTTAATTTCCCTCTTTTCTGGTTATGTGGTTAATTAGTGACTGATCGCATGTCTTGTTTTGTGTAATCTCATTTAGTGTGGAGGGGCATCACAAAGTTGTGTAATGTTTGATTTGTAAGCTAACAAGTGAGGGAGTGATGAAACTTGGGGATTTTAGTTCATATAAAAAGTTGTGTTAAATGAACATCGAAATCATTCCTTATTCTTATGACTATTGAATACATGGTATCATGATTAATTGAAAATATATAAGAGTTTAAAGCTATATCAGGTGAAAAAGATCGTACAAGAGTTTTTTGGTGGTTAAACTTTGGCTTTTTAGGGTTAGTCTAGGAAGTCATTTGACATTTGCAAATTCACACTAACAATTGGGTAAAAAATGATTCGACATACCATACTGGATTAAATTGATTCTTAGTCAAGTCTTCTATTCATACCAACTATTAAACATATCCTACCAACTTGCTAGCATCGCCTTGACTTATGTCAACAATGATCTTGACAATGGCCATTTTTAGTCACAACGACCATGAAGAGAGATCGGCTACCCAAAAGGTTTGCTACTTATTATTTCTTTCAGAATGAAAAATAAAAACAAGAAATGACACAAATATTGAGGTTGTATATATATACTTATGTCGAGTTCATTTTACCACAAAACAACTCTTGCACCATTCTTCACTGTCTCTCTCTTCTCTCACAAAAAATATTCTATAATAGGGTTTTGCTTCTTTTTTGTGATTATGCAACCTACAATCATCTCTATGATTGTTTTAGTTTTGAGTTACAAGTAAATAAATGACTCTTCTCCACTAACCACAATGATATAGGTACTTCATATTTAATCTTCAGTGCCATTGCTGGAGTGATCCCTGAATTTTTTGTCAAATGACCCATCCTCCCCTGGCTCTTCCACTGTTTGTATATCTCTTTTTTGTGTCCTTTCTCCTCTCCTATAAACTCCATGTCACACTCCTCCAACGAAAGGCAAGGAACTCATAATCATTTGTATTTTTTCTCAAATCTCCTTATTTAGGGGTGCAAAGGGATATACATATGAAATCTACCCTTAGTTGGTAGAGTTGGGTGTTCTTGTTGATCCTGAAGGGAGGGAGAACAAAATCCCTAAAGACACCTACTATTAAGATGAGTAGATAACTTTAGAATCGATTTATTCACAAATTCATCTTCCTCCAACCTAATTCATGACAACAACAAATTAACTATAAAAGGGGATCCAAGCATATAAGATGTGGGATCATTGTTGTCTAAATTTTCAATGACCTAAGTGGAAATAAATATCTAAAGGTAGAGTGAATTGCTTTCACATGCCTTTTTATTTTGTTTACATTCAATATTTAATTCTTTCCTATATTAATGGAAATTGATGGAATATGGAATTTTGATGAGAATTGAGATGATTGTGAAAAGGAAGTCGATCAATCAACTAATAAAACCTGAAGAGAGAATTGAAGTAATGCTATATTGACATTACCCTTGTTGTCATAAAATGAATTTATAAGTTTCTTCTTTGCAATACATCTAGTTCAATGAAATTCTAGGGTTTTTGTTACTAGTGATTCATGTGACCTATATCTGATATAAGTGACTCTGAAATGTCTTGATATGAGTAAGATATTTGATGCTATACAAAAATATAATGCCCGCTATTTAGGAACCTTGAACACTGTGAACCTTATTCTATGTCTATTTTGGAAAGATAAAATAGGTCTTTCTTATAGTGGATTGTAATGTGAGAAGACCTAGAGTAGATATATCCTAAGGACTAATTTGCGGGAACTTTAGGGGAACTCCATGATATTTTTTCTAATAAAATATATGCTTTCACTTATGGAGAAAATATAAATTTTCCATAAATAATATTGCATCAAGTCAGCATATCCATATTGATTGATCTACATATTTCACCACCTATCTTTTGATATCACCTATTTCTAACTTATATACACGTTTGTTTCATATTTAATCTTGGTAAGAAATTATGCTTAAATTGTTAATCAGGGTTAGTGTGTCACATTAGAGTTTAAAATCCATGGGTTAGTTAGACATTTATTGACTTAAATTGGGATGCCCTCAAAGTCGATATGAGATGGAGTTTGTTTTCTTAATGATAATTCTATCTACACATAAAATGGATGAATGGAAGAAAATGTAGAGACAAAGTGAAAGGCAATGTTGAGACTTGTGTCAAATACATTGGAAAATCCTCTAGATATACTATTTAACTTCAATTTCTTGAAATACTTAGAACTATTGAAGTGCACATTTTATATAGAATTTTTACCCATTTTTTGCACACACTTTCAATCCATTTTGGACCTCATTTTGCCTTTAATAATACTTGATTTATCACCTTTTTAGTTATTTTACTGGCCTCATGTTTGTGTTCACAGGTACATAATTTTAATGAAGAATTGGGATCAATCCAACCGAAATTCAACCTTAGTTGGATTTCGAAGATTTTGCATGTTTGGCATAGTTGATCTTGAAGAATTTGAAGAAAACATTGTGTGTTTTATTTTATACACGTCATGCAAGTGTTAAAAAACACACATCCCTAGCTGCAAAGAAAGGACACGGTGTGTTGCTACTCAAAACATGGTGTGTCTGTGCATTCAAATGACACATTCCAAATCTCTATCAAGTCACATAGCATGTGCTTATTCATACACGTCGGGGGTCATTCGCGCATGTCAACTTCAAACTTTAGTAGCATGGCTCTTACAATGACACACAATGTACTTTTTGCAAGAGCAGTTGCAGTCAGCAGTTACACACGATGACACATCATGTGCCTCCTCAGACACGTTGTGTCCCCGACAAATTCTACAATTTTAAAAAGATAATTGTATTACCTTTTAAATATGAAAACACTTGGATGGAGAAGTTATCTCTCATCATTTTGAAACACTTTTTGACCCGAGAAAGGTGCATAGCAAAATGAGGGAGATTTTGGGGACGAAGAAGATATTTCTTGGGAGAGAACCTCCATTCTTCATCAATTATTCTTCAAAGAGTGCAACAAAGCTTCTCTACTTGGTACAGGCTTCTCGAGAAGGAAAGTGGCTCGAGTAGAAGCGGATACCATTGTGTAATTTCATCCTCAAGATGGAGTTTTACCTTGTTCAACTTCATTCTTTGGTTTCTTTTGCTTTTTCCTCTCTCTAACCATGTTAAACTTTGAAATTTGTGCCATGCACTTGTGTTTCTTCATTATGTATGAGTAGAACCCTTTTCCTTGGACATGGGAGAGTATCTCCCATGGTATCACTCATGTGAACTTGTCATTATTAACTAATGTTATTTAGTTTTCTTCTCCAAGAGTTTCTATAGTGTGATTTGCTTGTATGTTTGTTTGGCCATCAAACCTACATGTTTTATACTTCTTTATGCAACCGGGAGGATGTATGGAGTATGGAGTAGTTCTATTGGCAATGAATCCTTGACCATTGGAGTGTCTAGGATAAATTGAGGATCCAAGGTTGCAGTTGAAATCTGAACATAAGCATAGGAGTGCTAAAATATGAAAACTATCTCTTATCATCGAGAGGTGTGAGATGACGACAATCTCCTTTGCAAGTTAATCAACATGTTAATTCATAGTTACATGTGATTAATGGTGTAGAAGTGGAAGCCTATAAACAAGATCTCATAAAATCTGATTGAAATCCTCTTAGTTTAATTATTGTTTCTTTTGATTGCAAGTTAGTAATTCATAATCCAAGTCAATGATTGCAAATTGATCTAGATTGTTGAACCTTAATACACTTGTGTGTAACTATGCTTTTCTCCCTTGGATGAACTCATTTACTAAATAGACCCATATACTTGCGGGGTGATTCTTGAGTTTATAAATATTAAAACTTGCATATTTAAGCTAACAAGTTTTTGGCACCGTTGCTGGGGAGCATCGGTTTTTTCTATTAGATTAAGAGGTGTTAACTAGTAAGCGTGACTAGATCACTCACCCACTCGTTTCATCTTTCCATCGTAATTTATATCATCAATTATTTCTTCCATTGTTTTGAGTGTTCTCACCACTTGTGAATTTGTAGGACTAAATGCGAAGATCAAAATGTGGTCTTCAACCATCAATGTTTCTAGACCTGGTAATCAGACTTGAAAATTGAACACACTCTTAGAAGCCGTAGATGAGCAAGGAGGAGTGAAGACTTTTCAAGATTGGAAGACTCACAACCATTATCAACTTAGTCTTTGACTCCATCTTCACCGAACAACTAAGAACCAATCATGGAAGATGACCACCCTCTCAAAGACTTTGTCGTTCCGCTACAATCAACATCAATGTGGCTATCAATGGCCCACATATCGAGGCAAATAACCTATCCATCAGCCTGACAATCATGCAAATGATTATGGAAAACCGTTTTGGAGGGGCTCCCATGGAAGATCCCAACCTTCATGTAGTTGAATTCTTGTGATATCTGAATACTTTCAAAAATAAATGGCATTGCTCTTGATGGTATACTCCTACTATTGTTTCCACTTTCTCTACGAGATAGAGCAATGACATGGCTCTCTTCTTTACCAAGGAACTCCATTAACAGATGGGATGAACTTTTAAGACTTCTTAGTCAAGTACTTCCCACCAAGAAAGATTGCTCAATTGAGAATTGAACTAACCAATTTCACTCAACAAGATGGAGAGACTTTGTATGATTCATTGGAAAGGTTCAAAGACCTCTAAATTCTTTGTCTTCACCACAATCTAAGCAACTAGTTGTTTCTTCAAAAATTATATAATGGTCTTTACTATAATACCATGATGTCTATATATGTTGCATCCAATGGAGCCATAATTAATAAATCTTATAGCAAGGCATATGCTATAATTAAAGACATGAGAATTAATCATTTCCAATGGAGTTCTGAAAGGAGTATTTAGCCACCCTCATCTTTTGTTGCTTCCGGGAAACAAGAAGGCGTCCATGATATTAAAGATGTTGATCTGACTTCTCCAAAGATAGATGCCATCACTCAAAAGTTTGAAAGGTTTCATACTCAACCAACTCAAGATGTGAATATTATTTGGGATGGAAACCAAGATTTGGGGCAGGTAGTGTAACATCCCTGACCTGGGTTATGTGTTAACCCTAGATGTTTTTCTTAATGAGGTTGATTATATGCTTGCTCTTATCTTTTGAAAAGTTATTAAGGCTCAAGAAGAACTTATATTTCAATTTTAGTCCTTTTTGAATAATGTTGAAACGTGTTTTGTTAATTTTGGACTAAAATGCAAATTACCCAAGTTGAGGGGTTAAATTGCAAATTGTGCATGGAAAAATGTTCCTCATATGTTGAAGCATCGTAGGAATGAGTATGATGCAGTGGTATGGCTTCCACACGCTTGAGCACCAAGATAGAGCTTGCTAAGCAATCTTTGTGTATGAAAACCTAGTTTTGGTGTGATGTGCAATTTACCCAAAACCTAGGATTCAATATGTAAAATATCACTTTTAGAGGGTCCCTAATTATTCTTGGCATCATTTAGAGGCAAGAAAATCATAAGGGCACCTCATTTGAATCACTTTGGAGGAGAGAGAATCTTGATATTAAAATAATCAAGATTTAAGCATAATTGGAACTTTACTTCAATTTAATGCAAAAAAATAAATATACTAATTGAAGAGCCCTTCAACCAAAAGGTGATGGATGATTTTAAAAAATAATGTACGACCATGTGCCTTGCAAAGGCACGCAAATATCTCAAGCAAGTGGATAACCCACTCACATTAAATAAAGAAAAAGTAATATCCACTAATTTTTGGATATTATTATTATAAGGGTTAAGGTGCTTAATTTCGTTTCCATTAAATTCAAGGATAATGAAGATTTTTGCAAAGGGAAATAGTATAGATTCGTGGGAAAGGATTTGAGGGGGATATGTGGCATTAATTGGAGAAATTAAAGGAATTAATTACTACTTTCTCTCTCATAGAATTTCCTTATAAAAACACCACTTCCAACTCAATTCAAAGGCTTTTTCGATCCTTCTTTCTCTCATTGCTTGCAAAACAACCAAGGGGACTAAGGAGAAATAGGAGGACGAGTTCCAACCTGTAGGTAAGCTTCTTGATCACTTTGAACCATGATTTCATGGTAGAAATAAAAAATAAATGATGGATTTCTTCTTTTCTTCCATCAATCTTCCATTCTAGCCAATCTTTTTCACTCAAAAGCTTGAGGAACGAACCTTGTGGAGTGATAAAGATTCTTTCACCATTAGGGACGTGAATTTGGAGCTTTGAAGCCTCATTGAAGGTGGGTTTTATAACTTGAACCCTTGAACTTTGTTATTGATTCCATATCATTATCAATTGTTGATTCCATCTTTATTCTCAAAATTTTATTTGAATGATTGATGAAATCACCATGTAAATTACAGAAAGTTTCGTGGGTTTGTAGCTTGAAGATGATTATGTCATCACAAGAACAAACCTCAATTAATATCTTAGGCAAACGGTTTCAAAAATTGAGACCAATCGGTTTCAATGAAATTGGCCAAACGGTTTCAACAAACCGTTTGAAACCAAACGGTTTCAAACCGTTTGGAGTGGTTGACCGTTTGCAATAGTTGATCGTTTCAGGAAATGCGCTGATGAATTTGGATATTGATCCAATGGTTTCAATTAGTTTGATCTTAAGGGTTTCAATTGTGAATGATCCCTCAAATGCAAACCCTACACGGGATTGAGTGTTGAATCCTTAAGTAATTGAATCGATTTTTGGGTTGACTAACCCAAACGGTCTCAAGACCATTTGGAGGTCACCCAAACGGTATCAAGACCATTTGGAGGTCACCCAAACGGTATCAAGACCGTTTGGAGGTCAAACAAGACCGTTTGTAATTCTATGGTTGAGTATGATTGGATGGTTGAAGATCCAGTGAAATCAAATTGAAATACAATCAATAGCTCAATTGATGATTGATTCAATGATGCAAATGCTAATTGATTTTCACAAATTTCATCGATGGTTTGAGTCAAATGGTCTCAAGACCGTTTGGAGGTCATCCAAATGACCTCAAGACCGTTTGAGGTCAGGTCATGTCATGATTTGATGATAATCCAATGATTTCAATTGAACTAGTTCCACAATGTCAACCATTAATGGTTCCTCGATTTCAAAACCCTAATTGATGGTTTCTTGATTATAAACCCTAGTTCAATTGGGTTCAAAACCCTAATTGAAGGTCCAATTGAAGGGTGATTCAATGGTTCAATTGAAGAATAAATCAGTGGTTCAATTGATAGATGGTTCCATGATTGAAATCCTGAATTGATAAAGTGATGGAAGACCTTTTTGGTCCATTCGATTTTGAGAGAGTTTGGACCAAACAGTCTCAAACCATTTGGAGACCCAAGTGGTTTCAAGTGTAAATTGTCCATACGGTTTCATTATTGTTTTGCTTAAACAGTTTCAAACCATTCAAGGTCTGAGTGACCAGAACCGTTTGGGGTCTAAGTGACCAAGACTATTTGAGGTTAAAATTGGTCAAACCATTTTGACACCCAATATGATTAAGGGTCAGTTAGCTACTTGACTGATAATGATGGAGAACAAAGGTGATTATAATGGTTAACCCTAATTGTGTGTACTTAAATGAAGAGCTGACCTAGATCAATCTTGGAGTACTTAACATCATAAAGAGGATGAGAGAGAGAAAGAGAGAGAGGAATGCTTATATAATTAAGCCCTAATTCTCTCTTTATGAATAAAATATGTAATTAGGGTTTGATCCATAATAATAAGATCATGAAACCCTAATTGAAAAGATTATTGAGCCCTGACCCTAATTTAGGAAAAAGCTGAGTGAAACCCTAATCTGGGTGATGATGTAACCCTAATTTGATGGGAATTGTACATCCTAACCCTAATTTGGGCAATGGAGTTTGAGAAACCCTACTTGGATGTGAATGGTAAACCCTAATCCCTAAAATAGGGTAAAGGTATATGAAACCCTAGTATAGGGTAATGCTATGTGAAGCCCTAACACTGGGGGATGTGATGTGAAACCCTGATATAGAAGGATGTTATGTGAAACTCTAATGTAGAGTGAGGTTATGTAAAACCTAAATATGGAAAGATGTTATGTGAACCCTAATTTATAAAGATGAAAAACCCTATTCCTAATAATGGAATAGTAACTAATATATTGATAAGTGAAATACCTAAAGAGGTTGATAATGTATATCTTTATATTAATAGTTCCAAACTCAAAGATGAGTCCATATCATTGACAATGGTTGTATATTCTAAGTATGTGACTTATAACCAATACATTACATGATAAATGTGATGAGTTGATGCATAAAGTATTAGGATGGGAAATACCCTAATACAAGCTAAGTGGATGAATTCAAGTAAGATAAAGGTGATGAGAGAAGTGATACATCAAGATATGATAGATATCACATCCAACACCTTAAGATTGATACACCTTGATGTATTTTAAATCCAATATACTTGGATGAGTAACACATGAAGTGTGTCATGTTAATTGTTACATTGAGATGTAATGCACTTTCTTAAGTGAAGGCTACATGCCTTATGAAAAGGTTAAAACAAGTTAGTAAAGTGTGATGTAATCATAATCTAGTAAAAATGAGAGAGAAACTCATACTTTGTGCTGATAATTCATTTAAATGATGAATGATGAGAATAAATAAGCATGATTAAATTCTTATGTTATCAATGTAGGCTCTTAGTTGTATGAAGCAAAGAAATAGGGCTTGATCTACTATCAGCAACGTGTTCTTCACGTGTTCCAGACATCTTCAAGTTATTCTTCTCCTATGTGAGCAGAAGACACTTTCAGATAAACTGGAAGATACTTAGAATAGACTCAACAACCTTAATCCTATGTCTCTGTAGACTCAGCGAACCTAGAGCTTTGATACCACTAAATTGTGGCAAAGCGTTCAAAACATACGTCATTAACTAAGCGGAAGCAATCACTAAGCGTCAGATTGCCAAAAATCACTAAAAATTAAAACATTTTACAGAGAGGTCCACATATAGGAGAACGCTTTCGTAAAGAACTGAAGTAATTTAATTACATACTAGTTCACAATACATGTCCTTTATCATCTTTTTCTGAGAATTACAAGCATCAAATGCCCTGTTAAACTATACATAGGCAGTATAAAATCTAAAGGCACTAAGCCAAAATCTCAAAAGCACTAACTATTACTTCGAGGACTTGAGAGTACAGAGACGACACATAGGACTCTATGTACACCTATACAAAACATATCAACCAGTGTCTCCACCTGAGAATTCACTGTTGTCCCTGTTGTTGTTGTGGCTGTCCTTCACCTACTAAAGGATTCCTGCCTCCTCTTCTGCGTCCACCTAAAAATGTGGTTCCCACGGGGGTGAGACAATTGTAAATTGCCCCAGCGAGAGATATAACTCTCTGCCAGAAACATCATTATTGCAGTTTAATTGAATAAAACTGTGTAGAGGAAATTATATATTCAACAAAAGATAGGTCAATGTCTAAATAGATTAGAGTAGTATTCCTATTCAGAGCATTTCAGCTATAACTTGATAAAGCAGCATGATACTTATTCAATAAGGAATATGAAGAACATATACAACATTTATCCGCTATACTAAGCAAGATCATATCAACCAATGATTCTCGTATTTCACCCTTATGCAAATATACTACACGGCTGATTATACGGTAAAGACATCATGTGTCAAACTGCAAATATGTAACATGGTATATTGGCATCTTCACTTTAGAGTTATAGCTGCAGCATATACTCTCTTCAAGCTTAGATCACACAGCTAATGCCTGGTATTATTTTGCAGAGTCATGGCCTATAGCCATACTCTTTTCAGGGTTATGGCACACAACCTATGATGTTCATAGGTGATAACACAATCATCCCTATAGAGCATAAGGATATATTTGCCCATTTACCCCCACATATTCAAAACTTTATAGAACATTGGGATCTTAATCCCTTGGAATCTCATGGGCATTCTCAACCCTTAACAACTCATCATCATGATTATGGAATATGGGTATTCAAACCCTCAATTCATCAAAGAACACTTGTTACTATTTATCAGGTAACAGATACCTTCAGGTCATCTCGACCAAGGTAAACATGATACTTGCTACACAAGCATCTCACATGGCTGTCAAAGCCCATTAGTCTCTTGTTACCTCTTAATAAGCAACAATACATATAATGGCTCACAAGGCCCATAAAGCATTTAAATAATTAACACATCATAGCTCACACCTGGCTATGTTCATTATCACATGATCACCTGCATGATCATTATACAATCCCAGTTATACCATTTACATAACAACACTTAAAATTATGCAATGTAAGAGTAGCATCACCATTTCTTTATCTAGGGTTAGGATTTCTCTTACATATCATCACCCTCCATTAGGGTTTTCCATAAATAACCATTTAGGTTCTCAAGATCATATTATTATTGCTGCACCAGAAGGAGGTGCAAGGGATCAAGCCAGGGAGGAGACAGTACATGAACATCCCCAGTTTGACCCATCTTTGATAGAAAATCCAGTCTTCCATACCCTGTTCGGCCAGTTTATGGCGACCATGACACACATGGCTGATAGGATGCCACCACCTGCACCTAGGGCACCAGCCCACAATGAGGGATATGGAGTCGGCAAGACTTTTGAGAGACTTCGCCGGGTTGGAGCCATAGATTATTCTGGTACAGCTGATCCAGCAGATGCTGATTTGTGGCTGACAGAGCTGGAGAAGGCTTTCAGGATCCTTCATATTCCTGAAATAAGACATGCAGTGTACCTCCTAAAAGGAAGTGCTGGTCACTGATGGATTATAAAAGAAGACAAGAGGCCAGGTGAAGAAGTTGGATGGGAGGTATTCCGATGAGAATTCATCAGTAGATACTTCCCTAAGACGTATCTAGATGAGAAGATCTCTCAATTTGAGAGGATCAGACAAGGACAGATGAAAGTTAGTGAGTATGAAGCTAAGTTCATGGAGCTTTTGTGATTTTGTTCGCATATGGCAGTCAATGATGAGGAAAGAATTTGGCATTTTGAGAAGGGGTTGAACGCTGAATTGACCACTCCTGTGTTTGCTTTAGAGAACATGGAGAGGTTTGCCACTTTTGTGGAGTCGATAAGGAGGATAGAAAGGTCTGAAATTGAGAAACAACATACCAGTGGTAAGGAGGTGTACACTCAGTTTCAAGGACAAAGATCCGAGAGTTTTAAGAAGCCGAGATTTACTGCGTCGGTAGAACCATCGAGATTCAATACCCAGATGCAATGGACGTCAAGTAGGGGTAGGGATCATAATATTGCTCCAAGTGGAGCCCCTGGCATAGCATCAACATCGGTGACTGGATCTCATAGACCCTATTTTATGACCAGGGTCTGTTACCAATGTAGACAATCGGGACATCTAGCAAAGGATTGTCCAGACGGGAATTCAGTGGTGACTCTACCTCCAAGGCAGAGTCAGCAAGGCTCACAAAGGAGGTAGTTTTCTAGTAACAATAGAGGACGTGGACCAGTGTCCCAAGCTGGTTCATCAACAGCTAACAATCAAGCACAGGGCCAACAATAAGCAACTATGAGGTTCTATGCAATGAATCAGTCCGATGCAATAGTCAACCCTCGGGTTGTGATAGGTCAGATGAAATAGATTCATTTTGATATTTCATTTCATGATTCTATGTGTTAAAAATAAGAAAGTAGTTGTTTTTGAACTTCCTCTGACTAGTCCTATAAGGACACAAGGAAGATGAGAATTTACATTTTACTCAATATTCCTTAAAATGCTTTATAATCTCTCTTATCTGTGTGATAAAAGATGAGATATAGAAGTGATGCCTGAAGAAAATCCAGGAATGAAAAAAATCTTGTGTGTATAATGATATGAAAAGTGAGGAACATGATAGTAAATAAAGTGCATACTACCTAATCTCAATACTTGTATACCCTAGCCAGGTGTAACATACTGAATCTCAGGGTTTTCCTGCAATTTATCTACTTTTGAGCTTTTCTTGGCCTTCTATTCCATTTGGACCTTTTTCATATATTTCCCTTGTTTTATATTCTTTTTGGACTCCTTGTGCAATTTGAGCACAATTCAAGGTTGAAATTACCTTTTTCCCTCATTTGTATAAACAGAGGGGTGTTTGCACAAATAACCCACACAATGAAATAATTGGGGTCTTAATATGCAAAAATGTACACTTAAGAGAGCAAATAAGTAGATAATGTTAATTTGGAACTTTTTGGATAAATATATTAGCAATAATGTGTATTTAAGTTAATGTATGAGAATATTAACCTTAATTGTTTCTCTCTCCTCAAAATATGATTTTAATTCATGAAAATATGTTATTTAATTGAGAAATGATTATTGAAATCTTAATGTGCTTAATATCTCGAAATTTACTCACATGTTTCATAAAAAGAAGTCTTTTCATATAATTGATTCATTTTAATATATTAATATACACTTTAATGAGCAATATATTTATTAAGGGCCATATTATGAGTACAACGAGAATATAATTGCATAGGATTGTTCTAGACTTTAATATGAGCATGTGGTTAAAATTTGGTGGCTTTTGGAGTTGGTTTGACCCCTCAAAACTATTTAATACGCTTTTAATATAGTGTAAATTAAAATGGTGAATAATAACCCACCTACATACCTCACTCTTCATATGGGCTAATAAAACTTGTAAATGTATGCTATTAGTGATTTGAGGACTCTTGGACTCCAAATCTCTAATTTGGGAACCAAGGGTTGCTTATAAAAGCAACACATAATTATTTGCCCAAGCATTATATTAATATATGCTTTAATAATCAAAATAATTTTTTGGAGGCCAAAGGTTGGGTGAAACGAACATCTAATTATATACCATGCATCTAAACATCATTAGCAACCTGGGGTTAAAATTTGAGGTCATTTGGAGTTCATTTGACCTTCCAAATGCATTAAACAAGTTTTTAATAAAGTGTGATATAAAATCAATCAATACATCAGTTATACACATCATTTAAGCCAAAGTTGGGCTTAAATGATTGTCACGCAAGCAAGGGCCGTGCAGGTCTACTGTTGAAGCAGATCCAATGGCTATGGTTTATCCCGATCACGATCTAAGGGCCAAGAGTCCATCTTCCACCTCCGACAGTTACACGTAGAACTGGCCTAGACTTCTCCACTTCGATCTCCTCGGATACTTGATCGTTTTGCGAGATTTCTTCTCCGTTCACATCGTCTCCTCCTCCCGATTCATTTGAGCTATTACCCGTCCAACGATGTGCAGTGTAGCCTAAATGCCAAGGGGTGTCGGCCAAGGATTCTCACCTCCACCTCCGTTTCGCATCCACGGACATCCCCACCTATAAGTATCCTCCTACACAACTACGTCGGCTCCCTAGCAACTTTCCCAACCCATCAATTTGGTTCGAAGACGTGCATCTAGCCGACGGCGTGGAGCTCTAGCTTCTGACCTTGCAGCACCTCTCCCCGGAGCTGGAGTACTCGTGTGTCGAAATTTATTGGCTAGGTGAGTTCGTCTTTCGATTCTCTTCGTTTCGAGTACCTGCACGACGATTTTGGTCAAGAAGCGTGGAAACGCCCAAATGGGCAAGTTGCTCTCTCATAGCCATGGCTGGCTCGTGAGGAAGAAGAAGACACTCAGGATTTTTATGATTTTACCCTCGCGCACCCCCTCCTTGCTGCTTTGACGCTAGGGGCATATCGGTCATCTGTTTCCCAATGGTATTTTGATTATTCTGATTGGTCAATCTTGTTTAATTCGTAGAAAATTGCTCGGTTATCGGAAAAATACAAATAAATAGTCGTTGGAAAGGAGTTTTCAAATAGAATCCGAATTTCTAGTTTTTGAGTCCTGTTTTCCATTCCAACTCTGATAATTAATTCAAACTCTAATTTAAATGTATAAAGTGTTATAAAATGATTATAATAGTGTTTTAACTCTGTTTTTGGTAAATAAATATGTTTTCTCGAGTAGAAAAATATTAGAAATCGTTTGGCCCTGTTTCCAGACCCAAAATCCAAAGTTTTAATCCATGGTTTATAAATATGGACATTTTACACTTAAAGTACCTTTAAGTAACCTAATACATGTGTAATATTTGAAACTAGGGAAATATGGAATTAGATACAATCAGACTGGTGAATGTGATGGTAATGAATGAAAACTAAGGTATGTGCACCCTATTCTAGTATGTGGATCCAATTTGTGTATGTGAAGCCTATTTTAGTATGTGAATCATATTTATGTGAACATCTATGATGAATGTAAAATCTATGTGGAATGTATATTGTGCAATCAACCTACTCTTCAGTTGGGATCTTATCCAACCCTACAAACATTTTATTCTAGCCTTGATATCCTCCTAAATGCCTTTATTTGGATCTTTACTTATTTGATGCTTTTGTTGCCATTATGACTCATTCATTTGGATTATGTGAACCTTGCTATTGCCTATGTTGGCTCATCTTTTTGAAATACTTGGAAACATTGTATATTTTTGTTGCTTATGTTGGCTCCTTTATTTCTTGGGTTTATTCCCAATGCTATGTTGCAATCTTGTTATATTTCTCAATACTGCCAAGTGACTATTTAAGCATGATGTATTTTAGGCCAAATGACAATGTAGTGTACATGAGTACAAACCACCCATAGGGCACTGAGGTTTCAGTCCTCCTGCCGGGCAATGGGGCTTTAGTCCCCCTGTCATTTTATATATTAGGCACTGGGGTTTTAGTCCCCCTACCACTTTTTTAGGCACTGGGGTTTTAGTCCCCCTGCCACTGGTGAGGTCCGGTAGGTGCCTCACCCTACATTGAGATGACTTTGTGTCTTAATATATTCATGCTATGTGATTATTATTGTGGTGATTGTTTATGGCAGTTTTCTCTCTCTTATACATGTACTTGCCTCATTTCTTTTGGAATCTCTTATTGTAGATAATCTTTTATATTGCAATGCTTTAGATTATTTAATTGTCCTATTTCTCTTGAATAACACATACCTTTATCTTTCTCTTGCTGGATGACCCCAACCATCCAGGCTAGGATCAGAGTGCGCATGGAAGCTTGGTGAACCTAAGGCTAAGGATAGCACAAGAAGAAAAGGAACATATAGCTTGCATGTTCATAGTTGCTTTTATATATTAAGTTGTTTTGTTTGGAGACAATATTGGCTTAGTCTAAGTCTTCCTCTACCTAGATCCTATGTTTTGTATAAAGTTGTACTTCCTTTATGGAAATTTTTATAATGTACTCTTTATACATTTTGAATAAAGTCAAGTTTTATTTCTTCCGCTGCCACACAATTGGTGTTTTTGTTTGCCATGATTTATAGTAGAGAATATGGTCTTTACACCAGGTATATTATTATTGGAGATAGGGCAAGTATGGAACTCTTAGATTATTATCTTCCTGATTACTCTGATCAAGTAGTCATTCTAAAACAATCTAATGAGTATAATGAAACCAAATAGGGATTGCTGAGTGAACTTTCCCAATTACATAGGGATTGCTAAGTGAACTTTCCCAAATACATAGGGATTGCTGAGTGAACTTTCCCAAATAACATAGGGATTGTTGAGTGAACTTTCCCAATTACATAGGAAGTGCTAAGTGAACTTTCCCAATTAATTAGGGATTGCTAAGTGAACTTTCCCAGCCACATAGGGTTTGCTAAGTGAACTTTCCCAACTATAAAGGGATTCATGAGTGAACTTTCCCAACTACATAAGGATTGCTAAGTGAACTTTCCCAACTATATAGGGATTGCTAAGTGAACTTTCCCAACTATAAAGGGATTGTTGAGTGAACTTTCCCAATTATATAGGGATTGCTGAATGAACTTTCCCAACTGTATAGGGATTGCTAAGTGAACTTTCCCAACTGTATAGGGATTGTTGAGTGAACTTTCCCAACTATAAAGGGATTGCTAAGTGAACTTTCCCAACTACATAAGGATTGCTAAGTGAACTTTCCCAACTGTATAGAGATTGCTGAGTGAACTTTCCCAACTATAAAGGGATTGCTAAGTGAACTTTTCCGACTATATAGGATTTGGTAAGTGAACTTTCCCAATTAAATAAAAGTTGCTAAGTGGGTTTCCTCAACTAAATACATGTGTCTTCTTTGATAAATAACCCTAGGGAATGAGGGGATGATAAAAGGAATATGTTCCTTTGTATCCTTTCCTTCAGGGACATGGCAATCGAATATAAGCTTTGTATGATAAATTCGAATGATAAATCCGTGTGGAAGAACCTGATACTGGATAAAGTTTTATACAATCTTCATGACTTTGAGATGATAATTAGAGACTTGATGACATGAGTAACAACCATTTTCTGTTATCTGGGATTTCAGGGACGAAATCCTTGTTAGGGGTGGATAATTTGTAACATCCCTGACCTGGGTTATGTGTTAACCCTAGATGTTTTGCTTAATGAGGTTGATTATATGCTTATTCTTATCTTTTGAAAAGTAATTAAGGATCAATAAGAACTTATATTTCAATTTTAGTCCTTTTTGAATAATGTTGAAATGATGTTTTGTTAATTTTGGACTAAAATGCAAATTACCCAAGTTGAGGGGTTAAATTGCAAATTGTGCATGGAAAAATGTTCCTCATATGTTGAAGAATCATAGGAATGAGTATGATGCAGTGATATGGCTTCCACAAGCTTGAGCACCAAGATAGAGCTTGCTAAGCAATCTTTGTGTATTAAAACCTAGTTTTGGCATGATGTGCAATTTACCCAAAACCTAGGATTCAATATGTAAAATATCACTTTTAGAGGATCCCTAATTATTCTTGGCATCATGTATACGAAAGAAAATCAGAAGGGCACCTCATGTGAATCACTTTGGAGGAGAGAGAATCTTGAGATTAAAATAATCAAGATTTAAGCCTAATTTGAACTTTACTTCAATTTAATGCAAAAAAATAAATATATTAATTGAAGAGCCCTTAAAAAAAAAGGTGAGGGATGATTTTACAAAAGAATGGATGACCATGTGCCTTGCAAAGGCACGAAAATATCTCAAGAAAGTGGATAACCCACTCACATTAAATAAAGAAAAAGTAATATCCACTAATTTTTGGATATTATTATTATAAGGGTTAAGGTGCTTAATTTATTTTCCTTTAAATTCAAGGATAATGAAGAGGTTTGCAAAGGGAAAGAGGATATCTTCTTGGGCAAGGATTTGAGGGGGATATGTGGCATCAATTTGAGAAATTAAAGGAATTAATTACTACTTTCTCTCTCATAGAATTTCCTTATAAAAACACCACTTCCAACTCAATTCAAAGGCTTTTTCGATCCTTCTTTCTCTCATTGCTTGAAAAACGACCAAGGGGACTAAGGAGCAACAGGAGGACGAGTTCCAACCTGTAGGTAAGATTCTTGATCACTTTCAACCATGATTTCATGGTGGAAATCGAAAATAAATGATGGATTTCTTCTTTTCTTCCATCAATCTTCCATTCTAGCCAATCCTTTTCACTCAAAAGCGTGAGGAACGAACCTTGTGGAGTGAGAAAGATTCTTTTACCATTAGGGACGTGAAGTTGGATCTTTGAAGCCTCATTGAAGGTGGGTTTTATAACTTGAACCCTTGAACTTTGTTATTGATTCCATATCATTATCAATTGTTGATTCCTTCTTCATTCCCGAAATTTGATTTGAATAATTGATGAAATCACCATGGAAATTACTGCAAGTTTCGTGGGCTTGTAGTTTGAAGATGATGATTTCATCACAAGCACACACCTCAATTAATATCCTTGGAAAATAGTTTCAAAAATTGAGACCAATCAGTTTCAATGAAATTGGCCAAACGGTTTCAACAAACTGTTTCAAACCAAACGGTTTCAAACCATTTGGAGTGGTTGACCGTTTGCAATAGTTGACCATTTGAGGAAATGCGCTGATGTATTTGGATATTGATCCAATGGTTTAAATTAGTTTGATCTTAATGGTTTCAATTGTGAATGATCCCTCAAATGCAAACCCTAGACGGGATTGAGTGTTGAATCCTTAAGTAATTGAATCAATTTTTGGGTTGACTAACCCAAACGGTCTCAAGACCATTTGGAGGTCACCCAAACGGTCTCAAGACTGTTTGGAGTTCAACCAAGACCGTTTGGAAGTCTATGGTTGAGTATGATTGGATGGTTGAAGATCCAGTGATATCAAATTGAAATACAATCAATATCTCAATCGATGATTGATTCAATGATGCAAACCCTAATTGATTTTCAAAAATTTCAATGATGGTTTGAGTCAAATGGTCTCAAGATCATTTGGAGGTCATCCAAATGACCTCAAGACCGTTTTATTTCAGGTCATGTCATGGTTTGATGATAATCCAATGATTTCAATTGAACTAGTTCCACAATGTCAACCATTAATGGTTCCTCGATTTCCAAACCCTAATTGATGGTTTCTTGATTATAAATCCTAGTTCAATTGGGTTCAAAACCCTAATTGAAGGTCCAATTGAAGGGTGATTCAATGGTTCAATTGAAGAATAAATTAGTGGTTCAATTGATAGATGGTTCCATGATTGAAATCTTGAATTGATAAATTGATGGAGGACCTTTTTGGTCCATTCAGTTTTGAGAGAGTTTGGACCAAATGGTCTTAAGACCCTTTGAGTCCAAACGGTCTCAAGACCGTTTGGGATTAAACGATCTCAAACCGTTTGGAGACCCAAGTGGTTTCAAGTGTAAATTGTCCATACGGTTTCATTATTGTTTTTCTTAAACAGTTTCAAACCATTCAAGGTCTGAGTGACGAAGACCGTTTGGGGTCTAAGTGACCAAGACTATTTGAGGTTCAAATTGGTCAAACCATTAGGAAACCTAATATGATTAAGGGTCAGTTAGCTACTTTATTGATAATGATGTAGACCAATGGTGATTATAATGGTTAACCCTAACTGTGTGTACTTGAATGAAGAGCTGACCTAGATCAATCTTGGAGTACTTAACATCCTAGAGAGGATGAGAGAAAGAAAGAGAGAGAGGAATTCTTATATATTTAAGCCCTAATTCTCTCTTTATGAATAAAATATGTAATTAGGGTTTGATCCATAATAATAAGATTATGAAACCCTAATTGAAAAGATTATTGAGCCCTGACCCTAATTTAGGGCAAAGCTAAGTGAAACCCTAATCTGGGTGATTATGTAACCCTAATTTGATGGGAATTGTACATCCTAACCCTAATTTGGGCAGTGGGGTTTGAGATACCCTACTTGGATGTGAATGGTAAACCCTAATCCCTAAAATAGGGTAAAGGTATATGAAACCCTGGTATAAGGTAATGCTATGTGAAGCCCTAACATTGGGGGATGTGATGTGAAACCCTAATATAGAAGGATGTTATGTGAAACTCTAATGTAGAGTGAGGTTATGTGAAACCTAAATATGGAAAGATGTTATGTGAACCCTAATTTATATAGATGAAAACCCCTATTCCTAATAATGGAATAGTAACTAATATATTGATAAGTGAAATACCTAAAGAGGTTGATAATGGATATCTTTATATTAATAGTTCCTAACTCTAAGATGAGTCCATATCATTGGCAATGGTTGTATATTCTAAATAAGTGACTTATGACCAATACATTACATGATAAATGTGATGAGTTGATGCATAAAGTATTAGGATGGGAAATACCCTAATACAAGCTAAGTGGATGAATTCAAGTAAGATAAAGGTGATGAGGGAAGTGATACATCAAGATATGATATATATCGCATCCAACACCTTAAGATTGATACACCTTGATGTATTTTAAATCCAATATACTTGGATGAGTAACACATGAAGTGTGTCATGTTAATTGTTACATTGAGATGTAATGCACTTTCATAAGTGAAGGCTACATGCCTTATGAAAAGGTTAAACCAAGTTAGTAAAGTGTGATGTAATCATAATCTGGTAAAAATGAGAGAGAAACTCATACTTTGTGCTGATAATTCATTTAAATGATGAATGATGAGAATAAATAAGCATGATTAAATGCTTATGTTATCAATGTTGGCTCTTAGTTGTGTGAAGCAAAGAAATAGGGCTTGATCATTAATAATATGATCTTGAGAGCCTAAATGGTTATTTATGGAAAACCCTAACGGAGGGTGATGATATGTAAGAGAAATCCTAACCCTAGATAAAGGAATGGTGATGCTACTCTTACATTGCATAAGTTTAAGTGATGTTATGTAAATGGTATAATTGGGATTGTATAATGATCATGCAGGTGATCATGTGATAATGAACATAGCCAGGTGTGAGCTATGATGTGTTAATTATTTAAATGCTTTATGGACCTTATGAGCCATTATATGTATTGTTGCTTATTAAGAGGTAACAAGAGACTAAATGGGCTTTGAGTGCCATGCGAGATGCTTGTGTAGCAAGTATCATGTTTACCTTGGTCATATGACCTGAAGGTATCTGTTACCTGATAAATAGTAACAAGTGTTCTTTGATGAATTGAGGGTTTGAATACCCATATTTGATAATCATGATGATGAGTTGTTAAGGGTTGAGAATGCCCATGAGGTGCCAAGGGATTAAGATCCCAATGTTCTATAAAGTTTTGAATATGTGGGGGTAAATGGGCAAATATATCCTTATGCTCCGTAGGGATGACTGTGTGTTATCACCTATGAACAACATAGGTTGTGTGCCATAACCCTGAAAAGAGTATGGCTATTGGCCATGACTCCACAAAATAATACCAGGCATTAGCTGTGTGATCTAAGCCTGAAGAGAGTATATGCTACAGCTATAACTCTAAAGCGAAGATGCAAATATACCATGTTACCTATTTGTAGTTTGACACATGATGTCTCTACTGTATAATCAGCTGTGTAGTGTATTTGCATAAGGGTGAAATACGAGAATCATTGGTTGATATTATCTTGCTTAGTATAGTGGATAAATGTTGTATATGTTCTTCATATTCCTTATTGAATAAGTATCATGTTGCTTTATCAAGTTATAGATGAAATGCTCTGAATAAGAATACTGCTCTAATCTATTTAGACGTTTACCTATCTGTTGTTGAATATATAATTTCCTCTACATAGTTTTATTTAATTAAACTGCAATAATGATGTTTCTGGCAGAGAGTTATATCTCTCGCTGGGGCAATTTACAATTGTCTCACCCCCGTGGGAACCACATTTTTAGGTGGATGGGGATGAGGAGATAGGAATCCTTCAGTAGGTGAAGGACAGTGACAGAAATGAATTCTCAGGTGGAGACACTGCCTGATATGTTTTGTATAGGTGTACATAGAGTCCTATGTGTCGTCTCTGTACTCTCAGGTCCTCGGAGTAATACTTAGTGCTTTTGAGATTTTGGCTTAGTGCCTTGAGATTTTATACTGCCTGTGTATAATTTAATAGGGCAGTTGATGCTTGTATTTCTCAGAAAAAGATGATACAGGACATGTACTTGTGAACTAGTATGTAATTAAATTACTTCGAGTCTTTACGAAAGAGTTTTCCTATATGTGGACCTCTCTGTAAAGTGGTTTTAATTTTTAGTGATTTTAGGCAATCTGACGCTTAGTGATTGCTTCTGCTTAGTTAATGACGTATGTTTTGAACGCTTCGCCACAGGTAGCTTCTCCTATCTACCCTTCTTTATTCCCTTATGAGGAGACTATAGAGCAGTGCAATATGGTAGGCAACTATGGGAACAAACAACTCTACAACCCATATTCCAACTCCTACAACCCAGGTTGGAGAGACCATTCAAATTTTTCTTATTGCAACAATACCACTCAAAATCTTCAACCGCCTCAAATTAATCAACCACAACCTATTGGGACTAGACCATCCACAAGAAACAATCCTCTAGGGTTCTATAACAAAAGTCAGAATTTCAACCAACTCTAGTCATTTTCAAAAATAAATATTGAGTCACTTCTAGAGAACTTTGTCTCATGTCAGATCAAGCAAAATGAAGAATTCCATCAACAAGGAAAACTAATGAAAGACACCATCCAGTAGATATCTGATAAAGTGGATGGCATAGCTATGCAGACAAAGATGTTAGAGAATCTTGTTTCTCAATAGGCCCTTACAAAGCAACCAATTTTTCCAGGATCTCTTCCAAGTCAGCCTAAATTGAACATGAAAGATAAAGGATGTTTGTTGCATCCAACTTCTTCTTTGGACCACACTAAGAAGAAAAAGAATGAAGAGTCTTACTCTAGAGTCAAAATGGAGGACCTTGTGGGAGTTGACCCCACATTTAGGATAGATTTCTTTACTTGCATTTGCTCAAGAGCTTTTCCTTTTCTAAAATAATTTTTTCATGAATGAATTTAATAATTTAGACCCTTATGAGCATATGTCATCATCATTGTTGGTGTTGAGAAAATAAAAACAAGTGTTGTATATATCCAAAGAAACACGGCGTGTCTCCACTCACAAAATTTTGATTCAAGCAAAATCTCCAGAACATGCAATGTGTCTATTTTAGGACACGACGTGTGCCATTCTAGAAATGGGCTTTTGAAAACTCACACGGCGTGCGGACATATATACACTACATGTCCATTAAGTCATTTGAATGTTGGTTATCTTCTAAAATCATACACCTCATGTCTTTGTTAAACACGGAGTGTCACCATCAACTTGGAAACATCAAGAGGTTCACTGGAAAATTAGATGACGTGTAAATTCAAACACGGCATGAGGAAACTTTTGGTGGAAACAAACACGTTGTGCATTTATTCCGACAGGGCGTGTCCTCATCAAAGCAAGGAAAAAATAAAAAACAATAATTGAGATGTACATATGAACACACGATGTTTGTGGGACATAACTTGGGGTTTTAACCCCAATCTCCATGTCACTACCCTCATTTCTTCTATTACTCATGTTGTGTGTGCCCCCACCATGTAGTTGTATCTGCAGCAACTGTCACCCTTAGTTTGAGCATCCATGATTGTCAGCGGAGATCCGCCTATTCCTCGACTCCAACTGCCGAAGCAACCCCCATATCCATCATCTCTGATTCATCTTCAACAACACGCCAACCAGGAGCAATGCAAGTCACCATTCTATGCCAACAGACATTGTCCTCACAAGGATTTATGGCCTCAACCGACACCAGCTCCATCGCCTCAAATCTTCCCAAGAATGTAGGTATTAGATCCATATCCAAGCAAGTAACTGTCGTTGTTCCACACCCCACTCTTTCAAGCACCCTCAATGATAAGATTCCACCCCCTCTTTCACTTAATCTAGGTCATCCTCAACCTCAATGTTACTGCCAGCACAAAACCCTTTATGTGATCAGAGCATTCACACCCTGACATCTCCTTTAACCTCGACCTAAAATTCATTTTCTCTCTAGAATACACGACATGTGAAACATAGTACATGTTGTGTCCTGTCGTTCAAAGTCATCTACCATCTACAGAGAAGACATGCCATGTCCCTACTTCGACACATCATGTGCCTTGTTCCAGCATCACAAAGTAAGACACCAATGGCATCAACTAAGCAAGACTCCAATTGTTGATGAGGGGAGAGCTCTTCCTCAGCCCCCATCTACATCATCACTACTCAATTCAGAGTCTCAAAGGTTGAAGATGCTAATTATAATGAAGTCTTAGGTCTACTGAAGGAGCTAGGTCTCAAGTACACTTGCTGCATAATGAGCAATACCTACCTTTGACTCACCTACAAATTTTTGACTACATTGAGAGCTGAGACTGACCCCAAAAAGCCTCATGAGCCATTTACTATATATCATATTCTTCCATCTTCTGGGTCATAACTATAAGTTAACCTTTAAACAATTTTATGAGGCATTTTAATGCCACTATGATGGTGGTTTATCCTATCCATAGCAGTTTGAAAGTGATGCCTTCTAGGGGGAAATAACATATGAGGATATCCATGAGGCAAATAAGTTCCTAGGGAAGCACACATTCATAACCTCATCTTTCGCTGTGTCCATTGCCTTCTTGGCACAGGGGTATTTGCAAGAAAGGAACCCAAGGGAGTGTGTGGAAAGATAGACCTTTTCTTTTTATGGGCAATGGTAAATAATTTGAAAATCAATGCAGGGTACTTCATCCTCACCAGGTTATTTGAGGTCAAGAAGAAGACCTTAGGAGATATCATGATTGGAGGTTTGATCACCCTCATTTCCTGCAAAGTCTGTGCTAATTTTATAGTTCTGGACCTAGAAAGAACATAGTTGACACACAATTTCTTGTTTCTTCTGGTTTACTTGTTTGGGTTCACAATGATGATTCCAAATTCATACAGTTCTTTGATGATGACAAATTCATTGAACTGCCTACCTTGGCGATCATACCTTTTATAAATAAGGAAAACTAGAAGTTTGATCTCTCTGATTCTGATTGGGATGAGGATGCATCTGTTGTAGCTACTACAGCACCACCAAACCCCTCCACCGGTACACAGACAAAGTATAGTTGGGCCATGCCCGATGTGCATCACCTATATGGCTACGTCTATCAAAGATTTGATCAGCAGGATAGCCATCTAGATCTAATGAGCCACCATTATTCTATCATGCATGGTATGATACAAAGGATGGACATGTAGCATATTTCCCAAGGCCACTACACCATGCCACCGCCACCGCCTCCACCTCAGCCAGAGCTGACCCCTGTAGACATTCCCACTAATAATGATCTTCTGTACCAATATTTCCCTACTGGTCATGAGGGCGCCGACCCTTCTTGATTCTCCGTGGTAGGTACCAGGTTGTTATCAACTCGAGTTTGATTGATGTAGTGAGGACACTACTAATTTCAAGATTAGGGAGGTGCAACAAGCCCATAATAAAGTTGTAGTTGTTGTTTTTTCATTATGTTTCTTGATTTTTTGTAGTTTCTATTCCTATTTGTGGAAATCTAGTATGATCTAAGGCATTTTTCTTGTATTTAGTTTGAAATCCCTTCTTTGCTTGAACTATTTGTCCCACCTTGTATTGAAACATAATTTGAAGGAAGAAAATCAAATCATGCATCATTTAAATGGAATATTTTACCAACAACCCATGTTTCTTTTTGATTTATTGCTCATATCCGCATTTTCACCTACCACACTATTGCCTACATAATACATGTAACAACAAAATTATTCTTAGACTAATCAACTTCACAGTCTTATTTAGCATTTTAGATGACTTTATCAAATTTGTAGTGTGTTTCCAACCAAACTCTCAATGAAAATTCTTAATAAAAGACTAAGATCCTATTGAATAAACAATCTAGGCATCTATACCATGTTTTGGAAAAAAATTAGTGTAAGGCCCCATGGTTCTAAAATAGAACCTGACTCATTCTTGATCATAATGGGATAATTCTCATTTTCACCCCTATAAAAGATGGCTAAACTGCCCACGTAGCATGCTAGCCTAGTGTAAGTCTGATCTGACTATGATGATTAGGTGTTGCATCTTAAAAGAGGGTAAATAGCCCCAACCGACATTCCACGTGTGCATAAGCCTACATTTTCTACTGAGTGTCAAAACCCATGCTTCATTTGTTACCCAAAAGTCAAAGAAATTGTTGTTGTATCTTTTCATTGATTTGGATTTCATCTTTTACATCTTCCATAATTGAGAGATTTAGGTTTCATATTCACTACTCTTTTGGTCTTCTTACCTAAATTCTATCTAATGTTGTTTTGTTGATTCTTCCATTTAGACTTTTGCAATTTGCTTAACTAAAACTTTCAATATTGATGGTTTAAATTGACCTTATGGCTACTTGCAATAAATTTTATCTATGGTTGAATTGGATTGAAACAAAGTTTTCCATTTCATTTATATGATTAATGAGCTTGACAATTTCTTCATTTGTGTTTCCATGTCCTTTTTTCTTGAGAACAAATAATAGTTCAAGTTTAGGAGGATTTTATGTGCACATTTTATATAGATTTTCACCTATTTTTTACACACTTTCAATCCATTTTGCACCTCATTTTGCCTTTAATCATACTTGATTTATCACCTTTTTAGCTATTTTACTAGCTCCATGTTTGTGTTCATAGGTACATGATTTTAACAAAGAATTGGGATCAATCCAATCCAAATTCGACCTTAGTTGGACTCCCGAAGAGTTTGCATACTTGGCAAAGTTGATCTTGAAGAATTTGAAGAGAACATAGTGTGTGTATGCTTATTTATGCGATCGGGAGGATGTATGGAGGAGTATGGAGTAATTCTCTTGGAAATGAATCCTTGACCATGGGAGTGGCTAGGATACTTTGAGGATCCGAGGTTGCAGTTTAAATCCAAACATAAGTATGGGAGTGCTATGTAAATATGAGAATTTTCTCTTATGAGGTTTGAGATGATGGCAACCTCCTTTGTAAGTTAATTAACATGTTAATTTCATAGTTACATGTGAGTAATGGAGTGGAAGTGAAAACATATGACCAAGATCTCATAAAATCTGATCTAAATCCTCTTAGTTTAGAATCTAATCTAAATCCTCTTAGTTTAGTTCCTTTTTTTATTGCAAGTTAGTAATTCATAATCCAACTCAACTAATGCAAACCAATCTAGACTTTTGAACCTTAACACACTTGTTCCTAACTATGCCTTGCTCCCTTGGATGATCTCATTTACTACAAGAACTTGTATACTTGTGAGGTGGTGCTCGAGTTTATAAATATTAAAACATGCACATTTAAGCTAACAACTATATAATGTTTTATAATTTACTATTAATTTTTTCCTAGTTTAATAAAATTGACTTATATAAAAACCTCTAGGTGTTAAATAAATCAAATTAAAAGATGGGAAAGAAACACCTTGACAACCATATATGAGAGTGATGATCCAATAAAGCCCACATCACAGACTCTCCAAGGACATTTTCCAAGTTTGATCTATTGTCTTATGATCTCTAGAATCAACTCTAGGATACCTTATACCATTTTGTATTTCTCTATATGGTGAGACCATTTTGCATCCTTTTGTCATTATATTTTTATGTACTTTTTTATTACTTAAGGAGGGATGACTATAAAAAACTAGGTATTATTTTGAAGTTTGATGCATCATAGCTAAGACTATGTTTTAATGCATTTTTGGTGTATTGAGATTTTTGTATAAAATAGCAATTAAAAATGTATTTTGTAACTAAGAGGTCACATACTTTAAAAGTCACCTGATTATGATGAAAGTTGTAGAGTTCTCAAATTGAAACCCTTGCCTTCGTTTCTTCCTACTCAAGCATTCGTCCTCACTTGTGCCTATAGGGTTTTTTACATGCCCACATAATCTTACCATCATTTGTAATGGTATTGGCTCTAAATACAGTTTTATTTTTAATGTATGCATCTAGACAACCCTTAAAGTAAACAAAAAATTAGATAAACAAAATATGATTATTGTTTTAATAGATTTTTCTATAGAGTCGATCCCTAAATCCCCTAACATTTCTAACAGTTGCATGGAACTCCCTTTTTTTACCAAAATTCCATACTCCCCTACCATTGTCTTATATCTCCATCAATGTCAGGCCTCCGATTTTCTTCTTCATTTTTATACAATGTACATTGTAAAACAAAAAATGTGACTTTAGTGGAAGGGTAACATGTAGTTGGCTTCAACTAGCTTTGAGGAAGATAAAGATGGAAATGTGGAAGACTAAGATTGGAAGGGTAACATGTAGTTGGCTTGCTTAAGTGTGCTATAAGTGTCAATAAGACACTCCTATATATAGGAAACACTTAGGAATAGTTAAAATAGTTGTTGGGATTGTCTAGAATGAGTTTAGTGGAAAACTAGCCATTATATGATACCTAGTAGGATTAAAATAGCTAATTGCACACTTGTTGGTTTTTACTACAGAACTAACTTTAATCGAAAAGAAGTTTGACCGAGTGGCATATTGATAAAAAAATAGGTTAGACTAAAAATCTACTGATACCTCCTTTAATCTAACAGTAATGTTTTGGTTAATCTAAAGTTGGATCGAGATGTATTTTAGTCAAAAAGAAGTTCGACTAGAAAACACCTTGTCCAAACAAGTCCTAAATTTTGGAAAATGTCTCAAATGAATATCACAAAAATATCCTATCCTAGAGGGTGTATACAAGTCTAAAACTATGTTTAGGATGGCTTTGAGCCGATCATCACTTGTTCTTATATAATTCCTATCAAGTTGCACAATTTGCACATGTACAAAGCATCATCTAGGTAGCAATTGATGTACAAGTATCCAAACACACATATGATTTCACACTCTTTGATATTGGATCTTGTCTACATTCATTGATCATTAGAAATACTTAATGCATACATTATTAGCACATGTGGGATATATTTTCATCATCAAAACTAGAGTATGGCATATATAAAATTCTAATATGAGCTTAACATAAGTCATGAAGAAACTAACAGTGGGGGGCTTCTAGAGTTTCAAAAAGGTGAGTATTTGGAGTTAGGGCTAGAAAAATCAGATATAATGTAATACACCCGATCCAAACCTGAATTGTTCAAGCGGGTTAGGGTCTAAGGTTTTTTGACTTGGCATAAATTTGACATGAATTCAAATAACCCAAAATTATTTCAGGGTCATGTCTAGGTGTTTTGACTTTAGACCCAAATTGACCTTGACCAGAAATACAAAATAGTATATTCAAATGATATTAAAAATATTAAATTTTAACCCACTCAATGGCCTAATTAAATTACTAATACATCCCTTGTTATATTTACTTGTGACATTTGTACATAGTTTTGTATTATTTTATATTATGTTTGAATTCATTCTTTTCATTAGATAAACTAGGTTCATGCATTGCATAAATTGGAGAATGTTGGATCACTTTGAATAACATAAACATGTGTGTTGCATACTTGTATACCTAAAGGAAAAAAATGTAAAGATTAAAGTTGATAGATAATTATATTATGACGAAGATAGGTAGAAAGAAAAATACACATTGAGACTTTATATTTATTATTATTGTACCAAACATTGTCAAAAAATAAGATCACTAATAGAGAATAAATAGATAAAAGTAATAAAAACTTTTTTGGTGTCAGCAACATCACTACATGGATCCTTCTTAGTGTCGCATTAGAGGGATCACATGTTGCACCCCTCCAATTTTGGTCACAACACACTCTCAAATCTAACACTTGCAAAATGATTGCACGACGGTGACGATTGGTTGGAATAAACCATCATTGTGGTAGTATACACAATGTTATCATAGCATACAAGGCATATTAGTAACTAAAAAATAAGACATAAGCCATATTTACCATGTCCTTTCATATATAGTAGGGCCAATCCACGATCTGAAAAAGTAATGGCAAAATTATATTCAACACCTCATACAACCTTTCATATAGCCTTATTAGAATATGTAAAGACCATTTCATAATTGAAAAAAAAAAACCATCCGAACCCGTAAGTGCTCTTTCACAGATACTTATTAGAATATACTACTTATTTATATGTAAAAACATGAAAGGATTTTCTTATAATACTTCCTACACTCATTCCTATGTGATATATATTAGAATACAATGACTACTTTGTAATTTCAAAAAACAGAGGAACGAATTGTAGGACAAACATGCTTTCAATATATACTAGACTACAAAGACTATTTTATAACTTAGAAAAATAGAGAAAAATGTATAAAAATTCTAAGTGCATATTTTATATGTTATATATATATATAAATGATCTATTGTATTAATATATTTTTATAAATTTTTGTATAAAATTTATGTACAAATTATATTATTTTTCATATGTGTTTTTAGTATATTTTAGGTTTTTTCATATGAAATTATTTATTATACTTTATCCCATATGGCATTCTTTCTTTTAACTCCACTCCTTCCATTGCCTCTCTAATATCCCTATATTTCTTTTCATTCATTCTTCATGCATTTGGAAGTACCAAAGATGTTGATTTTTCATAGGGTATGTTTTCCTACCAAACAAAAATTTTGTACGGACCTCAATTGACATTAACCTTGCCTAGTTTGTGAGGTGCGGTGTTTCCATCAAGCACTGAGCATAGGATCTTGATATTCTATCATGTATTTCATAATGTGGAATTAGACAAGACACATGATATTTTATTGATTCTCTAGACCTCCCATCCAATTATGATTTCTCATACACAAAGGGGTAAATAACATTCATTTTGACTACTCAAACTAGAAGTACCAAAGTCATCAAGTAGCGCCTTTTGAATCAAATAGACAAACCCCTCACAAAAGGTGAACTTCCATCATTGAAAGAAAATAGAACCCATGATCGTTTTATGCCGATAAGAGGAAGGGATTTGTCTGAGGCTTCTAATGGGGAGAAGTGCCCATCTATTTCGTTGTGTTTGGAGTTCTTGCATGGTAAAGTAGCAAGGTATTACCTTGAGGAAGGATATATATGGTCCCCACCAGAGTGCAACATGAAGACCTTTAGGGTATGCTTCTCTTTGTACTTGTATAGTATCCACACTTTCATGAGACTAGAAATTACTTCAAACTTCTTCTTCATCTTGGTATCTAGATGATGAGAGAGTTAGTAGAGACACAGAGAAGGCAGCCAAGGCTTTTGACATCATTGAGAAGACATTTCCAAGTTTGGGTCTTGAATTGAATATTCATAAAAATGAGCTAATTTGGCCTACATGCAATGGTAGGAAGCATCACAAGGGAATGTTACATGTGGATATTGGTAGATTGTAGTTGGGAGTAAAGTTACTTAGAGGAACTATTAGTAGGGACAAAGGTTTTTTTGAAGGGTGGCCATGAGAAGACATTTCAAGGATGTTGAGTTGAAGTATCTTCTTTCATAATTGCACGATCCACATAATAAGCTTCGTTTTCTCGGCTCGAGTAAGGTAATTGCCAAACTATTGTTCAACCTTAAGGCATGTCAACATGTACACATGGAGGAGGCAACAACATGGTTTGGTAGAGTCTTACTAAGCTTATTGAGGATATTTTGATTTGCAAAGTTCCTTATTTTGGGGACTTTCAATGGAGGGTGGCTTCCTTATGAGATAACTTGATTTTGTGATTTGCAGAGGTCCTTACTCGATAGGTTGAGGTTGTAATCGATAGTAGAAGCTTCTTTGTATGATTTTGTGGCCTCTAGGGCCCAAAATTGAGTGGTTCATAATCATATCCTGTGAGGCAATGAGATTTGAAGTATGGACTCTGATTTTGATGGTGCTTTGGATTGTCTTATATCAACATTCCAACATGACCTTTTATAATACCCACCCCACAAAGTCCAACATGATTTGGTGAATGTCCTTATTAGTAAAATATTGAATACATGGAAGTTAAGTTTGACATGAATATTAGATTGAAAATAGTTTTTGAGTGTTTATGAGCTAATCATGCTTATGATTTTCTTATTAATATTCCCATTGATAGATTGGACCTACATATGTCAGCATTGGAATATCACACTATCCCCAAGCATCCTCATATGAATCGTTTGTTTCCAGTTGTTGAGTTATGTCAAACTTGTCATAAGGTGTGCTTGGATAATTTTGGAGAGTATATGGTTCATGATAGGGAGCTACATAGTTGCAAGTCTAGGAAGGATATCTTGTCGAAGATGTTTTTTATGATGTATTTATACATGTGTGAGTTAGCTTCTAAGAAAGAGGTACTTGTTAATTTTTTGACTGATCCACAGAAGGATGTGTGACACTTAGGTAGGCTAATGTCTTGATTTTTGGTTGGGCTGGAGGGAAACATGCATGTATGGATCTGATAATGCTCTGCATTGATAGGTTTAGGGGTGGGGCCTTTTACTGTGGGATAAACTATCCCCAAATTTGCTTCATATAAAATGGTAAAGCATGTACTGAAGAGGTACAAGAAGTTATCCATAGTAATGTTATGACCCCTAGGTTTATGGATGTAAGGTTTTAAAGGATTGATTTTTCTTTCTAGAAAATATTAGTGTTACAACTAGTTTTTCGCTAACTTCCATCCCTATGTAATTCTTTTTAGAAATATAAAAGTGTAACATCCCAAGTTTCATAGCTAATTTAAACCTTTAATGTGGTTTTCCTAATAAGAGTCCACTAAGGGACCGAATAAACCTAACCATAATTTAATATGTAAGGAGTTCATAAGAGATATCTTAGATGTCAATTGCCTCACCAATACCCACATAATGACTTAAATGGGTACAAGTGATAAGTGGGGGTGTATGAATACAAATGAGTGTTTCATATGGGAAATGATGTAAATAGTAGAAATGTATGATAGTTTGAGATACTAAATAAATTTCTAAAAGATTTCATCTATATTTTATAGTTAATTGTAATGGGTAATAATTTAAAATATTGAGGATAATTAAGTATGGACAAATTTGATGATATCCCAAAATATAGAGGTATAATTGATCTCAAACTTGGAATCTTATCATATTAATATAATTTAGGCTTAACTATAAAATTTGTAAAATACATTGTCATTCTACAATTTATCAGAGATTTTTGAAATTTAAATATCAATAATTGTTTAGAGGTTTATGATGCTCAAATAAAGAATTTAAAATAATGATGATGATCAAGGCACACTAATTTTGGTTATTTTGGATAACCATAACTATCCGAATTAATTTTGAAAGAAAGGGAATTATTTAACCCTAATTTACATAGATATGCAATTAATACAATCAATTTATCTAAATACACCTAAGTCCATCTTGATAATGCCATGTTCTAGTTGTCATGTGATCTTCTTGAAATTTCCCTATACTTGTGCTTTTGATAGTCGTTGTATGTGAATATGAGCAATATCCCCTCGTCTGCTACCTCTCGCATGAAGCGAGTCACGGATAGCCAAAATTGTACCCTCTGTGAAACTTGATCCGTTCTGAAATCCTCACAATAATGCACAATACCGTGAAAGGCTAGAGTTCTATAAGATTCACGAGATATGTTTGTACCTATTAAGACCTTATATGAACCCTATGACTTAGTAAAGAAAGAACTCACATGATTTTCCTCAACTCCGTCTTCAATCTCCCACCACACCACTTGTGGGCACCACCTCTGAGCACCTTAGACCAATCACCTAGTCTATAACCATCCCTTTCACATAACCTTTGACACTTAGAGAGTGACCTGAAGCAGTGGGACTCCCTATTAATGAGCTTGCAGAGGTGCTCATAGTCGATGATCTGGAGACAAGGAACAGTTCACCATCAAACACCACCGCCTACATAATCATGATGAAAAGGCTTTCAAGGACCATCTCAAGCTTCCCCAGTTCCTATTCAACTGACTCTTGAGGTTAGCTATTAGAACGCACCCCTTCCCTATTGTCATTCTATACTGTGTAGTCTTGAGAAAAGCTGAATCTTCCTAGCTCGATTTTGATCATGTGACATGTTTGCCGTTTGCAGTTTGGTGTGGATTTTGTGTCTGGTTAGTTTAGATGCACTCAAGTCCTTCACTTCATTCTCTTCCTATTTCATCTTCCTATCCTCTAATTCTGGAGGCTCCTCCCTTAGGTGTCTACCGTAGTGGTCACCTTTAGACCTCGCGTAAAAGCTTATCATGTTTGGTGTTGTATGAAGTATTTGATCCTTGTCTTAGTTCTTGCCAAGTGCATTTTTGCTTCAAGATCGCAGTTGAGGACTCTCCTGTTCGAAGTCATCTTCTTCCTCATCACCATAGATACAATGTTCTCATCAGAGGAGAAGCAAAGGGAAGTGAAGAGTACTAGGAGGCCCATGTTCCATGTATAATTTTTGTCAAAGTATCAAGGGTGTTCTAGGGTTTTCAGCTTTTATTTCATTGATCAGCCACACGTGATTTATGTATCACATTGACTAAGTCACCACTATTGCATCAATAAGAGGAAAATAAAGATAAGGGCTCTTCTATCTTTTCATTTTTGGTTTTATTCAATCTTAGAATTTGTCAAATGCTTTTATCTTGTTCAAGATTGGTCAAAACTTTAATAATTCAAATATTTTGATTGATTTAACCTATGGAGGCAAGTCATATATGAAAGTTTATTAGTTTTTTTAGATCTAGATGATGAACTAGGATTTAGGGCCTGTTTTGACTCTGAGTTTCCATGTTTTAGCCATAAACCATGAAACCCTAGAAACTACAATGAGTATAGTTATTAATGAAGAATTATTGAATGAACAAGGTAATAAGGGTTCATCAACCCATAAAATAGGATTAGGATTCTTCAATCTAAGCAAGTAACTTAGATTTTCTCCAAAATAGGTAATTACTTCATGCCCATGAGTAGTCATACTTATGAAGCCCAATATTTCTACATGTTTCTCACATAAGACATTATGATTTATGTGTTCTAAAGTTCAAAGATTTTAAGTAAGATATGCAAATAAAGTTTCCATACCTTAATGATTGTGTCCTAACACATACCCTATATATTAAGTAGAGATATGTTATCTAGATTCCTCATAATGATTAGGATCCATAAACCAAGTGTTCATGAGAAAATTAGAGGATCATATTCCTATAGGATTTCATAGTAATAATTCATACTAATGAATAAGACTACAAGATAAGATATGTAGGCAATATAGTCATACTTGATAATGTGGGCTAATGTTCTATTTAAAATTTCAAGTAGACATGTGATATTAAGATTTCTTAGATAGATTAAGATCTAAGAACTAAGTGTGGTTTAGTTTATTTAGATGATTAAGATCTAAGAATTTAGTACATGATAAGATATAAGAGTAGAATGCATTAATTTATAATTAAGTTTGGAAGGTAAGATTTTTTAAAGATTCATGTTTTAAGATTTAATCACATGAATGCATTAAGATTCATTTTAAGATCAGATTGAGTGAGACTTTAAAGAGTTTGAGTCATCTTGTTAGAAGTCATATTTTGGATAATTAATATACTTAGTATTTCTAAATTTAGATCAGGTCATTTCCCTAAGCCTTTAGACTTAGATGTTATACATCTAATATTAGAATTTAATTAAGTCATTAGGAAAATCAAAACTTCAGATTAAGATTTATCTCAACAACAACAATATCAGATTTCAAATTTAAAGTTAGATTTAGTTTTGAGTTAAAGAAGAGATACACAGTTAGAGATAATAGGTTAAGATTCAGCGATAAGAAATTTAGAACATATCTAGAGATAAAAGATTAAGATTTAGAGAAACAAAATTAAGAACAAAGATAGAATATGACATCTAAAGATGAACTATGTACATTATAAGACAAGTCCTCACCAGAGGTCCTGATACATTTTAGAGGGCACATTGTGCCATACACTGAGAATGTAATAGAGGACACATTGTGTCAAAAGAGGGTGTGTTTCACCATAGATGACACTTTGGTATCACAAAAGGAACATTGTGCCAACATAGGTTGTGTTGCACCATAGAGGACACTTCGATGTCAACAGATGGTACTTTGTGCCAACAGAGGATGTGTTGCCCCGTAGTGAACACTTCACTGTCACAGAGGAGGACTTATCGTATAATAGTGTCCACAATGAGTTAAAAGTTGTAAATAAAAGATATGTCAATTCAAGGCATGTACCAAATCTCATTTATGAGTATGATGAAATAAATTTATGTAACAAAGACATGACTCATTCCCTTTGTGCAAGTCGTGTGGCCCACGTACCAGAGTGCAGGCCGATTCAAATACCTAACCCAGACCCAGAGTGTAGGTTATGTGACCCATGCACCTTAGTGCAGGTTATGAGACCCATGTGCCAGTTTATAGATCTCCAACGAATGATAAAGTAAAAAGAAAAGAAATAAGAAAGAAGAGATAATTATATTTCAGATTTTATACATAGTTTAATGTTAGTTTCATGCTTATAATGTTCAAGAATATTGTTGTGGCATCTTATATATACAATAATGTATATACTAGAGTACTCATGCCACTTATGCTAACAACCATTTTTCCAATGCATGGTTGGGGATGATATGTTCCCAGTTGAGAGCAAGAGCAGAGTAAATCCCAAAGACTTAAGCACAAGGAGAGAAGGAATCAATCTGGTGGGGTGCCAACTATAAGATGATCGTCAAGTTTATAGACTCAACTATATGTTTTAATGTTTAGAACTTTAAAGTAGAGACTTAAGATGTTAAATGAGTTTTCCATGTAATAATTCTTATGTTCCTTTTGTAAGAAAAATCATGAGAATATTTTAATATTTTAGTTTGTGTGATTTATTATATTGTTGTTATGAATGCTAGTTTTATGTAATACCTCCTTAAGTGCACGAGTTATGGATAACTCGATGTTGCTTACTCAATGTGCATGTGTGTACATAGGGAGGGTGTTACAATATGGTATCATAGCAACATTATAGTTGGCCACCAGATAAATTCTCATGTTCTTATGTTAGATTTACCCCATGAAAAACCAAGTAATAGTAGACTATAGAGTTAGAAAAATTACCACTATCCCAAATGTAGAAGGAATAAGTGAAAGGTATTAGAAATCAAAGTAGAGATCTAGTGAGTAAATAGAAGTATAGATGAGGATTAGGGTTATTTGACTAGATGTTTTAGACTTTTGTGTTAACTCTATAATTGCATATATCATGCTCTCTCTCTTTTTCCTACATGTTTGTGGTATGGGACACAAGATTATGGGGTTTTGTAGAGAGAATGTTATGCACATCATGCTTGTTTTTCCCTTTTTAGTGTGTGTTGTATGGAACATGTGCACGAGGTAGGTGCTAAGATATGTATGATAAAACATGTCACCTCTAAACATATGACCCACCAACATGTATTTGAAGGCGACAAAGAAAACAAGAGTTCACATTAAAAGTTTGAAACATTTAGTCACCTAAAATGTTTAGATATTTGGTAAGACCAAGAATGCATATAAAGGGTATATATATTAACATTGAAAACATTGTTGATCTTTAAGTGAAGATAACCCTAATCTAGCCCCAGAAAAGAGGCAAGCTATAGTCTTTGCCATGGTGGATGGTGAGGGTATAATTCACATTTCAAGATTCAGTAGCTAGTATGCGCACATATTTGCCTAACAATGATAACCATAAGAAATACACACCACAATTATGCTAATGAACCATTAAGAAAATATTAAAAATCTAGTGTGCATAGAACATGTGGAACCCTAAGGTGGGTAGACTAATAAAATTTTGAGGGAAAAATTTACTTAAGGTGGGTAGAATTTTAACATTCCAAATTTCATAGCTAATTTAAAACTTTAGTGTGGTTTTCCTAATAGGAGTCCACTAAGGGACAGAATAAACCTAACCATGGTTTAATATGTAAGGAGTCCATAAGAGATATATTAGATGTCATTTGGCTCACCAGTCACCAATACACACAAAATGTCTTAAATGTATACAATTGGTAAGTTGGGGTGTATGAATACAAATGAGTGTTTCATATGGGCAATGATGTATCTAATAGAAATTGTATGATACTTTGAGACATTAAATCAATTCTAAAGGTTTTTAGGTATATTTTATAGTTAATTGTAATGGAGAATAATTTAGAATATTGAGGATAATTAAGTATGCATGTATTTGATGGTATCCCAGATATATAGGTATATTTGATCACAAACTTGGAATATTATCATATGATTAGAATTTAGGCTTAACTGCAAAATTTAAAAAATAAATTGTCATTATACAATTTATTTGAGACTTTTGAAGTTTAAATAAGAATATTAGTTTGAGGTTTCTAATGCTCAAATCAAGAATTTAAAATAATGATGATGATCAAAGCACAATAATAAGTATGTGGTTAAATTTTGGCATGATTTGGATAAACATATCCATGCTAGTTAATTTTGAAGGAAATGAATTATTCAACCCTAATTTACCTAGTTGTGCATTAATACCTTCAATTTATCTAAATGCACCAAAGTCAATCTTTATAATTCCATGTTAGGGTTATCACACGATCTTCTTGTGGTTTCCGTGTACGCGGGCTTTTGATATCCACCAGATGTGAATATGAGGGATATCCCCTCATCCACTACCTTTTGCATGAAGCGAGTCACGGATAACAGAAACCCAACTCTCTATAAATTTAAATCCCCTCTTAAATGCTCTTGATAATGCACATTACCATGAAAGGTGAGAGTTCTACGAGATTCAGGAGTAAGGTTTGTACCTATTAAGGGGTCTAAATCTTCTGTACACAAACTCTATCCCAACCTCTATCCCACAACACCTGGTCTCTTGACTTGTGGGCCCAATGACAAAATGTACAGCCTAGATGTCCCCAGCACAATGTCTCGGGCATAGAGGATTCCCCTATTAAGTCCTTATATGAACCTTAGGATTTACTGAAGAAAGAACCCACATATTTTTCCTCGACTCCAACTTCAACCTCCCACCACACCACTTGTTGGCACCACCTTCTAACACCTCAAACCAAGACCAATCACCTGGGCTAGAACCACCTCTGGACACATCTACATAACCTTTGACACTTAGAGAGTGGCCTGAAGAAGGGAGACTCCCCATAAATGAGCTCTTAGAGGTGCTCGCCATCGATGATATGGAAACAAGGACCCATTCATAAACGAACACGACCAACCTACAAAATCATGATGAAAGGCTTTCGAGGACCATCTCAAACTTCCCCATATCCTATTTTAGTGACTCCTGAAGTCAGTTATCAGAACTCACCCCTCCCCTCTTGTTTTTCTGTACCATGTAGTCTCTAAAAAACCTGAAGCTTCCTAGCCTGACTTCAATCATGTGACCTGCTTGTCATTTTTGGTTTGGTGTGGATTTTGTGTCTGGTTGGTTCAGATGGGCACCAGTCCCTCGCTTCCTACTCTCCTTGCTTCATCTTCTCATCCTCTGATTATGGTGGCTCCTCCCTTAGGTATCTGTCGAAGTAGCCACCTTTTGACCTCGCAAAAGAGTTCATCAAGTTCAATTTTGTCTAACGTATTTGATCCCTACCTTAGTTCTTGTCGAGTGAATTTTTGCTTCAAGATTGTAGTTAAGGACTATCATGTTTGAAGTCATCCATTTTCCCTTCATCATAGATATGTTGTTCTCATCAGAAGAGAACGAGAGAGAAGTGAAGAGTATCAGGAGGCCCATGTTCCAGGTATAATTTTTTTCACAATATAAAATGTTATAGTTTTTTCAGCTTTGATTTCATTGATCAGTCACGTATTGATTTAAGTGTCAATTTGACAAAGTTACCCCTGTTGCATCTATAAGAAGAAAATAATTATGGGGGCTATTCTGTCTTTTCATTTTCAATTTTATCCAATATTAGAAATCGTCGAATGCTTTTATCTTGCTCCTGAGTGGTCAAAATTTAATAATTCTTATCTTTTGATTGGTTCATCCTATGGAGGCACGTCATATGTGAAAATTGATCGATTTTTTTGAGATCTAGATGATGAACTAGGATCAGAGCATGTTCTAACTCTAACTTTCCATGTTTTATCCAAAAACCATGAAACCTTAGAAACTACAATGAGTATAGTTATTAATGAAGGATTATTGAATGAATAGGGCACTCAGGATCCACCAGCCCTAAGAATGTGATTAGGATTCTTCAATCAAACAAAAGTAACATGGATTTTATCTAAAATAGGTAAGTGGTTAATACCCATGAGCATTCATACTTACTGAGCCTAATATTTTTACATGCTTCCCATATAATACATTATGATTTATATGTTCTAATGTTCAAAGATTTTATGTAAGATATGTAATTAAAGTTTCCATACCTTCGGGACCAAAAAAAAAGTTTCCATACCTTTATGATTGTGTCCTAACACATAACCTATATCTCAAGTAGAGATATGTTATCAAGATTCCTCAGCACGATTAGTCCGTAAACCATGTGTTCATGAGAACATTAAAGAATCATATTACTATAAGATTTATCAGTAATAATTCATAGTAATGAGTAAGACTATAAGATAAGATATGTAGGTAATATAGTCATACTTGATAATGTGGTATAATGCTCTATTTGAAATTTCAAGTAGAATGTCATATTAAAATTTCTTAGATAGATTAAGATCTAAGAACTAAGTGTAACATCCCAGGATTTGAGGCTTCGAATAACATGATCTTAAAAGGAATGATTGGACTACCCATATCACCAAGGTGCACCTCCTTTTCAGGGAGCCCATCTCTAAAGAACTCCATAGCTAAGTGTGCTCAACTTGGAGTAGTACTAGGATGGGTGACCAGTCGGGAAGTTGATCCTAGCTTGCGCGTCAGTGTGGACAAAGTGTGCAGTTAAGGCTAGTGGTGGTCTGTGGGGCCAGTCGTCATTCCTGAAACTCTACTAGAGCCTTGGGCAGTGGGCCCAGGCGTTACAAATGGTATCAGAGCCAATTCCCCTCCAGTAGGTGGGGCCCACATGGGCATGGCATGCCAGTCTTGAGCCGTGCGGTCCAGGCATGTAGGAAAGGGCTGTCCATGGTTGATGTAGCCACCCTTGCACTGGTATTCCGTGATCGGGAGCTGGGTGTCTATGGGCCATTGTGGGTCTGCACTGAAATGGGGAAGAGATTATGAGGCCTTATATTTGAGCCTTGACGAGGATGTCAAGAGTCTAAGTGGGGGAGATTGTAACATCCCAGGATTTGAGGCCTCAGATAACATGATCTTAAAAGGAATGATTGGACTACCCATATCACCAAGGTGCACCTCCTTTTCCGGGAGCCCATCTCTAAAGAACTCCATTGTTAAGCGTGCTCAGCTTGGAGTAGTACTAGGATGGGTGACCAGTTAGGAAGTTGATCCTGGCTTGCGCGTCAGTGTGGATAAAGTGCGCAGTTAAGGCTAGTGGTGGTCTGTGGGGCCAGTCGTCATTCCTGAAACTCTACTAGAGCCTTGGGCAGTGGGCCCAGGCGTTACAAATGGTAACATCCCATGATTTGAGGCCTCGGATAACATGATATTAAAAGGAATGATTGGACTACCCATATCACCAAGGTGCACCTCCTTTTCCGGGAGCCCATCTCTAAAGAACTCCATAGTTAAGCGTACTCAGCTTGGAGTAGTACTAGGATGGGTGACCAGTCGGGAAGTTGATCCTGGCTTGCGCGTCAGTGTGGACAAAGTGCGCAGTTAAGGCTAGTGGTGGTCTGTGGGGCTAGGCGTCATTCCTGAAACTCTACTAGAGGCTTAGGCAGTGGGCCCCGGACGTTACAAATGGTATCAGAGCCATAACCTCTCCAGTAGGTGGGGCCCGCATGGGCATGTGGCATGCCAGTCTTGAGCCGTGCGGTCCAAACATGTAGGAAAGGGCTTTCCATGGTTGACGTAGCCACCCTTGCGCTGGTATTCCGTGATCGGGAGCTGGGTGTCCATGGGCCATTGTAGGTCTGCACCGAAATGTGGTCTGATTATGAGGCCATATAGTTGAGCCTTGACGAGGACGTCAAGAGTCTAAGTGGGGGAGATTGTAACATCCCAGGATTTGAGGCTTTGGGTAACATGATCTTAAAAGGAATGATTGGACTACCCATATCACCAAGGTGCACCTCCTTTTCCGGGAGCCCATCACTAAAGAACTCCATAGTTAAGCGTGCTCAGCTTGGAGTAGTACTAGGATGGGTGACCAGTCGAGAAGTTGACCCCGGCTTGCGCATAAGTGTGAATAAAGTGCGCAGTTAAGGCTAGTGGTGGTCTGTGGGGCCAGTCATCATTCCTGAAACTCTACTAGAGCCTTGGGCAGTGGGCCCAGGCGTTACAAATGGTATCAGAGCCAATTCCCCTCCAGTAGGTGGGGCCCACATGGGCATGGCATGCCAATCTTGAGTTGTGCGGTCCAGGCATGTAGGAAAGGGCTGTCCATGGTTGACGTAGCCACCCTTGCGCTGGTATTCTGTGATCGAGAGCTGGGTGTCTATGGGCCATTGTGGGTCTGCACTGAAACGGGGAAAAGATTATGAAGCCTTATATTTGATCCTTGACGAGGACGTCAAGAGTCTAAGTGGGGGAGATTGTAACATCCCAGGATTTGAGGCCTCGGATAACATGATATTAAAAGGAATGATTGGACTACCCATATCACCAAGGTGCACCTCCTTTTCCGGGAGCCCATCTCTAAAGAACTCCATAGTTAAGCGTGCTCAGCTTGGAGTAGTACTAGGATGGGTGACCAGTCGGGAAGTTGATCCTGGCTTGCGCGTCAGTGTGGACAAAGTGCGCAGTTAAGGCTAGTGGTGGTCTGTGGGGTCAGTCGTCATTCCTTAAACTCTACTAGAGCCTTGGGCAATGGGCCCAAGCATTACACTAAGTGTGGTTTGAATTCTTTAGACAACTAAGATCTAAGACTTAATTACATGATAAAATATAAGAGTAGAATGCATTAATTTATAATTAAGTTTGTAAGGTAAGATTTTGTAAGATTCATGATTTAAGATTTAATCACATGAATGCATTAAGATTCATTTTAAGATCAGAATGAATGGGACTTTAAAGAGTTGAGTCATATTGTTAGAAACCATATTTTGGATAATTCACATACTTAGTATTTCAGATCAAATCATTTCCCTAAACCTTCAGTCTCAAATGTTATACATCTAATATTAGAATTTTATTAAGTCATTAGATCAAACCAGAAATCAAATTAAATTTAATCTAGACAACAATAATATCATATTTCAGATTCAGAGTTAGATTTAGTTTAGAATTATAGAGTAGAGATACAGAGTCAGAGGTAATATATTAAGATTCAAAGATAAGAAATTAAGAACAAATTCAGAGATAAGATATTAAGATTGAGAGATAAGAAATTAAGAATAGAGGTAGAAGATTACATTAGAGCATTAACTACATATATTATAGGATAAGTCCTCATAAGAGAGTCCTGAGATGATTTAGAGGACGTTGTGGGTGTCATAGAGGGTATGCTTTGCCAATAGAGAATGTGTTGCACCATAAAGGACACTTCAGTGTCAACTGAGGGCACATTGTGCCAACAGAGGGTGTGTTGCATCATAGATGATAGTTTGGTGTCAACACAGGGCACTTTGTGTCGACAAAGGGTGTGTTGCACCATAGAGGACACTTCGGTGTTGTAAAGGAAGACTTATCATATAATGGTGACCACAATCAAATAAAAGTTGTAAATAAAAGATACTTTAATTTAAGGCATGTACAAAATCTCATTTATAAGTATGGTGAAAGAAATTAATGTAAGAAAAGCATGACTCAGGCCCTTTGTGCAAGTAATGTGGCCCAAGCACCAGTGCATGCCGATTCATATACATAACCTAGGCCCAGAGTGCAGTTTATGTGATCTAAGCACCTTCTTGCAAGTTATGGGACCCAGGTACCAGAGTATCAGTCTATAGAGAAAGATAAAGTAAAAAGATAAGAACTAAGAAAGAAGAGATAATTATATTTCAGATTTTATACATAGTTTATTGTTGGTTTCATGCTTATAAAGTCTAAGAATATTGTTGTAGCATCTTATTTATGTAGTAATGTATATAATAGAATATGCATACCACTTATGTTAACAATATTTTTCCAATGCATGGCTGGGACAAGATGTCTGTAGGTGAGAGAAAGAGCAGAATAAATCCTAGAGACTCAACAACAAGGATAGAGCAGAACTCAATATGGTGGGGTGCCAACTATAAGATGATCCTCAAGTTTATAGACTCAGCTATATATTTTAATGTTTAGAACTTTAGAGTAGAGACTCAAGATGTTATATGAGTTTTTCATGTAATAACATTGATGTTCCTTTTGTATGAACAATCATGCGAATGTTCTAATACTTCAAGTTGTATGATTGATTATATTGTTTTTATGAATGTCAATTTTCAATGTAGTACCCTATTAAGTGCACGAATTATGGATAACTCAATATTGTTTATTGTCATGTTCATGTGTGTACTTAGGGAGGGTGTTACAAAAAGCATGTCTCAAAACACAAAGATTTGATATACTTTATTGGCCTCAAAGATTAGAGAAACAATGGCTTTGATTTCAAAATCATTTTCTTAGTTTGTAAATTTAAGGGTGAGATTGTGATAGAACTATAACTATTTACAAGTCAGATGAGATGCAAAGATTTTAGTCTAAGAATCTATTTCTTTTATAAATTTAAAATCTATTGATCGAAAATAATACAAAAATTTGCTTAGGCCTTATGTGTCTTCTCTATCAAACAAGTCATCACCCTACTAACCTTGATTAAAATTAGGCTTGGAGAAAAGATCTATAAATCAAACTTACAACTGAGAACCTCACTGTGGTCTCCACCACTTTCTCGAATATTGGAAATAATCTCCCATTCTGGTTCTACTCGGCTAACTCCAAAATGTTGACTCAAGGTCAATTAGGTCAATGTTGACTCACGTCTAAATTGACTAAACCTATGTTTTGATGATGACTAACCATTCCACATATTGGTGTCTAATGCTTCTACTTGAGTGATTTCAGATTAGGTATAGACACACTCCAAATGCCCTAACTTGCGCATATCAAATTGGAGAAAAGACAAGTCAAAGTCATACAAGTGCATGTTTTTGTAATATGATGTATATCCATTAGAATCATGTTGTAAATCACTTTTAATGATTGTATGACTTGTAATTAAGCTTAGAAAAATATCAGGAACACTTAGATCGAATATTAGAGCACTTTAGATGCATCTTAGAAAATCAATTACAGGCACTTGGTCGGTCGAGTTTCCCACCATGAAACTTGACCGATCCACCTTGGTCGATTTTCTAAAGATTACATCGGTCGAGTTGTGCACTCACAGAACTCGACCGATTGGGTAGTAGGCCATTTCCATTTGAAATGGTCGGTCGAGTTTCCTCAGGACAAACTCGATCGATCCTTTGAACATCGGTTTGCCTCCTACTTGATCGGTCGAGTTACACCCATCAGAACTCGACCGATTGCACTGTATAGAAAAGTGCATAAAAGTGTTTCTAGCCGTTGTGGAGTTGCAATAAGTGAAAATAGATCCGTTGCAAGCCACAAAATGGCTAGTTTTCGTTCATAAGTGTTCCCAAAGGATAAGACACATCCCCAGCTATAAATAGGACCCCTTGGGCTTCATTCCAAGGTTGAACATCCATTGTAAACTCTTTGTGAGGTTCCTATTCTATAGTTGAGTGCTTCCTACAACCTCCTCTCTCTCTCTAAGCTTAATCACTTGCTACATCCATTAGAGTGAGTAGGAAATCTGTAAAAGAGCTAGTCCTACATGTATATCTTGTGAGGCTCTCACTTCCACCACCTCCACTTCTCTCATTTGCAATCATGTAGATGAAGGTTCTCTCTCTTGTCCAAGAGAGGTGAAGAAGAACAAGGGAAGGCATCCCTTGATCAAGGCTAAAGACTTGGAGCTAGAGTGGGTAAGCCCTTGGAGAAGGCAGAAGACTCAAGCTCAAGTGGGTAAGACCTTGGTGGAAGCTTCTCCGAGTGAAGGTGAAGTCAAAGGCGGAAGATCCAAGAAGAGTGGGTAATTCCTGCAAGGCCGAAGACTTGTGCAAGAGTGGGTAAGTCCTTGGAGAACGCCGAAGACTCGTGCAAAGTGGGTAAGTCTTTGGTAAGGTTGAAGACTCTTTGTATTGGATAGGTAAGTCCTTTGTTGGTCATGTATTGTAAGTCTTATAAGTGAATATAAGAGTGCATATGTTGGAAGTCCTAGAGGTTGACCTCTCTAGGCAAGTGGACTGACACACTTCTAGTTTGAAGTGTGGAACCACTCTAAATATCTCGTCTAATTGGTGCATGTTCACTCTCTCTTATCCTTGCTATGCATGATTTAGTTGCACTCAAATTGCCTATTTAGCAACCTTATCTTGTCATATATTTTTAAGGTTTAATGAGTTTTGTTTAAGTGCTTTCAACTCTATTCACCCCCCCTCTAGAGCATCTAATCACCCATCTAGGATCCAACAAGTGGTATCAGAGCGAGTCTTCTCGAAGCATACTTCAACAAGTAGGAGAAGATGGGTGACTACCTAGGAGGGAGACTCTCGACCAGCCTTCCAATCTTTGATGGGAGCAACTTCCTCTATTGGAGAAGAAGACTTCAATTCTACATCCAAGGATCAAGTCTCGAGATGTGGCAAATGGTGAACAACCCATACATTCTACCAAAGACAAATATTGAAGAATGGGATGAAGCCACCTTGATGAAAGCAACCTTGAATGCTAGAGCCATGCACATCCTATATGCCTCCATGACCCCCACCGAGTTCAATCGGATTTTCTCTTGTGAGACGGCCTATGAGGTATGGAGAAAGCTTTGCATCACTTATGAAGGGACATATCAAGTGAAGGAAAGCAAAGTCTACATGCTCAAAGGGATGCTTGAGAACTTCAAGATGGGAAAGGAGGAGAGCATAGCCAACATGTACTCAAGGCTCAACACCATCTTGAATGGTCTTGCTGTTCTAGGACATCCTATGTCTAGTGGAGAGATCAACTCAAAGATCCTTAGAACTCTCCCCAAGAGTTGGGAATCCAAGGTGACTTCTATTGAAGAAGCAAGGTCTCTTAGGGATATTCCTATTGAAGAGCTCATTGGAAATCTACAAGCACATGAAGCTACACTTGACAAGAAGGAGGAAGTAGAAAGACAAGAGGAGAAAGAACTCAAGAGAATGAAGAAGGCTGAAATCAAAGCTCAAATCAAGGCGATTGTTGCTTAAGCTTCTCCATCCTCTCAAATTGAAGAAGATGCCATGTACTCCAAGGGTAGATTCTACAAAGGCAAGTCCTCCCCCACACGGTGCTTTACATGTGGGAAAAAGGGTCACTACAAGGAAGATTGCTCACAAGGAAAAAAGACCCATCTTCACAAGAAGAAATGGCAATCAAGCTCAAGTGGCTCCTACAACTCCAGCTCAAGTGAAGATTCATGTGAAGGATCAAGCTCAAGCTCTAGTGATGAAGAAGAATGCCATTTTGCTCTTATAGCATCAACAAGTGAAGACTCAAGTGAGGTAAATATAGACTCTTTGGATAAAGAATCTTTAATTTCTATTATTCATGATATTTGTGGCTCTTTTAAGTCTTCTAAAAAGAAAAGGAAAAAGCTTGCTAGAATTGTTGATAATTTGCATATAGAACTAGATGATCTTGAATATGCTAATTCTTGCTTGCTTAATGATAAAAATGATTGTCTTAGCCAAGTAGACTCTCTTAAACTTGAAATTGCTAGTTTGCTTGATAAGATTAAATTTCTAGAAGCTCAACCTCTCATGCCTAGTTCTAACGAAGAGCATACTTTAATTGTTGATTCTCTCATGCATGACATTGATGTTCTTAAATTTGAAAACAAGGACAAAGATTTTGTTTTGCATGAATTAGAAATAGAAAATGCCTCCTTGCTTGCTAAAATCAATGGGCATGAATCTTGTTCTAGTTCTACAAATAGAGAGAATGATGTTGTTGCTCTTCATATTGATAGAGATTCTTATTCAACTAAATCTCTTTGCTTAGAAAATGATCTTTTGCATGTTAGAGATAATATTAATCAATTGTCTTCTACTATTGCTTCTCTTAAACATGATAATGACAGTTTGAGATCTTCTTTGCAAAGATTCTTAGTGGGTCAAAAGAATCTTAATGATATCCTACACTATACTACTAAACAAATTGGTAGACATGGTTTAGTATATGATAGTAGTCAAGGGAACAACAAAGATAAAGGACCTCCAATATTCCATGGAGAATCCTCTAGTTCCAAGACTATGGGCACATGCAACTATTGCAATGAAATTGGTCATTATTCTAGTTGTTGTCCTTTTAGGAAAGCACCCAAAAGAAATCGGATTTGGGTTGCTAAACTAATCCCTCCGGACCCAAAAACATGATTGGGGACCATTTCATCTTTCTTCTTGTAGGTACTTGCAAATGGATTGACTTGAGCCACTAAGTTGCAAATTGACTTCTCAATCCACATGAAAGAAGAAAGGTGAGATGTGTAGAGGGTGACAACAAGTGGAAAAGGAAATGGTAAGCACACAGGTAATGTTTTCTTGCTTATAACCTGTCCTAACTTGTTTTTGTCAAGTTAGTGTGCACGATACATATGGTTTTTGAGTCAAAAGTGGCATTTTGTGATTCTCTTCACACTCTTGCTCAAAAACTATTTCTAATGCTTCTATAGTGCATTACTAACTTTCTTAGACATGTTTGGATATGGTTTGTATATTTAGCATGCCTTTAAATATATTTTCATGAAATATATGTGCTTTTTGACAGCTGGTCTGTCGGTTGAGTTTGTCCTATTGAAACTCGACCGATAGGCACCAATGGGTGTTGCGAACAGCTGTCATCGGTCGAGTTGTCAATGCACAGAACTCGACCGATAACACTGTGCACAGAATATAAATTTGGCTTATTGAGTGAGAATTTCCCTCTCAATTAGATTTTCTCAACCAATAGCCTTATTCTTTGGCACTCTCATTTGGTACCTTTATATATGCATATTGCCATGTTCTAAATTTCCTATCTTGCTTACAACTCTATCTCTCTAATTGCTCTAAATTGGTATATCTATATGTTGCAATTACTTTCTTTGAGTTGTTTTGCAGGTTTTGATGATGATCTCTTTGGATCTCTTGGTTGTGTCTTAAATTGCTTCCATTGTACTCTAACTTGCTACATCTATCTAGGTGTATATCTTGTGTTGATACAACCTTGAGATTCTTAGGGGTAATCATCTTTTGGTAAGGATGCATATCTTGTGAGTTATATCCTTTCATGCTTCTAAAATTGCACATCTCTTTGTTTGGATATATCTCTTCATCTAATCATAGCTTTCTTTATCTTGTGTATCTTTTGGTATCTCTTGCTATGATCTAGATCCTACTAGTAGTCCTAACTTGTGATATCATCTACTAGTAGTTCATATACATGTAGTTCTAACCCTGTTTGTAATTGGCATCTTTGCTCATCTATATGCTATGCTTATACATGCTCAAGCTTGTTCCTTGATTTGCATATCTACTATCTTGAGTTGCTTGCATAACACTGTGATGCAGGGTACATAGATCTACATTATATGTAGAAATTGGAGTATTTATGGATTTTTATGCACATTTTCTCCAGTCTCAGTTTTTGCTGCAAGTGTAGTGTTTTTTATGCAGAAACGACCTTCTAAGCAAGACTCATCGCTTTGCCATGAGCTCTGATGGTTTTTGGTCAAATTCCATCATCTTGAGGGTCAAAATTATGTTTTATTATTTTTCTACGGTACTTTATCTTGCTTTTTGGGTTGTTCAAGTATATGTCTTAACTTGCTTTTCTTTATATGCTTGGACAAGACCCTATCTGTTCTCTTCTACTCACCTTATATATATTTGTGTTATCTCATTTTCTCTTTAACAAGTGATGTTTCTTATTTCTTCATAACCCCTCTTTTTGAAATGACAAAGGGGGAGAAAGGTATGTCTTCTTTTAAAAGAGGAAGAAGGCATGTCTTACATGAAGTAGAGAAGCATGTCCATATAAAGGGGAGAAGGTAAAGGGGAGAAGACATATATGCGTAGAACATATATGAGTAGAAGACATAGTATTCTATAAATGTTATGAAAGCTAACCATACAGGAGAAATAGCATCAATTGAGGGGGAGTATGAGAACTCCATGTGCATCAATTGAGGGGGAGCATATGAACTCCATTCTATTGAAACCCCTAGGTTTCTCCAAAGGTATGCCTTTACTTGAAAGCTTTCAATACATTTATGGAATGGTTTATCATCTTCAAAAAGGGGGAGATTGTTGACTCAAGGTCAATTGGGTCAATGTTGACTCACGTCTAAATTGACTAAACCCGTGTTTTGATGATGACGAACCATTCCCATATTGGTGTCTAATGCTTCTACTTGAATGATTTCAGATTAGGTATAGACACACTCCAAATTCCCTAACTTGCACATATCAAAATAGAGAAAAGACAAGTCAAAGTCATACAAGTGCACGTTTTTGTAATATGATGTATATCCATTAGAATCATGTTGTAAATCACTTGTAATGATTGTATGACTTGTAATTAAGCTTAGAAAAATATTAGGAACACTTAGATCGAATATTAGAGCACTTTAGATGCATCTTAGAAAATCAATTACAGGCACTTGGTCGGTCGAGTTTCCCACCCTGAAACTCGACCAATCCACCTTGGTCGATTTTCCGAAGATTGCATCGGTCGAGTTGTGCACTCACAGAACTCGACTGATTGGGTAGTAGGCCATTTCCAGTTGAAATGGTCGGTCGAGTTTCCTCACGACAAACTCGACCGATCCTTTGAACATCGATTTGCCTCCTACTTGATCGGTCGAGTTACACCCATCAGAACTCGACCGATTGCACTGTACGAAAAAGTGCAGAAAAGCGTTTCTACCCGTTGTGGAGTAGCAACAAGTGAAAATAGATCTGTTGCAAGGCACAAAACGGCTAGTTTTCGTTCATAAGTGTTCCCAAAGGCTAAGACGCATCCCCAGCTATAAATAGGACCCCTTGGGCTTCATTCCAAGGTTGAACATTCATTGCGAACTCTTTGTGAGGTTCCTATTCTATAGTTGAGTGCTTCCTACAGCCTCCTCTCTCTCTCTAAGCTTAATCACTTGCTACATCCATTAGAGTGAGTAGGAAATCTGTAAGAGAGCTAGTCCTACATGTATATCTTGTGAGGCTCTCACTTCCACCACCTCCACTTCTCTCATTTGCAATCATGAAGATGAAGGTTCTCTCTCTTGTCCAAGAGAGGTGAAGAAGAACAAGGGAAGGCGTCCCTTGGTGAAGATCAAGGCTAAAGACTTGGAGCTAGAGTGGGTAAGCCCTTGGAGAAGGAAGAAGACTCAAGCTCAAGTGGGTAAGACCTTGGTGGAAGCTTCTCCGAGTGAAGGTGAAGTCAAAGGCGAAAGATCCAAGAAGAGTGGGTAATTCCTACAAGGCCGAAGACTTGTGCAAGAGTGGGTAAGTCCTTGGAGAAGGCCGAAGACTCTTGCAAAGTGGGTAAGTCCTTGGTAAGGTTGAAGACTCTTTGTATTGGATAGGTAAGTCCTTTGTTAGTCATGTATTGTAAGTCTTATAAGTGAATATAAGAGTGCAATTGTTGGAAGTCCTAGGGTAAGTCTCATGTGTGGAACCACTCTAAATAGCTTGTCTAATTGGTGCATGTTCAATCTCTCTTATCCTTTCTATGCATGATTTAGTTGCACTCAAATTGCCTATTTAGCAACCTTATCTTGTCATATATTTTGAAGGTTTAATGAGTTTTGTTTAAGTGCTTTCAGCTCTATTCACCCCCCCTCTAGAGCATCTAATCACCCATCTAGGATCCAACAAGTGGTATCAGAGCGGGTCTTCTCCAAGCACACTTCAACAAGTAGGAGAAGATGGGTGACTACCTAGGAGGGAGACTCTCGACTAGCCTTCCAATCTTTGATGGGAGCAACTTCCTCTATTGGAGAAGAAGACTTCAATTCTACATCCAAAGATCAAGTCTCGATATGTGGCAAATGGTGAACAGCCCATACATTCTACCAAAGACAAATATTGAAGAATGGGATGAAGCCACCTTGATGAAAGCAACCTTGAATGCTAGAGCCATGCACATCCTATATGCCTCAATGACCCCCACCAAGTTCAACCGGATTTCCTCTTGTGAGACGGCCTATGAGGTATGGAGAAAGCTTTGCATCACTTATGAAGAGACAGATCAAGTGAAAGAAAGCAAAGTCTACATGCTTAAAGGGATGTTTGAGAACTTCAAGATGGGAAATGAGGAGAGCATAGCCAACATGTACTCAAGGCTCAACACCATCTTGAATGGTCTTGCTGTTCTAGGACATCCTATGTCTAGTGGAGAGATCAACTCAAAGATCCTTAGAACTCTCCCTAAGAGGTGGGAATCCATTGTGACTTCTATTGAAGAAGCAAGGTCTCTTAGGGATATTCCTATTGAAGAGATCATTGGAAATCTACAAGCACATGAAGCTACACTTGACAAGAGGGTGGAAGTAGAAAGACAAGAGGAGAAAGAACTCAAAAGAATAAAGAAGGCTGAAATCAAAGCTCAAATCAAGGCTATTGTTGGTCAAGATTCTCCATCCTCTCAAGCTGAAGAAGATGCCATGTACTCCAAGGGTAGATTCTACAAAGGCAAGTCCTCCTCCACACGGTGCTTCACATGTGGGAAGAAGGGTCACTACAAGGAAGATTGCCCACAAGGCAAAAATACCCATCTTCACAAGAAAAAATGGCAATCAAGCTCAAGTGGCTCCTCCAACTCGAGCTCAAGTGAGATTCATGTGAAGGATCAAGCTCAAGCTCTAGTGATGAAGGAGAATGCCATTTTTCTCTTATAGCATCAACAAGTGAAGACTCAAGTGAGGTAAATCTAGACTCTTTGGATAAAGAATCTTTAATTGCTATTATTCATGATATTTTTGCCTCTTTTAAGTCTTCTAAAAAGAAAAGGAAAAAGCTTGCTAGAATTGTTGATAATTTGCATATAGAACTAGATGATCTTGAATATGCTAATTCTTAATTGCTTAATGATAAAAATGATTGTCTTATCCAAGTAGACTCTCTTAAACTTGAAATTTCTAGTTTGCTTGATAAGATTAAATTTCTAGAAGCTCAACCTCTCATGCCTAGTTCTAATGAAGAGCATACTTTAATTGTTGATTCTCTCATGCATGCCATTGATGTTCTTAAATCTGAAAACAAGGACAAAGATTTTGTTTTGCATGAATTAGAAATAGAAAATGCCTCCTTGCTTGCTAAAATCAATGGGCATGAATCTTGTTCTAGTTCTACAAATAGAGAGAATGATGTTGTTGATCTTCATATTGATAGAGATTCTTATTCAACTAAATCTCTTTGCTTAGAAAATGATCTTTTGCTTGCTAGAGATAATATTAATCAATTGTCTTCTACTATTGCTTCTCTTAAGCATGATAATGACAGTTTGAGATCTTCTTTGCAAAGATTCTTAGTGGGTAAAAAGAATCTTAATGATATCCTACACTATACTACTAAACAAATTGGTAGACATGGTTTAGGATATGATAGTACTCAAGGGAACAACTAAGATAAAGGACCTCCGATATTCCCTGGAGAATCCTCTAGTTCCAAGACTATGGGCACATGCAACTATAGCAATGAAATTGGTCATTATTCTACTTGTTGTCCTTTTAGGAAAGCACCCAAAAGCAATCGGATTTGGGTTGCTAAACTAATCCCTCCGGACCCAAAAACATGGTTGGGGACCATTTCATCTTTCTTCTTATAGGTACTTGCAAATGGATTGACTTGAGCCACTAAGTTGGAAATTGACTTCTCAATCCACATGAAAGAAGAAAGGTGAGATGTGTAGAGGGTGACAACAAGTGGAAAAGGAAATGGTAAGCACAAAGGTAATGTTTTCTTGCTTATTGCCTATCCTAACTTGTTTTTGTCAAGTTAGTGTGCACTATACATATGGTTTTTGAGTCAAAAGTGGCATTTTGTAATTCTCTTCACACTCTTGCTCAAAAACAGTTTCTAATGCTTCTATAGTGCATTACTAACTTGCTTAAACATATTTGGATATGGTTTGTATATTTAGCATGCCTTTAAATATGTTTTAATAAAATATATGTGCTTTTTGACAGCTGGTATGTCGGTCGAGTTTGCCCTATTGAAACTCGACCAATAGGCACCAATGGGTGTTGCCAACAGCTGTCATCGGTCGAGTTGTCAATGCACATAACTCGACCGATAACACTGTGCACAGAATATAAATTTGGCTTATTGAGTGAGAATTTCCCTCTCAACTAGATTTTCTCAAGCAATAGCCTTATTCTTTGGCACTCTCATTTGGTACCTTTATATATGCATATTTCCATGTTCTAAATTTCCTATCTTGCTTACAACTCTATCTCTCTAATTGCTCTAAATTGGTATATCTATATGTTGTAATTACTTGCTTTGAGTTGTTTTGCAGGTTTTGATGATGATCTCTTTGGATCTTTTGGTTGTGTCTTAAATTGCTTTCGTTGTACTCTAACTTGCTAAATCTATCTAGGTGTATATCTTGTGTTGATAAAACCTTGAGATTCTTAGGGGTAATCATCTTTTGGTAAGGATGCATATCTTGTGAGTTATATCCTTTCATGCTTCTAAAATTGCACATCTCTTTGTTTGGATATATCTCTTCATCTAATCATAGCTTTCTTTATCTTGTGTATCTTTTGGTATCTCTTGCTATGATCTAGATCCTACTAGTAGTCCTAACTTGTGATATCATCTACTAGTAGTTCATATACATGTAGTTCTAACCCTGTTTATAATTGGCATCTTTGCTCATCTATATGCTATGCTTATACATGCTCAAGCTTGTTCCTTGATTTGCATATCTACTATCTTGAGTTGCTTGCATGACATTGTGATGCAGGGTACATAGATCTACATTATATGTAGAAATTGGAGTATTTATGGATTTTTATGCAGATTTGCTCCAGTTTCAGTTTTTGCTGCAAGTGTAGTGTTTTTTATGCAGAAACGACCTTCTAAGCAAGACTCATCGCTTTGCCATGAGCTCTGATGGTTTTTGGTCAAATTCCATCATTTTGAGGGTCAAAATTATGTTTTATTATTTTTCTGCGGTACTTTATCTTGCTTTTTGGGTTGTTCAAGTATATGTTTTAACTTGCTTTTCTTTCTATGCTTGGACAAGACCCTATTTGTTCTCTTCTACTCTCCTTATATATATTTGTGTTATCTCCTTTTCACTTTAACAAGTGATGTTTCTTATTTCTTCATAACCCTCTTTTTGAAATGACAAAGGGGGAGAAAGGTATGCCTTCTTTTAAAAGAGGAAGAAGGCATGTCTTACTTGAAGTAGAGAAGCATGTCCATATAAAGGGGAGAAGGTAAAGGGGAGAAGACATATATGTGTAGAACATATATGAGTAGAAGACATAGTATTCTATAAATGTTATGAAAGCTAACCATGCAGGAGAAATATCATCAATTGAGGAGGAGTATGAGAACTCCATGCGCATCAATTGAGGGGGAGTATGAGAACTCCATGCGCATCAATTGAGGGGGAGCATATGAACTCCATTCTATTGAAACCCCTAGGTTTCTCCAAAGGTATGACTTTACTTGAAAGCTTTCAATACATTTATGGAATGGTTTATCATCTTCAAAAAGGGGGAGATTGTTGGCTCAAGGTCAATTAGGTCAATGTTGACTCACGTCTAAATTGACTAAACCCGTGTTTTGATGATGACTAACCATTCCTCATATTGGTGTCTAATGCTTCTACTTGAGTGATTTCAGATTAGGTTTAGACACACTCCAAATGCCCTAACTTGCGCATATCAAATTGGAGAAAAGACAAGTCAAAGTCATACAAGTGCACATTTTTGTAATATGATGTATATCCATTAGAATCATGTTGTAAATCACTTGTAATGATTGTATGACTTGTAATTAAGCTTAGAAAAATATCAGGAACACATAGATCGAATATTATAGCACTTTAGATGCATCTTAGAAAATCAATTACAGGCACTTGGTCGGTCGAGTTTCCCACCCTGAAACTCGACCGATCCACCTTGGTCGATTTTCTGAAGATTGCATCGGTCGAGTTGTGCACTCACAGAACTCGACCGATTGGGTAGTAGGCCATTAATTTCCAGTTGAAATGGTCGGTCGAGTTTCCTCAGGACAAACTCGACCGATCCTTTGAACATCAGTTTGCCTCCTACTTGATCGGTCGAGTTACACCCATCAGAACTTGACTGATTGCACTGTACGGAAAAGTGCAGAAAAGTGTTTCTAGCCGTTGTGGACTTGCAAAAAGTGAAAATAGATCTGTTGCAAGCCACAAAATGGCTAGTTTTCATTCATAAGTATTCCCAAAGGCTAAGAGGCATCCCCAACTATAAATAGGACCCCTTGGGCTTCATTCCAAGGTTGAGCATTAATTGCAAACTCTTTGTGAGGTTCCTATTCTATAGTTGAGTGCTTCCGACAGCCTCCTCTCTCTCTTTAAGCTTAATCACTTGCTACATCCATTAGAGTGAGTAGGAAATCTGTAAGAGAGCTAGTCCTACATGTATATCTTGTGAGGCTCTCACTTCCACCACCTCCACTTCTCTCATTTGCAATCATGAAGATGAAGGTTCTCTCTCTTATCCAAAAGAGGTGAAGAAGAACAAGGGAAGGCGTCGCTTGGTGAAGATCAAGGCTAAAGACTTGGAGCTAGAGTGGGTAAGCCCTTGGAGAAGGAAGAAGACTCAAGCTCAAGTGGGTAAGACCTTGGTGGAAGCTTCTCCGAGTGAAGGTGAAGTCAAAGGCGGAAGATCCAAGAAGATTGGGTAATTCCTGCAAGGCCGAAGACTTGTGCAAGAGTGGGTAAGTCCTTGGAGAAGGCCGAAGACTCTTGCAAAGTGGGTAAGTCCTTGGTAAGGTTGAAGACTCTTTGTATTGGATAGGTAAGTCATGCGTTGGTCATGTATTGTAAGTCTTATAAGTGAATATAAGAGTGCAATTGTTGGAAGTCCTAGAGGTTGACCTCTCTAGGCAAGTGGACTGACACACTTCTAGTTTGAAGTGTGGAACCACTCTAAATAGCTTGTCTAATTGGTGCATGTTCAATCTCTTTTATCCTTGCTATGCATGATTTAGTTGCACTCAATTTGCCTATTTAGCAACCATATCTTGTCATATATTTTGAAGGTTGAATGAGTTTTGTTTAAGTGCTTTCAGCTCTATTCACCCCCCCTCTAGAGCATCTAATCACCCATCTAGGATCCAACAAGTGGTATCAGAGCGGGTCTTCTCCAAGCATACTTCAACAAGTAGGAGAAGATGGGTGACTAGCTAGGAGGGAGACTCTTGACCAGCCTTCCAATCTTTGATGGGAGCAACTTCCTCTATTGGAGAAGAAGACTTCAATTCTACATCCAAGGATCAAGTCTCGATATTTGGCAAATGGTGAACAGTCCATACATTACACCAAAGAAAAATATTGAAGAATGGGATGAAACCACCTTGATGAAAGCAACCTTGAATGCTAGAGCCATGCACATCCTATATGCCTCCATGACCCCCACCGAGTTCAATCGGATTTCCTCTTGTGAGAAGGCCTATGAGGTATGGAGAAAGCTTTGCATCACTTATGAAGGGACAGATCAAGTGAAGGAAAGCAAAGTCTACATGCTCAAAGGGATGCTTGAGAACTTCAAGATGGGAAAAGAGGAGAGCATAGCCAACATGTACTCAAGGCTCAACACCATCTTGAATGGTCTTGCTGTTCTAGGACATCCTATGTCTAGTGGAGAGATCAACTCAAAGATCCTTAGAACTCTCCCCAAGAGGTGGGAATCCAAGGTGACTTCTATTGAAGAAGCAAGGTCTCTTAGGGATATTCCTATTGAAGAGCTCATTGGAAATCTACAAGCACATGAAGCTGCACTTGACAAGAGGGAGGAAGTAGAAAGACAAGAGGAGAAAGAACTCAAAAGAATAAAGAAGGCTGAAATCAAAGCTCAAATCAAGGCTATTGTTGGCCAATCTTCTCCATCCTCTCAAGTTGAAGAAGATGCCATGTACTCCAAGGGTAGATTCTACAAAGGCAATTCCTCCTCCACACGGTGCTTCACATGTGGGAAGAAGGGTCACTACAAGGAAGATTGCCCATAAGGCAAAAAGACCCATCTTCACAAGAAAAAATGGCAATCAAGCTCAAATGGCTCCTCCAACTCGAGCTCAAGTGAAGATTCATGTGAAGGATCAAGCTCAAGCTCTAGTGATGAAGGAGAATGCCATTTTTCTCTTATAGCATCAACAAGTGAAGACTCAAGTGAGGTAAATCTAGACTCTTTGGATAAATAATCTCTAATTGCTATTATTCATGATATTTGTGCCTCTTTTAAGTCTTCTAAAAAGAAAAGGAAAAAGCTTGCTAGAATTGTTGATAATTTGCATATAGAACTAGATGATCTTGAATATGCTAATTCTTGCTTGCTTAATGATAAAAATGATTGTCTAAGCCAAGTAGACTCTCTTAAACTCGAAATTGCTAGTTTGCTTGATAGATTAAATTTCTAGAAGCTCAACCTCTCATGCCTAGTTCTAATGAAGAGCATACTTTAATTGTTGATTCTCTCATGCATGACATTGATGTTCTTAAATCTGAAAACAAGGACAAAGATTTTGTTTTGCATGAATTAGAAATAGAAAATGCCTCCTTGCTTGCTAAAATCAATGGGCATGAATCTTGTTCTAGTTCTACAAATAGAGAGAATGATGTTGTTGCTCTTCATATTGATAGAGATTCTTATTCAACTAAGTCTCTTTGCTTAGAAAATGATCTTTTGCTTGCTAGAGATAATATAAATCAATTGCCTTCTACTATTGCTTCTCTTAAGCATGATAATGACAGTTTGAGATCTTCTTTGCAAAGATTCTTAGTGGGTAAAAAGAATCTTAATGATATCCTACACTATACTACTAAACAAATTGGTAGACATGGTTTAGGATATGATAGTAGTCAAGGGAACAACAAAGATAAAGGACCTCCAATATTCCATGGAGAATCCTCTAGTTCCAAGACTATGGGCACATGCAACTATTGCAATGAAATTGGTCATTATTCTACTTGTTGTCCTTTTAGGAAAGCACCCAAAAGCAATCGGATTTGGGTTGCTAAACTAATCCCTCCGGACCCAAAAACATGATTGGGGACCATTTCATCTTTCTTCTTGTAGGTACTTGCAAATGGATTGACTTAAGCCACTAAGTTGCAAATTGACTTCTCAATCCACATGAAAGAAGAAAGGTGAGATGTGTAGAGGGTGACAACAAGTGGAAAAGGAAATGGTAAGCACAAAGGTAATGTTTTCTTGCTTATAACCTATCCTAACTTGTTTTTGTCAAGTTAGTGTGCACTATACATATGGTTTTTGAGTCAAAAGTGGCATTTTGTGATTCTCTTCACACTCTTGCTCAAAAACTATTTCTAATGCTTCTATAGTGCATTACTAACTTGCTTAAACATGTTTGGATATGGTTTGTATATTTAGCATGCCTTTAAATATGTTTTATTGAAATATATGTGCTTTTTGACAGCTGGTATGTCGGTCGAGTTTGCCCTATTGAAACTCGACCGATAGGCACCAATGGATGTTGCCAACAGCTGTCATCGGTTGAGTTCTCAATGCACAGAACTCTACCGATAACACTGTGCACAGAATATAAATTTGGCTTATTGAGTGAGAATTTCCCTCTCAACTAGATTTTCTCAACCAATAGCCTTATTCTTTGGCACTCTCATTTGGTACCTTTATATATGCATATTTCCATGTTCTAAATTTCCTATCTTGCTTACAACTCTATCTCTCTAATTGCTCTAAATTGGTATATCTATATGTTGCAATTACTTGCTTTGAGTTGTTTTGCAGGTTTTGATGATGATCTCTTTGGATCTCTTGGTTGTATCTTAAATTGCTTCCGTTTTACTCTAACTTGCTACATCTATCTAGGTGTATATCTTGTGTTGATACAACCTTGAGATTCTTAGGGGTAATCATCTTTTGGTAAGGATGCATATCTTGTGAGTTATATCCTTTCATGCTTCTAAAATTGCACATTTCTTTGTTTGGATATATCTCTTCATCTAATCATAGCTTTCTTTATCTTGTGTATCTTTTGGTATCTCTTGCTATGATCTAGATCCTACTAGTAGTCCTAACTTGTGATATCATCTACTAGTAGTTCATATACATGTAGTTCTAACCCTGTTTATAATTGGCATCTTTGCTCATCTATATTCTATGCTTATACATGCTCAAGCTTGTTCCTTGATTTGCATATCTAGTATCTTGAGTTGCTTGCATAACATTGTGATGCAGGGTACATAGATCTACATTATATGTAGAAATTGGAGTATTTATGGATTTTTATGCAGATTTGCTCCAGTTTCAGTTTTTGCTGCAAGTGTAGTGTTTTTTATGCAGAAACGACCTTCTAAGCAAGACTCATCGCTATGCCATGAGCTCTGATGGTTTTTGGTCAAATTCCATCATCTTGAGGGTCAAAATTATGTTTTATTTTTTTTCTGCGGTACTTTATCTTGCTTTTTGGGATGTTCAAGTATATGTTTTAACTTGCTTTTCTTTCTATGCTTGGAAAAGACCCTATTTGTTCTCTTCTACTCTCCTTATATATATTTGTGTTATCTCCTTTTCTCTTTAACAAGTGATGTTTCTTATTTCTTCATAACCCCTCTTTTTGAAATGACAAAGGGGAAGAAAGGTATGTCTTCTTTTAAAAGCGGAAGAAGGCATGTCTTACATGAAGTAGAGAAGCATGTGCATATAAAGGGGAGAAGGTAAAGGGGAGAAGACATATATGTGTAGAACATATATGAGTAGAAGACATAGTATTATATAAATGTTATGAAAGCTAACCATGCAGGAGAAATAGCATCAATTGAGGGGGAGTATGAGAACTCCATGCGCATCAATTGAGGGGGAGCATATGAACTCTATTCTATTGAAACCCCTAGGTTTCTCCAACGGTATGACTTTACTTGAAAGCTTTCAATACATTTATGGAATGGTTTATCATCTTCAAAAAGGGGGAGAATGTTGACTCAAGGTCAATTAGGTCAATGTTGACTCACGTCTAAATTGACTAAACCCGTGTTTTGATGATGAATAACCATTCCACATATTGGTGTCTAATGCTTCTACTTGAGTGATTTCAGATTAGGTATAGACACACTCCAAATGCCCTAACTTGCGCATATCAAATTGGAGAAAAGACAAGTCAAAGTCATACAAGTGCATGTTTTTGTAATATGATGTATATCCATTAGAATCATGTTGTAAATCACTTGTAATGATTGTATGACTTGTAATTAAGCTTAGAAAAATATCAGGAACACTTAGATCGAATATTAGAGCACTTTAGATGCATCTTAGAAAATCAATTACAGGCACTTGGTCGGTCGAGTTTCCCACCCTGAAACTCGACCGATCCACCTTGGTCGATTTTCTGAAGATTCCATCGGTCGAGTTGTGCAATCATAGAACTCGACCGATTGGGTAGTAGGCCATTAATTTCCAGTTGAAATGGTCGGTCGAGTTTCCTCAGGACAAACTCGACCGATCCTTTGAACATCGGTTTGCCTCCTACTTGATCGGTCGAGTTACACCCATCAGAACTCGACCGATTGCACTGTACGGAAAAGTGCAGAAAAGTGTTTCTAGCCATTGTGGAGTTGCAACAAGTGAAAATAGATCTGTTGCAAGCCACAAAACGGCTAGTTTTCATTCATAAGTGTTCCCAAAGGCTAAGTGGCATCCCCAGCTATAAATAGGACCCCTTGGGCTTCATTCGAAGGTTGAGCATTAATTGCAAACTCTTTGTGAGGTTCCTATTCTATAGTTGAGTGCTTCCTACAGCCTCCTCTCTCTCTCTCTAAGCTTAATCACTTGTTACATCCATTAGAGTGAGTAGGAAATCTGTAAGAGAGCTAGTCCTACATGTATATCTTGTGAGGCTCTCACTTCCACCACCTCCACTTCTGTCATTTGCAATCATGAAGATGAAGGTTCTCTCTCTTGTCCAAGAGAGGTGAAGAAGAATAAGGGAAGGCGTCCCTTGGTGAAGATCAAGGCTAAAGACTTGGAGCTAGAGTGGGTAAGCCCTTGGAGAAGGCAGAAGACTCAAGCTCAAGTGGGTAAGACCTTGGTGGAAGCTTCTCCGAGTGAAGGTGAAGTCAAAGGCGGAAGATCCAAGAAGAGTGGGTAATTCCTGCAAGGCCGAAGACTTGTGCAAGAGTGGGTAAGTCCTTGGAGCAGGCCGAAGACTCTTACAAAGTGGGTAAGTCCTTGGTAAGGTTGAAGACTCTTTGTATTGGATAGGTAAGTCATGCGTTGGTCATGTATTGTAAGTCTTATAAGTGAATATAAGAGTGCAATTGTTGGAAGTCCTAGAGGTTGACCTCTCTAGGCAAGTAGACTGACACACTTCTAGTTTGAAGTGTGGAACCACTCTAAATAGCTTGTCTAATTGGTGCAAGTTCAATCTCTCTTATCCTTGCTATGCATGATTTAGTTGCACTCAAATTGCCTATTTAGCAACCTTATCTTGTCATATATTTTGAAGGTTTAATGAGTTTTGTTTAAGTGCTTTCAGCTCTATTCACCCCCCCTCTAGAGCATCTAATCACCCATCTAGGATCCAACAAGTGGTATCAGAGCGGGTCTTCTCCAAGCATACTTCAACAAGTAGGAGAAGATGGGTGACTACCTAGGAGGGAGACTCTCGACCAGCCTTCCAATCTTTGATGGGAGCAACTTCCTGTATTGGGGAAAGAGACTTCAATTCTACATCCAAGGATCAAGTCTCGAGATGTGGCAAATGGTGAACAACCCATACATTCTACCAAAGACAAATATTGAAGAATGGGATGAAGCCACCTTGATGAAAGCAACCTTGAATGCTAGAGCCATGCACATCCTATATGCCTCCATGACCCCCACCGAGTTCAACCGGATTTCCTCTTGTGAGACGGCCTATGAGGTATGGAGAAAGCTTTGCATCACTTATGAAGGGACATATCAAGTGAAGGAAAGCAAAGTCTACATGCTCAAAGGGATGCTTGAGAACTTCTAGATGGGAAAGGAGGAGAGCATAGCCAACATGTACTCAAGGCTCAACACCATCTTGAATGGTCTTGCTATTCTAGGACATCCTATGTCTAGTGGAGAGATCAGCTCAAAGATCTTTAGAACTCTCCCCAAGAGGTGGGAATCCAAGGTGACTTCTATTGAAGAAGCAAGGTCTCTTAGGGATATTCCTATTGAAGAGCTCATTGGAAATCTACAAGCACATGAAGCTACACTTGACAAGAGGGAGGAAGTAGAAAGACAAGAGGAGAAAGAACTCAAAAGAATAAAGAAGGCTAAAATCAAAGCTCAAATCAAGGCTATTGTTGGTCAAGCTTCTCCATCCTCTCAAGTTGAAGAAGATGCCATGTACTCCAAGGGTAGATTCTACAAAGGCAAGTCCTCCTGCACATGGTGCTTCACATGTGGGAAGAAGGGTCACTACAAGGAAGATTGCCCACAAGGCAAAAAGACCCATCTTCACAAGAAAAAATGGCAATCAATCTCAAGTGGCTCCTCCAACTCGAGCTCAAGTGAAGATTCATGTGAAGGATCAAGCTCAAGCTCTAGTGATGAAGGAGAATGCCATTTTGCTCTTATAGCATCAACAAGTGAAGACTCAAGTGAGGTAAATCTAGACTCTTTGGATAAAGAATCTTTAATTGCTATTATTCATGATATTTGTGCCTCTTTTAAGTCTTCTAAAAAGAAAAGGAAAAAGCTTGCTAGAATTGTTGATAATTTGCATATAGAACTAGATGATCTTGAATATGCTAATTCTTGCTTGCTTAATGATAAAAATGATTTTCTAAGCCAAGTAGACTCGCTTAAACTTGAAATTGCTAGTTTGCTTGATAAGATTAAATTTCTAGAAGCTCAACCTCTCATGCCTAGTTCTAATGAAGAGCATACTTTAATTGTTGATTCTCTCATGCATGACATTGATGTTCTTAAATCTGAAAACAAGGACAAAGATTTTGTTTTGCATGAATTAGAAATAGAAAATGCCTTCTTGCTTGCTAAAATCAATGGGCATGAATCTTGTTCTAGTTCTACAAATAGAGAGAATGATGTTGTTGCTCTTCATATTGATAGAGATTCTTATTCAACTAAATCTCTTTGCTTAGAAAATGATCTTTTGCATGCTATAGATAATATTAATCAATTGTCTTCTACTATTGCTTCTCTTAAGCATGATAATGACAGTTTGAGATCTTCTTTGCAAAGATTCTTAGTGGGTAAAAAGAATCTTAATGATATCCTACACTATACTACTAAACAAATTGGTAGACATGGTTTAGGATATGATAGTAGTCAAGGGAACAACAAAGGTAAAGGACCTCCAATATTCCATGGAGAATCCTCTAGTTCCAAGACTATGGGCACATGCAACTATTGCAATGAAATTGGTCATTATTCTACTTGTTGTCCTTTTAGGAAAGCACCCAAAAGCAATCGGATTTGGGTTGCTAAACTAATCCCTCCAGACCCAAAAACATGATTGGGGACCATTTCATCTTTCTTCTTGTAGGTACTTACAAATGGATTGACTTGAGCCACTAAGTTGCAAATTGACTTCTCAATCCACATGAAAGAAGAAAGGTGAGATTTGTAGAGGGTGACAACAAGTGGAAAAGGAAATGGTAAGCACAAAGGTAATGTTTTCTTGCTTATAACCTATCCTAACTTGTTTTTGTCAAGTTAGTGTGCACTATACATATGGTTTTTGAGTCAAAAGTGGAATTTTGTGATTCTCTTCACACTCTTGCTCAAAAATAGTTTCTAATGCTTCTATAGTGCATTACTAACTTGCTTAAACATGTTTGGATATGGTTTGTATATTTAGCATGCCTTTAAATATGTTTTCATGAAATATATGTGCTTTTTGACAGCTGGTATGTCGGTCGAGTTTGCCCTATTGAAACTCGACCGATAGGCACCAATGGGTGTTGCCAACAGCTGTCATCAGTCGAGTTGTCAATGCACAGAACTCGACCGATAACACTGTGCACAGAATATAAATTTGGCTTATTGAGTGAGAATTTCCCTCTCAACTAGATTTTCTCAACCAATAGCCTTATTCTTTGGCACTCTCATTTGGTACCTTTATATATGCATATTGCCATGTTCTAAATTTCCTATCTTGCTTACAACTCTATCTCTCTAATTGCTCTAAATTGGTATATCTATATGTTGCAATTACTTGCTTTGAGTTGTTTTGCAGGTTTTGATGATGATCTCTTTGGATCTCTTGGTTGTATCTTAAATTGCTTCCGTTGTACTCTAACTTGCTACATCTATCTAGGTGTATATCTTGTGTTGATACAACCTTGAGATTCTTAGGGGTAATCATCTTTTGGTAAGGATGCATATCTTGTGAGTTATGTCCTTTCATGCTTCTAAAATTGCACATCTCTTTGTTTGGATATATCTCTTCATCTAATCATAGTTTTCTTTATCTTGTGTATCTTTTGGTATCTCTTGCTATGATCTATATCCTACTAGTAGTCCTAACTTGTGATATCATCTACTAGTAGTTCATATACATGTAGTTCTAACCCTGTTTATAATTGGCATCTTTGCTCATCTATATGCTATGCTTATACATGCTCAAGCTTGTTCCTTGATTTGCATATCTACTATCTTGAGTTTCTTGCAAAACATTGTGATGCATGGTACATAGATCTACATTATATGTATAAATTGGAGTATTTATGGATTTTTATGTAGATTTTCTCCAGTTTCAGTTTTTGCTGCAAGTGTAGTGTTTTTTATGCAGAAACGACCTTCTAAGCAAGACTCATCGCTTTGCCATGAGCTCTGATGGTTTTTGGTCAAATTCCATCATCTTGAGGGTCAAAATTATGTTTTATTATTTTTCTGCGGTACTTTATCTTGCTTTTTGGGTTGTTCAAGTATATGTTTTAACTTTCTTTTCTTTCTATGCTTGGACAAGACCCTATCTATTCTCTTCTACTCTCCTTATATATATTTGTGTTATCTCCTTTTCACTTTAACAAGTGATGTTTCTTATTTCTTCATAACCCCTCTTTTTGAAATGACAAAGGGGGAGAAAGGTATGTCTTCTTTTAAAAGAGGAAGAAGGCATGTCTTACATGAAGTAGAGAAGCATGTCCATATAAAGGGGAGAAGGTAAAGGGGAGAAGACATATATGTGTAGAACATATATGAGTAGAAGACATAGTATTCTATAAATGTTATGAAAGCTAACTATGCAGGAGAAATAGCATCAATTGAGGGGGAGTATGAGAACTCCATGTGCATCAATTGAGGGGGAGCATATGAACTCAATTCTACTGAAACCCCTAGGTTTCTCCGAAGGTATGACTTTCCTTGAAAGCTTTCAATACATTTATGGAATGGTTTATCATCTTCAAAAAGGGGGAGATTGTTGACTCAAGGTCAATTAGGTCAATGTTATCTCACGTCTAAATTGACTAAACCCGTGTTTTGATGATGACTAACCATTCCACATATTGGTGTCTAATGCTTCTACTTGAGTGATTTCAGATTAGGTATAGACACACTCCAAATGCCCTAACTTGCGCATATCAAATTGGAGAAAATACAAGTCAAAGTCATACAAGTGCACATTTTTGTAATATGATGTATATCCATTAGAATCATGTTGTAAATCACTTGTAATGATTGTATGACTTCACTACAAAAAATTTGGCCTTTGTTGAAGAAAATTTGTGAGGAACCATAGATTGTGAATAATGATGGCTATTTGTGAGGGCTCATCCTTCAAATATGGGACCAAATCCCTCAACCATTTTTTTAACATCTTTACAAATACTAATCCCTCACAAATACAGTAGTCACTAATCATTCCTTGAAAAATACCATGTTAAATGATTCCCTCCATCTCATATCCCTTCCCTCCATCTCATTTCCCTTCCCTCCATTCTAAAATACAACATTTGGATATCAAAATTAAAAAGGAAAAGAAAAACCCTCCCCACTCGTCCCTCTGCACAATGACGAACTAGGGAAGCACTGATCACCTACCACTCGTCCTCGACGCCTCCTTGATTCCATCGACCACGCCTTTAGTCCGTCGACCAGGCCTCGCTCACTCCACGGCCAGGGTCTGCTCCAGATTAATGCCGCCCAGCCTCAGCAACCCCACAACCCCAGCCACTTAGCATTTCCCAAATCCCACCGGTCGCACCCAGCTGCAACCGCGCCTACCTCCCGGACGGCTCCCCAACTGCTCCTGCCACCCCAACTGCAGCAGGTCGTAACTCCAATCGTCAGCCGGCTTCCAATTCCACGGCCAGGAGTAGCCATATCGTGCCGGATCCCAGCAAAACCAGCAGCACCCGACTCAGGCGGCGCCCAGCAGGAGCTCTGAAGAATACTTCAACCTTGGATCAAGCTACTGGTCTCTTTTCCTTGATCTGACGCCCATAAGCTGCCCAACCGCCTCTGCTCCAGTTCTTCTCTTACAACGTCCATTGTTATTCTTCTTCAGTTTTAATCTCGTTGCTTCTGTCCATTGACCAGAAGTGTGGGAAAAGGTACTGCTACTAAAACTGCATCTTTTTTCTGTGCTACTTGTTTTATTATTCTCTTGCAACTGTTGTGCTTGCTTTTTGTTATGTTGTTTGATTCAATCATGTGTTGGTCATTTAGTTTTAGGTAATGATTCCAATGTGCATCCTTCTTCATGTGTATCCCAGATTTGAGTTCACTGTAATGTACTGTTCACTGCCAATGCTTGCTTATTTCTTCATATGTGTATCCCAATAGTTTACTGTAATATGTTAATTACTGCCAGTGTTTGCTTCTTTCTTCATTTGCGTATCCAAATTTTGAGTTTCCTATAACGTATCTCCTCTTTACATAAAATAGCCATATAAATTAAATATCAAACCTTATAGCCTTCATTCGGAACTCACATTGTGATGTTTGATAAATGGGTAATATTACTATGGACTGAGAATGGGTTGATGTTTAAAAATAGACATGTAGTAAGCTAAGTGTAATGATTTATTAAAATTATATGGGTCAAATGGAATATGTAAGAGTCTAGTCACCACTTAATTTTGTTTTTTGTTGTAAGTATAATATATCATGGTGTTTTTGCATTTTGCAGAGGCACACTAAGTCATTGTCAACATCTCAGATCTGGTTGAGAAGTCTAGGCAGAAGCCTCAAGAACGAATGAGTGTTCTTACTAATGTGGGTTCCTCCTAAAACAACAATTGGATATATTATATGTCTTTTTTCCTTTACCCCCTCCATCTAAAATAATACCCTTTCGGTAACATGTGGTTGTGATGTATGACCTAAAAGCCAATAATTATGGTAATGATCCTCTAGTAAGTGCAGCTCTGTACTTAGAGATTAATTAAAGGCCGACTGCCCAGGGCTCCCATGGGACACATCCATTCCTAATATAATAGTTGGCACTTTGGAGATCTTTGGCATGGATGGAGGATGCTCAGCTGTGGTGAACTTCTCTGCATCTTCCATCCCTGCCAAAGATCTCCTAAGAGCCAACTATTATATTAGGAATGGATGTGTGCCATGGGAGCCCTGGGCAGTCGGCCGTTAATTAATCTCCAGGTACAGAGCTGCACTTAGCAGAGGATCATTATCATAGTTATTGGCTTTTAGGGCCTGCATGACAACCACATGTTAAAGAAAGGAAATTATTTTAGATGGAGGGGGAAAACGAAAAAAGACAAATATACAAATGTTGTTTTAACAACAAAGGGATCAAGGAGGAACCCACATTACTAAGAACATCCATTCGTTCTTGAGGCTTCTGGCTAGACTTCTCAACCAGAGCAGACCTTTTGTTGAATGCATGTCTGAAGCTTTCCATGGTCATGACAGACATTCTATTGATGCTAAGCGTGCACAAAGATGGTATGCTACTAACTTATAATGATACATATCATACAAGTGAACCAGAAGTTACATTCATTTCACGCCCATGCTTTAGTGCTTCTATGCCCATCATTTGATTTTTAAAGATACCAAACTTATTTACATATCATTTCAGTTTCCATTGGAGACTAGAACTTTGTAATTCTACTATGTCCGCCAATCAAAAATTCTGGTCCTCTTCCTTTTCACTTCCTACTTCTATCTGTGATGAAGTGGAAATAATTATTATAAATTTCTTGTGGGGATAGTGTGAAGGCAAGAATGATATCCATCTTCTTAAGTGGGATGATGTAACCATCTTCTCAAATTGATCCATGAGAAATACCTTCTTAAGGATTCCATCTAAAATATTGATATCTATGGTCAACTTTCTTGGTATTTATTGTACTCCCAGGTTGGAGGCTATTGCTACTCATCTCTGTATCCAAATTGCCATTTTTCGGAAGTGGGTATTTTCCTCTTTTGATATCTAGCAGCTATCAATGAAAGTAATCTTTTTAGATGGGATAGACACTTCTACAATGTTTCTCTTGGGAGGAAACTTCTTTTCTTCTGTAGTGGTTGGTATATATGAATTGTTTTCTTCTGCTAGTATATTGTTCTGCTGGTTTACAGTCTCCTACTATCATAATTTGAGTGTTGTGTTATTAACAAGATACCAAACAATGAAATTGTCCCTGTTGTCCTGGTCTGCATGTCATATGTTCTATCTTGGTTGGTGTTAAGTCTTATGTAGCTGACTTATTTTAAGTATTTCAGTTCTTAATTTTATGAGATGTTATACATGATATCATATACTTATATGTTTAAGTATTTTAGCTGACATATAGGGACAGTTAGGTATTTGTCTCATAATGCTTGTTATAAGTAATAACAATATGTTGATATCAGATCTAAGAAGAAATAGACTGTCAGTGCCTTTATGCATAGAGATCTGCTACAATATTGAGATTCTATGGGATATGTTGGACATAACCCATAGCATCAGGACCACACACAGCTTTGAATCTCCTTTGGTAGAGTCTAAATAGCCATGCGTCAAAATACTCCTTTGTAGTAGAGAGATCTCCTAGTTTGAGAAGAGAAGCAGTGTAGCTAGTCTGACAGTATAAGTAACCCCTATAATCGAGTATATGTTGAGACATGTGAGCAAAAGTTAATGGATGGATCTGTGAACTATTATTGATTAGGTGGGTACCTATGCTATTGCAGTTCTTGAAGGATGTTTCTTCTGCCTCTTTTTTTGCTTCTTGTATATTGATAGACTTCATGTATGTCTTCTCCATTCCCTCCCCTTTTCTCTTTTTCCTTTTTCATGTTGTATATTCGACCCCCTTTTGCTGCAATTGTTGCAAAAAAATCAGTCCTTTTATACTACTGTTTCTTTGATTTTTTTCTATTTCCTCTTGTGTCTCCTATTCTAGCTTCTTTTCTTTTCTTTTTTTGCAATTTCTCCTTCATTTCCTGTTCCTGCTATTGCATCTAAATTTTTGTTACTTCTATGTCCCCTCTTATTGCTACTTTTTCTTACTTATTCTTGCTCCTACATGACTACATCTCCTACATGACTACATCTCAAACAGTTGTTCCTCTACTTATTATATATTTTCCTTCATGTAGATGGATTTTCTAATAGATCAGAGTTGGATGTATATTGGGAACAGAGTGCGCAGTGATGTATTCAAGGCAGGGTTACGAAAGTTCATTGAGTTTTCTCTTATCCATCAGAGACTAACTAGACAGGGGAAATTAATATGTCCTTGCAAGGTATGTTTGAACAGATACCTTAAAACAGAGGAGGAGGTATTCTCACATGTATTACAAAAAGGATTTGTGCATAGCTATGATGTTTGGACGTTTCATGGGGAGGTAATTGGTAGGAGCAATCCTGTTGTGGCACCAAACATGCCTAGCACCGACAATATGCATCAGATGTTGGAGGATTTGTTTGGTATGGGTGACACAACAAATGACCACTCTACTGAAGCTACAGAGGAACCTGCAAATGTAGATGCACAAAGATTTTACAAGCTACTAAAAGAGGCAGATCAACCACTCTATAGAGGTTGTACAAGTCATTCTAAGCTATCGTATTTGGTTGCCTTGCTATTTCTGAAGGAGGAATCTGGATGGTCCAACGATTCTTTCACAAAGTTGTTACAGTTGATTGTTTCAGGATTTCCGGAAGAAAATTGTCTATTCCCGGAGACGTACTATGAAGCAAATGCGATCGTGAAGGATTTACGACTTGATCATTCTACTATAGACGTATGTACAAATAATTGTATGCTTTTTCACAAAGATGCAGCTTCAAAAGAAAATTGTGATACTTGTTGTGCTTCAAGATGGAATGAAAAGCAATACAAAACAAAGGGAAAGAAGGTAGCTGCTAAGTTCATGTATCACTTCCCTTTGATACCTTAGTTAGAGAGGCTCTATATGTCTTCATCTATTGCTAAAGACATGATTTGTCCATCAGAAGTAAAAGGCAAGGATGGTCGTATTCATCATCCTTCAGACACACCAGAATGGTTGTCTATTGATGCCAGGTATCCAGACTTTGCTGCTGAACCACGCAATGTTAGATTGGCATTAGCAACAGATGGATTTAATGCATTTGGCAATATGAGTGCATCACATAGCATCTGGCCTGTGTTGGTGACACCTCTCAATCTTCTACCTTGGCTTCTTATGAAAGAACAATTTATTATGATGTCCCTATTAATCCCAGGTCCACATATGGTTGGCAATGACCTTGATGTATACTTGGAGCCATTAATTGAGGAGTTGCAACTACTTTGGGAGCTTGGAGTCAAAGTTTATGATGCATATAGAAAAAGGAACTTCACTATGCGGGCAATGATTTTATGGACCATTAACGATTTCCCATCATATGGTGACTTATCTGGTTGGAGCACTAAAGGTAAGAAAGATTTGGGATGTCCTTGTTGTAATGTGGAGACTGTATCAAAATGGTTACAGTATGGGAAAAAGCAATGCTATGGTTTCCATCGACGTTTTCTTCCAATGAATCATCCGTATAGACGTGATAGGAAAAATTTTGATGGTGAAAAAGATTTTCGACTTCCACCTAAGCCACTATCTGGAGAAGATATACTGAGGCAATTTGATGGGTATGAAAATATCACATTTGGAAAAATGAATAAGCGCAAGAGGCTTGGAGACCAAATTCAACCATTACCTCCTGGTTGGAATAAGATAAGCATCTTTTTTCAGCTACCTTATTGGAAGTATTTATCTGTTAGACACAATCTGGATGTGATGCACATAGAAAAGAATGTGTGTGAGAATATTTTAAACACATTATTGGGTGATTCTAAGAAAAGTAAAGACAACTTACAAGCTCGTCAAGATTTGAAGAAAATGCGCATTCGAAGAGATTTATGGCCAGTAGATGCAGGTGACCGCTATTACTTGCCTCCAGCATCTTACACCATGACTAATGCGCAGAAAGATAAGTTCCTATCTGTGTTAGAAAAGTTGAAATTTCCTGATGGCTATTCTTCTAACATATCTAGGTGTGTTAGCAAATCTGATAGAAAACTTGTTGGGCTGAAAAGTCATGATTGTCATGTTCTTGTGCATCAACTTCTACCTGTTGCCTTGAGACATTGCATAAGCTTAGATGTGTACAAGCCTATTGCTAATTTGTACTCATTTTTCAACAAGCTTTGCTCTAACATTATTGATGTGGAGGAATTCAAAGAATTGGAACAAGAAATTGCTGTCACTCTTTGCCAGTTAGAGAGAATCTTCCCTCCTTCTTTCTTCACCATCATGATGCATTTGCCCATTCATTTAGCTTATGAAGCCAGGAAAGCCGGATCTGTCCGAACTAGGTGGATGTACCCAATAGAGAGATACTTGAAGAAATTGAAGAAGTATGTAAGAAACAAAGCTAAACTGGCTGGTTGTATTGCTAGTTGCTATTTAGCTGAAGAAAGTTTGACATTTTGTGGTAGGTACTTGCATAATTTTGAGACAAAACTGATCCGCACTCCTCATAATGTTGATGGATCTCCAATTAGAGTTGGAGTGTCAAGAAATTTCAACATCCACACTTTGGAACAAGCCCATCGTTATGTCCTTTTCAATAAAGAGGAATTGGATGTTTACAGAAGGTAAGATTTAATTACGTCCTAAAATTCTTGCTGATATTTGTATATATGTTGTACATTAATTTAGACACTTCTTATAAAGCAGTGAACACATGTGTATTCTTCAAGATATGGAACCCAACATTGCCCCACGGACCCTGGAAATAAAACATGCAAAGGAGTTCTCTAAGTGGTTGAAAGAGCATGTAAGTCTCAAACATAAATATTGTTGTCACTCTTAATGTTCAAGTTAGTGTAGATTACATTAATGTTTTACTTTTTTATGAAGGTAATGCAAATGCGAGAGATTAGGCCGAACAGTATTAGCAATGATTTGAGATGGTTATCCCAAGGCCCTTGTGCTGAGGGAATGTCTTATGAAGGATTTTCGGTCAATGGATATCGTTTATGTTCAAATCCCATTGAAAGTACATGTACTACACAAAATAGTGGAGTGTATTTGTGTGCTGACACTTCAAGTTATTTAAGTGGTAGAGATCAAAATCCTATAAATGCTGAAGTCACGTACTATGGCTACTTAGAGGAGGTTATTGAGCTAACTTATGGTCTAGGAATCAAAGTTCCGTTATTCAGATGTTCTTGGTATGATGAAAGCACTTCTAACGGGTTGCGAATTGATGAGTATGGGTTCACACAAATCAACACTTCAAGGATAAAAAAAAGGAGGAACTGTTTATCCTGGCTTCTCAAGCATTGCAATGCTTTTATGTGAAGGATCCTAATGATGATGATTGGTGCACAGTGCTAAAGCATCCTCCTAAAGATTATTCTGAAGTACCTCTTATTGAGAATTGTTTGACTGGTTTACAATCTGATGGTGGTGTAACTAGTGATGTGTCTTGGACGAGGAGTGACACCGGGGGATCTTTTGTTGATAGAACTAAAAAAAAGAATGATGGGGCTAATGTTTAGTTCATTAATATGTCTGTTTTGTTTGCAAGTCTAGAATAATTTACTTGGGGAATATGTTGTATTGCATTTTTTTGGCAAACTGTTACTATATGGCATATTCTTTGCAATTTATTTAGTCTTGTTTCATATACCAGCAAGTAGGACATCATTATTCTTTTTTGGGATATGAAACCAAGGTACTCTACAAGTTATATGTTTTTCAAATGTAGCTACTACTTTTGTTACTGACATTTCTGCACTAATAATCTAATTTTTTTCCTTGTCAATTGAAGGATGGCAGGAAGAAGATTCACTAGATCTAGTTGTAACAACACACCCAGTCAACCTATTGCTGTCCCTCCATCCACAATTGAAGAAAATTGTGAGGATGAACCTACTCTACTGTCCAACAATATTGAAAATGATGTAATAGTTGAAGAAAATGTTGAGGATGAACAGGAGAATAGGAAGTATGGACGTGGTCCTGCAAGTGAGCAAAGCCTACTTCCTAAGCAAGGGCAGCCACGTCACAAGGTCCAATGGGATGATGAAGGAAATGCTATTGGGGAGAATGGTGCCAAATAGAATCGTTATTGTCATATGCTAGCAAGGAAACCACACATATGTCATCTAGACTTGAAGTGGAACGAACAACCAGAACAAGCTTTTGCAGATAGAAAATCATTTATTGAGGTAATCTTTTTCATAAAAAGACCAACAAATTGTATGATTGTTATATCTAAAGTAATATTTTCTATGTTTTTGTAGAAATACTTTGATTTAGGCAGTCACCCTAATGCATGGAATCACATTGATAAACACATTAGCAAAGGGATATCAATGTGGAGGGCACGTGTAAAGAAAGATTACTATGAAAAGTACAAGATTGAACCAGAATTGATGATGAAGAAAGTTGAGAAAAATGCTTCCATAGATATGGACCAGTTTAAAAATCTTGTTAAAGAATGGGGAACCGAGAAGTCTAAGGTACAATGGTTTCATATAACTTTTTTTTTATCAATAACCGCATTTCTCTTTCATTACTCACAAAATTTACAAAGGGGAGCAAAGCTCAATACATCTATAAAGATAGATATCAAAAGTCAAAAAGAAGGATGCAATTTATCTATGCAAACTTCTATAATCAGTATTTATGCAATGCCACACACTGTTTGGTTTTCTCCTACTGTCTTCAAAAACACATATGTTTCTATGTATCCATATGTGATAAATGATAAGAGTAGCAAGAAGAGCTTCATTTCTATTCTTTAGCAGGTGTACTTCATTTCTATTCCAGCAGCAGGTGTACTTCAACGCTGCTGCAGATTTTTTGAATCTGCTCAATTCCTCTGATCTCAGGGAGCTTCCACACTCCACACTTCACATCAGTCCCCTTTTCAATGTGGAATTGGACATTATAGAGATATCTATCTCTTATATTGAGGATGTTCTTCCACATCCAGCTATTAGCTTGCTTATATTGAGGATGGTTTCATATAACTTGCATGTATACCTATCTACTTTTTCTAATTATATGTTTCTTATGGTTTAGAAAATTTCTGAGATCAACAAGGCAAACAGAGCAAAAAAAGTGATGGATCATACCACATGATCAAAGCCATGGAGTTGTTATCGGGCAGAAATGGTATTAATAATGGACACTTGTCGTTCTTAGTAGGAGTTGAACATATAACATGGACAATTATTATGTTCTCTATCATGTGTAGGTCAGTGAAGATCAACCCGTTGTGCCTCTTAACAAATTTTTGGAAAAAGTTTACGACAAAAGCCCACAAGTGGTTAGAAAATGGATATTTGCTTTCCTATGATGTCTACAAAGCTACATATGCTTAGATATCTCAATTTAAGCTTTCCTTTTATGATGCTTTCTAATTACAGCTTGAAATCTCTGATATCATGGAAAACCAAGTAGCAAACCAAGAAGAAATAGATCCTAGAAGTGTTGATAATCTAACACGTGCTGCTTATTTGCAAGTTTTAAATCCTTCCAAAAAGGCTAGGATTCGAGGTGTTGGAATTGGGAACAAAGAGATATGACATAGGGGAAAAGCTGCCCGTATAAGATATGAAATGCTTCTTGAGGAAAGCAATGCAAAGGATGTATGTTGGAGAGAATCTAAACTTGAACTATTAGTTACAACTAGTCTATTAGATTGATGTTTGTAATTTGTTTTCTATTTCAGGATAAACTTAAGGAACTTGAAGAAACAGTAAATGGATTGAAGAACTCCATCTTCCAATTAATGACTTGGTATAATCAATCACAGGTAACTCAGATTTAGTTGTCTATGTCAATGTAATATATAATTGTTTTTTGACATTGTTGATGTATTTGTTATAGGATGGCGGTATTAATGTTGATTGTACAGCTGAATACCCCAATCAGAATACTACAGGTGTCTTACACATGCAAAGTGGCACAAATAGGTCGGATGTGGGTTCTTTTCACATACAAGACAATACACGTAATGGTGCAGATGTAGGCATGTTTCCCAGCCAAAATAATTCAAGCGGGGATGGCTTAGGAAGACTTTCTAGACCAAGCAATTCAAGGGAGACTGGAGTAGGCATGCTTTCCATACAAGGCAATTCAAGGGAGAATGGAGTAGGCAGACTTTCCATACAAGCCAATTCAAGGGAGAATGGAGTAGGCATGCTTTCCATACAAGGCAATGGACATCCACGGATCTTTCTGCCACAGGTAACTCATTACAGCTATAGATTATTTTCAATATTCATACACATAAGAATATTAACATGTACACTTTATTAAAGGTTGCAGTTGAAAGTCGGTCCCCTTCTTCTGGTAATAATCGACAAAGTTATCCTCCAATGCAGAACACACCAACCACATCTTCATCGGTGTCTTTCACACCAAGAAATCAGCGTTTAAATCCTGTAAGTAATTCATTTCAGCTTATCTACATGAAGTGGGCGTTTAAGGCGTTTTAGGCCCAAATTATGCAATTTAAAGGCTAAACTAGCATGAATCGAGTCTAGATTTGGTCAAATTAGATCACCTTCAGTCATTGCATGGTTGATATAGGTCTGATTTAGAGTAAATCAGGTCAAATTTTGGTAAATTAGGTCTGGTCTGAGGAAAATCAGGTCTGATTTGGGGAAATGAGGATTGATTTGGGCCAAATTGGTATGTCCTCATAGCGCTGTTTGTTAAGTTTTTTCTACTTTTTCATATTTTTATTGTTCTTGCTTCTTTCTCTTTTCTTTTTTTATCCATTCTTCTGCATCTTATTCCTGCGTCCTTCTGCTATGTTTTTTCTGAGTTATTCATCCTATATTCCCTCCTACTACTATGCAAGCATGTGCATATTTTCTTTTTCAAATTTGTCCTATACATCCTGCTACGAAATCTACTACTACTATTTACATATCTAATTTTCTTTTTCTGATTTCTTCCTCCTAAATCTCATCTCTTAGCCACTGTTGTTTGCATGTTTCAATTTATTTTCACTGGCCTATTCCTTCCTCTATATTTTCTAATTCAGCACCTGCTACTGTTGTTTTTTATTTTGTTTTGTTGATTCTTCCTCTTTCAATCTCCTTTTACTGCCCTTGGTTTGTCTTATTCTGACTTCTTCCTACAGAACTTCTACCATTTGCATGCTCTTTTTATCCCATTTTCTCTCACCAATTCGTACTTGTCTTCCTCTTACTGTTGTTTCATTTTCTTCATGTTAATTCTATTGTCCCTGATTCTCCTATAGTTATCAATTCAAATTAAACATGGCAGTGATTGTGATGATGAATACTGTTATTGCCTACTATTTCTGCTCCAGATGCCCTTGTCCCCTGCTTGTCCCCTTCTTTTGAGTCATTTTCTTAAGGGGTTGTTGATATTAATAACCTTGGGAATGGCCACTCTCTGTATGGGCTAACTCTATCTACTTTGTTTTTAACTTTTGGCTGTCCAAGCTGCTCCAAATTGTTGGGAATTGTTCAAAAACATATATTTGTTATTCTTATTATTATGCGTTGTAATATGGGTCTGAATTGGTTTGTGGCCATATGTGATAAATGATAAGAGTAGCAAGAAGAGCTTCATTTCTGTTCTTTAGCAGGTGTACTTCATTTCTGTTCCAGCAGCAAAGTATTGCTCTTTTAGGTGCTCGACTCTTCCACAACCACTTGGTCCAAGGCAAGACCTCATGTTTAGACATGCAGACCTCCCAAGCGTCTTTTAGAGAGATAGTTTTTAGTTTCCCGAGCATGCAGATATCATCTCCACTTCCCAGCTCAACGCTGCTGCAGATTTTTTGAATCTGCTCAATTCCTCTGATCTCAGGGAGCTTCCACACTCCACACTTCACATCAGTCCCCTTTCCAATGTGGAATTGGACATTATAGAGATATCTATCTCTTATATTGAGGATGTTCTTCCACATCTAGCTATTGGCTTGCTTATATTGAGGATGGTTTCATATAACTTGCATGTATACCTATCTACTTTTTCTAATTATATATTTCTTATGATTCCTTTTTGTATTTATATTGATAGGGTAGAATTACTTTTAATGATGGATTTCAACGGAAAATTCACCTTGGAGTAGACAAAAACTGAAATATAAGGGTAAGTTGTTTGTTGTACTATGATTTATGTATTAACTTTAAATTCTATTAATATAATGATTTGTCATTTTTAGGAGAAGAATATTCAAGTACCTAACCGTATGAGGCATGGCATTGATGAAGAACACAACACCATTTGAAGGAATATGGAGACATTATAGATCTTAAGAGTTTCTAGCATGCTATGTTGATTGTCATCAATCTCAAATTTTAAAACCATATGTACTCTTTATTTATATCAACGTTGAGCACGCAATGTATGGATAATATTTTGCTTCAATATCAAAACTTGGTTTGAGGTGATTTAACATTTTTATGTGTCATTTTGGTGTTGAATCTTCTTATGATGTCATGTGAATTAGTATAAAAATATTTCTTGAGGTTATGTATACAAAGTTTTCATTTAAAATTTGATATTCACTATAGTAACAATTAATTAAAATTTAATAAATCATTCAATAATCAATAACCAAATCATTTACAGTAGTCCCTCATAAATATATTGATGAAGGTCCAGATTGACCATCAAAATTGCATTCATGACTACCACATAGCCCCTCAAAAATAAATTCTCCAGGACCATCAAGTCCCTCAAAAATGTATTCATGAAGGCTAAATAGTCCCTCAAAAATGTATTCATGAAGGCTAAATAGTCGCTCAAAAATGTATTTATGAAGGCTAAATAGTCCCTCAAAAATGTATTTATGAAGGCTAAATAGTCCCTCAAAAATGTATTTATGAAGGCTAAATAGTCCCTCACAATTGTATTCGTGAGGGCCACTGGTATTTGTCACGTGAGTTCTCTTCACGGACCATTTGTGAGGGTCAGACCCTCAACCGTCCCTATTTCTGAGGGCCTGTAGAGAGGGGTTTGTGACAGGACTCTCCCGTGAATAATGGCCCAATTTGTTGTAGTGCTTGTAATTAAGCTTATAAAAATATCAGGAACACTTAGATCGAATATTAGAGAACTTTAGATGCATCTTAGAAATTCAAATACAGGCACTTGGTCGGTCGAGTTTCCTACCCTGAAACTCGACCGATCCACCTTGGTCGATTTTCTGAAGATTGTATCGGTCAAGTTGTGCACTCACAGAACTCGACCGATTGGGTAGTAGGCCATTTCCAGTTGAAATGGTCGGTCGAGTTTCCTCAGGACAAACTCGACCGATCCTTTGAACATCGGTTTGCCTCCTACTTGATCGGTCGAGTTACACCCATCAGAACTCGACCGATTGCAATGTATGGAAAAGTGCAGAAAACTGTTTCTAGCCGTTGTGGAGTTGCAACAAGTTAAAATAGATCTGTTGCAAGCCACAAAATGGCTAGTTTTCATTCATAAGTGTTCCCAAAGGCTAAGAGGCATCCCCAGCTATAAATAGGACCCCTTGGGCTTCATTCCAAGGTTGAGCATTCATTGCAAACTCTTTGTGAGGTTCCTATTCTATAGTTGAGTGCTTCCTACAGCCTCGTCTCTCTCTCTAAGCTTAATCACTTGCTACATCCATTAGAGTGAGTAGGAAATATGTAAGAGAGCTAGTCCTACATGTATATCTTGTGAGGCTCTCACTTCCACCACCTCCACTTCTCTCATTTGCAATAATGAAGATGAAGGTTCTCTCTCTTATCCAAGAGAGGTGAAGAAGAACAACGGAAGGCGCCCCTTGGTGAAGATCAAGGCTAAACACTTGAATCTAGAGTGGGTAAGCCCTTGGAGAAGGCAAAGGACTCAAGCTCAAGTGGGTAAGACCTTGGTGGAAGCTTCTCTGAGTGAAGGTGAAGTTAAAGGCGGAAGATCCAAGAAGAGTGGGTAATTCCTGCAAGGCCGAAGACTTGTGCAAGAGTGGGTAAGTCCTTGGAGCAGGCCGAAGACTCTTGCAAAGTGGGTAAGTCCTTGGTAAGGTTGAAGACTCTTTGTATTGGATAGGTAAGTCCTTTTTTGGTCATGTATTGTAAGTCTTATAAGTGAATATAAGAGTGCAATTGTTGGAAGTCCTAGAGGTTGACCTCTCTAGGCAAGTGGACTGACACACTTCTAGTTTGAAGTGTGGAACCACTCTAAATAGCTTGTCTAATTGGTGCATGTTCAATCTCTCATATCCTTACTATGCATGATTTATTTGCACTCAAATTGCCTATTTAGCAACCTTATCTTGTCATATATTTTGAAGGTTTAATGAGTTTTGTTTAAGTGCTTTTAGCTCTATTCACCCCCCCCCCCTCTAGAGCATCTAATCACCCATCTAGGATCCAACACAAAAAACCTATGCAAAAACATAAAATCCAAATTAGAGGAATATGGTTTGGGATAGGAAGAATACTACAACCCTTTCACAGACTGACACAAACCAGTCCACCCAAAATAAGAGACCTAGAACATCCTCACCATTGGTAGACAGTAACAATCATGCTCTCCATGACTCCTTCATACCCTTCCCTTTCCACAACAACATAGATAATACCACCAACATAGACTATGATATTGTTTAGAAACTCAAAACTATTATCATTGAAGAAATTCAATCTTCTCAGAGTCCAAAATAGAAGAGCAAGGGGAAAGCACACATCATGTTCTCAACTATCAACTTGGTTTCAGAAACACCATATGGCTTAACCAAGAAGAACTACTTCACCATTGAAGAACCAGGTACACCCCCTGCATGACAAAACAACACTATGCATAATACTTTTCAGTTATTATCCAAATCAACTACTACATCTGATTGCGACAACCACATTGACAATATAGAAGATATTTCTTCATGGCCAGATATACATTTTTTCTCAAACTTAGCAGAAAAGTTAGGTATTACTTTTGATAATGAGTTAATAGCACATAATGCATTAGATGACATAGAAAATTCCAGGCACTGGAGAAACCACACACAAATTCATAACATCTACAACACATTAGAAAACCTTCATATCAATTGATCATTGATAACTTATATCATCAATCCTGAAAACACCCACACAAATGAAAATCACTTCTTGGAACGTCTGTAGTGCATGTAACCTTAACAGAAGAAAACATATCAGAAGATGCATTTATAACAACAATATGAACATCGTCACAATTCAAGAAACCAAAACATCTCTTACCCCATATGCCTTAAAAACAATAGGGAGAAAACACATCAACTCCTGGTACCAAATCTCACTGGTAGGATTTAAAGGAGTTATATCTATATGCACAAATGCAAATATTTTCACCATCACACAGAATGAAATCCAAAACTACTCCATCATCACTCTTCATATCACAAACACGACTGATGCTATCCAAATGTACTTCACATGTGTCTATGGTGGGTGAACCCAGCTCTAATAAAACCCTTTTCATTGAAGAAATAGAACACATCCTTAGGAGGTACGCTTGCAAACCATGGCTCTTGGTTGGGTACTTTAACCTCATCACTCAGCCTACCGATAGATTTAACCTCATCCACTAACTGGAAATATGCACAAATCTAATAAAAAATTTAGTCAGCTCCTCATCCAACACAACATGATTGATATTCTGCCCTCTAATGCTAATTACATGGAATCGGAATCACACATGGGCCAATATTGACCACTTCATTTGCACACCATCATGGGAAGATATACACCCCCACTCCTTTGTCTCCATTGCCCACAGACCTATGTCTGATCATTTCCTCATCATCATAGATACTAAACCTATCAAATGAGGTCATAAACCATTTTGGTTTGGAAACTTATGGCTTCTTGTCCCATACTGCCTGGAACTATGCAAACAAAATTATTCTACTTCAAATAATTCCACTTCTAAACCAGGTTACCATATACACAACAACACCAAAAGCATTAGGGATGCTCTCAAGTCCTAGCAACAATAGAAGTATTGTAACATCATATACAAACTGGCCGATCTTGAACAACAACACATGTTTGTAGATAGTGACCCTACAATTGATACTGCCCTCATTCTCACCATTAAAGTGGAGATAGAATGCATCCAAAACTACTTTGATATTATTTGGAAACAAAGAGCAAGAATCAGATGGTCATCTAAAGGAGATAAAAATAAAAAATTCTTCCACAAAATCCGCAACAACACTCGTAAAAGCATCATACCCAGATTAAACATTAGAGGCACCATCTCCTCCAATAAGCACTTGATTATACAACATATTTTCCAACACTTTGAGCATATATTCAACATGGGACATGAACCTACCTTCCTTAACTCCATCAATTGGAAATACATCTGCCACAAAACCATCCCTTCCCCTGATAGCACCATCAAAGCCTTCGCCATAGAGGAACTGAACAACACCATATCTTCCCTAGGTAGGAACAATTCACCAGGGCCTGGTGGTCTAAACATTGAATTCTACCTAGCAAATTTGAACCATATCAAAGGGGATTATATGTTTCTTCTCTGATTCTTCTAAGACAACATTGATGTCCACAAAAACATCAAAAATCTCAACAACACTAACATAGCCCTCATTAAAAAAGTGAACAAACCTGATCGGATCACACAATTCTAACCTATTAGTCTCATAACACATCCTACAAAATCATCACAAAAATCCTTATCAATTGCATCAAGCCACGGTTAGAAGAAGTGACCGCACACAACCAAAATTCTTTCCACAAGCATTGTATCATCCATGATGCCTTTACAATGGTTAATGAAACCCTCCACATTTGTTACAAAAACAAAATGCATGTCCTTGCGATCAAATTGGACTTTGAAAAAGCTTTTGACTATGTCAACTGGAACTATATTCTCCCCACCATGGTGGGCTATGAATTTCCAAACAAGTGGATAAATTGAATTCATGCTTGTATATCCACCAATAACTTCTCCACCATCATCAACGACACACCATGTGGACACTCCCACAACAAAAATATTCTCAGGAAAGGGGACCCTCTCTCCCCATATATCTTTATCATGGTCACATCAATCCTTACCAACATGACCAAACTAGGTACAAAACATGGTCTCATTTCTTCACCTGCTAAATGCTACAAGAAAATCATCCAATTTGCTAATGACACCATAATTCTTGTTAAACTATAAGATAAAACCATAATTAACACTATCTGAATCATTGGCCTCTTCTCTTACATATCAGGACTCGGAATATACCTCACCAAATCATCCATTATTGGCATCAACACTCCCTCTAAAGCCATCAACATATACAAATACCTTCTCAAATGCAAGACTGAAAACTTTCCAGTTTTATATCTTGGCATGCCCATCTCCCCCCACCCCACACAACATTGTTTGTGGACTCCTATCATTGACAAAATCAAACTCAAAATAAATTCTAGGACCAAAAAGTTCCTTAACCTTGCTGGTTGACTCACCCTTCTTAACTGTGTTATTACTCCCATTACAACTGATGAATGCATATTCATCCCATTTTTAGTTGCATTTTTAGTCTAGTTTAGCATTCATACATCTTAGTTGTAAGGAAGTGAAATCACATCCCTACTAAAAATTTGAAGAATAGAACCTTCAGTCCAAACACTCCTAAAAGATATGTTGGAGTGGGTGTAAAATTTGCAAATCTTATTTATGGTATACAAAACAACCAAAGTGTAGCAGCGGAAGAAAATAATGACTATATTCAATTTCTCATAAGGGTACAAAATAATATCTTAAACTTACATATAAAGGAACATCATAAGGATCCATGTAGAGGGAAATCTAAACCACATTTAGATTGTCTACAAGCCTTAACTCCTTAAGCTAGGTCCATAACTTCATACCATGTCCTCTACATCCTTCATCTAGGGTTGGAAGCATACCCTAGCAAGAAAATAAAAATAGAAAACATCAGTAAAGGCTGGTATGTGCATACTAAAAAGTAAATTGAGCAATTTATAAAGAATAAGGGACATCAAAATAAAAGGCTTCCCGTGCAAGAGATAAGGACTGCCCAAAGAGGGCGTAAAAGATAAGAGTCATCATCATCATAAAAGAAGATACTTTCCATAATCAAAACAATAAATTAGTGCCACATAAGAACATATCATTATTTTGGCACATAACCCATCAAGATTTTTGGGCACATAACCCATCATCAATTTGGGCACATAACCCAACATAAACATCATCAACCTACATGCATGTGAGATTAGCATAGTCCTAGAACAATATAAATAACAATGGCAGCCAAGCCTCATAAACTTGAAACCTGATAGAGAAAGGAATATTGCCAATCTCCCAAATATATATAAAATGGGCCAACCCTCATAAAGTTGAAAACCCTGGGTACGAGGTTCCTTTTGGTCCCAAAAGAGCAGGAAATATCACATCTTCTCGGTAGGAAATAACACATCTATCACAAACAAAACCAATGCAATTACACTACTCTAGTGCTACTGAATCACATAGCATGTTAAATGTAGATGCAAGTAGAAAAGTATAGTCATAATTATACAATGTTTCCATCACACAATGGACAACACAAAAATATAAACATCCACTTCAAAGTGGGCACATATCAATATAAAAGACCAACATGCACCAAGGTACAAGATAGATTTCAAGAGAATATCTAAGTCCATAACAAGCAGGATAGTTCACACGAACCATGATATCAAAAGAATAGACATATGTGTAGGCTAAAGTCAAAAGAAAGATAAGATAGGTGAATTGCCCAACATAGATGAATAGGGGATACAACATGCCTCAACTTCAGAGTCTAATAGAACAACATCACTTCTAGATCCAAATCTAGGTTACCGAAACACCTATTAAACATGTATGTGAAATTAGGGTTAGATTTACATTGATTTCATAAACCCTAAAAATCACCTTTTTATTATATGTGAATTAGGTTACGAAAACCATGCCCAAAGGTCATTAAGACAATCATACTATCACATGATATAAATCCTTTTCAAAATATCATAGGGTATCAACCTTTATCAACACAAGAGGATTACACCTCATTCAGGGCTCAACCATGCCCAAAGGTCATTAAGACAATCACATTATTCCCTACAAGATCATCATTATCTTTCCATGCCTTATAACAAGGCTCAACAACATCACTTACATATAATCAACACAATATTGCATTAATGAGATAGGAGATATTCATGAAACAATCATAGTAGGGTTATATTAACATTAAGAACATTCCTTTATTACATCAACATGTAAGGAATCCATATATGATTAACACTCTTCATATTCATAATGCACGTTTAGCATAAGAAAGTATCAGCCATGTGGCTATGATAACCACCAATTAACACATTAAGGTTATGATCACGTTAAGGAGGTTGTTCCACCATCATTACATCATATAAGAATGTTAAACATGAATACTCATCTTTATCTATTTGCATTAGAGTTAGGTTCAACATGATAAATTATATCAATGTTACTAATCAACACTTATACCCAAACCCTAACTCATGGCATCCCCAATGGATCATGGATGCATAAGGTGAAGCATCACCATCACATTCCATACTATTCTCAAGTATGAACCCATACATAAATCAAGGTGTAACTATCGAGTTATATCATACTAGGGTTTCAACAACAGTAACAAAGCACTCCTTGATTGTATTAGTCATTTAAGGAATATTCATATCCAATTACCATCATTTAGTTATATTAAAGTTAGGTATAACAAGTTATACCTCATTAGGGTTACATATCAACACAATATGATTATCATCCCTTATATTCATATGATTGAATAGGTAAGACTACCTTATTAAGGGTAACCCTCCATTTGTTTCATCATCATTCAACCCATATCACCATACCACAATGTCACCCAGAACCATTAGATGTTTAAAAGTTAAGACCATTGGTTGTTTACATAAGTAAACACCTTGGATAAACCACCTATGAATTCCTTGATTTGTTCTCTATAAAGAGTCAGCATTTAACCCTATAAATCCCTTGATTAACAACACAAAAAGTTCCATTGAGAGTAGGGTAAAACCCACAATCGACTGTTCATTTAAAACAAGCCATCCATTGTCAACAAGTAATCTCCTTAAGTTGATCATATAAAGGAAATCATATAAATCACATTATTAGGACCAACATATTACATTAGACATCATTCCACTTTATTGGAGATATAAACGTTGGATCTTGACCATTGGGTCAAGTTCATGTGTTAAAACCATCAATTACAGTATAGGTCCGACCATTGCATCAAGTGACCCAAGAAACCATTGGTCTAAGTCTTAATTGATGCTACAAATACAATGCTTAACTCACCATAGGTTGTAGATACCTGATCCACCATCATTAGTGGACATTAAGTCACCATAGGTTGTTAGATCAACACTATATTCATTAATCAACATCAAATATTAAGCTAATGTCATCATTCATTGATAACATCGGTAGGGTACTTAATGGTTGATCATTAAACTTCTAATTGATCCAAAACCTGACCTAAGGGGGTGACCATAGGTTGTCACCATCATCTGAAACCTTTGATCCTAACCATAATTTGTCATGAAGACAACACCATAGGGTTTTTGCAATGGTACCATCACCGGGTCATGGGTTTATAGAAGAAATCAGCTTTAAACCCTAAAATTGACCATTGGTTGATAGGTGCTTAGAACCATAAGTTGCCAAACCAACCTGATCCAAGTCATATTATACCTTAGGAATAACATACACATGATCACAGGTTCATTTAGAACTGAAATCAGAACAGAACGTTATAAAAATTGAAATCCAAGTCAAGCATAGCTTTTTAGTGCATGGATCATCATTTTCAAGCAAGAACATGAGCTAGAAAGCTTATGGTAAGAAATAAACCTGGAGCAAGTTATAAAACTTGCCTCTAATGATAAGATGAAATCCCAAACAGAAGAAAACTTGAGCAGGTAGGGTAGAAAATCCAAGCATAATCTATTAACTCGTCCATCTAGCACCTTTCTTCATCAAATGAGCAAACCCTATGCATAAGGAGCAAGAAAGGTAGGGTTTTAGAGCTTTAAAGCAATTTCTACCATGGAATAGCAAGGTTATAACCTTAATAAAGGTAGGAGGAAGGATAGAAAAGAAATAAATGGAGGAAAGAATGGGATTATTACTCTTTTATGTCAAGATCACTAGAAGGAAGTGTTTTGAACCCTAAAAGAAAGTCAATTGCAACCCTAGATTCTTTTTCCAAGAAGGTCCCCTCTTTCTTCTTCCTTGGACAGTAAATTCGCAGAAGCACAGAGGGAGGACAAGGTTTGTAGAAGTAGGGAAGTGGTGGTGCGAAAATGGCTCGTTTTTGTTCTTAAGGATAAGTATATGAAACATTAAGATAAAGAAAAAGAAAAAGTTGAACTTCTAGTATCTTTCCAAGTGTCCATGGCCTTAAACTATTAAGAATATATAAGAACACACACAAGAAGTTCCCCCATTTTCCATAGTGACATGCTTATCACTCTTTTATTGAATTTCCAAGAAAAACAAATAACTCATTAGTTGATAGCTACTAAAGGTAGCTCATCCATGAAGGGGTAAACCCTAAAATACACTTGGAGAAAACACCTTCAAACCAAGGTCTAAATAGGTTCCCCATGGATCAAAAAGCTCAATAATGATGAGAGAATATCCAAGGAACATAATGAAAGTGATAAATTGCAAAGAAAACCTCTCAATTGGGTAAATTGCATAAAAGTCCAAAATGTGCATAAAATTGCATAACTTGCTCAAACGGTGTCCAAATTGGACCAAATTTGAAAATTAAGCTTGTATTATGATTTAAAAGCATATAAAAAGGTTTTATTAGGGTTATAAGAATTAAATTATGATAATTAAGCTTATGCAACCCAATAAGCAAGTTTAGGGGCCTTACAACTATAAACCCCTAACAAGGATTTTGCCCCCAAAATCCAAGGTAAACAAAGATGAGTACTTCCTTTATAACTCATCCTATTAACTTCACATGTTTACTTGCATATCATAGTGATGTAACATCATTAATACATATCTCATCTTGGGTCAGCACAAAAACATCCACATAAGAAGACATTTGCAAATATGGAACATAGAAACTTGTTGTGCCACATGTACAAATCTATTAGTAATGTTCAACTTTAAATTCTAGCTATCATACTAAAATTATATCTATTGTATCAGTACATTACTCAAAAGTCATACTTGATAGCTTTTTTCCAATCATTCCATGTGTTCCATACCATTACTTGAAGCATAAAAAAGGCGATGTATCCATCCTTTTTTTAGACACACTGACACTGGAACACTTGTCAGTTCTTTTTCAGCATCAAAAGAAATGTTGACGCTGGCACCTGCCATTTCATACAAGGAAACATCATTCCTAGTCAACCTTGTTAGGGGTGAAACAAAAACACTATCTTCACCTTACTAGGATTTACACAACCTACTTAGAAGACATATCATGATCCCATAAAGACATTTAATCAACCCATCTCACTCTTGCTAGACTTGTCACACATAAGTGCAGTTACTTCAACATTCTTAAGGTTTAGCAAAGATGTTAACCATGTTAATTACCATCTCTAAAATATGTTGAGATGTCATCATTCAAAGCTTGCTACAACTTGTAAGACATGACCTGAACACTCTGTTCCTCCTATTCATAAATTCTATTGGTACATTGGTTAGTCTACAGAACATAACCCTAAACTCATCACGGTCATGCAACTTATGTCATCCATTCTAACTCTTATGCATTAAAATTTGATCATAGGTTTATCTTAAAGGAACACAGTAGCACATGTCTACTGATCAACAAACCATCTATCCTTGATAGTGGTCTTGTCCAGCTATCACTGAACCATACAAAACATTATAGAATCACTTTTATTTTTCCTTCCAAACAACATTTAGAGGGTTATCATCAACTCTCTTTCTCTCTCTAAGGGAGAGGAATACTTGGAATGTTCATTTAATAAACATTTCCAACCTTCACATACTTCCCATAGGGTTGATACATCTTGGATACTAGGATTCATTACCTTGGTATCCACCTCATGTGCTATACTGAACTCACATCCTTATCTCATCTACTTTTACCAGAATAATAAATATTAAGACATATAAGAGGAGTCTTCCTAATTATTGGAAGGCTTGAAAGTAAAATCATCACAAACTTTATGATCTTAGAACCATAGTCCAAACAACCTTATGCTATAATAAGCTATCCACCCTCATGTTTACAACAAATCCACACATACCAAGTGGCAATGATCCACTTGAAAGTTGTTCCCTAGAAAGGAAAGACACAAAGGGAAATACACTTCCCACATCCTAGCAGAATTGTTCAAGGGTCACTAGCAAAAAGGTAACCAATTCTATTTTCATTATGCAAGTTACAAATTCTTATGTATCATTTTACCCTTTTAATTTTGGGTTCCTTACCATTAGAATAGGAATCATCATGATTAAAATATCTCCTTCCTTGATGACTATTTATCACACTTGGGTATATTCTCTTATATTTATTATGTTTTTTCAACCACTTATAAATAGGTAAATCATACTATTCCACATTTTCTTCATTAAACATAGATCATCTACCTTAATTTCTTTCAAACTCCATGCTTATTTGACATTAACACTTTCTTACACACATATGTTGGTTTGACATTAACTCAGGTTCAACCTTATTCCTTTGTCATTGTTCTCATTTATCTTCTCATTTTGTACTTATCATTGGAGTTCTCTCCATCTTATGTGGATTTCATACCTTGAATCACTTTATAAGCATAGACTTATCTGTCTTTTACTTTATTATCTTCTTGAATCACATATTCAATAACTCTTTTCCTTATTTGTATTAAGATTTAGATTTCATGGTGTTGTATCTTTCTCTTATAGTTACCAAACATTCAAGTTTTGATAGATAATGATGCAATTCTCATCTTCTTTAAGGTAGGATTGAGATATTCACACCATGATTTCTTATTTGTTATGCTCTTTAGATTGTCTCAAAATGACTACTTGATTAAAGTAATCAGAAAGATAACAATCTAAGAGTTCCATACTTACCTTTTCTTCAATATTTGAATACCTGGCCAGGGCATCAAAGTACTGAGATTAGGCAGTATGCACCATGTTTTTGTGTCACGTTCCTAACTTAGACATCATCCTAGTCTTAAGTCCAAAACATATTTTATTATATTTTTTTACTTTTAAATTATTAGTTATGAATTTTGCAATATATTATCAATTTAGATTAATCCATTAAAATCTCATTATTTTATGATTGGATTTAGGTGAAAAAACAAACGTCATAAGATAGATCTTATTTTTCGGAATCCAAAGACTATTTATTTGTAATTTTTGGATAAGTAGATAATTAGTTATGAATTTTTAAAGCGCAACCAATCAGAAAAATCCAAAAAGCCAAGTCAGTGAAGAAATTTGTGAGAGAAAAAGAGAGGGAGGGGTGCTCGTACTGAGTTGGTCCAACCAGGAGTGGCCAACTCAGTCGGCCCTACTGCCAAGTAGACAAGTACCCCAATGCAAAACAAAACCAGATCCCTTGTGAAAAAACAAATCTACCCCTGAGGAAAGAACAAAAACAAGACAGGTGGAAAGGGTAAAGAAGGGAATAAACTGCATGGATTCATCTCTCGCTTCTCCCTCTCGCAATGGCCAAAGCATGAAGCTTTAGGAGACGAGGTGAAACAAGGAAGAAACAATAGCTTGTGACCAAAAACCGAATGAATGAACTTGTGAAGCATTTACGGGTTCAATGAGCCAAAACTCAAGTAATGAAGACCAAATTTCATGAAGAACCAGTTATAGAAGCTAGAGTTTCAGGTCAAACATGACAACATCAACCAGAAGTTGGAATCATGAGATACCTGTGAGTTGAGGACGAACAAGAGGGGGGAAAGCTTTGTGAGCCAAAATGGAATTTGAAGCCTATTCTATACTCCCCGAAAAAAGCAGGAGGTGATCTCTTGGGCACTAGTGGCATCAAGCAATAGCGAGTTCATTTGAATGCTCAGCCCCGAGGAAAGGGGCTAAGAAATGAGGGGCACCTCTGGTGATCTCCAGAGATGGTCCGGAGAAGTACAATTGATTTGTGGTTGCCGCAAACATCATTGCCCAAGCAGAGGAGTCCAGGAAATAAGAATGATGAGGAAGGAGTAGTATAGGAGAGTACCACTGCAATTGGGCAATGAGGTGGGTATATATCCCACCATAGGTAACGAGTGATAGCTCAAAAAATCCACAACCAGAAAAGGAAACTTGTCAAAGAAAAATCAAAGAAAACCGTTTAGAAACAAGGGAGAACCGTGGCAAGGAACATCAGGGGTACTGTTTAAAATGAACTCAGTCTCCTACCCAAGGTAGGAGACGATATCCATGCTGTCAGATCAAAATCGAGTGACAGGACAAAGAATAAAAAATTGTGAGTGAATCGGGAAATAAATCGTGTGACCCAATTAATTAGGAAACAAACTGCGTGACAGATTAAATGAATTCCTAAACCGATTGGAATAAGTGAGTATGCATTTATTTCTCTTTTTCTCTTTCTTCTTTTGAGGGTGCAAAAAAATTATAAATTAGGTAAAATTTTGCAAAGAGGCTAATTAAGACATGTAGATTTTGATTATGTAATTAGATTTGACTTTTAAAAACTTTTAATGTGTTAAATAAATTAAATCTTATTTTATCTTTCCTCATGCATTAATGATTTCAAGATTCTTCAAATTTTATGAAACTTCACTCACAAGTCATATTTAATGTGTTGGATACAAATTTGTAATTAATTTTACATGTTGAAGTTGTTTGTATAATTATTGAATATTTTGAAAGTTCTACACACTTTCTCTCTCCTGATTACACCTTTTATGCAAACTTTTTCCAAATTGGATGAAAATTCATCCAAAGGCTATATTTATTATGTAGATTACGAATCTAAGATTATTTTCCTCTTTTGGAGTCATTTATTGTTTTATTTGATATTTTGGGGAAAACTTAGATCTTTTCTTTCCTAAATGAATTAAATTAATTATCATTATGTGAATAATCTGAAACTTGACTCCCAAGGCAACTGGGACCCAAGGAACACAATTTTTAACTTAGACTCTACTTTTAGGATATATTTTAATGAGATATGCCATGTGGCCCATTAGATACATTACTTAACCAATCAAGTCCTTTATCTTCTTATTACCATCCAAATGAATTATGTGACCTATTAGATTACATTATTCATGCATTAGAATATTAGGATCATTCTAACCTCAACCTTGTTTGGCTACGTCCAAAAGATCAAACTTCTCAGGTAGGGTTTCAAGATCTGGTATGTTACAACACTCCACCCCTTAAAAGGATTTCATCCTCCAAATCTATTGATCCAAACTTCAACAATCAACTACCCTCCACCCCTTAGAAGGTTTAACCTAACAAGTCAAACTTAACATCATTTAGGGTTACCCACATAACTTTTAGTTGTGAAAGTTTTAAAAATTTATGTTGCTCATGTATCCAACTAATAGTCACACCATCTAAGGTTGAGTTTTACATCCTCGTTCTCTAACCTAACAACCCTAAGATCCAAAAAGTCATAGGGTAGGTCAAATACACCTTTATATCAATCCTAGTCACAACTCCAAGAACAGAACTAGGTTTACCACTAGGTTTAAGGTTTTGCTACCAAAACTTCTCAAAGTCTTCATTGTGACTTAGTTCAAGAAAATCATCGAGAAAATCTGAGAAAATTTTGTACTTATAGTAGTATAATGAAAATAATTTTTGGATATGGAAACATTACGAAAAGAAACAAACAATTTGGCTAAAATTCAATGCAAAAACCAAGTCACAATTTTTCCATAACAAGACTTTTTATCATACCTCATAACCTAATTTCATCCTCATATCAAACCTTATTGCATTAGAAGATCATCATTGATCAAATCTAGGGTGAACATCTCACCTAAAGGTAACTTAGCAAGGTCAAGGGTTCTAATAGGAAAACAAAATTGAAATAGTCAAATTCCGACTACCATGGGCTTTGATACCATGTTGTAAGGAAGTGAAATCACCTCCCTACTAAAAAATTGAAGAATAGAACCTCCAGTCCAAACACACCTAAAAGATATGTTGGAGTGGGTGTAAAATTTTCAAATCTTATTTATGGTATACAAAACAACCAAAGTGTAGCAGCGAAAGAAAACAATGACTATATTCAATTTCTCATAAGGGTATAAAAGAATATCTTAAACTTACATGTAAAGGTACATCATAAGGATACATGTAGAGGGAAATCTAAACCACATCAAGATTGTCTCCAAGCCTTAACTCCTTAAGCTAGGTCCATAACTTTATACCATGTCCTCTGCATCCTTCATCTAGAGTTGGAAGCATACCCCGGTAAGAAGAGAAAAATAGAAAACATCAACAAAGGTTGGTATGTGCATACTAAAAAGTAAATTGAGCAATTTATAAAGAATAAGGGACATCAAAATAAAAGGCTTTCCATGCAAGAGATAAGGACTACCTAAAGAGGGCATAAAAGATAAGAGTCATCATCATCATAAAAGAAGATACTTGCCATAATCAAAATAATAAAGTAGTGCCACATAAGCACATATCATGATTTGGGCACATAACCCATCAAGATTTTTGGGCAAATAACCCATCATCAATTTGGGAACATAACCCATCATAAACATCATCAACCTGCATGCATGTGAGATAAGCATAGCCCTAGAAAAATATAAATAACAATGGAGGCCAAGCCTCATAAACTTGAAACCTGATAGAGAAAGGAATACTACCAATGCGCCAACTCTCATAAAGTTGAAAACCTTGGGTATGAGGTACCTTTCCATCCCAAAAGATTAGGAAATATCACATCTGTTTGGTAGGAAATAACACATCTACCATAAACAAAACCAATCCAATTACACTACTCTAGTGCTACTGAATCACATAGCATGTTAAATGTAGTGGCAAGTAGCAAAGTATAGTCAGAATTATACAATGTTGCCATCACACAATGGACAACACAATAATATAAACATCCACATAAAAGTGGGCACATATCAATATAAAAGACCAACATGCACGAAGGCACAAGATAGATATCAAGAGAATATCTAAGTCCATAACAAGCAAGATAGTTCACACGAACCATGATATCAAGAGAATAGTGTTGACTCAAGGTCTAAATTGACTAAACCCTTGTTTTGATGATGACTAAACCATTCCACTTATTTGTGTCTAATGTCTCTACTTGAGTGATTTTAGATTATGCATAGACACACTCCAAATGCCCTAACTTGCGCATCTCAACTTGGAGAAAAGACAAGTCCAAGTCTATACAAGTGCACATTTTTGTAATATGATGTAAATCCATTAGAATCATGTTGTAAATAACTTGTAATGATTGTATGATTTGTAATTAAGCTTAGAAAAAATTAGGAGCACTTAGATCGAATATTTAAGCACTCAAAAGCCATTTTCCAAAATTCACATCAGGTTGTTCATCGGTCGAGTTGCAAACTCGACCGATCCTGATTGGATCTTGAAAATGACTTTTGATCGGTCAAGTTTACACTTCACAGAACTCGACCGATCCCTCTACTGACCAAAACTAATTTAAGTGAATCGGTCAAGTTACCCCAGGACAAACTCGATCGATGGCCTAAATTGGTCTTATCTTTTGGTGGGATCGGTCGAGTTACCTTTATAGAAACTCGACCGATTGCGCTGTATATAAAAGTGCAGAAAATTGTTTCTAGCCGTTGTGGAGTTGCAACAAGTGAAAATATATCTGTTGCAAGCCACAAAATGGTTAGTTTTCATTCTTAAGTGTTCCCAAAGGCTAAGAGGCATCCCCAGCTATAAATAGGACCCCTTGGGTTTCATTCCAAGGTTGAGCATTCAATGAAAAACTCTATGTGAGGTTCCTATTCTATAGTTGAGTGCTACCTATAGCCTCCCCTCTCTCTCTAAGCTTAATCACTTGCTACATTCGTTAGAGTGAGTAGGAAATATGTAAGAGAGCTAGTCCTACATGTATATCTTGTGAGGCTCTGACTTCCACCACCTCCCTATCTCTCATTTCAACCATGAAGATGAAGGTTCTTTCTCTTGGCTAAGAGAGGTGAAGAAGAACAAGGGAAGGCATCCCTTGGTGAAGATCAAGGCTGAAGACTTGGAGCTAGAGTGGTTAAGCCCTTGGTGAAGGTAGAAGACTCCTTGCTCAAGTGGGTAAGTCCTTGGTAGAAGCTTCTCTGAGTGAAGGTGAAGTCAAAGCCTGGAGATCCAAGAAGAGTGGGTAATTCCTTGAAGGCTAAAGACTTGTGCAAGAGTAGGTATGTAACACCCAGATTTTTATATGACATGAGCGGAAGCAAAAAAAAATTTCCTTTCATCTGGGAGTGTCACAAACATGATAACCATTGCAATAAAAGTAAATGAAACACTTTGCAAAACTATAAAACGGATTCATACACATCTTTTTATCAACATAAAACTACATCATGTTTATGCATAAGTTCAAAATAAAAAGATGTCAATACTCATGATCAACTAGGTAGATGGCACCCCACTAGGAAAGCTTGAAAGTCTCTTAGGCCTTTCCTGGTCCCTTTGTTCTTTAAATGCTCTAGAACCTGCAGACATCACGTCCCCAGCCATGCATTGGGAAAAATAGTTGTTAGAGTAAGTGACATGAGTATTCTAAAATATACATTGCTAAAGAATTGAAATATTAAAAAGATTCTTGAACATCATAAATATGAAATGAACATTTAACTCTGATTAAATCTAGAAACATATTATATCTCATTTCTTAAACTCTTATTTTCTACTCTATCTTTTCTGGAGACCTATACTCTGGGTCTCATGGCCTACGCCAAAGTGTCTGGATCATAAATATCTTATCTGAATTTCTCCCATCATACTCGTGGATGAGATTATAGACATACTCTAATCTTAAGTATCTTTTACTTATGATTTTTATCTGTTTGTGGCCACCATTATACAATAAGTCCTCCTCTGTTGACACTGAAGTGTCCTCTATGGTGAAACACACCCTCTGTTGGCACAACGTGCCCTCTGTTGACACCGAAGTGTCCTCTATGGTGCAACACACCCTCTGTTGGCATAACATGCCCTTTGTGACACCCGCAGTGTCTGGCGCGACACGCCCTCTGAATCGTCCTGGGACTCTCTGGTGAGGACTTATTATATAATGTATTATGTGAAGGTTTCAAATTAATTATCTGAAGTCTATCTTTACTAAACTCTGAATATGAACTTATCTGAAACTGAGTACTAAACATGTACTTAGTTTTGAATCTAAAATCTGAATCTGAATCTCTGCTCTTTAAAATCTAAACTGAATCTAATATAGAATTTTGGATATGTATCTCAAAGTACAACATAATTGAGATTGGGTCTATAACCCTTATCATATATCTTTATTCAAAATCTGGCTACTCACACAGTGAGTAGTCTAAGTTTGAATCTAAATCTCTTATTCTTAAGTTCTAAACTAAATTTATTGCTGGATCTGAACATGTATCTCATTATCTGGGTAAACCTTATTCTAAAACTTTTATTTGGTAAGATTACTTCATTATACCAATTATATCATACATGAGTCTAATGTCTTATGAGACAAGGTCTGAAATGAGTATAGAAATACTAAGTATACAAAAGTAACTTAAGTAATGTGTATAGCTAAAGTATGATATATGATTCTTGGCAAGATAACTCATTCTCTATTAAAACCTCATAAAAATCTGATCTTAATGGACTTAAGTCTTAAATCATAAACCATAGAATAAAAACCTTAGAAAATCTTAACTTGCATCTTAATCATACTCAATTTATATAAAATCTCATTAAGTCTGATCTCAATACATTCGTATAAACTTAAATCTTAAACCTTAAAGTAGAAATCATATAGATTCTCATCGTGCAACTCAATCATGACTTTAATGCATTCTAGTCTTATATCTTATCATGTACTTAATTCTTAGATCTTAATCATCTAAGAAATCTAAACAACACTTACTCCTTACATCTTAATCTATCCAATAAATCTTAATGGAATATTTCTATTTGAAATCGTAATACATAATTATGCCTATAAATATGAGAAATCCTTGACAACATATGTGTACTTAAATTCTCAATACAAAACTATCCCAATCACTAACTAAGTATGGCTACATTACTTGCATATCTTATCTTACAATCTTATTCATTAATTTCGAACATTTCTAAGAAATCTTATAGGAATATGATTCTTCAACTTTCTCATGGACTTGGTCCACGAGTCACAACTATCTTGAGCAACATATCTCTATTTTAGACTTTGGGTATCTAAACTTGCATAAAGAAAGAAATATGAGAATAATATTGTTCGCAAATCTTAACATTGAAGTCTTAGAACATTAAATCACATAGATCATGAAACTCTTATTAGGAGACATGTAAACATATTGAATATAAACTATGAGTACTCATGTGCATGGACCACTTACCTTTTGTGTTGATGATGTCCTTAACTTAGTCTTGATTTCTTGTTCCAAATCTTAATCGCCTGGATATAATCAAAGTTCTATAAGTCCAAGTACATGTTCCCTCTTTCTATTTCTAAATCTCAAAACCTCATCTTCCGAACTATATATACCAACTTAGGGTTCTTATTTAGACTAAACATAACTTTAATCTAAAATCACCATAAAATCTTGGCGTTGAAATAAAATAAAACTCATACTATATAATAAATACTATCTTTATACTCAAATAAGACATAAATCGTCTTATGTACTAATATGAACATATAGATCATATAATAAGAAAATCTCAAACGTAGTCATACATACTAATCTTACTTGACTCTATTATGAAATCAAATTAAAATAACATTTAGATAAATAATATCAGACTTAATTAGGCATATATACCACTTATTGCCTCAAGATAATCATTTATTATTCTTTCATAATGGCTACTCATCTAAAACTAAATACTAATATGATAGCACAAGATACTTCATCAAATCTCTAGAAAAGTATTCATATAATGTAGATATAATCATGTATTAAAATATCAGGTCATTTAAAAATCATATCATGGGTGAAATACCCAAAATACCCTTATTAGGGTTTATATCAAAAACCTCAATAAAACTTCAAATATGAAAGATCAGGATCTGAATTAATGTTAAACATATCAAAATACACATTCAGTAAAATTTGTATGAATTTCTAAAGGCGTTTACTATTTTTAATTGGCAAAACATCAAAATCATATAGTTTTGTCTACCCAGAATATAATAAATAGAAGACATCAAAATCATACTCTAGATCTATTTTTATAAGATATTACACTCGAATAGATTTACATAGGTATCTTGTTTGTCCCAAACCGAGGTCTTTAGCTCAAGATATGAATTTTAGAAGCTTACCTAACATTGGCCAATATCTACCATCAAGATCTGATCTGGCGACCCTCATCTCAGATGCATCTCAGGCCTTAGGGCCGGTGCCTACCTCCCGCTCCCTTTGTGTTTTCACGTGCATAAGTAGAAAAACAGAGCACCGCTAGTCCATCACCTTCGGAGGTCGATCTCACCTCTGTGGCCACGAACTCGTGCGGTGATTGCTTCCATGACTCCCTCCCGATCTACATTCCATGGGCGGCATCTTCTTTGTACCCTGGGTGGATGAGGTTGAAGATCCCCAAGACACAACCATGTCGTGGCCGCCGCCCCTCCTGGTCTTCTTCTTTGTTGTGGATCTTCCCCTCTTCTACTAAAGCTTCGTGAAAACCCTAGATCTAGGTTCGTCTAACCCTCGCGGCCTGGGAAAAGAGACTTTTATAAGCTTTTGCCCTCCGGATCTTGGGCAAGTACCCCCCGCTTGGGGGACTCTATTCTGGTTTGAAAATAGGGGTGCGGCTCTCAGTCCGCAAGGACTGAGTCCCCCCCCCCCCCTTTTATTTTTTTATATTTTTCTTTTTGCCTAAAAGTCCATTTTATAGAAATATTTGTATATCCAAAATCGTAGCTTTGTTTGATCCCAAAATTTGGGAGATACATTGTATTCTAATAATCCTTACATTAGAAATACATCAAGTCAAAAATAATTAGATAGACCCTCCAAATTTCCCTTTTAGATAAATATCAGATAATTACTAATTTAATCACCTAGGACACTAGATAACTCAAAATCTTCTAAATTTTCTCCCTTGATCTTATATATCAATTCTTCATCTATTAAAATTACATTGAGTATTTATTATGAACATGAAATGCTGAATCCCCAAATTTGTACTCTTAAGGACCTATTTGTAGAGCTTAATTAGTCCAATAGGGCTGGAATGGGCTCTAGGGCACATGGCCCATCCCTTAGTATTTCAAAGGGTCCATAAGCTTAATTGTATTCCAAATCATGAAAATAAGTCTTCAGTCAATATAATTTCTCAATTGAAGCTCATGTATGACACATGTGATTAATATTTCTTTAATTACATAACACGAAGACCTAAGGTAGGTCTAAGGCTCAAGCCATGGACTGGACTCATCATATTATATATTCGTCATATTATTGTTCATAGAAATAATTCATTTATATTCATATATGACTGACTACAATTATACACATTTAAGTCATTATGTGTGTATTGGTTGATCAAATTGCTTGTATTACACATTTTGTGAACTTAATTACATACCTATCCATGGTTACGTGCATTGCATCCCTTGACATGCCTTTACTAGAAAACCCCACATTAAAGGCTTACTTTAGCTATGAAATTGGGGATGTTACAAGGTAAGTCCTTGGAAGAAGGTAGAAGACTCCTTGCAAAGTAGGTAAGTCCTTGGTAAGGTTGAAAACTATTTCTATTGGATAGGTAAGTCCTTTGGTTGGTCATGTATTGTATCTCTTATAATGAATATAATGAAGGGGCAAGATTAAGAAATCGTAAAGGTTGACCTCTCTAGGTAAGTGGACTGACTCACTTCTAATTTGAAGTGTAGAATCACTCTAAATAGCTTATCTACTTGTGTATGTTCAATCTCTCTCTCCCTTGCTATGCATGTTTTAGTTGCACTCAAAATTTTTGGTAACCCAGGAGACCCGTAAGGATTTCATCGAGTCCAACCTGGGGAGCTCAGCCCCATCCCGTAAGGAGCATAACCCATTAAGTCACGCAGAGGCCGCCTGCGCTACGGGAGAAACAATTCCAAACAGCACCACCAGGAGGATTCGAACCCGAGACCCTTCGTGAGGGCCCCGTGATGTGACCACTTGAGCTACTGCTCACCGAATGCACTCAAAATTTCCTATTTAGCAACCTTATCTTGTGATATATATTAAAGGTCTAATGAATTTTGTTTGAGTGCATTCAGCTCTATTCACCCCCCTCTAGAGCATCTAATCACCCATCTAGGATCCAACAAATAGACATATCTGTAGGCTAAAGTCAAAAGAAAGATAAGATAGGTGAATTTCTCAATATAGATGAATAGGGGATACAACATACCTCAAATTCAGAGTCTAATAGAACAACATCACTTCTAAATCCAAATCTAGGTTACCAAAGCACCTATTAAACATGTATGTGAAATTAGGGTTAGATTTACATTAATTTCATAAACCCTAAAAATCACCTTTTTATTATATGTGAATTAGGTTATCAAAACCATGACATGTTTCAGGTTACCTTTTTCTGAGTCCAAAACATATTTTATTATTTTTTGACTTTTAAATTATTAGTTATGAATTTTGTAATCTATTATCTATTTAGATTAATCCATTAAAATCTCATATTTTTGGGATTGGATTTAGGCAACAAAACCAAAACCATAAGATAGATCTTATTTTTTTGAATCCAAAGACTATTTATTTGTAGTTTTTGGATAAGTAGATAATTAGTTATGAATTTTTAAATCTCGACCAATCAGAAAAATCCAAAAAGCCAAGTTAGCAAAGAAATTTGTGAAAGAAAGGGAGAGAGGAAGGGGAGCTCGTACTGTGGCCCAACCAGGGGTGGCCAACTCAGTCGGCCCTACTACCAAGCAGGAAAGTACCCCAATGCAAAACAAAACCAGATCCCTTGTGAAAAGACAAATCTACCCCTGAGGAAAGAACAAAAACAAGATAGGTGGAAAGGGTAAAGAAGGGAATAAACCACAAGGATTCATCTATTGCTTCTCCCTATCGCCATGGGCGAAGCCTGAAGCTTCAGGAGGCAAGGTGAAACGAGGCAGAAATAATAGCTTGCGACCAAAAACTAAACGAATGAACTCGTGAAGCATTTACAAATTCAATGAGACAAAACTCTAGTAATGAAGACCAGATTTCATGAAGAACCAGGCAAAGAAGCTAGAGCTTTAGGTCAAACACAGAAGCATGAACCAGAAGGTGGAATTATAAGATACCTGTGAGTTGAGGATGAACAAGGAGGGGGAAATCTTTGTGAGATAAAATGAAACTTGAAGCCTATCCTATACACCCCGACAAAAGTAGGAGGTGATCACCAGTTGGGCACCAATGACGTCAAGCAACATTGAGTTCATCTGAATGCTCATCCCTGAGGAAAGGGGCTAAGAAATGAGGGGCACCTCTGACGATCTCCAGAGATGGTTCGAAGAAGCACAATTGATTTGGGGTCACCGTGAACATCACTGCCCAAGAGAAGGAGTCCAGGAAAGAAGAACAATGGGGAAGGAGTAGTACATGAGAGTACCACTGCAATTGGGAAGCGAGGAGGGCGTTCGAGAAACCGGAGAAGGTTTAGGGAGCACCAGGTGTAGGTGGAAGTCGCAGGAAAGGACTCTACAACTCGGTGGTGAACGCTACCCCTAACGAGAGATTGGGGGTTTCTTATATAGCCCACCACAGGTAACGAGTGATAGCTCAAAAGATCCACAACTAGAAAAGGAAACTCATGAAAGAAAAATCAAGGAAAACTGTTTAGAAACAAGGGAGAATCATGGCAAGGAAAATTGTGTGTACTGTTCAAAACGAACTCGATCTCCTACCCATCGTAGGAGACAATCATCGTAGGAGACAATCTCCATGCTGCCAGATCAAAATCGAATGGCTAGCCAAAGAACCGAAACCTGCGAGCGAACCAGGAAATAAACCGTGCAACCCAATTAATTAGGAAACAAATCGTGTGACAGATTAATGAATTCTTAAACCAATTGGAATAAAGTGTGAATGCATTTATTTCTCTATTTCTATTTCTTCTTTTGAGGGTGTAAATGAATTCCAAATTAGGTAAAAATTTTCACAGAGGCTAATTAAGACATGTAGATTCTGATTATGCAATTAGATTTACCTTTTAATAACTTTTAATGTGTTAAATAAATTAAATATTATTTTCTCTTTCCTCATGCATTAATGATTTTAAGATTCTCCAAATTTTATGAAACTTCACCCACAAGTCATATTTAATGTTGGATACAAATTTTCCATTAATTTTATATGTTGAAGTTGTTTGCAAAATTATTTAATATTTTGAAGGTTCTACACACTTTCTCTCTCCTGATTACACCTTTTACGTAAACTTTCTCCAAATTGGATGAAATTCACCCAAAGGCTATATTTATTATGTAGATTACGAATCCAATATTATTTTCCTCTTTTGGAGTCATTTATTATTTTATTTGATATTTTGGGGAAAACTTATATCTTTTCTTTCCTAAATGAATTAAATTGATTATTATTATGTGAATAATGTGAAACTTGTCCCAAGGCAATTAGAACCCAAGGAACAAGATTTTTAACTTAGATTGTACTTTTGGGATTTATTTTAATTATATATGCCATATGTCCCATTAGTGGTCCATTAGCTACATTACTTAACCAATTAAGTCCTTTATCTTCTTATTACCATCCAAATGAATTATGTGACATATTAGATTACATTATTCATGCATTCGATTATTAGGATCATTCTAACCTCAACCTTATTTGACTATGTCTAAAAGATCAAACTTCTTAGGTAGGGTTTCAAGATCTGGTATGTTACATTATTTTTCATTAGAATAGCTTTGTTTTGATCTACTTAGGTTTTTATGTCAATTTATAGGAATTTGATATTTTTCTTGACTCCCTTTGTAGGTTTTGAATTCTATCACTCTGTATCAAGTTTTCCTAGGGTGGGTCGCTGCCCTTCAGTGGGCGGGAGTCGAGAGAAGGACGCCTCTCACGGGGTGCGAGGCAGCTCCCTAAAAAATATTGAATTTCGAGCACTTTCAGAAGGCAGATCGATACACAAACTTTGTGTATGAGGACAATTTCGACCTATCGACTTAATCTCTCGACAACCTCATCGACAGATGATTGACAAACAGATGCTCGACAACCTTTTTGACCTTCCAGGTCGACAGATCCATTGATCTCTCCTTCGACAACATCATCAGTTTATTCAGCCAACAAGAAATCAAGTCGTCAACACAACATTGTCAACACTCTCGTCGACATCCACAATTTCAACCGACAGACGGGTTGACCCACAAGGTCGACAGTCCTGTCGACCTTCAAAAGATGACATGAAGTTCAAAAGTCATGATCGACAAACCTGTCGACCCTCAAGGTCGACACAACAATCGACTGACAGCAAGTGGTCAACACTGATAGGGAGCACAAGAGGTCGATTGGCTCAACCCTATAAATAGGCCCCCAGTGTAGCCGTACAACTTATCTCAAATTTTCTGGAGATAGAAATGCTGAAACGTTGCCACTTAGATCAGAGAAAGGATGACGCCTGTCGACCTAGCTAGTTCTATTGACCTAGATGGTCAACATCTACCGACCCCAAGCACAGATCGACATATCTCTTCCTGTTTGCAACTCCAAAGTCATCGATCTCCTTCTCTAAGGTGATGGATCTCTTCCTCGAGTTGTTGTTCCTCTACCTAATTCCACTACAAATTAGGCTTAATACCTGAAGGAGAAAGAAGGAAGGAAGTCTACTGTCGCACACCACGCCGAGCCGCTTCTATCACCATCATGACTGTGATGGTGTCCTCTTCATTTTCTTGTGATATTAATCTCTCCATGTCGAGAGAGTAGTCTTTTCATTGGGGTGTGGGGACTAGCCCCACTACCCATTTCTTGCAATTTCATTCATGTTTGAATTATTGTATGAACTCATATAATTCATATCCAATCATTTATTGTATGTTTTGTGGATTGATCACCCGCTTTACGTGATTTATTATAATCTTTTACTATGAGAAACTTCAACGTTTAAAATTTGAATACCGATTAGCTTTGGTTGACACCCTGACGAGAAATTCCCATGGAAAGTCTCTAGAGTAGTGGATAGAGGATCTGTAAGTAACGAGACATCAAGCTTACACAAATATCTACTCATGTAAGTTCCGGACGTCAAAAGGGGAAACTTGCATAACTCCAATTATATCTTCATACAAGTTTGGATTTAAATGAATACATACATTCGAGTAGTGGCGGTGAAACCCAGTTCCACCCTAGTGTTTCCATCCATTGATAAGTAGAACCTTATTCTCTCTCTTTTTTATTCTTGCAACCTTAGATTAAACAAACTAATTTCAACTTTTGTGACGCATACTAATTCTTGCTAGGTTACTTTGATTAGATAGTTATTAAAAACATTGTCGCTTGGGATTTGACCCTCAACTATACTGCGATAAGATCCGTCCGCCTATGGGTGGCATTATTGCACTTGGGTTTTGGTAAACTCTAGGAATTATATTCCTAGTGAATTTACAGTGTGATAATAATCCACGTCAACCACAACTATCTCAGCTGCATTTCCTTACCTACCAAATCATTAAAATTGATTGACTCCATAAGAAGGAAGTTTCTATGGAACCACTTCAATGACCATCATGAAAAGAAGAAGAGTCACTTGGTTATCTGGGACACCATACAAGATCCACTACTACAGAAATGGCTTATAAAGCCACTTTTCAAGGTGTCGGTTGTTTACAAAAACCGACACCTAATGTCTACAGTGTCGGTTGATAACATAAACCGACATCCAATCTGCTTAGGGAGCCCAGACACGGGTACCGTTTTTAATAGGTGTCGGTTAATTAATAAACAACCGACACCTAAACTCAACTGCCAAACCCAAAATTCCAGTGAAAAAATTGGCTCCAAAATTTTACATATGGCGTCGGTTCATAACTAAATAACCGACACTATAGGTTTAGTTGTCAGTTTTTTTAAATAACCGACACTTAGTATAGGTGTCGGTTCATAACTAAATAACCGACACTATAGGTTTAGGTGTCGCTTTTTTTAAATAACCGACACTTATTGTCAACTTAATAGCTCACCAGCCCGACCGATTCTTCCCCTTTCCCTGTTTCATTCCCGATTGCAGCTAGTTAGCTCCGGCGATTTTTGCTCGCCCCCGCTGCTCCGCTGTCGCCGCTCCCTGCCGTCCGTGCCGCCGTCGCCGCTCGGTGCTGCCTCCAGCTAAAGCTTCCGCTCGGTGCCGTCGCCGCTCGGTGCTACCGCCGCTCTGCTCCGCCAGCAAGGTAACCCTTTTCTCCTCCGCCTTGCTTTTCCCTGACGGCCACCACTTTCACCCAATCCCCAGCGGCAACACCAACATCCACACCGCCATCCGCCTCCCCAGTGCCAGCAGCCGCTCCCGCACCAGCCACCACCACCCCACCCCCAACCACCTCTACCCTAGCCCCAACCCCAACCATCGCGGCGCCGCTGGACCTTCCTCCGCCCTTCTTCTTCCTCTACCTCACCCTAGCAGCGCCCGACCTATAGAGCAGCGCCGGCGGCCAGAAGTAGCAGCTGCAGCTGTAGCGACGCCGTCTAGGAGTAGCTGGGAATGACCAACACTACCAAATGCCGCCCTTGACTCCGACTAAGAGCCCTAAACTTGATTCCGCAGCCCCCTCAGCCACGAGCAGCACCTAGCTGCGTTTCTAGCTGAGCCCTTTCCACCTATGCATGAAGCAGGTCTGAACCAGGGGTAGTTCTGCCCGGGAAACACCACGAAAATCACAGCCTTGAGTTCGAACTTTAGGCCCAGACCCGAATCTACTTATTTGTATTTTTCATCTACTTATTTGTGCCTCATGCTATTCTAAATTAAGTGTATATTTACTTCATACTTGAATGTTTAAGTAAGTTATAGATATCTTGATGATGAACTGTAATGCACACATGTGACATGCTTGGAATGTAAATGAGGAACTGTAATGCACACATGTTTAACTTGTTTCATTGTTGAGTATATTGAGAATCCTAATCACCCTTCTTTTGCTTAATGATGAACTGTAATGCACACATGTGACATGCTTGGAATGTAAATGATGAACTTTTCCCTAAATTGCCAATCATGCTTTTAAAGACATCAATAATCACCCTAACTTGAAGAACTAGGATTTTAGGTATAAGAATGACAACACATTATTTGTTGGCCTAGAAACCCATCCAAGATTTACTCATTAGGAGTAAATCTTGGATAGTCCCCGGTTTGGGACTGTTCTTGAACACCTAATCTCGCTTAGGATGTAAGTGTATATAATGTGTGTTGGGTTTTCAAGAAAATTTCCGCAGCATTTCCCCGTTTGTTCTCTAAGTACATATGTACTTGGAGAACAGTGGGGAAATGCTGCCGAAATTTTCTTGAAAACCCAATACACATTATACACTTACTAGTGAGATTAGGTATTCAAGAATGGTATAGGTGGTACATATTTATTATATATAAGAATGACATCACATGTATGTGCGTGGAGATCACAATGAAGGATTGTTAATTGATAAAAAATCGCAATATTAGAGGTATATATGTTTTGTTTTATACGTTTTTATTTTTTCTGAATATGTGAACTTTACAATGTGAGCTTAATTTATAATGTGAGCTTAATTTTTCTCTTTGATCATAGAATGGATACTTTACAATTTGAATTACTTTACAATGTGAATGTGAAATTTACAATGTGAGCTTTAATGTGGGTATGTACTCATTAGCCTAGAACCCCGTCCAAGATTTACTCATTAGGAGTAAATCTTGGATAGTCCCCGGTTTGGGACTGTTCTTGAACACCTAATCTCACTTAGGATGTAAGTGTATAATGTGTATTGGGTTTTCAAGAAAATTTCGGTAGCATTTCCCCTTTTGTTCTCTAAGTACATATGTACTTGGAGAACAGCGGGGAAATGCTGCCGAAATTTTCTCGAAAACCCAATACACATTATACACTTACTAGTGAGATTAGGTGTTCAAGAATGGGATAGGTGGTACACATTTATTATATATAAGAATGACATCACATGTATTTGTTGGCCTAATCTTGTCCTAATATATACTTGTTTTTCTCTTTGATCATAGAATGGATACTTTACAATTTGAATTACTTTACAATGTGAGCTTTACAATTTGAATTACTTTACAATGTGAGCTTTACACTTTGAATTACTTTACAATGTGAACTTTACAATTTGAATTACTTTACAATGTGAGCTTTACACTTTGAATTGCTACTTTACAATGTGAACTTTACAATTTGAATGTGAATTTGCAGATGGCTGACCATTCTCCTGATGATCGTGTTGATGACTACCGTGAGGGTAAGGACATCAATGCGCCACCTCACAATGTAAGTTTTAAAAATATATCATATATTTATATCTATATGTCCATTTATAGTTATATCTTGTAAATGTGAATTATTTTGTCAAATTTTAGGTTGATGATGCACAGGTACCAGCTGAAGCACTTGAGGCACTTGATCAACAACACCAAAAAGTTGACAAGAGAAGGGGCATCACTATGATGAAGAAGTTAATTTCGCAAAAGGGCAATGGACCCAAACTTGTTGTGGATTTCGATAATGTAGGAAATGCATGTGGTGTGAATCACAATTCATTTATTTCATATCTTGGGTTTGTTACTCGTAGCCATTGCGGTTGTCGCTTAGATTCTTGGCATAAAGTTTATAAGGAGAAGAAAGATTTAATATGGAGGGATTTATGCGTGAGTTATTATTAATTTGTAATTCTATTTTGTAGATTACTAAATTTTTGGATACTAGTTAATAGCAATTCTATTTTGCAGAGTATATTTGAATTGGATGAAAAGCTGCATCGTAAATGCGTGATGCAACGCTGTGGGAGAGTCCTAAGGAACTATAGGACAAATCTCACCAGAGAATACATAAAAGAAGCCGACAAGAGGAAGAAGACAACCACTGAACAGTGGAACTTCCTGGACAAAGAAGAATGGGATGCGTTTGTCGCTTCAAGACAAACTGATGAATTCAAGGTATTAGGCGTCAATCTCATTAATTAATATATGTTGTATTCACTTATTTAAGATTAACATTTAGTGTTACTAACCAAATCATTAATTTGCATACTAACTAGGCCCTCAGTGAGGCACAAAGATCAAGGCGTGCACTGAATGTGCATGACCACACAATGGGTCCAAAGGGGTATGCAGGCGTTCGCCAAAGACTACAGGCTGAGGCTATTGCTGCTCAGTCTGCTGCTACTCAGGAGTCCTCTACCATAGGTAGCACACCTCTGCCTCGCCATGATGTCTGGATAGCTGGGAGGCAAAATAAGAAGAGAGAAATACCTAAGGCCGCAACTGCTGAGGCGGCTGCAAAAATGGTAAAATACAACTCTTACAGCAATCATTCGAATATTGATTATTTGTGCTGTTTACTTAAGTACAAATTTTTGTTTTGGCGATTAGCGGGAGCTGCACGAGCTGAGGAAACAAGGAAAGTTCATCCCTGAGGGAACAAAGGATGAATTGACAGTTGCTCTGGGTAACCCAGAGCATCCTGGATGTGTTAGGGCTGCAGGCGCTGGTGTGGGCATCAAATCTTTTTTTGGGTCATCCCAGCGCAAACATGTCCCAAAAGTGGGACTTTCACAAGAAGAGGTAACATATTCTTTCTTTATAATGTTACTGTAAAAGAGAATTCAAAAATTAGAATTTGACGTTTCTTTTATCCATGTATAGGTGGATAAGCTATTTGACAGGAAACTCGAAGAAAAACTCGAAGAAGCAATGAAAAAGTGGCAGGCATCTCAGACTGCCACTTACCAGACAATACCTACTGCAGACTCTACTCCTACTCCTACTGCAGAGGTTGGGAGTAATCCTGTAGAACCACCACCTAGCACATCCACTGTAAGTATTTTTATGACATAGTAACTAGTTTTTTAATTCAAGATGATACGTATATATGAAATTATAGTCGTTTAAGAAAAAGATGATATGTATATATGTATATAACATTCTTTATACAAAAATTTGTAGGGGTTGAAGCCATGTCGTCTAAAAAATAAAGAATATGTCGTGGCAGAGGCGTCGGCTTACCCATCCCTACCAGGGGAAACGTGTCACGGGTCTCCAGTACCAGTTGGTTGGATTCGGGTGAGCCCGATACATATATTCCCCCAGTGGATAGATCTTCCACTGCCATATGCCCACCCCGATTGTGAAACGCTTAGTGAGGCAGTAGGCGGAGTGATATTGTGGGAAAAAGTGTATGTCTTCTTTACTGAAAAGGTGCGGTAAATTTACATTACGTTCAATTGTTAGTGTGTGTATATGCTGGCAGTTGATCTGAAATTTTATATATATATATATATATACAGGTTAAAAAGAAGACACCCACAACATCTAGGCCTCCACCTCCACCTCCTGCATTACCTAGTTGGGTTCCGCAGGACCTACCTGTCCCGTTAGGTCCTAACTGTAGGGGTATGGCAGTATGGTTAGGGGAACATGATATAAACTCCCCTATAACTATTTCTTCTGATTCAGATTCTACAGGTCAGTCATACGAAACAAAACTATTTATAAAATATATTTTGGAGTTGTTTCGATATGATTGGCTAAATACATCTGTGATAGAGCTATGGATAAGGTGAGATATTCTTTATACATCCATATACCTTTTGTATGATCTGGTGATCTGGTTTCTTATTTATTAATGCATGTGTAATTAATACATATTTTGCAGCTACTTAGACAACATATGTGCAGATTTTGGATTCGAACATGTAGGGTTTTTGATTCCATCTTTGATTAGTCTAGTAGCTAAAGACCCTACATCAGTTCAACAATACTGTTGTGAGGCTTTTTCAATTTTTGCTGTAAAAAAGAAGACGGTGATAATGGCTCCATTCAATGTAGAGTAAGTTTACTTTGCTTATTATAATTTGGACTTAAGAAAATTACATTTTATTGTGGATTTTGAGTTATTAATTTTTAACTTTTTTTCCTCTAGGGGTAGGCATTGGGAGTTATTGGTTATTGCCCCCGAGACGTTCACTGTGTATTATCTAGATCCTAAGGGGGGTAAATTAAACACAAGATTTGGACACATAATGAAAATGGCAATATTTCGGTGAGAAATATTTCATTTTTCATATCCGTTAACATATGTTATTACATTACTATTTAATTGCAATGTTCTGTGTTACATTAACATGTAGGGGTTTTGAGGAGTACAAAAAGGCTGGAGGAAAGGTCCCCACGAAAAAGAACCAGCCAATAATTTGGAAGAACGTGAATGTAAGTTCCCGACTGTAATATATGTATATATTATTTATGTGAACAATGCTTAATTAGTTGTATTTTTTAATATTTTGTATGTTTGAATTTATAGTGTGCTACACAAGACAACGGATGGGCATGTGGATACTATGTCATGCGATATATGCACATGATTATCAAACATGCCGCACTAGATATCGAATGTATTGCTCAGGTATTATATAGTCTCATTAGATAATATGATCGAAATATATCAATCTTATTTATAGCTCATTAATTATATATATACATCATTCTCTTTACAGGTGTTTAAAGTTGACCCCATTACAGGAAAGGACTTACCAAATGTTAATGCTCCCTATACGATGGGAGAATTAAATGAAGTAATCGAAGAATGGGCAACAGCCATACAATTAGTGGGGGCTTTAAAATATAATTGGGATCCTGATAGCGAATAATGACTAAACAATGATACTTTGTAAATGAATTTCTGAATTATAATATATGTGTGAATGTTTCTACATGTCTGGATGTTTCTACATGTGTCTGAGTGAAAATGAATGAAAGTGTTCATTGCTATATGAATGTTTCTACATGTGTGAATGTGAATCAATGGAACTACAGATTGCTAGCATGTGTGAATGTTTATAAATGTGTGAATGAATGGAACTCTTTTATTGTTAATTTTGCAGGTTTGCGACCTGTTGTCGGCTGATATCAATGGATGTCGTAAAACCTGCAGTTCATAACTAAACTGAACAGGTTTCTCATCCTGCAACCAGCCACAACAGGTCTGCAGACTGACAGGGAAAAAAAAACAATAGGCGTCGGTTATTTTTAAATAACCGACACATAATGATATAGTGTCGGTTTTCCTACAATAAACCGACGTCTATTCCTTAACAACACGGCCGTGCTGGACAGCACGGCCGTGGCCAAGATGGCGTGGGTTTGGGCGTCAGTTATTTGTAAAAAACCGACACATAATATTCTAATGTCGGTTATTTGTAACAACCGACGTCTATTTCCTAATATATGGCGTCGGTTATTTGTAAATAACCGACATTGATAGTGGCCAAGCTGGCGCCCTTTCTGTGGCGCAAAAATTTTTGGGTGTCAGTTTCTTATCTAATAACCGACGCCTATTGTCCCCTGATGGCTCGCTTCTGATGGCGCGCGAAGAGTTTGGGCGTCAGTTTTGGAACCGGCGCCTAATGGGTGGAATTTTAGTGTCGCCCACATAGGTGTCGCTTATAAACCGACACTAAAGGCTTTAAATAACCGACACTAAAGGTAGGTTCTGTAGTAGTGATCCGATTGAATATGGAGGATGGGGTATCATTAACGTTAAGGTCCATTCCTTATGTATTATCACTAAGATCATCAACGTCCTCATCTCCAACACACAAAAATCTGGAAGTCGCTTATTCTCCATAAATACTACAAGAATCCCCCCCATGGCACAAAACTAGTAAATACATATCCTCACCACTCTAGAGGTTTATCAAAAAAATAAAATAGAACCTGATAAACTCCCCTCCCCATGCCTTCATGAACATCAACTTTTGGACTGAGCTCTGGCACCATAGAAACACTATTCAAAAGATCATCTACAATTTCCACAAACCAAAGCTGTTGAGAGGCATCAACATAGCTAGAGCCCTAAAACTTCTGTCTAGTAATAGACAAAAACTCTTTCTAAATACACCTCTCACACCACCTCCAAGCAGACTCTATACATGACATCATACATAACCTAGAATTTGACACGGCCAACATGATCTCATGAAAATAAGGGCCTACATATACACCCAAGAGAGCCTACCTACACCTCACTTATGGAGGGCATATTTTAGAGTTGGACACTATCTGGAAAAGGAAATGACCACAAAAATATAAGATTTCTTTGCCTAATTACAAAAAACAAAATTCCCACATACCATAATCTCAACAAAAGGGGTTTTCAGGGACCAACTAGATGCCACCTATGTCAAAAAGATGAAGAAACAACTCATCATCTCTTTACTACTAGCCCTTATATAACATACTTCCTACACAAATACTACACACCAAACTCACTCATAAACTTCATCTATTCACTAAACTAGATGGAAAACATTCACCCCATTAACACTAAGCATACTACACCTAATCTGACAATCGCCATTCTTTAGAATACACAGATTGAGAGAAATTTAAGAAAATATCAAAATGTTGCCCGAAAACTACAACAGATTCAGAGAGAGATTGAACACTCATTATATATTATTCTACATTATAGGACCGACATCCACATCAACACATGTGATGGGAGATGAAGAAGACCAGGTGATTGTCTTTGGAGACCACAATGGCGAAGGTTGCTACACCTTGGAAGAAATCATGACAGACAACACAAGCTTTTGAAGCATGACATAGGCCTTCCAGACTCAGATCAGGATTTTACTTCTAGCTCTAGTATTACTACATCTTGAGGCTCATTGATAAGGGGTTCCTCTCCAAGAACTTTGCATCTTAGTTTTCTACCATATTTTCATTTCACTTCTGACTTTGGAACACATCTTCAGGTGTGTTTATCTAAAGTGGAACTTCATGTTTATCACATGTTTATAGTGTCCCTGTTTGAAAACATTTTTATCTATGAATGAACTTTTATCAAAATAATAATTAAGGGGATTTAGTGGGGTGTTGGAAATTCATCTTCTGTCTATTTTTCTATCTTCCTCGCTCCACCTTCCGTCCAGATTAGGCCGCCGTCGGACCTTCTTCTCCATCTTTAATGATACACGCCAAGGGAGAGCCCACCCCAAAAGCTAGCTTGTAGGGGGGAGAGCCCTTGGTGTATATCTACCCAACCTTGGTATCCCATTCTACCAAGGTGGGATTATTTGTATCAATCCCTCCCACTTAAGGTCCGACGCCTACGGCGGACCCATGGCGAAGTGGATGGTTACACTTAGTTGACCCGGCTTCCACACCAAGGCATGGTGGAGTGGCTTCCTTCTCTACACTCGACATTGTCGGCCAACGTTTACACCATGACTCTTCGGAGTGGCTTTCACACTCACTCGGGCCTTAAATGGGCCTAGCTCTGATACCAATTGATACACGCCAAGGGAGAGCCCACCCCAAAAGCTAGCTTGTAGGGGGGAGAGCCCTTGGTGTATATCTACCCAACCTTGGTATCCCATTCTACCAAGGTGGGATTATTCGTATCAATATTGATACACGCCAAGGGAGACCCCACCCCAAAAGCTAGCTTGTAGGGGGGAGAGCCCTTGGTGTATATCTACCCAACCTTGGTATCCCATTCTACCAAGGTGGGATTATTCGTATCAATATTGATACACGCCAATGGAGACCCCACCCCAAAAGCTAGCTTGTAGGGGGGAGAGCCCTTGGTGTATATCTACCCAACCTTGGTATCCCATTCTACCAAGGTGAGATTATTCGTATCAATCTCTCCCACTTAAGATCTGACGCCTACGGCGGACCCATGGCGAAGTGGCTGGTTACACTTAGTTGACCCGGCTTCCACACCAAGGCATAGTGGAGTGGCTTCCTTCTTTACACTCGACCTTGTCGGCCAACGTTTACACCATGACTCCCCGGAGTGGCTTTCACACTCACTCGGACCTTAAATGGGCCTAGCTCTGATACCAATTGATACACGCCAAGGGAGAGCCCACCCCAAAAGCTAGGTTGTAGGGGGGAGAGCCTTTGGTGTATATCTACCCAACCTTGGTATCCCATTCTACCAAGGTGGGATTATTCGTATTAATAATTGATACACGCCAAGGGAGAGCCCACCCCAAAAGCTAGCTTGTAGGAGGAGAGCCCTTGGTGTATATCTACCCAACCTTGATATCTCATTCTACCAATGTGAGATTATTCATATCAATCCCTCCCACTTAAGGTCCGACGCCCACGGCGGACCCATGGCGAAGTGGCTGGTTACACTTAGTTGACCCGGCTTCCACACCAAGGCATGATGGAGTGACTTCCTTCTCTACACTCGACCTTGTCGGCCAACGTTTGCACCATGACTCCCCAGAGTGGCTTTCACACTCACTCGGGCCTTAAATGGGCTTAGCTCTGATACCAATTGATACACGTCAAGGGAGAGCCCACCCCAAAAACTAGCTTGTAGGGGAGACAGCCCTTGGTGTATATCTACCCAACCTTACTATCCCATTCTACCAAGATGAGATTATTAGTATTATTTAACCACCGTCCTCCGACCCCGCAGCTGACCTCTCCAACGGCAATTTCTCAGCGGTATTGTGTTGCACATGAAACATATGAGTGTGTCTGTCTCCAGCTACTAGGCGTTGCAAGTCACCAAATGAGTGGCCAGCGTAGTCGGCTGGTTCTGTATGTTTAATTGTTTACCACATATGTGCAGCCGCTTCATTTATTCTTCGCAGGGAGGTTCAACACAGAACCGAACGATCTCATGTGGCAGCTCGGACGGGAGGTTTAGGGTTCAAGACCTATGAATATGAGTCTCGGGGTTTTCGGTTCGAGTAGGGAAATGCATACCTCCCAAGCACCTGCCATAGTCCCAAAGTCGAATTAAAGGAGTATCGGTCATGCTGAGCAGAATAGTTGCTCGGTTCACCCGCTTAAACTCCTCTACACTCAAGCGAACTTGTCCTATTTGCCATCCTTGGCAATATGATAGCAGAATTTCAGTGCCTGTTCCAGCCGGTCTCTCCCAACTCGGTCTCCTGTTGTCTTCCGTTTCTGACTTCGGTTTTCCTTGCTCTGGAATGAGAGTTTTACTTCGTAGCTCGCACATCTTTTCTGAGTCCCAGTGCCACAGTGAAGAGTTCGTACAGGATGGCGTCAGTGGGGAGATTTGTAAGTTTGAAGATCTTGCTGCTACCAAACATGAGGTTAATGAAGGCCTATGCAAAACATCTAATTTGGTATCGGACGATGCAGAAGCGCAGCTAGGATTAGCTGTACCTTTTATGCGCTCCTGTTCCCACCACGTTTCCGGCTCCGTTGATGAAGGGAATAGTGATAATGACAGTGATGATACTGTAGAATCCAGGCAATTAGGCGCCTTCAAATATGACATTTTGATTCGAGATATCAAGGTAATTATGAACATAGTGGAAAATTTTGATGCAGCTAATGCCGAGGCTAAGCAGAGGTTGGATGATTGTGGCGTTCAGCCCTCACCCAACTTAGTGTTAGAGGTGCTCTCTCGGCTTCGAAATGACTGGTCAGCTGCCTTTACCTTCTTTCTCTGGGCTGGTAGGCAGCCTGGCTATACACATTCTGCCAGGGAGTATCATTCCATGATAGCCATCCTTGGGAAGATGAGACGGTTTGACACTGCCTGGTCTTTGATCCATGAGATGTCAGGAACGATGCCCACAAGGGCTGGACCATCTATTGTGACTCCACAGACCCTTCTTATTCTAATTAGGAAGTATTGTGCTGCTCACGAGGTTGCAAAGGCCATTAATGCCTATTATGCTCTCAGGAAATTTGGATTTACACCAGGCATTGTAGAATTCCAAGCTCTTCTAGCTGCATTGTGCCGGTACAAGAATGTTGAGGATGCTGAGCATTTGCTTTTGTGCAACGAGAGGACCTTCCCATTTGAGACAAAGAGCTTCAACATTATCCTAAATGGATGGTGCAATGTTTTAGTTGTTCTTCGCGAAGCAAAGAGGTTCTGGAAAAGCATGGAGAACAGGGAAATTCCACAAGACGTGGTATCGTTTGGGTGCATGATTTCTTGTTTCTCCAAAGCTGGTAATCTCAATGATGTTTTGAGATTTTTCAATAAAATGAAAGATCAGGGAATTGAACCTGACAGGAAGGTTTGCAATGCTGTTATTTATGCCCATGCTAAGGGAAATTGCAAAAAAGAGGCAACCGATCTTGTAAAGACGATGGAAGAAAAGGGCATCGCCCCAGATGCTGTTACTTACAATTCTCTGATCAGGCCACTTTGCAAGGCTCGAAAAACAGATGAGGCACGCTTGTTGTTTGATGAGATGGTTCAGAGAGGCCTCTCCCCATCTATTAGGACTTTTCATGCCTTCTTTCGCACACTTAGGACAGCAGAAGAAGTATTTGAAACATTGGGCCTGATGAAACAGTCAAGATGTGATCCACAGCTTGACACGTACATCATGTTAATTAGGAAGTTGTGCAGATGGAAGCAATATGACAAAGTCTACCAGTTATGGGGTAACATATGCAATAATGGTCCTAAACCTGACCGAAGTGCATATATTGTCTTGATACATGGCCTGTTTCTTAATGGGAAGCTTGATGACGCTCACAGATACTACGAAGAAATGACAGCAAAAGGATTTTCTCCAGAGCCTAAGACTGATGAGATGATTCAATCTTGGCTATCAGGTAAAGAATCTACAAATATATCCAGTTTGTGTACATCTGGAGGCAAACATGTCAAAAACCATGCCAAGTTCCAAATTACCAAGTCCTCTATTGCTTCAAGGTCTTACCCAAGTTACCCAAAGCCTGAAATTAGGAATGTATCAAGAGAAAAGGTATTCTCATTTTGGTAGGTGAAGTCCTATTACAATCTGACAAACTGTGAGTAAATGGACTTCACACAGATACTGTTCTTGGCGGAAGGTACTACTACACCCCTGCTTCTTATTACTGTTGAAAATCAGTTGACTAGAATGTTCTCGTCACAACCATGAAAATAAAATTGGTGGGAGATATCTTCTGGAAAAGAAAACAGCACATAAACATTAATTACATGCAGTCAGCAGATAGGCCGCTTATTATATCTTGTTCTTTCCTACTGACTGACTAGTTCACTGAACTTCCCATCAGCATATATGCATATCAAACAGTTATCTTAGATTTATCTTCTACAATACTTACATAAATGTTCCTTTCTCATTGATGGATTATCATTTTGCTTGATGATTTGGTGATACCATGGTTGTAAAGCATTGGTTTTACTTGCGATAAACATGGCTCAGAAGAAACTGGCTACAGTTAAAGCCACGTATTTGACTATGGAAAGGCAAACCAATGTTGCATTTTGAGAAATGGCATGCACTAGTTTTTTGATGGAAAGTTTGCCTATAGTTTATGACATAATACAAAGTATACTATATTAGTGTGTAGGACAAGGGCATAAGCGGTCACATTGTCTTTAACAACACCTAATCTAACCCCTAATTATGTTCAAAGTACTATCATTGCGTATGTAATGTAAACCTATTCTAAGAAACTTAATTCTTGCATAAGTAAACTCAAATCTATCCTAACTATTTTATTTTCTGCAGATATCCTGTCTCCTTCACTACCTAAACTATGCCCATCCCTTAATTGCTGCCACTCTGTTGATAACGTTACAACTAGTGGAAACCTTTTTACATGACAGGCCTCCTTCAAGAAAACAATTTCCCTAGGAGACAACATTCTGAGGGAGGCCCTGGAATTGGAAACTTAATGTTTTCGACATAAGATTTGTGGTTTAGGATGGTATGTCCAAATCCTAATACAGGTGGTGCTAAATCGTAAAAGAGCCTGATGTAACAGCTCGATTGGGTGACCTGGATACTCTCTTTTTCCACCAGCCTGCTATAATAAGGGTAGCTGGACTACTGATCATGAAGTAACTTACAGAAATAATTAGTTCACATTCTATATGCAAGACAGTCTACTCCGCATGACTATCCTCCTGGTTTGTTTTCCTTGAGTCACAGGTGACCAAACAACCACAACCATCCCGGAAATAACTCCCAACTTCATAAATTTTAATTCAGTGGCAGTTACCTCTGTTGAATGTCAAATCCTTGGAATTGGCAATTGATCCACTACTTATACTGTAGAAGAGGGGTGTGCAGGTGACTCTTTCATCGTATACTTTGGTGTTAAGCATGAATATGCTTCGAGATCTCATCCAAACTATAGTTAATGATGACGAGTGAAGATATTACAAATGTCAGCCGCAGCCCAAGTATTACCCACACATTATTTGCAGCAGGTGCCATGCTTTTTGGTGAGGCCTTCCTGTAACAACTTGCCGTTAGGCAGAGATGCCTACAAGTCTCTGGAGGTTCTTCTGGGAGTGTTGATTCTAAAGCTAAGTCTAGAATATTTTTCTCTGCTTTAGTGAATGGTCTAAATTATGACTTGCGGAGAAAAACTGAGGGCATGTATATGTTACTTTGGGTTGGGAGGTGCCTCTGTGTTATCCTCCATCACGAGTGGCTCCCTGAAACTACCTATCATAATATTTTTCATAACATTTATTCCTGACTCTCCAAGTAGAAGGCTGCATCTTTTGCCTTACCACTTCTGCGTAGCACAGATGCTACAGAAACTGCCAAATTACCTACCGAAGCTCGCAAGAAGATTGATAAGTCTGGCTGTCTGCAACTTACTTTGGGCCGCACCAAGGAGAAGAATACAATCCATGCTTTGTCCCGGGAAACCTTCAAAAACTAGAAGCTTGTGTGGTCCGCGGCATCAGACCCACAGGTTAAGTCAAAAAAGCTCTCATGAAGCTATGGGACATTCTCCAGAATAGAATAGTCTTCTGATCTAAAATCGTGTGTGAAAAATAATACACTGGAGATGTGGATGTGTTCCAAGCCCGTTCTACTTCCATGTCTGGGATGGGAATTAAAGGTTCTTTTATAAGACACTACTAAACCGGGATAATGACTGATCACAGACTGTCACAGTGTTTTCTTCTGGGTGGATACAAATTAATCTCAACATGATTATTGGGTAACTGAATTGAAAATGAGAATGCTCTCTTTACACCAACTGGCCCTTATATTAGATGGAAGTTTTCAGAGATGAATAAATTACTACAACCGAAAATGGAAACATCCACTTCTGCGCAAGCTGTCTCATGAAGATTGTAAGCATTCAAATATCCTTAGTATATGCTAGGCATGATCTTTTATATTTAAGGGGAAGAACTCTTGCTTACCCTACCTACACCTGTGCAACTATTAATGAGCGAACATAGGCAATCTGAAGTCGAAATAAATTGGTTAAAGGTTCACACCTATTAAAAAAATTGTCATTTCTCATGGCATGCAGACCCGTTGATGTTCCAGTTGAAACTGTGTATGAACAATTGGCACGGTGACCACTACAAGCGTGTGGCATGGGAACTATGTAATGCCTATTTGCGGAATTAAAGAATACTGCTAAAGACTAAAAGGGAATAATTCTCATTCATCAATTGTGTCTCTACATGGACGCAGATAGAGCCTTTATATAGACTTCTAAAAGCAAGACTAAACGAACGGTAGCCAATGTGGGACTAAACCACTTGACTTTACAAGAGCCCAAAAAGAGAAAAAAATGACATAATAAAATAAAACATGCTAATAAAGCCTAACTAATAACACGGCGATGCCTACGCTCATAAGTGCGTAAAGGTGGGGCCTGTCCTACATTACTATGCCATTGGCAAGTAGGATGGAATGTCTCAGTGGAGAGTGTATAATCATGTTTCCAGATCTAGGGTTTGAATGTGCAAAGGGCAACAAAAAAGTTATAATCACACAAGGCAGAATATGATAGGATTCTAGAAAAATGCAAGGCGACCAACACCTATGGCCATGTCTTTGGCTTAACTACCTCCTTTAATTTAAGTATCGCCAGGTTAAAAGAAGTCTACTACAGGTCTTGCCTAACTTATACCAAGTAATTTTCCATGGATCTTTCCTTCCCATCCTCAAATTCTTCACAGTTATCTCAGTTTCTGTCTGATCTTAGCACCCAAAGAATAGAACAGGGAACTGGGGTAAGTATCTCTTTGTACATTCCTTCATAGAAACATGTTGCCCACCTACTATACGAGTCTTTAAGAGTGTATGTTTTGTTTTGTTTGACTATGTTTTGCACTCTTGTTTTCTTTGCATCTTTTTTTTTTTAAGGCTAGATGGTTTCATAATAGATAATAATAAAACAATTAAGGGCTGATTTGGTTGTATAAAAATTAAAGCCACAATGTTGGTTTTCCACCATTGCTTTAACTCCATTTATATGGTTTAATGTAACATGAATTAGTGTAAAAACAAAATGCATCCTACATTTTTTATAATTATTATGATCTTTGAGAGGGTTGTATGTCTTGCATGGCCAAGAAGGAGATCATCATTGATTATACCCCACCTTGGTATCTAGGGGGATCAAATTTGGAACATAGGCAACAACCACCAACATGCTTCAACAGTTGTACTAGTTGTTAGATGTTGGTATATGTATATTCATCTTAGTATAGTTGCATGTATAGAATAATTTTGCATCTCATTTGTGCACTTTATCCTTTGTTCTACCTTAAATTAGATTTTGCAGTTTTATCTTGCTTTATTGAGTTTTTCATGAGAATTACTCATTTCATTGTAGGAAATGGACAAACTTGAGAAAATGGCTCCAAATCGGTCCTGAATCATGCTTGAGGCAATGGGAATCATCACTCCCCATCTCCAAGCATTTGGAGTGGTGATCCTACATCTAACAAACACCTACAACCTGATCCAAGACACCAGTAGATTGGTTGGATCTCCTAGTCGGTCGGTTGGATTTCCCCCTCTCCTCAGTAAAAGCAGCAAAGTTGAGACAATCAGTTGGTTTAGTGTGGCTATCTACTCCACAACCTCAAGGAAATCACGTTAAAGCCCTAGAATGCCTAGTCGATCATTTCATCCCTTGAGATGACCACTAGGACTTCTCTCAAAACTCCTTAGTGCAGGCAACCGACTAGTTCTTCAACTAGTCAACTAGTCGGCTTGATTTCTCTAGACAATCAGGTTTAGCAACGAGACGCTTGATTCGCCAAGTGAGGTGGTCGATTCTTTGTAGTCAGAGTGCATGACCAACCATTCAACTGATGAATTCACTCACTAAATTGAACAACCGGAAATCAGGATGCATCCACAACGACAACCGAGCTAATTGGTTGGGATATTTGACACTCTAGAATTAGTGCCAATGGGGCAACATACTCTCTAATTTTGTGGGTCCGACGACTAAAGTGTATAATTTATTCCACCCTAATTAGCAAGGGTTTTGAGTCCATCAAGCACTGACTCATGTCGGACGACTGTGAAGGGACAAAGAGGAGCAAAAGGGAGATGACATTCAACCCATGTGGTTGTGGCATTAGACCGTCTTCATTGTCCAGGCGAAGAATGCTTGTCGGAAACCACGACTGTCATCCTCTTTACGACGATGATGATGACGATGACTCCACTCTTCTTTGCGTATGCATATTCATGCGTCATGATCAAATAGCCTTCTCATCGAGGCACGAGGAGTAGCCTCATTACATGTAGTTTATGAACTTGTTTCAATATTGTTGTTCATATGACTTATTAATTTATGAATAAACCATTTTGTGCTTGTTTGTTATTTTTGTCACCTAATATGCATGTTTCTTCATCCTAGACGTAAAGAGCTTTGAAATCTAGGATTTGGATATTGATTAAATTTGTGTTGACTCTTGGATGAGAACTTCGGAAGGACAATCTCTGGGGCGATGGGTATATGACCCTTAGGTAACACGACAAAGAGCCTTTGGTGATATTTGTTTGTGCAATTTCCTCATTTTAGAAGGAATGAAAATCACATGGTCTCAAATTATTGTTGGTATGTCTGATGATGTGATGTGAGCAAGCGAATATTAGTAGATTGGTGAGACTTGTCACACCCAATGCTTCCATATTAGTTCTTTTCAACTTAAATTGAATTGTTTGCTGTCTGAAATTAGTTATGATCAACTTCAACCAATTTAGAATTGAAATATTAGTTCTAATTTGAATTAGATTAATTAATAAGATTCTTAAAATAGTTATCCATTGAGACTCGACTCTAAATCATGTTATGTTAAGATCTGTCCACTTGTGGGTAGGATCATTGTACATTAGGTGATTAGAATCTACATCAACTGTACTAATCTGGGCGTAGTTTCTCTTCCATGATTTTCAACATAAAACAAATATAAGGTGCAAATTGTTCTTATCATAGTTTATTTTTACATGGAACCAATGAGTACATTTGAACTACAATTAAATATAAGTGTTGTGTTTTTAGTTTGAACCTAGCCAAACCATGGCCTTAACAAATATTTTATAGCCAACCCTTAACAAATACTTTTCTTCCAACCAAGAACCTTAAAAGGAGTTCCACTATAGAGGAGGAAATATTAAATATGCATGCCATGAGGTGGTGGAAATGACAGTGGATATTTTACAACCACTTTCTAGTGGAAATAGTGGATTCTTTCACACAATTGCCCATTTAAGAAGTAGTTATACTATCCTTAACCCTAAAATTATATACTATCTAAAACCTTAGATATCCTAAGTCTAAACCTTGTTCTCTTGCAATATGTTGATGGAAATTCATCAACAATACAATTGACTTGAAATTGTGACTCATTTGAAATTAGATGTGAATCCTTAAACAATGAGCAAATAACTTTTGCCCAATACGTCATATTAGTCAACCATAAGTAGAAAGTCTCGATGCCAATATGAGGAATACCTGATTGGATTGCTTAGAATATCAGTAAACTTATACCAACTGAGCTCGAAGGCATACTGCATCAAAGATTGATCTCCATGGTACAACAATACATCATAGAGTAGGTTTAGTAATACTCTTCATATTGGCACATCCCCTAGATGGAAATATCATAAACACATTACATGAACACATACCAAGTAAACAATCAAGTAGCCTAGCTTACCTTACATTGCGACTCTCATGGAAAGTTCCTCAAACTAGTTTCGCAACATATGCATCACTTAATGTTTGACTTCTGCAATGGTATCAATCAATTTTATGCTAGTCTTAAGTAGCTTTTTCACATTATTTTTCATTTATTGCTTTTTAATTATAGTGATGAATACAAGAAAATGTGAGTCCTATCATGGTGCACCAAGAATGGTCAGATGACGGTGCATGAAGGATGAAATTCATTACAAACAAAGATAGTATATCCTAAGCGCAATCGCCACTTGCTTCTCATAAAGGACCAAACATGTCTTAGAGTTGGTGAAGGTGTAAGAAAAGATTTTCTAAATCTTCATTATTAATGACTCAAAGACAACAAGGCGAATCCTGAAATGTATTTAGTAGTATTGAATGCCACTTGGGTGTCACGGAATGTGCTCGACGTCCAAATCATTTGGTTCAGCAGAAACTAAATAGCATGTATCTGCGCAACCTTCCATGCATTCCACTTAGGGTCAAATAGTCTAATTTTTGAATAGTGAACAAGAAAAATATGTGCTATTAGTGTTGCCAAGAAGCGTTCGTGTGCTTCTAAACTAGTGAAAAACTATGTCATGATGAATGGTGTTTTTTATCCATACCATAACAACTATAGATTCTAGAGTCTCAAATGGATTTACTTTGGAGTAGAAACTAGATAACATGACATGGGTGTTCCAAGTGTTGAGTTCATCATAGTTCTTCAAGTCAAACTTGTCCTCATCTAGATGTAGAGCTATCATTTTTCATGAAGCCTACCACCAACATCACTCCAATTGAATTTTGATGTGATCCCTTGGATTCAAATAAGTGTGCTTATGGAATGAAATGTTCGCATAACTCAAAGGAGATCGATCTTTCAACATTATGGTGTGCTAAGAAAGCTCCCTACATAGGATATTTTGTTGATGATCAACCCATGTTCTGTTGCAGTAGAGGTTCAAATAGTGCTCGAAGTGATTTCTTTGAGAGACGCTCCTTCGTAGAATCATATTCTAGGAGTAGATAAACGCTATGAATGTTGGTTATTTTAAGTATACCCAACTCAAGGTAAATTTGACTTTGACAAGTGGATAAATGATTAGATGCATGGAAATGTCCTTCATGCAAACTCTTCAAGAGATTGATAAACACCATGAATGCCTAAGATAAAAAAATATATGCAACTCAAGGTGCCAATTGACTTTTACAATTAAATAGTTAATTAGATGCATGAAAAAATAAGAATGTTCTTCGTGAAAAGTCTACGAGAGCCTCATATGTGGCTTTCATACAAGAGATTGATCCCTTTTTGGGGTATGAAATCATTCATAAAATTTGATGCTAGTAGACTAGTGTATTTGAACTTTGAATGTAAGTAATTCTTTTGGCATGTCTTTATCATGAAAGTAAAGATATGTGTTACACAATGAAACTGTAGAATGGGGAGACAACATGTCAACTTGCCTCAAACTACAAGGACTATAAAAGAATCCAACCATGTCATTTTTTGACCAAAAATTATAAGTAACATATCCCTACATTTAGCCTAAGATAAGAAATTCAAGTATTTCTTCAATGATATGCCATGAATCACTCCACTCCACTTCATCACAAGCTTTGGAGATATCTAGTTTATTGCATGTCTTTGTTTAGCTATCTTGTTGCCAAATTTGAGAAGAAATTCTCATGTATGCATTCAACAATCTCTCTCTGTCTTTAGCTAAAGAAATTCTTCTTAGAACGAAGGCTCCTTGGTTTGTTTATATCAAGTAACGCATGACCAACTTCGGTCAATTTGTAGGAATCTAGGCAATGTTATTGTATAACATATGAAAATACCCTATATGATGATGGTTCTACATAGAAGATGCAACATGAATCCTGAGAATGATGAAAATGAAAGAATAGTCACTCTTAAGACCCATGCTCCAATCCAAAATCTGTCAAACAAAATCAATAACATATGTGGAAATGATATCCCACATGCTATGATAAAACAATATCATAGTATCCATCATTTTTCGATTTCATATCTAGTTTGATAACCCAAGAGTTTGCTTTAATATCACATTTTGATTGGGTGAGCATGATGAAACTTGGTGTTGTGGTTGCAAATGAGGGTGTCTAACCCCTTGTCCTCTTTGTTGTATAGATTTGAAGGAAGCCAACAATAGATAACTCAAGCGACCTTTGTGCGATGATTATGGTTCTATCAATGCCAAGAAGAGAAGGAATAACACTTTTAGGTGTTTTACATTTGAGGACAACGTTAAAAATGAGTATTCTTTTCTCTACACATATGAAACCCCAAGTTCTTATCGTGTTGGTAAAAGTATATGTATTCTACCATGGGGAGATAGTCAAGGTGTGCTATATGTAAACATCATCTCAAATGAGAGATGCGTCAATGAGGTTAATTTGGACATGTAAATAAGGCGAAGGTTTCCAAAGATCTCGTCTTGCCTCATGCCATGGATCATTGTATTGAAATCCTTAACTTGGATCCAATAGTTTACGAATGAAGTAGACTTCTCATTGTATACTTATTGACTTCATCATGGGATGTTAAAGATGGTGTGTCATTTAGACGCTAGAAGGAATAATACACTTCGTAAGAATGAGAACGCATTACCATACATAGCTCATGAAGCCTTACTCCAATTCAACAAAATATTTTGCTTTGACTCTGGAAGTTTATACCATGTCAAACCTCCCCCACGCACGGGAAGCTCAACTAATTCAACCTTTCAAGTTTGCAATGTTGAAATCGACAATGCCCGGAGGGACACCTTATAGTTCCCCACCTTCTGAGATGATCTTCCTACACAATGGAAAGGAAGAAGCAATGGTCAATGTGGACTGAAACAAATGGAATGAACGATGGCCTCTCTCTTGCACCATAAGTAGCATTTAGGAAAAATTGAATCCACTTGCACGTGCGAGCATATCGATAGTTTGGGTGCTTATGTGTGTGTAGATGTGTATACTCGTAAACATAGTCTCGTCAAATGGGTGGGTGGGTTGGGTTTGCATATGTCATTGCGGATGCCCATATAAAATGTCTACAACAAAAATAAGTTGTTAGTTGCTTTTTTTACCGTAAAAATATAATCAAACTATAGCTCGTAACATGTTTTTAAGTCAAATATAGTGTATAGACTCAACTAACTATTATATTTAACTTTAGCTGTGTTGCCTTTCATTATTGATGATTCTCAGTGTGCCTTTGTTAAAGATAGGAGTATAAAAGATGCTACCTTGCTCACCAATGAAATTTTAAGTGATTTCAAGAAGGCTAATTTGCATCCTAGAATGTGTATTCAGGAAGATATCTTGAAAGCCTATGATTCGATCAAATGGTCTTTCATTTTCTCTATTATGTTCAAAATGGGATTCCCTTCCATCTGGATAAATTGGATTAGAGAAATTTTTTCCTCTACTTCTTACCAGGTCATTATTAATGGTGAACCCTAAGATGCTTTCAAACCTTCCAATGGGGTGAGACCGGGGGATCCTATTGCTCCTTATTTGTTTGTGATTGGTATGCAAGGTATTTTTGAGCTCTTTAAAAAGATGGTTACGTGTGGTGACCTTGAACCTATTGCTGCTTCAAAAAATATGAGAAGATCTCATCTTATCTTTGCGGATGACCTCATGATTATTTCTAAAGCTAGTAGTAGAGATGCTAGTGCCATTAAATCCACTTTGGAGTCATTTGCGGAGATGTCTGGTCTTCGTGTTAAATTAGACAAAAGTTCCATTATCTTTAGAAAAAAATACTGATAAGAAACCTATCATTGATATTATGAAGATCAAGGAGGGTAGTTTTCCCTCAAAATATCTTGGTCTGCCTCTTTTTTTTGGGAAGTTGTCTAAAAGATTATGTGGTTCTCTGATTGATAAAGTTAAGGCTAGATTGGAATCTTGGAAATCTAAGCTTTTGTCTACTGTAGCTAGGCTGGAGTTGATCAAATCTACTCTTGCTAACATGCATCTTTACTGGCTATTTTCTTTCCCTATTCCGAGTTCCATCCTTGATCATATTGACAGGTTATGTCGTGACTTTCTTTGGGGAGAGACTGAGTCTAAAAAGAACCTTCATCTGATTAGGTGGGATGTTGTCACAGAACCTAAAGAAGACGATGGCTTAAGTATCAAGAAGCCTAAAGATGTTGCTAAAGCTTGCCTTGTTATTAATGCCTGGGATATTGCTAGCAAGAAAGATACTCTATGGGTTAAATGGATTTCTGAAAAGTATTTCAGAAGACAATCTTTCTTTATTTTTAAGGAGTCTCCTAACTACTCTTGGATGATCAATAATCTTATTCGTGTTAGAGATGAGCTAAAAAACCACACCAAGTTCATTGTGGGAGATGGTAGTTCTTTTCTGTTGTGGCAAGATCCTTGGTGTGATTCTCAATTTCTTGAACAGTTTGTGGGAAGAGATTGCATTATTAGATCAGGGATTTCTTGGGACTCTTATCTAAATGTTATGATTTATAATGGTGGCTAGAGGATGCCTAAAGACAATAATCGTAGTCAAGATGAGATATGTAATGTTGTCAAGAGTGTTGGCATCTGTCAGGGGCAGAAGGATACCATTTTGTTTGAAGGGAAAAGAAAGGTTAATCTTCATGATGTTTGGGATTCTATTAGGCTGAAGAAGAACTACAACTTCAATTTTGAGTGGATATGGAAGATCATAACTCATAAACGTGCTATTTTTCATTTGTGGAAAGCCATGCACAATAAACTTCCCACTTCTGATTATTCAAGAAGAAGGGGGATCTTTTTAGCTTCTAGATGCTTTCTTTGTCTAAATGGTTATGAAGATACTAATCATTTACTCTTGGATTGTGAATATGTTGAGAAGCTTTGGATTCTGGCGAGTGCTCCTATGATTAAGTCTTGCAATCAAGCTGAAATTTTTGCTGACTTAGGGTTGAAGTGTGTTATGAGCCTTATTTTCTATCACTCTTGGGTTGAAAGAAATATGAGAGTCCATGAAGACAAGTATAGGAATCCTATTCAACTGTGGTCGATTATTAATCAAGATGCTATATGTTTTTATCCTGAGAATTAGAGTGTTTTCTTATCTTTTGCCTCTGTTCTGGTGTTTGAAGATTTTATTGATATGGGTGTTGCTTCCTTCTATCTTGATGTGGGCTGGAGCTTATCCCTTTGGGAGTGGCAGAGCTCGCCTCTCACTAGTTGTTCCTTGTTGTGGCTATGGGATCCCTGGTTCTGCTTGGCTTCCTCTGGTGTTTAGCCTGTTCCCCTCTGGTTGAGATTTAGCTGTGTGGGTACCTTGGTTGCTTTGATCTTGGTGTGGATGTTGTGTTCTGGCAGCTCTGCTTGAGATGGATGCTTCTGCTGTTTTGATATCTTTGGTCTTTTCTCGGTGCCTATGGTTGGATGCTGAGTTGTTGTTCCCTATGGTGCTCTTGATGCTCCCCTCTCACTCTTGCAGTGATGGCTGAGTCTTTTGGATTGTTGTGTTGTGTTTATGGACTCTGCTTGCTCCCCTCTCACTATTCAATGATGGTTGAGTTAGTCTTTCTTGCTATTCCCCTTTCTTTCTTGGAGTTGATTTGATGCGGCTGTTGGTCTTGCTTGCTCCCCTCTCACTGGTCAGTGATGGTTGAGCCTGGATGGCGAGATTGTCCTGCTTGATCATGATGTTTGGTTTGGCCTGTGCTGGGATGTGGTTCTTGGTTCTTCTTGCTCCCCTCTCACCTCAGTGTGATGGTTGAGTTAGTCTTCTAGCTGCTTTGGGTTGGTTCTGTTCTTCTGCTCTGCTGCTGTGCTTCTTTTTCCTTTATGACCCATGGAGAAGTGTTTTCTAGTTGCATTTGTTCCTGACATGGTTGTTTCCCTCATATGCTGGCTGCATGTGGCTATTCGTGGAGGTTGTTTCTGCTTTTGTTCGTTGCCTTTGGTTGGCTGAGTTCTATTTGGTGGCTTCATGGGTTTCATCTGTTGTTGTTTTGGCTTGTTGGTGTTCTTGTTTCCCTGAGGATCTCGTGGGTCAGGGATATCTTTCTGCTTGGTTCTTCTGCTAGTTGGCCTTTAGTGATGGTTGATTCCCCATATATTTGGGTGATGATGCTCCCCTCTCACTAGTTGTACCTTGTTGTGGCTATGGGATCCCTAGTTTTGCTTGGCTTCCTCTAGTGTTTAGCATGTTCCCCTCTGGTTGAGCTTTAGCTGTGTGGGTACCTTGGTTGCTTCGATCTTGGTGTGGGTGCTTTGTTCTGGCAGCTCTGCTTGAGATGGTTCTGGCCTGCCCTGGTTGCTCTAGGTTTTGCTGCTTTCTTGTTGTTTGTTTCTGTGCTCCCTATCTCAAGTGGCAGTTTGTTGGTTGAGTGGTGGACTCTCACTCTTCTAGATGCTTTGAGTTGGTTTTTTTCTTCTATTCTGTTGCTGTAACCCTCCCTCAATTATAACTCTTGGAGAAGTTCTTCTTGCTGCTACTACCTCCCCTCATGTGGTGGCTGTAGGTTCTGCTTGATGGATGCTTTTGCTATTTTGATATCTTTGGTCTCTGCTCGGTGCCTATGGATGGATGCTGAGTTGATGTTCCCTATGCTGCTCTTGATTCTCCCCTCTCACTCTTGGAGTGATGGTTGAGTCTTTTGGAATGATGTGTTGTGGTTGTGGACTCTGCTTGCTCCCCTCTCACTATTCAGTGATGGTTGAGTTAGTTTTTCTTGTTGTTCCCCTCTCATTCTTGGAGTTGATGTGATGCAGTTGTTGGTCTTGCTTGCTCCCCTCTCTCTGGTCAGTGATGGCTGAGCCTGGATGGCGAGTTTGTCCTGCTTGATCTTGATGTTTGGTTTGGCCTGTGCTGGGTTGTGGTTCTTGGTTCTTCTTGCTCCCCTCTCACCTCAGTGTGATGGTTGAGTTAGTTTTCTAGCTTCTTTGGGTTGGTTCTTCTCTGCTGCTGTGATTCTTTTTCCTCTGTGACCCTTGGAGAAGTATTTTCTGTTGCTTTTGGTCCTGACATGGTTGTTCCCCTCATATGCTGGCTGCATGTGGCTATTCGTGGATGTTGATTCTGCTTCTATTCGTTGCTTTTGGTTGGCTGATGAGATGATGCTTCTGATGCTGCTTTTGTTGCTCCCCTCTCACTCTTGGAGTGATGGTTGAGTATATGGGGTTGTTGTGATGCGGGTGTCGACTCTGTTTGTTTTGTTGAATTCTTATCTGGAGGCTTGTGGTTAATGGGTTTGAGAGTTTTGATGTTTTGTTCCTTTTCTTCTTGTTCCCTTTTCACTTATGTGCGATGACTGAGTTTGTGTTCTTTCGCTTCCTTCTGGCTTTTTTCAGGCCTGAGCGCTTAGATACTATTCTCTGATGTAAAGATAGTTTTTGGATTATAGTTGGCTCTCGTTTTGAGTTCCAACAAGCATTGTACTCTTATACAAACAAAAATGAAAAAAAAAGTAACAGGAGTTTTGGACTGACAAAAAAAACTATTATATTTAGCGTCACACTAATATATTAGTTGTTAACAAGGTCTAAACAAAATTGTAAGAATAAGGATAACAGTTAGCTGTTGTATTTTAATATGAAATTAGAAAATAATGTAGTTTTTGTACATAACACATCACATAACGCAACACATAATTTTTTCATTTTATACTAGAATTTCCTAATATTATATATATACATATATGTGTGTGTGGTTGTCTATAACAATACAAAAGAAAGAAAATAAAGTTGATATAATTAAATGTAAATATATGTGTTATATGTAAAAGTAATATATTAACTTGAGTTATTGGGTCACCTATGAAGATGCGAAATAAATGGTTAGGTATGTGTTTCGGTGATTTTCAGCAAGCGGTAAATTTTATCACACTCAAATCCAATTTGAAAAGATCAACCCATGAGTACTTCTGGATTTTGACCCAATTTGATAAGTCTACATAAACATATGTGGAGAATGGGGATGGCATTGACATGATTTCATGATGATCAAAGTATGGTGTCAGGTGATAGGTTCAAGATTTTTTTTCTCATGATGGGTGAAGTTATCACATAATTTTCCAGTCTGTTTTGTATTTATGTCACCGGTTCATTGCGCGAGCATAAAATATATCTTCCCCCTTCAAAGAATTATAGGTTTCAAAAGAATTTGTTCGCCATTTCTCTTTCTAACTGCATTTGATGGCAAAGTGAGAGAGTTCCAGGTCTCAACTCCACTGCCCTCTCCACCTGAATTTGCAAAGGGGGACAGTGTATGTAAGAGAAGGTTAGAATGGAGGAATGTCAATTTAGAAGAAAAGTTTTCGTTTACACATCCAACAAAGTCAGAGATAGGTCCAAATGTAAGGATTGAAACCAAAGAGGAGATCCACTCACTTAATTTGAGGAATAAATCTATCTAATCCAAACACACTAACTAGCGTGTTGGTATAGGTGTAAATTTTTTATGGAATAGAATAATATAAGAAGAATAATGTTTCTTGACTATATTCAATTTTACAAGATACATAAAGATCTCCCATTACTGGGCTTACATGAAAACAACTCAAGATCTCAGCAGAGGGAATCCAAGCTATTCCATGTCTGTCTCCCAAGAGTCAGCTCCTCTAGCCAGGTCCACATCATCATGTCAAGTTTTCTATGTCTTTCACCTAGGGGTTGGAAGCATATCTCACAATAGAAAACAAAGTAGATGTTGTCAGCATAAATGTTGGTATGTGCATAAAAATATGGATTGAACAACATAAGGGAAAAAAGACATTAAATATAACAATGCTTTCCATCCAAGAGAAAAAGTAGAATCCAAATAGATATCAAGAAAATATGAACTTCAATAAGATGATAAACAATAGTCACACTTACAATTAAACAAAAGTAAGATGTGCCAACAAAGCACACTTAAAGATTTTATGGCACATAACCCATCATTAACAATGATAATCAACATGCATACAAGTGAGATAAGCGCAACACTAATGGAAATATAAAGTCATTGGAAGTTAGGGAAAAACCCATAATTTGATAGAGAGTGATGTACTGCCAAACTCCCAAAAATAAAATATCATGTGGAAAGGTGCACGCTAGGCGGAAAGGCTTGCCTCTCTCTCTCTCTCTCTCTCTATATATATATATATATATATATATATATATATATATATATATATATATATAATACGAGTGGAAAGGCGCACTTGGTAGGAAATAAAACCCAACAAAATCAAAGCATTATATAACTTTAGGGCTACATAATCACAAAACATGCATAATGTAAAGGCAAGTGAAAATGTAATCACAAGTATAGAATTAATGAGATTTTTATCACATAAATGGACAATATGAAACATACACCACATAAGTGGGCAAAATAATTCATATCCACAACTAGGGTTTCATTATGAAGTAAAATACAATGTAGAGTAATATCCAAAAAAAATATTCATATCATTAAACTCACATGACTCAACCTCTCATAGGAAAGAGAGAAAAATGAATAGGGTATTGTTTCTGAAAGGACCGTGAGAGAGGGTAAATATAGGTGATTGCTCAATATGAATAATAAGGAATGCAACATACATCAAGAGAGCGTAAAATTAGTTAATTTCTTAGTGTGATTAAAGAGATGCAACATACTTTGAGATGTGTGTCAACTTATCAAAGTCCAAGCCTTAGATCCAAGTCAGGGTTCTTGCTCACCTAACATAGATTTTTATATGCAAACTATTAATTAATATTCTATTATAAATCTTAAATTACTAATCTTAATATGTTTAGATTTAGGTTATGAAGACAATACTATCATATAGGTTATTATGTGACTTTAGAACATATTTTTACATATTTTTATGAGTAAATAATTACTTATGAATAATCTAAGGCTATACCATTTAGTTAAATTCTTGAAAACTAAAAAGATCAAAACACTCTCGCATCATGCATCACGAGATTGATGTGTGGTAGGGTGTGAACGTCATTTATCCAAAATCAATACAACACACAATGATAAAGAAATCAGGAGTGAGAAGATAATAATACCCATGTAACGTGTGAAAAAATTAAATGAAATTGGGGGTAGAGAAGTAAACCAAGTTGTTTTCATCTTCTTTGTCTTGACGATACATCTTGCAAAAACCGCACTGCAACTTTGGCCGGATTTCAACTCCATTTTTCACCTCCAATGCTTACCAGTGAAGATGAACGTCGCTTTCATCTGACTTGAACCTTACGGGTCCTAGAGCGCCGAAAAAAATAGGGCGTGAGACCATTTGGGTAATAAGAGACTCAAATGCAGCAAGCTACTTCATGATCCCCGGCCTCGATAGGGAAAAGTGGGATCAATGATCCTCGCCAAAGGCGAGCACTGTGGGTGTAAAGACCCAAACAAAAGTCTCTACTAAAAACATGATAAACAAATCATCAATTGGATAGCAGCGGAAGAATTAAATCTTGACATTATTCAAAAATGTATAAAGAGTACATTATAGAATTTCCCCAAATGGGAGTACAACTTTATACAAGCAACTACAAGGATCTAGGTAGAGGAAGACTTAGACTAATGCAACATTGTCTCCAAACAAAACAACTATATAACATAAAAGAAACTATGATCATATACTATATGTTCTCCGTCTTCTTATCCTATCCTTAGCCTTGGGTTCACCAAGCTTCCATGCGCACTCTGATTCCTATCCTGGATGGTTGGGGTCATCCAGCAAGAGAGAGATAACAAGGTATGTGTTAATCAAAAGGAATAGGAAAATTAATAATAAAAAGCTTTGCAATATAAAAGATTCTCCACAAGAAGTGATTTCAAAGGAAATGAGACAAATATATGAATATGAGAGAGAGAAACTGCCACATTTAAAATATCAACAATTATCACATTTGCATGAATATAAATTATGACACAACGTCCTATCAATGTAGGGTGAGGCACCTACCGGACCTCACCAATGGCAGGGGGACTAAAACCCCAGTGCCTAAAAAGTGGCAGGGGGAATAAAACCCCAGTGCCTAATATATAAAATGGCAGGGGGACTAAAACCTCAGTGCCCTGTGGGTGGTTTGTACTCATGTACACTACATTGTCAATTGGCCAATAACTATATCATGCATAAACATTCACTTGGCAGCATAGTGAAAAGTATATAACAAGATTCAACAAGCATTGGGAATAAAACCCAAATAAATAAGTAATAAGACCATCATAGGTCACAACCATATCCAAGTGTTCCAAGAATAGTCAATGAGCATCAACAATATATAATGTTCCAAATAATTCCAAGAGAATGAGCCACATAGGCAACAACAAGATTCATGAGTTACATTCAAATGAGCCACAAGAACAACCACAATAAATATAAGATTTCCAAGTATTTCAAAAGATGAGCCAACAATGGTATTTGAAGCATAAAATAAGTTAAGAGCCAATACATGCAATTAGAGGGAAAATGAGGCTAGCACAATAATTATAGTGGGGTTGGAAAAGATCCCAACTGAGGAATAGGTAGTTTGCACAATTACAATAGGATCCACATACATAAAATAGGCTTCACATATTCAAATAGGGGCACATACAAAATAGGGCTCACATACAAAAATAGGTTTTCACATACATAGGAATCACATACTAAATAAGTTTCACATACCTTAGATTAAATACATTACCATCATATCCACCAAACAGATAGCAAACCATCCATATAATATCCTAGTTATAAACACAACACATGTATTAATATATATAAAGACATAAACATAGGAAAAACCCTAATTTTACAAAACTACGATTTAGAGCTCAAAACCAAGTCCAAACGATTACTCAAAATCTCCGGATTAAGAAAACATATATTATTATATAAAACAGAGTTAAAATGAATTAATTATGTATTTTAAAACAATTACATATTAAAAAGGCTAATAAAAGCAAACTTCATAAAACCATTGAGAATCAGGTCTCAAAAACCACAAAATCAAATTCTACATCAAAAATCCTTTCCAACGACTATTTATTCATATTTTTCTGATAAAGGATCGATTTACTATGGATTAAATAAATCCGACCAATCAGAAATTAAGAAAACTATAGCGTGACATATATTTAAATAAAAATGCAACTTGATGTAAATATTAGAGGAAAGGACCAGACTGCCCTTGCTCGTTAAAACAAACCAATTGAAACGATGAGGGCATAACGGTCATTGCACGAATCTATTGCTTTGCAAGCGAGAAGCGAAACCTGGGGTGAACAGACGGAAATACCCCTGCGATCAAAAAGCTAACGATGTAATCAGCGAGGGACTCCAGGGTCATCTCACCTCCAGGTATGTTGCTGCTTCGAGCCATGGCTCGAGCAGCACGCTGGAATCGTGACAACCTGGTCCCGATGGCCACTGAGGCACTGCTGTTGCCACCGGAGATCGGGGACGAATTCCCCAGAGTCTCGCGGTCACAAAGGTTCACAAGAAGTGATGTCGCGAGCTCAAGAGCAGAGAAAACAGGTCGCGACATGGCCGGAAACAGGGGAGGAGGACACGAAGCCAAAACCATCGAAAAACCCGAAGGAAGCTTCGATTGAAGACTCCTACATCATCGCGGAGACAAGGCGAATCGAACGGCGGCGGTATTGAGGTCGGAGGAGCACCAGAACCCGAAAAGGCATGGCGCCGGCGGAGCTTGCCGGAGCTCTATAGGACCCATCGATCAGAGCCATCGCGAGACAAACGAGGAGTTGGAAGAGGTAGAGGGTAGGTCGGTGATGCTTACTACTCAAGTAATTGTAGTGAGGTGGCCGGAGGGGCGAGCAGCAGTCCGAGATCGCCGGAGAAGAAGAACGGAGTAGGTCAGGGTGGCTCGGGCATGGAGAGGTGAAATTGATGGAGGAGGAAGAAAAGTGGAGGCATAAGGGTGCTCGACGACCCTTTAAATAGGTCGGAGACAAACCCTAGGCTCTACTGTGCCTTGCGGAGGAGAAGAGGAAAAGAGGTGAGTTGGGCGTTTCGCGAAAACGGTGAGGTAGGCTACGAGTTAGGGTTCGTCAGAGGCGTCTTGACGAGACGAAACCAATGCAAAAGAAATCACGAAAAACGGTGAAGAATGGAGAGAGAGAGACGCGGAGAAACCTAGCTGTCGGGTCTGCTCCAGTCTCGCGAAACGGCTGGAGGAAGGAGACGGGTTCGCAACCGTTGGATCGAGCGGGGAACAACTCTGACCGTCGGATGGCGGGTCCACGGTGAACCGGGCGCGTGACAGCCAAAATAAACGGAACTATAACGTTCACATCAAACTAATGAAATAAACGTAATAACACTATATTAAAAGCTAATAAAAAGGATTTGAGGGGTCAAATCAACTCCAAACAACACCAAAATTTAACCATAGGCTCATAATAACATATAGAACGATGCTATATAATTAAAATCTCGTTTAAAGCATAACAAGGCCATTAATAAATACATAGCTCATAAAAGAGTATAATAATATATTAAAATCAAGGAATTATAAGAAAAAGCCTATTAATAAGAAACATGTGAGTAAATTCGATATATAAAACATATTAGGATACAAATACTCATTACTTAACAAAATAACATATTATTATGAACTAAAATCATATTTCGAGGAGAGAGAAACAATAAAGGTTAATATACACATATATGAACTCAAATACATATTATTAATAATATATTTATCCAAAAAGCTCCAAATAAATATAATCTGCTATATTATCCCATTAAAGACCAAATTACAACATTAACCCTAACTTATCTCCTAATGTGGGTTATTTGTGCAAACACCCCTCAATTATCATAAAAGAGGGTAAATAGTGATTTCAACATCAAATTGTGCTCAAAATGCACAAGGAGCCCAAAAATGATTATAAAACAAGAGAAATTTATGGAAAAGGTCCAAATGGACTAAAAGGCAAAGAAAAGCTCAAGAATGGGTAAATTGCAGGGAAGACCCTGAGATTCAGTATGTTACAGCACACCACCCCTTAAAGAGGATTTCGTCCCCGAAATCACAACAAGAGGAAAGAGAGGGTGAGTGTGTAACATCCCAACCATAAACAACTAGGTTATAACCCTTACTCTAGGGTACCACATAAAATCTATATAAGTCAGGTGTTACTAAGGTTTCCACCTAAATCATTATATCAAACTCAACATAACCAACATCTTGTTACATAAACTCTATCATGAAAAGGCAACATATCTATTATACTAACACTTGTGCCACATTTTATTACAACTTAACATCTGAATATGTGTATTATGGGTATCTCCCTCATTAAGGGTTTTAAGCACAATTAGGGTTTACTAAGCCATTTATACTAAACCATTCCTAACAACAATTAATGCATTAGGTCAAAACCTAAATAACTCAACATTATTACCCAACAACTACATCATGTGGAATTATGCCATCTAATATCATCCAACCCATTATTACCCTAATAACAGGTCTAAGGGTATATGGCTTATCTCCAAGGAACATATGGTCACAACATCTAACATACTCATATCCATGACATCACTAATCATATTCTCTCACAATACTAATTACTATGAATTAACCTCACATTATATGAATCTAATTACTCATCATCTCATTACTGATTTTATCCATAAACCAATAAGATGATCAATGAGATGTATTTTAGTCAACAAGGTGCTATGCCTAACATGTGTTGATAATTAGGTCACAACTATGATTAAGGGATTATAATCCATTTACATGTATTAAGGCATACTATGTGATGACACCTAATGTCACTAATGTGTCAAGAAAGGCATGAAGGGTATATATGTACATATGTTGTCAAGGCTAGATGATTACATCCTAGGGTTTAGGTCAACATGACCCTAACATGATAAAGCATCCTTAGGGTGTATTTTATCATACACATTTTATCATTAGGGTGACTTAACCCAAACTATGTATACCCACATATGAACAATTAATGATTATGTGCATCAAGAGTATATTAAGGTTCAAGCATAAGGATTACATGACTTATCCATTAGTTATAAACAAACAAGATGAATTACAAACATATTAGGTTTATTAAACTCTAAACACATAAGCTCTCTATTCCCATGTCTAAGGAGTTAGAGTTACTTGATTTCAAGGCATTGAGGGACTCCAACCCCCTAAAGAGGATTTCGTCCTCGAAATCAACAACTCCAAAACCTAACAAGGTACTAACACTACCTTTCCACTCAAAAGGTTGACTAAGTCAAACTATTGTAAGGGTATAAGATCCAACATAAAAGCCTTACTAAACTCTATCTTCCAACTCAAGGTGTAACATAGGGCACACTAAACCCTAACATGGAAATCCAAGGCTCATATAAGATACTTAGGGATTACAAGATGATTTTTGTTTGAGAAAAGAAATCAAATCATCATATAAAGGATTCTAAGGTTATTCAACAATAAGGCAATATGTCTAAAGGTAGACTATTTCGAGCTGTCCGTTTCAGATCAGGCCAGGCCAGGTCATATGAGCTCAGGAGTCCTCGTTACCAAGCTAGTGGGGCGGAGGAAAATATTGCCAGCCCCTAAGCTCTGACCCTTTCTAGACACCATCACTTCAACTTCTTGCTCTAATAGCTACTCAATTAGACAATTCACCAAAAAGTTGACAAATTTTATTTCTAATAAGAAACTATTATGATCCTAAATCAAACATTCTTTATAGGTCAACTCTAAGGTGAAAAACTAACTAAAGGAAAACTATATATGATAAGGGTTCTATCCAGGAGACAATTTTGAACTAGTCAAGAATCCGACTACCTTGATGCTCTGATACCATGCTGTAAAGACCCAAACAAAAGTCTCTACTAAAAACATGATAAACAAATCATCAATTGGATAGCAGCGGAAGAATTAAATCTTGACATTATTCAAAAATGTATAAAGAGTACATTATAGAATTTCCCCAAATGGGAGTACAACTTTATACAAGCAACTACAAGGATCTAGGTAGAGGAAGACTTAGACTAATGCAACATTGTCTCCAAACAAAACAACTATATAACATAAAAGAAACTATGATCATATACTATATGTTCTCCGTCTTCTTATCCTATCCTTAGCCTTGGGTTCACCAAGCTTCCATGCGCACTCTGATTCCTATCCTGGATGGTTGGGGTCATCCAGCAAGAGAGAGATAACAAGGTATGTGTTAATCAAAAGGAATAGGAAAATTAATAATAAAAAGCTTTGCAATATAAAAGATTCTCCACAAGAAGTGATTTCAAAGGAAATGAGACAAATATATGAATATGAGAGAGAGAAACTGCCACATTTAAAATATCAACAATTATCACATTTGCATGAATATAAATTATGACACAACGTCCTATCAATGTAGGGTGAGGCACCTACCGGACCTCACCAATGGCAGGGGGACTAAAACCCCAGTGCCTAAAAAGTGGCAGGGGGAATAAAACCCCAGTGCCTAATATATAAAATGGCAGGGGGACTAAAACCTCAGTGCCCTGTGGGTGGTTTGTACTCATGTACACTACATTGTCAATTGGCCAATAACTATATCATGCATAAACATTCACTTGGCAGCATAGTGAAAAGTATATAACAAGATTCAACAAGCATTGGGAATAAAACCCAAATAAATAAGTAATAAGACCATCATAGGTCACAACCATATCCAAGTGTTCCAAGAATAGTCAATGAGCATCAACAATATATAATGTTCCAAATAATTCCAAGAGAATGAGCCACATAGGCAACAACAAGATTCATGAGTTACATTCAAATGAGCCACAAGAACAACCACAATAAATATAAGATTTCCAAGTATTTCAAAAGATGAGCCAACAATGGTATTTGAAGCATAAAATAAGTTAAGAGCCAATACATGCAATTAGAGGGAAAATGAGGCTAGCACAATAATTATAGTGGGGTTGGAAAAGATCCCAACTGAGGAATAGGTAGTTTGCACAATTACAATAGGATCCACATACATAAAATAGGCTTCACATATTCAAATAGGGGCACATACAAAATAGGGCTCACATACAAAAATAGGTTTTCACATACATAGGAATCACATACTAAATAAGTTTCACATACCTTAGATTAAATACATTACCATCATATCCACCAAACAGATAGCAAACCATCCATATAATATCCTAGTTATAAACACAACACATGTATTAATATATATAAAGACATAAACATAGGAAAAACCCTAATTTTACAAAACTACGATTTAGAGCTCAAAACCAAGTCCAAACGATTACTCAAAATCTCCGGATTAAGAAAACATATATTATTATATAAAACAGAGTTAAAATGAATTAATTATGTATTTTAAAACAATTACATATTAAAAAGGCTAATAAAAGCAAACTTCATAAAACCATTGAGAATCAGGTCTCAAAAACCACAAAATCAAATTCTACATCAAAAATCCTTTCCAACGACTATTTATTCATATTTTTCTGATAAAGGATCGATTTACTATGGATTAAATAAATCCGACCAATCAGAAATTAAGAAAACTATAGCGTGACATATATTTAAATAAAAATGCAACTTGATGTAAATATTAGAGGAAAGGACCAGACTGCCCTTGCTCGTTAAAACAAACCAATTGAAACGATGAGGGCATAACGGTCATTGCACGAATCTATTGCTTTGCAAGCGAGAAGCGAAACCTGGGGTGAACAGACGGAAATACCCCTGCGATCAAAAAGCTAACGATGTAATCAGCGAGGGACTCCAGGGTCATCTCACCTCCAGGTATGTTGCTGCTTCGAGCCATGGCTCGAGCAGCACGCTGGAATCGTGACAACCTGGTCCCGATGGCCACTGAGGCACTGCTGTTGCCACCGGAGATCGGGGACGAATTCCCCAGAGTCTCGCGGTCACAAAGGTTCACAAGAAGTGATGTCGCGAGCTCAAGAGCAGAGAAAACAGGTCGCGACATGGCCGGAAACAGGGGAGGAGGACACGAAGCCAAAACCATCGAAAAACCCGAAGGAAGCTTCGATTGAAGACTCCTACATCATCGCGGAGACAAGGCGAATCGAACGGCGGCGGTATTGAGGTCGGAGGAGCACCAGAACCCGAAAAGGCATGGCGCCGGCGGAGCTTGCCGGAGCTCTATAGGACCCATCGATCAGAGCCATCGCGAGACAAACGAGGAGTTGGAAGAGGTAGAGGGTAGGTCGGTGATGCTTACTACTCAAGTAATTGTAGTGAGGTGGCCGGAGGGGCGAGCAGCAGTCCGAGATCGCCGGAGAAGAAGAACGGAGTAGGTCAGGGTGGCTCGGGCATGGAGAGGTGAAATTGATGGAGGAGGAAGAAAAGTGGAGGCATAAGGGTGCTCGACGACCCTTTAAATAGGTCGGAGACAAACCCTAGGCTCTACTGTGCCTTGCGGAGGAGAAGAGGAAAAGAGGTGAGTTGGGCGTTTCGCGAAAACGGTGAGGTAGGCTACGAGTTAGGGTTCGTCAGAGGCGTCTTGACGAGACGAAACCAATGCAAAAGAAATCACGAAAAACGGTGAAGAATGGAGAGAGAGAGACGCGGAGAAACCTAGCTGTCGGGTCTGCTCCAGTCTCGCGAAACGGCTGGAGGAAGGAGACGGGTTCGCAACCGTTGGATCGAGCGGGGAACAACTCTGACCGTCGGATGGCGGGTCCACGGTGAACCGGGCGCGTGACAGCCAAAATAAACGGAACTATAACGTTCACATCAAACTAATGAAATAAACGTAATAACACTATATTAAAAGCTAATAAAAAGGATTTGAGGGGTCAAATCAACTCCAAACAACACCAAAATTTAACCATAGGCTCATAATAACATATAGAACGATGCTATATAATTAAAATCTCGTTTAAAGCATAACAAGGCCATTAATAAATACATAGCTCATAAAAGAGTATAATAATATATTAAAATCAAGGAATTATAAGAAAAAGCCTATTAATAAGAAACATGTGAGTAAATTCGATATATAAAACATATTAGGATACAAATACTCATTACTTAACAAAATAACATATTATTATGAACTAAAATCATATTTCGAGGAGAGAGAAACAATAAAGGTTAATATACACATATATGAACTCAAATACATATTATTAATAATATATTTATCCAAAAAGCTCCAAATAAATATAATCTGCTATATTATCCCATTAAAGACCAAATTACAACATTAACCCTAACTTATCTCCTAATGTGGGTTATTTGTGCAAACACCCCTCAATTATCATAAAAGAGGGTAAATAGTGATTTCAACATCAAATTGTGCTCAAAATGCACAAGGAGCCCAAAAATGATTATAAAACAAGAGAAATTTATGGAAAAGGTCCAAATGGACTAAAAGGCAAAGAAAAGCTCAAGAATGGGTAAATTGCAGGGAAGACCCTGAGATTCAGTATGTTACAGCACACCACCCCTTAAAGAGGATTTCGTCCCCGAAATCACAACAAGAGGAAAGAGAGGGTGAGTGTGTAACATCCCAACCATAAACAACTAGGTTATAACCCTTACTCTAGGGTACCACATAAAATCTATATAAGTCAGGTGTTACTAAGGTTTCCACCTAAATCATTATATCAAACTCAACATAACCAACATCTTGTTACATAAACTCTATCATGAAAAGGCAACATATCTATTATACTAACACTTGTGCCACATTTTATTACAACTTAACATCTGAATATGTGTATTATGGGTATCTCCCTCATTAAGGGTTTTAAGCACAATTAGGGTTTACTAAGCCATTTATACTAAACCATTCCTAACAACAATTAATGCATTAGGTCAAAACCTAAATAACTCAACATTATTACCCAACAACTACATCATGTGGAATTATGCCATCTAATATCATCCAACCCATTATTACCCTAATAACAGGTCTAAGGGTATATGGCTTATCTCCAAGGAACATATGGTCACAACATCTAACATACTCATATCCATGACATCACTAATCATATTCTCTCACAATACTAATTACTATGAATTAACCTCACATTATATGAATCTAATTACTCATCATCTCATTACTGATTTTATCCATAAACCAATAAGATGATCAATGAGATGTATTTTAGTCAACAAGGTGCTATGCCTAACATGTGTTGATAATTAGGTCACAACTATGATTAAGGGATTATAATCCATTTACATGTATTAAGGCATACTATGTGATGACACCTAATGTCACTAATGTGTCAAGAAAGGCATGAAGGGTATATATGTACATATGTTGTCAAGGCTAGATGATTACATCCTAGGGTTTAGGTCAACATGACCCTAACATGATAAAGCATCCTTAGGGTGTATTTTATCATACACATTTTATCATTAGGGTGACTTAACCCAAACTATGTATACCCACATATGAACAATTAATGATTATGTGCATCAAGAGTATATTAAGGTTCAAGCATAAGGATTACATGACTTATCCATTAGTTATAAACAAACAAGATGAATTACAAACATATTAGGTTTATTAAACTCTAAACACATAAGCTCTCTATTCCCATGTCTAAGGAGTTAGAGTTACTTGATTTCAAGGCATTGAGGGACTCCAACCCCCTAAAGAGGATTTCGTCCTCGAAATCAACAACTCCAAAACCTAACAAGGTACTAACACTACCTTTCCACTCAAAAGGTTGACTAAGTCAAACTATTGTAAGGGTATAAGATCCAACATAAAAGCCTTACTAAACTCTATCTTCCAACTCAAGGTGTAACATAGGGCACACTAAACCCTAACATGGAAATCCAAGGCTCATATAAGATACTTAGGGATTACAAGATGATTTTTGTTTGAGAAAAGAAATCAAATCATCATATAAAGGATTCTAAGGTTATTCAACAATAAGGCAATATGTCTAAAGGTAGACTATTTCGAGCTGTCCGTTTCAGATCAGGCCAGGCCAGGTCATATGAGCTCAGGAGTCCTCGTTACCAAGCTAGTGGGGCGGAGGAAAATATTGCCAGCCCCTAAGCTCTGACCCTTTCTAGACACCATCACTTCAACTTCTTGCTCTAATAGCTACTCAATTAGACAATTCACCAAAAAGTTGACAAATTTTATTTCTAATAAGAAACTATTATGATCCTAAATCAAACATTCTTTATAGGTCAACTCTAAGGTGAAAAACTAACTAAAGGAAAACTATATATGATAAGGGTTCTATCCAGGAGACAATTTTGAACTAGTCAAGAATCCGACTACCTTGATGCTCTGATACCATGCTGTAAAGACCCAAACAAAAGTCTCTACTAAAAACATGATAAACAAATCATCAATTGGATAGCAGCGGAAGAATTAAATCTTGACATTATTCAAAAATGTATAAAGAGTACATTATAGAATTTCCCCAAATGGGAGTACAACTTTATACAAGCAACTACAAGGATCTAGGTAGAGGAAGACTTAGACTAATGCAACATTGTCTCCAAACAAAACAACTATATAACATAAAAGAAACTATGATCATATACTATATGTTCTCCGTCTTCTTATCCTATCCTTAGCCTTGGGTTCACCAAGCTTCCATGCGCACTCTGATTCCTATCCTGGATGGTTGGGGTCATCCAGCAAGAGAGAGATAACAAGGTATGTGTTAATCAAAAGGAATAGGAAAATTAATAATAAAAAGCTTTGCAATATAAAAGATTCTCCACAAGAAGTGATTTCAAAGGAAATGAGACAAATATATGAATATGAGAGAGAGAAACTGCCACATTTAAAATATCAACAATTATCACATTTGCATGAATATAAATTATGACACAACGTCCTATCAATGTAGGGTGAGGCACCTACCGGACCTCACCAATGGCAGGGGGACTAAAACCCCAGTGCCTAAAAAGTGGCAGGGGGAATAAAACCCCAGTGCCTAATATATAAAATGGCAGGGGGACTAAAACCTCAGTGCCCTGTGGGTGGTTTGTACTCATGTACACTACATTGTCAATTGGCCAATAACTATATCATGCATAAACATTCACTTGGCAGCATAGTGAAAAGTATATAACAAGATTCAACAAGCATTGGGAATAAAACCCAAATAAATAAGTAATAAGACCATCATAGGTCACAACCATATCCAAGTGTTCCAAGAATAGTCAATGAGCATCAACAATATATAATGTTCCAAATAATTCCAAGAGAATGAGCCACATAGGCAACAACAAGATTCATGAGTTACATTCAAATGAGCCACAAGAACAACCACAATAAATATAAGATTTCCAAGTATTTCAAAAGATGAGCCAACAATGGTATTTGAAGCATAAAATAAGTTAAGAGCCAATACATGCAATTAGAGGGAAAATGAGGCTAGCACAATAATTATAGTGGGGTTGGAAAAGATCCCAACTGAGGAATAGGTAGTTTGCACAATTACAATAGGATCCACATACATAAAATAGGCTTCACATATTCAAATAGGGGCACATACAAAATAGGGCTCACATACAAAAATAGGTTTTCACATACATAGGAATCACATACTAAATAAGTTTCACATACCTTAGATTAAATACATTACCATCATATCCACCAAACAGATAGCAAACCATCCATATAATATCCTAGTTATAAACACAACACATGTATTAATATATATAAAGACATAAACATAGGAAAAACCCTAATTTTACAAAACTACGATTTAGAGCTCAAAACCAAGTCCAAACGATTACTCAAAATCTCCGGATTAAGAAAACATATATTATTATATAAAACAGAGTTAAAATGAATTAATTATGTATTTTAAAACAATTACATATTAAAAAGGCTAATAAAAGCAAACTTCATAAAACCATTGAGAATCAGGTCTCAAAAACCACAAAATCAAATTCTACATCAAAAATCCTTTCCAACGACTATTTATTCATATTTTTCTGATAAAGGATCGATTTACTATGGATTAAATAAATCCGACCAATCAGAAATTAAGAAAACTATAGCGTGACATATATTTAAATAAAAATGCAACTTGATGTAAATATTAGAGGAAAGGACCAGACTACCCTTGCTCGTTAAAACAAACCAATTGAAACGATGAGGGCATAACGGTCATTGCACGAATCTATTGCTTTGCAAGCGAGAAGCGAAACCTGGGGTGAACAGACGGAAATACCCCTGCGATCAAAAAGCTAACGATGTAATCAGCGAGGGACTCCAGGGTCATCTCACCTCCAGGTATGTTGCTGCTTCGAGCCATGGCTCGAGCAGCACGCTGGAATCGTGACAACCTGGTCCCGATGGCCACTGAGGCACTGCTGTTGCCACCGGAGATCGGGGACGAATTCCCCAGAGTCTCGCGGTCACAAAGGTTCACAAGAAGTGATGTCGCGAGCTCAAGAGCAGAGAAAACAGGTCGCGACATGGCCGGAAACAGGGGAGGAGGACACGAAGCCAAAACCATCGAAAAACCCGAAGGAAGCTTCGATTGAAGACTCCTACATCATCGCGGAGACAAGGCGAATCGAACGGCGGCGGTATTGAGGTCGGAGGAGCACCAGAACCCGAAAAGGCATGGCGCCGGCGGAGCTTGCCGGAGCTCTATAGGACCCATCGATCAGAGCCATCGCGAGACAAACGAGGAGTTGGAAGAGGTAGAGGGTAGGTCGGTGATGCTTACTACTCAAGTAATTGTAGTGAGGTGGCCGGAGGGGCGAGCAGCAGTCCGAGATCGCCGGAGAAGAAGAACGGAGTAGGTCAGGGTGGCTCGGGCATGGAGAGGTGAAATTGATGGAGGAGGAAGAAAAGTGGAGGCATAAGGGTGCTCGACGACCCTTTAAATAGGTCGGAGACAAACCCTAGGCTCTACTGTGCCTTGCGGAGGAGAAGAGGAAAAGAGGTGAGTTGGGCGTTTTGCGAAAACGGTGAGGTAGGCTACGAGTTAGGGTTCGTCAGAGGCGTCTTGACGAGACGAAACCAATGCAAAAGAAATCACGAAAAACGGTGAAGAATGGAGAGAGAGAGACGCGGAGAAACCTAGCTGTCGGGTCTGCTCCAGTCTCGCGAAACGGCTGGAGGAAGGAGACGGGTTCGCAACCGTTGGATCGAGCGGGGAACAACTCTGACCGTCGGATGGCGGGTCCACGGTGAACCGGGCGCGTGACAGCCAAAATAAACGGAACTATAACGTTCACATCAAACTAATGAAATAAACGTAATAACACTATATTAAAAGCTAATAAAAAGGATTTGAGGGGTCAAATCAACTCCAAACAACACCAAAATTTAACCATAGGCTCATAATAACATATAGAACGATGCTATATAATTAAAATCTCGTTTAAAGCATAACAAGGCCATTAATAAATACATAGCTCATAAAAGAGTATAATAATATATTAAAATCAAGGAATTATAAGAAAAAGCCTATTAATAAGAAACATGTGAGTAAATTCGATATATAAAACATATTAGGATACAAATACTCATTACTTAACAAAATAACATATTATTATGAACTAAAATCATATTTCGAGGAGAGAGAAACAATAAAGGTTAATATACACATATATGAACTCAAATACATATTATTAATAATATATTTATCCAAAAAGCTCCAAATAAATATAATCTGCTATATTATCCCATTAAAGACCAAATTACAACATTAACCCTAACTTATCTCCTAATGTGGGTTATTTGTGCAAACACCCCTCAATTATCATAAAAGAGGGTAAATAGTGATTTCAACATCAAATTGTGCTCAAAATGCACAAGGAGCCCAAAAATGATTATAAAACAAGAGAAATTTATGGAAAAGGTCCAAATGGACTAAAAGGCAAAGAAAAGCTCAAGAATGGGTAAATTGCAGGGAAGACCCTGAGATTCAGTATGTTACAGTGTGCCCTACACAACCATGTGAAGTCACAGAGATCGGAAACATGCTATGAACCTAGGGGAACTCTGAAGGCGTGAAGAAAATATACGATGAAGGAGAGAAATCGAAGGATGCACAAAATAAAAAATTAGTGAAATAAGACACGTGATAAACAAAAAGATCATCTATTTCTTATAGAAACCCAACATATACAACCTAAGAAAAACCCTAACGTACATGCCATTGATCTAGGAGAGAAGACAACAATGGCAGAAAGAAGTAAGGCATCAATGCCCATACACCATTTCAAACTGATCGCAAGCAACAAGGTAGTGAAAAAGGGGAAAGTACATTATTCACTCGGATGGGTCTAATTGACCCTCTCTGAAGCTGCCCCTAGCAATGTGGAGGGGAATCCTAATACCCAACTAGGCTCGTAGAGGCACTTAGCATGGCGTCAAACTCAAGGAGGTCAACAACGCTACACGGAGCTAGGAAGGCGTGCTCCAGATCTGAAGAGGAAGAATCAATACTGAAAATCATGATAAGTGATGTAGAGGAGATCATGCCATACTTTCCCATATGTCCAATCTCATGAGGAGGTGAGGAGAAGGAAAGGTGAGAGAAAGCATGGGAGGAATATGGGAAGAAGGAAATGGGGTGTAGACATGGCGTGAAGGACATGCAACCCTAGTATATATAGGGTTCTTTGGGTGTGAAAAGGGGTAAGGAACATGAGGGGCAAGAAATCATGAGAAAAAGTTGAAGAAAGAGAGAGCCCGCATGAGAAAAAAAGTGAAAAGTTTGGTTTCCAGGTTGCAAGATGAAGAAAAGAAACAGAGGTACGAGAGAGAACAACAACTGATTGATTGCAATCTGGCTGTCTGAACTGAATCTGGGTTTTCATACAAGCGAGAAAATAGTCTGACCACTCGACTATAGGCAAGTGATTTATGAATGCAATAATTGCATTATAAATGATATTAGGAAATTACTATTATTGGTATTTTCTTCCCCAATTATATTAGGGTAGCTAGGGTCATCCCATTAAACTTAAACTTGACGTCCAAGCTAACCGAGACCCAAAGAATTTTATTTTGCCATTAGATTTAACTTTTGAAACTCCCTTTTATGAGTTCTAATACAATTAAAGTTTTAGTCTCATAAACATTATATTATTATAATGTTACATTAACACCATTATATATATCTTTAGAGTCTCATTATCTTCACATTGCTACCAAAAGAGTTTCTTTGCATTGTTATGCACGAATTTCTATATTTTACTTATTTAATCTATCAAGTCCATTAATTTGATATTTGTTTGGATAGTGGTACATTATTCATATCCATGGACATGAAAACTCACATTGTTAGTCATATTCATGTATTAAGCACATTGTGACTCATATTATACATATCTCAGCCACTATCTGAATATTAGTTAGCAAAGGAAACACATGTGAAATATTTCATGGACTTACTTATATGTTAGCACACATTTAGGTTATTATGTTAATATGAGTGTATGTGATGTTTATTATATAACCTAATGTCACTTAATGTGTTATATTTATTTTTAAGCCTATACATGTTGTGAGTTGCCTTTGAGTTATTCATGTTACATTCATCAACTATATACATAAATGAATAACTTCATCCTTGTTTGTTCAAATTTAAGGAACCAAGCTACAATCCTCCTAATCATAGGGAATATGTTTTCTAGTGTCAAGATGCTAGGCTTCAGTAAGTTACAACACTCCACCCCTTACAGAGGATTTCATCTCTGAAATCCAACTACTCCTAAACTACTAACCAACAACTCTCAGCCACTTAAAAGGTCTAACCTAATAAGCCAAACTAAATAATGTCAAGGTACTAGGATTAAGTATGCATCTTTTAGTTGTGAATATTTTAGGGGTTTATGTTGTTCATAGATCATGCATCTAACTAACAGGTCAAAGCCATATAGAGTCAAATTTCAAGTCCTTGTGTTTCTAAACTAACAAGCCTAAGGTTCAATTGAGCAACTAAAAATTCATAAGGTATAAAAGGGTAGGCCAATTAAACCTTTATTACAAGTCATACTCTTCTTATTTGTCACCCCATACACATAACTTAGGGTTTAAGATTTCTACTACAACTAATTCTAGGGTTTCCCTGTCAAGACTCCATACATCTCTTCTCTGTGACTTATTTCAAGAAAACATCAATAAATCTGCACATTTTTTGTACATATAATAGTATAAGGGAAAGTAATTTTTGATGGTAAGAAATCATGTGAGGTAAAACAAATATGGTACCAAAATCAATACAAGAACCAAGTCACAATCCTTTTTTTTTCATAATAAGATCTCCTTATCCTACTACTCCAACATCCTCGTACTCTAACTCCATCCTCAAGTCAAACCTCATTATATTCAAAGATACATGTCATGACTAACCTACATCATAGGGTGCGATCAACTAGAGTCTCATCACATTAGGGTTAACATATTAAGATCCTCATATGTACATTGTCACTTTCAATATCCTTCACCTATCATCTTATTTAGGATATATATATATATATATATATATATATATATATATATATATATATATATATATATATATAGGGTTTCCACATAAGGTAAGGATTTTATAAGAAACTTATGAGACAAGATAGGAAACCTAAGGGAGACAAAACTGAAATAGTCAAAATCCAACTACTATGGCTCTGATACCATATTATAAGGAGTGAGACTCGGGAAGAGATCCACTCCTCACTTAATTTTAGAAATAAATCTATCTAATCCAAACACACTAACAATGTGACACACCATCACACTAAATGAGATTAATTAAAACATAAAACACGATCAACAACTAACTAATCATGTTGCCAGAAAAACGGAATAATTAAAACTGATTCCAACATCACAAACATGATTTGAAACATTTACATAAAGGTCCAATCTTTTCATATGTTAATATACCATACTAGGTATTTACACATGAATCCAGTGGGCTCGGCCACAACATGTATACAAAAGAGATATTCCACATGTACATGTCATATATACAAACACTGGCATACTACCAAAAACTCATATCGATAGAGGTATATCATCTACATAACATGTCTCCTGCCCAGACCTGAGAGTACATGGATGACACTAATACTCTACTACTAATAGCTACAACTGTCCAACTTCGGCATCTACTGATCACCAGGTTGCTCCTCTTCTACAACACAATATATGGTGACCATGCCACGGATGACCACCTAGAAAGATGTGGTGACCCACTAGGTGAGACCCGTGTCCCAACAAGAGATATAACTCTCCAAAACAGTTATTGATTACAATATATTATTTAATAATAAATCAACTGAGAAGATTGAGTATTTAATAAGAAATTGAGCAGGTTGAACAATTCTAACATACTAAGCAAGTTGTAAGTAATTCAAAATTGAGCATAGCAGCAAGAATGATCAACAAGATACATAAGAGAGCAAGTAAAACTTATCATTTACTCACAATTAATCCTTCTAATTGCATTATATAATATTTAGCAGTATAGAAGAACATGGCAAGGGTTAACATCCATTGTGAATTGTATTTAACCCTAGCAGATATACTACAAGACTGTATTACATCTTTTATTATGCCATGGGGAGTTTGAGTCGTACCATTCAAAGTCCAACAGACCACTTCTAAGTCAAAATTAGTTCCACATATGATCTAGGAGATCTGGAATCCTAAGATCTCAACTATGCTCGGTCAGTACAGGTCGAATGCAGTGACATGTTAGTCAAACTTCCAACAATGACATATAATCAAGTTGATAACACCTAGTTCATCCTTGGTATAGGTCATGACACAAGCCACCATGGTATGCAAAGGAAAACCTTGCTAACTGAGGTACAACCACAACGTGCTTAGTCACAGCATATATAACAAGTATCTGATACATGCTCTTAGTCTCTCTCAATAACCTCAAAATCAGGATGTCATGGATATACACTTACTTTTACCTCGCATACTCAACAATATACGGTCAGAGTTTCCCTTAGGAATGCTCCTTTCACCATCTAGCAAGTTCTGACATTGAAGATGGTTCTACAGCACAGGGCACTACATGACTAGGGTTTCACTTGATTAGTTATGCCAATTGGGTGAATTAAGGCTGCATCATACAAGTGGACATACAAACCCTGATTCAGTTCTAGCAAGCATTGATATATAACAACTTCAGAAGATATAAGATGTATAAGGTATAGTTCTTAATCTTCATTACCATTCATGAGATTACATTTTTCGCCATACCACCACAAGATATAGTTCCACATCACATTAATCTGGGGTTTGAAATCCTTATCATGTTATGAAGAAGATTACATCTCCAATAGGGCTTAACCATGCCCAAAGGACATTAAGACTAGCACATCACTTCCTGTAAGACCATCGTTATCTTTCTATTCCTTAGAACAAGGCTCAACAGATTATCACCACCCATGTGACATATAAGTTTTAATTTATTAAGGGACTATGATGTTCATATAGCACCATATTAGGGTTTCAACAAAAAAACAATAAGAGATCATTCCATTATTCTATTAATTATTCCATATAACTGATCATGATTAATCGTCATCACTTAATTGCATGAGGGTTAGGTGTAACAAGCTATGTTACATTAGGGTTGCATATAAACTCCTCATGGTTATTATCAATTATATTCATACGAGGGAAAATGTAAGACTAAAAGTTAGGGGCATTAAACCATTTTATTTCACAACACCAAAACCAAAACATCACACTATGGGCTTCACCCAAAACCATCAAATGTTGAGGCATCAAACCCTAACCATTGGATCATGTTCTTTAATCAAAACTATCGATTGACGTATAAGTCTAGCTCTTGAATCATTTAAGTTAGAAAATCATCAGATTAGAACTTAAAAGAATCATCACATAACACTCACTACCACCATCGATTGTGGTGTCCAGGATGACTGTCGGTGATAATATCCAGGACCACCATCGGTTGTGGCACTTCGTGTCACCGTCGGTTGAGGCCATCAGATCATGAGTTAAAAGAAACCATTAGTTGAGACCCAAAACAACCATTGGTTGATGACCTAGACTAGCCAACGGTTTTGGGGCTTAATGAGGCCATCGATTAACACAACATGTAGAATAAAGCTGATCCAAAATCAATGGGAAACAACCGTTTGTTATACCAAGAAAACCATTGTTTGAACCACCACTTATAAACACCAAAGACCATTGAATCATGGGACCCTAACATCGGTTGTAAAGGGGAAAGAATACCCATTAGGTGTTTTCAAGAGAAAGCATCCAAACAACAGCAAAGAGACCACCATTGGTTGTTGCACAAAAGCCAAGCAAAACAGTAAAGGAACTAATGCACCAGATTAAGCAGTAAGGTGGAAAATAACCCACAAGCCCTAAGTGTAACCCATCATTTGAGAGGTACTAAAAGCCACCGTTTGACATGTAAGCAAGGTCCAAGGCTTCCTATACCTTGGGAAGGTTGTGAACAAGGTTTCATGTTCGTTTATGGCTGTAAACTACCCAAGGAACAACACTTAAGCTTAAACCCTAGGCAAAGATAACTTCTATATGTGTAGTAACTTCATTTTCAAGCAAGTACTTGAGCATATACGGTAGTAGTAAGCAATAAATGTGAGGAAGGTCATATAACTCGCCCATAAAAAAAAGAATAAGCTCCAAAAAGCAAGGTATCTCAAGAAAAGGAGGTGGGAAACCCTAGTGTTAACTCTCAACTCAGCCAAGCAAGCCTCTTCTCCAAGAAAGAGAGCAACCCTAGGTCAAGGAAGCAAGATAGATATGTTCTTTAAGCTCTAGAGCAAGCTCTACCATGAGAAACCATGGTTCCGTCCAGGAAGAAGGAGATAGAACATCAAGAGAAACAAAGGAGAGAAGGAGGAACTTACTTGCTTAGGTCAAGAGCAAGCCAGGGAAGCTCCACAAACCCTAAAGAAGAGTAGATCTGAGATCTACCCACTTATACAAGGAGATCACCCTCCTTCTTCTACCTTGGGCACCCTCTTCTCTACCAAATAGGGAAAGATGATGCTCTAGACAGTAGGTGAGTGATACAGATCCAAAGGGTTTGTTTGGGTGCTAAAGGAAGGGCATATAAAGCTTATGGATAAGGGAGAAGAGAAGCTTGAGGTGTCCTAGTAGGTTTGCCATGTGTCCATGGCGTATAACAGTCACGGCCATGCAAGCAACATATCCACCAGTTTTGGAATCCTTCTAAGACATCGGATGATGAACTCCTAGGGTGGCCATCGGTTTCCAACACATGGTGACCATCATTTGTTGTAACCCTAGGTCACTAGGTGAAAAACCATCAATTGGTCACCCTTCCAAGTAAACCACCTGTCCAAGAGACGCCAAGAGAGAAAATGATGCAGCCCTATTTTAGGGCTTCATCTTGTGTGTTTTTTCTCTTCAATCACATCTATACCTGTTAGATTGCATGTCATTCCTCCCAATATGCTTATTTGTATAAAATGCACTTATGGACATGATTTGCATGTTGTTTAGGCATTTGGACCACACTTGATGGAAGAGAGAGAGAGAAGGAGTGATCCTAGGGTTCCTCTACCCTTGAAGAGACCCAAAGTGAAGTCCAAGGCTCCCTCAACCTACCCCTAGTGGCCAAAGATCATTTGAAGCAAAGATGTCTAAGAAAATCCAAAGAACAGAGTCAAAGTGTTGATCCAGGACCCAGCACGACCGTGGTACCACAGAACGGCCGTGCTAGGTCACTTGCAAATCAACTCCAAGTCAAGAAAAGAGCACCACGGCCGTGCAGCCAAGAACGACCGTACAAGGGACAACCACCACAACCGTGCTACCTAGCACGGTCATGCTATAGAAGATCACCACGACTGTTTTACACCACCATGACTACCATCATCCAACCCACCACGACCGTGGTACTCCACCACAGCCGTGCAACACCCTATCCACCACGGCCGTGGCCATTTAGACTAAAACCCTATAACTTTGATGGAATAAACCCACGACCATGCCCCATCCACCACGGCCATGGCCTACCCCATCCACCACGGCCGTGGTGCCCCACCACGGCCGTGCTACTCACAAAACTCACCTAGTTTTCACTGGTTTGCCCATTCTGCCCCTACTTGACCTATTGCTTCCTCCCCACACCTATATATACCTAGGTGGCGGCTGGGGCACGAGGCCAGCTACCTTCCACCACCTCCTAGCTCCCCAAATCACCATCCACTACATTCCACTCCATATCCACCTCAAATCCACTCCATTTCACCATTTCCACCACCAAATCACTAGTTTAGACTAGTTCCTACCCATAATCCCCTTCATTCTTCACCCTTGCACCCTGGAGGAGGGAGGAGGATGACCTGTAGCTGCTGGAGAGGGGGATTTCAGACACTACTTCAAGCTCCATGGCCACCTCTATCTCTTTCTTCTCTCTTTTTATATTTTCCATTTCTATGAGTAGCTAGGCCCCTGTGGGTGGGCTGTTTGGGGGAAATTATGTTACTTTGATACCATGTTGGGGGAAAATGACATGTAAATGTTGTAATTCCATTTGTTAATGATTATATTCTATTTGCATCTCATTCTCCATAGATTGCTTGTTGGTTTGTGTGTGGAATCACCTAGGAATTTAGGCGAATTGCTTATATGTGTGAATTTTGGGATTTGCCCCTAGGTCCAATTCTTAGATCCCTAGGATGTCTCCCATATTCCTACATCCTAATCAATCTCCTTAAACCTAAGTGAGAGATCTAAGTAGCTAGATTAGATAATTCTAGTGCAACTAGCATGGAGCCTTCTCAAGGCTAGAACGTGCGGGAATTGGGGTCCAAAACCCTAATTTCACCTCCCCATTACTGCCCTCGGCCCCTAGCTGCCATAGGAATGTCTAACCTAGAAACCTACACTTCATTAGACTCTAATTGAATTAAACCTAATCCCTAACCCAATTGAGCCTCGTAAGGGTAGTAGGGGGTGTTAGGGACTAGTTCCCCTATACACAACCTAGCATATCCATGGCCAGTTAGTAGCTTAGGTTAATTCATTAGACTCTAACTCGTTGTTTGGTTTGGATAATCTAAATGGAATCATAATGTTCATATGTCACCCCCCAACTTCAGTGATGAGTTCATACCCCTAAACAACCCACACCTCTCTTTATTGCTTAAAACCCTAGTTTTATGCTTGCTTAGCTTAGTTAGCTCTTTACCTGCTTAGTTATCTTCTTGCATTGGTCTTGTCTTGTCCATGCCTAGTGTAGCTCTTTAATTGCTCTTTTGCTTCTCTCTTACTTGCCTTAGTGTTATTTTCCTTTTCATACCTAGCTTAGCCTTTCCTTGCTTGTTTAGCCCTTCTCTAGCTTAGGGATAACTTAGGTTTCATTCTTGCCTTTAAATTGCTTGTTTGTCCATAGTAGTTTAACAATCAAATCACCTTCAAACCCTTAACCCTAGTCTCCGCAGTAGGAACCCAATGAAACTAACCTAGCTCTAGTGCCCCCTCTTTTCCCTGTGGATCGACCCTATACTTGCCACATTCCTATACTACGACACTGTGCGCTTGCATGTGTAGTGTTTTAGTGTGAGTAGGTGTTAAGTTAGGTTTATAAATTTCGAAAGCATAATCCCATCCCGTGCGTTCTGACCTCGTGGAGTCAATCTAGCCACCCTAGTTGGCTAGCGTGTAGCGCCTCTAGTGGAATCGCACCAAGCTTTCTGGCATCGTTGCTGGGGATTAGATGCGTTCGGCCTAGCTAGTTAGTTTTACTTTGACTTTTCCTACTGCCCTCATCATTGCTATTCTTTATTCATTTTTCTTTGCATTCTGTGTGTATATTAATTTACTAACTTGCTTTCCTTTGTTTGGTTGTGCTTTGTGCATGTGACAAGCTATTCAGGAGGAAACGAGATGGAAGACCAAAATGCACCTCGTAAGTCCTTGCAAGATTACTTCATGTCGAGCAACTACCAGTCACCTATTGCACCTAGAGTCACCTAAATGCAAGGGGAGCAATTTTCTATTCCTCCAGGTCTTCTTGGGCTCCTGCCCACCTTCTACGGCTTGGAGAGTGAAAACCCTATAAGCATGTGGATGCCTTCTTAGAGATGTGTGCCACCTTCAGAACGTCAACGGAAAGTGATGACTCAATTCGGCTCACATTGTTCCCCTTTTCACTCAAGGATAGGGCCAAAGAATGGTATGATTCAAGGAGAGACATCATGAGTTGGGGTGAGATGAAGATATCATTCTTGAGGAAGTTCTACTCTATTGCAAGGATGACACAAATGCGGCAGTCAATAGTGAGTTTCAGCCAAATGGATAATGAAAAATTCCATGATGCTTGGGATAGGTTGCAAAAGTTGTTGAGAGAGTGCCCGCATCATGAGATACCTTTGTGGCAGCTTGTACAAGCGTTCTACTCCGGTTTGTCGTCAAGGGATCAAGCTACAGTGGATTCTTCTTGTGGAGGTGTTTTCATGACAAAGCCACCAGAGGAATCATGGCTGCTGTTTGAACAATTGGCGGAAAATTCAAGGAACCGAACTTCCAACATGATTTGTGATGGGAGTCAGGTCTTTAGTGAGACTTCTGTTTGTAATGATCCCAATTTACAAGCGATGAAGGCTATGGAAGAAATGATGAAACTCATGAAAAGTCAAGGAGGAAATGGTCCTTGTCATTTGGTCAACTACATTAGTTCTTTTGAGGGAGAAGTGAAGACACCTTACTCCTATAGCTACTCGACCGATCTACTTAAACGATCCAAAAATTTTGTAGCTCATCATATTTTACTTACGACTACTAATATATTGGGTGAAAATACTCAATCTCAGGAACAAATATTAGAGTATGTTATCTAATTTGAATATCTGAATCTGCTTCCGGATTGATCTTATTAGTGTTGAATTTTCTTGGCACGTGTCTCTGATTGTGTTTGGGGGCATAACGCTTGTTGTTGTGGAAATGAGACTTGGGCTTAATCGTTTACTCACAACCTAGCATCTGAGGATACTCTTGCATATACTAATACCATTATAAGGTATGATACTAAATAAATCTGTGCTATTTCAGGAAAATAGTATTCGATATTGCACCTCCAAATAAAAACATTTGGGAATATTACAATTTAGTTTAAGACAGACATTTAGAATTATATTTTAGAAATATTATTTTAAAAGTGTCACTTATCTTTGTGGTTTTAGTGGAAAATTAAATGAAACAATTTCTGAGGGGAAAAGCCGACCTCATTAATCTAGTGGACTTTCTTTTTAGTTTCTTTAAGTTTTGTATATCATATTTACAATAAAACTTGCCCAATAAAAATGAGAATTTCTAGCTTTGTCTTGAAAATGCCACTTTAAATGGTGATTTTGAAGCAAAGTGTACTATACTAAGAATTATAACCCATACTAAATAAAATCGGCTATCGGTCAAGATTATTTGATCAGGGATAAAAGTCTTGACCGTATCAGACTCTACCGTGAAGGGTTTGCCCTAGCCAATATTATTTATTCACCGACCAAAAAAATACTCGCCACCAAAACCTAATTCTTGTTTCACTTTTTATCACCAAAAAGGACTATGATGCTTCGGTTTCTCAAGACCAACCGCCCCCATATCACCCCAACCCACCACGCTCCCGATCTCCTTATGCACAAAGTACCGGTTGTGGCTGTCGCACGCAGAAAGGCACCCACAGCGGTAGGTTCTAGCCTCAGCTGCGGTTCTCTGTCCCTCCCAATTTATTAGGGCTGGTAAAACAAGACTCGACCCGATCCGAATCCGACATTTTAAGCAAGTTTAGGGTCGAAGGTTTTTCGACCTGACCCGGAATTGACCCGAACCCGAATAACTCAAAATTAATTTAAGGTCGGGTCCGGGTTTGGACTTTAGACCCGAATTGACCCGATTGACCCAAAATTCAGAATTATAATTTCAAATAAAATTACAAATACTATAATTTAAGACACCCGATGGCCCATTAATTTACTAATCCATCAATCATGAAGTTTATTTTGACAATTTTATATAGTTTTGTATTGATTTGTATGATTTATTATACTAATTATATTAGGAATTTGTGTTTAAAAGTCTGGAACAAACTATAATAGGCTTTATATATGTTTCTCAATCACGTTGTAAGTTTATAACAATGAAATTTGTTAATTATACTTGGGAATTGTCAATGACTAGACAAATCATAGCATTTTTTTAAAAACTATAGCTTGGTGTTGGATTTACGTGTCAGACCCGAAATTATTTACGGGTCGAGTTAGTGCCAAAGGTTTCGACCACAAAATCTATCTTTTGCAAGTTTAGATCAGTCTAGTTAAAAAATGTTAACCCAAAATGACCCGAAATAAAACTCGCTCAACCTGAACCCGATTGCCACCCCGAGGATTTACTAACGATAAGTCTGTCGGCTCCGTGTCACTCCTTCTTTATCCCTAGCACTTATCTACTTTCACTTTTTCATTCTATAGATGATCGCATGATCTCAACTTTTGTATAGCTGGTATTTGATACGAGAAAAGTACTGGATTTTCTTTCTTATACGTACCGACAATATATGATGATAGATAGAAGCCGTCGAGCACAACTTGTTCCGATTGATCAGTTGTCTTTATTATTTTAGTTGTGTGTTCTTTATTTCTAAACTATAACGTATTATGGTTTACATGTGCTTTCTCAACAGTTTACCTACTAAAAAATTCAAATCTTTGCTTTGATTAGCTGATTCTTGCTGTCACTAAGTATGGATGGATCAAGAGTGGATCAGTTTGGGTAGTGGATGTGCAGTTGATACTTATCAATTTTGTAAATCCCCACCGTATGAGTACCAGGTAATGTGGCATACAATCAAACATAAGCTAATATGACTTTGTTGTTGGAGTGTGGATAATGACTTGAGTATTAATACACTTAGTTTCTCACAAATTACCAACGACAACGCATTCTAAGTTTGCTCAATAAATCACATGAAGATGGTAGAAGATATGGATGTTAGGTATCTATTTTCAATCATGGATTGTCTGTATAGTCTTTGATAATATTATTTTCTCAACCGACCACAATGTGAAACAGTCTATGGTCGTAAGCATTAATCTTTTTACTGCATCGTGTTAATTAATTTTTCCAATTTCATCATATAGTGCATTCTTACTAGTGGAAAACTATGGAAAGTTAAATTTGTTTATCATTCGATAGGTGAACTCGTGTTATGTTAGGTTCTCGTGCATGATGCACTTTGAGTATGTTCTGAAGGATATTGCATGTGGAGAGTGCACCCACAGGTAAATCATGTCTCATATGTTTAACTTCTATCCTATAATTGTGTGCTAGGTTAGTTCATGACAAGGATCACGCTAAAATACACTTTTGACTGCGTTCTACAAAGACCAACATTATCTTTTTTGTGGCATGCTAGGCAACGTTCGGTGACTGCAAGCATGCTAAAGTACACTTTTGATTGTGATTCTGTGCTGAAATGGTATTATATTTTTATGAATGTTTCAATTAACGTTGCAGATAATCAACTTTGGATCATTCTACCAATAAAATTACTTTTTTGCAATGTGATTGTATACTTACACACGAGAACAAAATTCATGGGATCATTTTTTTTTCTTGATAAAAGATTTATGGGCCATGACCAAAATCAACATATGATGTAAAGATTGTCATTTCTTATTTTTAAAGCATATTATATTTATATACTAAGTTATCTTGTTATTTTGTCTTTGCACTAACAAAAATCGTATTTTTTTTTTTCAAATTTCATTTTCATAGTAATATAGATGTGTTTATCCTCTCCTGTAGTAAATAAGATACTATAGCATCATATCAGTAAGACATGACTAAATAGATCTGTATTTGCCGAAAGCTACTAATTCTTGTGGAGATGGTCTAATATTATTCGTTGTGATGAGTTCTACAGAAAAATTAAAATCAATACATGGTATCACAGTAATACCATAACCTCTTTTGGAGTGCTATAGACCCATATAATTTTCCTATATTATCTCAAAATAATAAGATAATACTTTTTATAGATAGAAAATTTTATCACAATTTGTATACATATACATGATAAAATACATGGCTACTATATTTACAATATAAATATGTATGATGCGTGCATGAATAGGAATTCAATTTAACACTTGTTTATTCACTTTTTCCATGGATGGTGTTGATTTTCACTTTATGAACTTATACAATGATAAATTATTAAAACCTAATATTGTTTTGTATTGCATGATGATATAAATACCCCACAAAGACAAAAAGATGTAAATGCTAGAGAAAGCCCTAATGATGACAATTTTAGAAGTAATGTTCAAGATAATGAAGGAAGTAACCTGGATCTAGAGGTCGCATGCACGCTTACATTTTTTTGAAACAGTTGTTAAACAATTCATGTATCATACACTTTGTATGAATGTTATGTCATGGAGATATTAAAGAGTTTGGAGGAACATGATGCTCCAATCTTTTTATTTGTAATGTAAGTTTTACAATTGAAAAGTGAATGAAATGTTCTCATTGCTAAGCTCAATTTGTTTTCATTTGATTGACAACGAATAACTTTCCATTTGTATATATATATATATATATTTATATTTATATTTATATATATATTTATGTATGTTTGTGTATGTTTGTGTATGTATATATATATGCATATCTGTTTGTGTATATATGTGTGCGTGTATACACACACACACACATATATATATATATAGACAGATATACATATATATACATATACATATATATAATGTGAAAAAATTTAATGGGTTTCATTCTTACTCATAATGGATGCACCTGAATATAAGGAGTTGATTAGACTAAAAAAACCAATTTTGGATGGTTGCTTAAGGATTTTGTATCTATTGGTTAGGGATAGGACCTGGTCAACTACTATTGGTCACCAAACTTTTGCCGAGGGTATGTTGGTCAGGGACTGGCCTTGACTACCATGTATTGGTTAGGGTTTTCACAACTATTGGTCAAGGATTCAACCTTCGGCTTTAACAAGTTTTGTAGTGCTTGGTCTCATTATTTATATAGTAGAATGCAATTTATACATATTGTTAGATGAGATTTATAAAAAAAAAATATGGTTAACAATGTTAGTAAATGTTTCAACGAATCCTCTTTGATCACATATGAACAATACAAAATGCACACTCAAATATGTCACCCATACAAAAGTAATACTCAAATAAGAACCCTATTTTGCTAAAGATTAAGTTTGGAACCTCATTGTTTACTATTATTCTCTCACTATTTTATCTATAAGTTCACTGCATCTTCAATTACCAATGGTGATTCAGTGGAAATGATGGAACTTGACTACATGTTGTGATTCTTAGTTACAAGCATAATATACATAGTGTGAAATACCATGATATATAATTATTCACCAATTCAACATACTGAAATGCAGATATATTCACTGGAGGATAAATGATGATGTTGTTGGCTTTTTGGATATATGCCACACACTCATATTTTAATGATGTAAATATTTCCCAAATTATATTACTAACATGTGGATTAAGTGTTTCAGGTGACCAAGGAACTAAGTCAATGTAAGACACCTAACCTAGAGATGCTTGATCTTTCTTGGTTAACATAATAAGATGCTTACAACCTTAATCTAATCATGTGATGTGCCTTAATAACATGTGACATGCTTGTGTTTTTAGTTTGGTCCAATTTCATTGTTGTTTGAGCTAGTTATGATATATGTGTGCTTGTTTTGGGCCAAGTTGCAATTTACCCATGTGTAGGATTTATCATGCAATTTTTCAATTTTTGGTGTGCTTCTCATGATTTGGCATCATGTTGGAGAGAGTGAAGCCCTTGGGCATTTTTATGCACCTTGATATGATGAGGAGAGTGGTGTTGTCACCATTTGTTGATGTTTAGGGTTTTCTTTAGATACCTTGTGTATTTGGCTGACCTTTCTTGTGTATTGACTGTTGAAATTTGGCTTTCAATGACTATTCAGAAGTTCCTTTGGCCTATCTCTCTTCAATCAAATAGGTTTGGGTGTGTCTTGTGTTCTCTTCAACCGATGGTATCTTGGACCCAAGTGAGTTTGATGCTTTTCCTTGGTTTTCTCTTTGACTGTTTGAGTTCTGGATCAATTTTCCTTCGATCAGTGGCCCTCTGCACCACGGTGGTCGATGAGATTCCTTGGTCTTAATGTCCCTTGATGCATGCATGGGTTTAGTGCTTGCATGGTTGAGTTTTTGATGGACAAGTGGCATGTTTGGTTGGACACCTAACCTTCCTTCCCTCTCTCTACCCTTGGACATATATACCCCTTCTTTTGCATGAAGTGATCTCTTTTGAACCCTCATGCTCTCTATCATACTTGGAGCTCGTCCCTTGTGCTCTTGGTGGTGGAGAAGAGCTCAACCTTGGATCCAGGTGGACAAACCCTTGCATGTGGTGATCTAGGGTTGGAGTAACTCTCCTTTGGTGATCCTTTGGTGTTCTTTGACCTTGGTAAGTGATCTACCATCTTGGTTTTGTTTTATTGTAGATTGTACTCCTATTTTCTTCCCCTAGGCTGAATCCATGTCATCCATGGTGGTGCTTCTTGAGGAACTCCTCTCTTCTTAACCAAATACATGGTTCTCCATGGTAGTGTTGAGTTGAGTTGGAGATCTCCTTTCTCTTTGTTGTTCTTTTCAGTATTGAAGCATTTGCTCTCTTGTTCTGGATCTTTAACCTAGGGTTGCTTCTCTTTTGAGGTAGTTACTAGCTTGGTCATATAGGTGATCAAGCTAGATTTCTCTCTCTTATTTAGAGCTTCTTTGCTTGGAAGTTGTTTCATCATAATCCAACATGAGTTATATAACTTTTCCCTCAACTATTATTGCACTTATCTTGCATCGTAATGATACATCTCTAAAGTGTGGTTATAAGTTGTGTAGTGATGATATTTAAATTTATAGTTTATGATTATGTGGTGATCTTTTATAGATTTACTCTTTTTCTTAAACCCTAATTCTTATACACGAGATCTAGTGGATGGTATAAATGTCGGTGCCTGCATGCATATCTTGAAAGTTGGTTTTAAGCTCATGATCATGATTTTGTAGGTGAAGTTGGCCGTGGTGATGCTGCATGGCCGTTCTGGTCTACTGTAGCATGGTTGTTTTGTGGTGCATGGTCGTGGTGTCTATCACTGGCATGACTGTTCTATTATGCATGGCCGTGCTACTCTCTACTTGACTTGGAGGTTGTTCTGTTGATTTGTAAGTGACCTAGCATGGCCATTTTGTGGTGCACGGCCGTGGTGTGTGTCACTGGCACGGCCGTTCTATTCTGCACGACTGTGCTGCTCTCTGCTTGACTTGGAGGTTGTTATGTTGATTTATAAATGATCCTCAAGAGCTCGGTATATGTAGTAAACAATCTGATTGCACTACATAAAATCAACACCTGTGATACATCTGTTCTCATGTTGTTCTAACATGGGGCATACTGAATACTAAGGCAACTCAAATTCCTTCTAATATATATTTTCTAAGGTAAGCTGCCATATTTTGTTCCATGGCCCCTAAGATACTAGGTATGCTCTAGAGTGTGATTCTAAAAGCTACAAAATTTGCATATGTCTACTGCAAGACATAACTAGCAATCTGCATCTATCTCAAATTTATCTTTTACTAGCAATCAATAATGGATTTTTTATTGTAACTGTGAGTTGTGCCATAATTACATTGCGCCAACGCTTAACTTGCCCGCATTCAGCTCTATTGGCTAGAGTTTTTACATTGTCATGGCTGAAACACTACCTATTCATTGCTTTTCAGGTCCTCTTTAATGTAGCAATGGTTGGTTGCACAGTCTCTTCATTGAAGAGAGTACATTATTCTTTGCTATGCTCTTCATGAATAAAGGGGGTTGCTGTTGGGATTGAAGAGACTAGTCATTCATTATGATATATTTACATGCAATATTGAGTAGATGAACTTAAATTCCATCATAGTTCTCTCTGGGGTATGACTTTGTATAGTTTATAGGTGAATTAATACATAATACCAAACTATTTGATTGTTGAATTGAAGCTTATTTTGTATCTTTCAGTGTGCTTTGCTCAAAGGATAATATGATGCCTTGTATGCTTTGAAGTTGTTGTTGATTCTTTGTGAATATCAAATGCTTATAGAGAAACTTCTACAACAAAGGGAGGTGGCCAGAAAAGGATAATACAAGTGGTGGAATAAATATAAAAGAAAAATCAAGATACAAAAAGATGTGAATGATCATGTGGCATACAGAGTCTTCAGTGGATAGATGTAGTTAAAAGAACATATTGTATATATGTGTCTTTTTCCCATGCATATTGTAAAATAGGGGCCAGGTTAATGCCCTCCCCATGTGTACTCATTGTTTAAATATAAATAAAAGTATCATTGTTGACATTGTAAGCATAACTCAATCTTGATTAACATTCATCTGTTTTCTTATTAAAAACCCATCTATATTGGCAAGCGATTGACTGGATACATAATGTTTCTCACTACATATGTATGTATAGTACATGGTGTCTTTCACTACACACTAGCTATAATTACATGTGTTGCAAGTGCTAATTTTTGCTATACATGAACTAAAAATACAATTGTAACCAATGCCATCTCTCCCTACATATTATAGGTACAAATTGAATTATAGTCATACATTTGGCTACAATGGAAACTACATTTTTATGTGTAAGGACATTTTTACCTACAATTAGGGTTACATATGAATTTGTAGCCAGAGGCATAACTAACTACAAGTTTGAAAAATGTAGCCTAAACAATTAGCTACACGAGTATTAGCTATATATTATAAATGTAAGGATAATTGTAGCCAAAGCTTTTGGCTACAAATTTTCGAGTTTTTGCTACAAATTTTTTTGTAGTTAAAGACCATATTTTTCATAGTGGGAGTTATGTGCTAAGTGATGCTCTTTGGGCTTATAGAACATCCTATAAATCCCAAATAGGAACAACACCTTTTAGAATGGTCTACGGCCATGCATGTCATCTACCCGTAGAGATTGAACATAAGGCTAAATGGGCTATGAAGAAACTTAATTTCAACATGGATGAAGTGGGTAGAAAGAGGCTTTTGGAGCTTAATAAACTAGATGAGCTTAGGTTGTATGCTTGTGAAAGATCTAGGATATAAGGAAAGGACTATGAAAATTCATGATAGACACATTCTAAATAGGGTGTTTCTCCCAGGTCAGAAAGTCCTCCTTTTCAATTCTAGGCTTAGCTACATCCAGGTAAGCTAAGGTCTAAGTGGAGTGGACCATTTGTGATTGAAAAAGTCTTTCCCCGTAGTGTTGTGAACATTGTAGATGGGAACAGGTTGTTCCATGTAAATGACCAAAGATTAAAGCACTATTTTGGAGGGGAGGTAGATCTATAGATAGAGGAGGTGCAAATTTGCACCATTCCATAGATTCTTTCTCTAAGGATCGTCTAGTCTAGGACATTAAACAATGACACTTGTTGGGAGGAAACCCAATTTTTATTGCATTGTTTTTAGGTTCAATTTCCATTTTTAGTTGTTACTTTACTAAAATTTCTGTAATAATGGTACCTTGACTCATCTTTGGAGTGTGTAGGGCATAAAAGTCGGTACCACTGAGTTTATCAGTCAGTAGTACCGAAATGAGGTCAGGATTTTGTCCGCAACTGTAGTACAAACTCAGTACCACCAATTCAATTAGTCAGTACCACCGAGTCTCTGAAGATCTTTTGAGCATTGACTGAAAAGGTCTTGGTACTACCGCCTTTTTAGTCGGCACTACCAAGTTTTGGATGTGCTCAGGTTCGGTACACTAAGCCCACAAATTCAAAAGTACTGACAATTTCAACAACTCAGTACTACTGACCCTGAAGTCGGTACTACCGACTCGACACATCAGCAACTCGTGTACTCGCGATTCAACAACCACGACACGCTTCATCGAGCGGTCGGTGGTACCAATCTGCAACACCAATCGATACTACCGACTCATCGTTGGTACCACCAACTCTGGGGCGATCCACAACAACACCGTCATCCAATCGTAAGATGTCGATGGAATCGACCACAGATTGTTCTAGCCAACTCGGTACCACAGACTCAAAAGTCGATAGTACTGACTCTTCCACATTCAACTATGTAAGGAGGGGTGGTGGAGCCATTTTCTTCACACCCTCAACATACACTCCTCATACATTTCATAGCAAGGATGCACCAGGCGCTGATGGTCTTCCCCCAGCTTCTATTCTCTTAACCTCCTTGTTGCATCAACGCCATGGCCCCTAGGAGAGGAGCTTCTACTACGACAAAGCAGGGCGAGTTGGTCCCCCAACCAACCCACATCCAACATCTATCTTTAGAGATAAGGAAGCTCTATGAAGAGTTGCAGATAAGGTAGATCATTCCAACATGATATGACGATCACACATTGACTGAAAGAGCGGGATTTACTGACAACATGTGATGGGTATGTCAGACACAATTCATGGAGGGGGATAATCCTTTCTTCAGTAACTGGAAGACCTACCCGGATCTCGTCCTAGAGTTCTTGGCATCACTAGATGTCCTCGTCGCCCTTGAGAAGAAGATAGGAGGCAAATGGACGGAAGGCAAAGTCAACTTCGCATCTTAATTAACAACTATTCTATCACGCTGAGGGCCTTCAACCACATCTTCAACTGGGCTCATGTCCCAGAATTCTTGGCCTCGTATGACTTCGACTATGACTTGTCTTGGGAGCAGTTGACTGAGGTGCCAGCGGGATTTTGTATAAACTAGCATATCAGTTCTGTCACGATATTGAGCACCCTTTTACTCAAATCCTTCATCGCCTCTGCACCAACACTATTTTTTCTCATTCCGATCAAGCTCAAGGGAAGGTACAAAAGGTAGATCTCTACTTTCTGTACAAGCTACTGGAAGGGGAGACTGTCAACTTTGGAGCCTTCCTTCTGCTCCACACGATCTCTATGCGGCACAATGTGACAAGAAAGACATTGATGTTATTTGGGGGTTTCATCACCCCCATTGCACTACATTTGCGCCTTGATTACATGTGTTTTTAGTGGTTATTACATGCATATTTTCCTTGATTTCATGTGTAAACTAGTCATTTATTTGATTTATTATGCATCAAATGACATAGATGGCATGTTTATATTGATTGCATCAAATTATATGATTTTAACTGTTTTATGTAGTATTTTATGCATCCCAAGTACTTATGTTATTATTGTGCATTTTTAGGTACACAGAAGTTCCACAGACTCGGTGCTACTGACCTAGTAATAGTCAGTGGTACCGACTTGATGTTAGTGATAGACTCAAAAACTCACCCAGAGTCGGTGCTACTAACAGCCAAAGTCGGTGGTACCGAAATAGCATCAATAAACCCCAGCAAGATTCGAGAAAACTTGGTACTATCGAGTTGACATCAGGGAGGCGATTCAAAAATCACAAAACTCAGTGCTATCAAGTCCATTTGATAGTACCGACATGATCATGATCACACGATTCAACATAAGTGACTCGGTACTACTGACTCACCTAGTCGGTACTACCAAGTCTTCCCAATCAGCCCATCCAAAGATTTCACTCTAATCAAACGGTGGATGTTATTCCGTACCCTAAGTGCCTTCTATGACTTAGGGGGATGATGGCTAGACCAAGGGGGGGAAGCCGTTTTCATTGCATGACAATCGAAGAGAGAGAAGAGAAGAACTAAGGACTGAAAACTTCAACCGAGAAGATCTGAGCACCTCCGAAGGATGATTTTTGCAGCCAAAAGATAGCAGAATGTTTGTACGATGGAGGGGATCTTCCGGATGGGCAGAGATTCTGGGATTATCTTAGTTTCCTAATGTTTCCAACATTTCTTTCTTTCCATGTAATCGTTGATGAAACCATGAAAGGCTAAAAAAATTTATTCCTTAGGATCCGGGAGTAGCCTGGATATACACGGTAATTGAGTTGTATACATTAATATCAATTTTATCTCTTTTTACTAGATATAAATCTATAAAGCTTTGTGTTCTATTTGTGCTTGATCAGCATGAGTGGATTAATGGACGCTTAGTCATCTCGGGAGAGGGATTAAGGGTTGGAAAGCATAGATTTACCTATGTACTGTGCCTTTTGGGAAAAGCAAAGTGTAAACAGGAGGAGAAACCCAAAGAATAATAATAAAGCATCTAACTAATCAACCAATAACTACGGAAGTGGTATTGGCAATAGATTAGGTAGTGAATTACACTAATAGAGCAGGTAATTCTGGCTACATGCTCCTTATCCAAGGATTGAGATAATAGATATTCGTGTGTGAGGTTAATTATTAGTGTTATCTGTGGTGAAACCACTTTCCTAAGGAATTCATTCCATATCTGATTAATTCAACCTTTAATTCATTTTGTTTCTGCATTAGTTCTTCAACTCAAACCAATTCAACCATTTACAATCGGCTTAGCTGATTTGACTACAGTTAATAGTAGTCTACTAGAGATTCACTTCCCTATGTTAGACTCAGACCTCACAAGGCCTTATTACTTCGATACATTCACTTATGTATTACGCACGGTAAACTCGTGTCAAGAGACACTTGGTTTGTGGGAAAATTCAATTGTATCAATGATTAGAGTTGTCGTCATGTTGTGAATTAATTAGATTCAAATTGTCAATTTGATTCAGAATAGGAAACTATGTGAAATGAGTATCTCACTAAAGGAGATGACCGTATCACGCATGAGATGATAGTTTCACTATGGACATGATCGCCTCACAGTTTGCATGTTCTAGAATATTCATGATTCTAGACCTTTCTACTTCCACACCGATCAGGAACCCTGACCTCTACTATAAATAGAGGGGTACTGGGGGCTTCCTAAGACACACAATTGAGAATCGATTACTCTGAAAATTGTTGTCCTCTGTGGTTGTGGTAACCAATAGAAAGTCCAAGCAAGTCCTACTCGTCAAAGGGAGGGATAGAGAGGGAGAGAACAACTGAGGATCACTTGTGGGAGAGCATGTCGGCGACTATTATGCTGATAGAAGGGGATAAATCCTTCTTGTTGGCTCTGGTAGCACAACATATAGTTCTTGGTGGTCTGTGTGGACTTCCATAGAGATGAGGTGGCCTTTGGCCATCGCTAGAAGAACATCGTCATCCAGCAGTCCATGGTGGGACCACAGGAGCCCCTGTAGATGTTGTTCCTATCTGCTGTCTGTGGTGAAGACCACGAGCTACACAAACACCATCTAAGAGCAACTAGATGACAGTTGTGCATCTACAATGATGAGAAATATGTCGTTGGACTTGCTTCAGGACTAGGTATATTCTTGAAACCATCATTTCCATTATATAGTTGTTGATGCAATCTGTTGGTTTATGGGGAATATGGCAATAAATATTTTTTGTTTCCACTACCTATATATGCACCCTATTTTCCTATAAGTATAGCATAGAGACTGCACAAACCACCACCTGATAGAAAGAATTTAGGAAGAGAGGAAGGAAGAACTCACTGTGACTAGGAGAAGATCTCCATGCAACAATTGGGGAAGCGACGATTGGAGAAGACACCAGTTAGGGTTTGCAAAACACATACTCAAATGTTGATGACAGTTTGTTTGAAAGATGTGTTTAACCTGAATGACCGGAGTCTTATTTCTAGCCTTACACGCACTAGGATCCTATTCCCATAAAGACACGAACACTCGATCGCTCTTGTACATATTATGAAAAAATTCCTAAGGAAAACACTTTCCAACTAGGATTAATAAATCTTTTTTGTAAAGAAACAATTAATTGAATGAATAATTAATTGATTTAGAGAAAAAATAAGATGGAAGATGGAAGGTAATTCCCACAACCCTTAAGTCACAATCCACAAGCCCAAGCCCGTACCCAGCTAGGCCAGATGAGATGAGGTGTGGCATTGCTTGTGCGTGTGCGTGTGTGTGTGTTGTAGTCACGATACTCACCAAAGAGATGAGTATAATCTCCCCTAGGACCCTTGGACACTAGTGTCACATGTGATCCTATATATAAGGACTATAAAAGTTCTAAGAGTGAGCAATGTGGGATAAAACTTCTTCTCCATTTGCACTAGACACAAAACTACATTTTCTCCAATACTATCTGCACTAAATTGGGTTTAACTCATGCTATATACATGGCTAACAACCATGTATCTAACAATCCCCCACAATGTCCAATGTATAGTGTGCTCTGCCAAGCATTCCTCCATATTGTACTTTCAATAGATACTTTTTGGTTTGAATCTACCTGAGTTATCTAACTGTGACCCACATAGGAACTAGGTAAATAAAAGTCTTGAACTTGAGCTTTAGGTGCAAGAGTATAGGTTGGTAACAACACAATAAAGACATGCCAAAAAAGAAATCTGATGCATTAAGGTCACACATCCAAAAATATATCATGATTGATATCAGGGAACAATCTGCTTCCCCTTTTGTAACCTACACAACATCAATCATTTAGTTGGAGTATCCAAATATGCACTCCTAACATCCCATCCTATGATTTGACACCATTCCAAGAGTAATCTCTGACTAACTTGCATTCATGACACTAATAGTTTTTCCAGGGAATAGACACATAAATTTAAGAAGCATCAAAAGAAATTACATATTGTCATCTAATTCATCTGACAACTTGTTATTACCACATTGAACCCAATTTGTGAGATCTCCACTTTGTTGGGTTGGGTTGCTACTATATGTGAATAATGAGGGATTTCAGCCCCATCCCCAACTTAGATTTTTCCATTAAGGCTAGAGTAAGACCTTTAGTGACATGATCAACTATATTATCTTTGATATTGACATAGTCCAAAACCATGACCCCATTAAACACTAACTCCCTTAAAGACTTGAGTCTGATGTGGATGTGTCGTTGCTATTTTTTTACTGTAGTTGGAACTCTTTATCTTAGAAATAGTTATAGTGCTATCACAATGAATTGAAATTGCAGGAAGCAGCTTCATTACCATAGGTCATTTGTGTTGACTCTAGGTCTAAATTGACAAACCCTTTTTTTATGACTAAACCATTCCAATTAATTGTGGTTAATGTCTCTACATGAGTGATTTTAGATTACATATATACATACTCCAAATGACCTAACTTGCGCATCTCAACTTGGAGAAAAGACAAGTCAAAATCAATGCTAGTGCATTTTTATGGAATATTATGTAAATCCATTTGAATCATGTTGTAAATCACTTGTAATGATTGTGTGACTTGTAATTAAGCTTAATAAAAATTAGGACCTTTAAATTGAATATTTAAGAAATTTAATGACATTTTCCAAAATTCATTATACTCTATTTGTCAGTCGAGATACAAACTTGACCAATCCCTTGATGGATTTTTCAGAATGTCATGGTTCGGTCAAGTTTACCACCCACAGAACTCGATCGATCCCTGCATTAGGCAAAATAGATTTAAGTGATGGAACAAGTTTCATCCAGGATAAACTCAATTGATTTTTCAAATCTGCTTTGTCATATAGTGCAATCTATCAAGTTACCTTTATTGAAACCCGACCAACTACACTGTATAGAAAAGTGTATAAAAGTATTTCTAACTCGTTGGAGTGTTGCAAAAACTCAAAAAAAAAATCCTTTGCAACACCCCAAATGGCTAGTGTTTATCCTTAAGTGTCCCCACAGGCTTCTAGGCATACCCAACTATAAATAGGACCCCTTGGGCTTCATCCCATGGTTATCCAAGCACTATGAAGGTCCCTATTCTATAGTTGAGTGCATCCCACAGCCTCCTCTCTCTCTAAGCTTAATCACTTGCTACATCCATTAGAGTGAGTAGGATATTTATAAGAGAGCTAGTCCTGTATATATATCTTGTGAGGCTCTCACTTCAACCACCTCCCAATCTCTCTTCTCTACCATGAAGATAAAGATCAAGGTTCTCTCTCTTGGCTAAGAGAGGTGAAGAAGAACAAGGGAAGGAGTCCCTTGGTGAAAAAGAAGGCAAGGTCGAAGATTTAGAGCAAGAGTAGGTAAGCCCTTGGTGAAGGAAGAAGACTCCTTGCTCAAGTCGGTAAGTCCTTGGTGATAGTTTCTCCTTGGTGAAAGTGAAGTCAAAGGATGAAGATCCAAGAAGAGTGGATAATTCCTTCAAGGACAAAGACTTCGGTAAGAGTGGGTAAGCTCTTAGTGAAGGTAGAAGACTCCTTGCAAAGTGGGTAAGTCCTTGGGTAGGTTGAAGACTCTTTACTTGAATAGGTAAGTACTTTGTAAGTTTTGGGTTTTAGGGGAGACAGAAAAGGCAGCGGAAACAAAATTTTTCTTCTCCCCAAACCCAGAATAAAGGAATCACATCAACGTCTATACAATAGGAAGGATGGTTTGTAGAGATATACCTTATCCCGAGGCTTGCTCGGCGATGTTACCTCGTGGCTTGCACGGTCTTCACCTCCAGTCTTAGACGGTATCTGTGCAACTCCTGGTCTCACCGGGACTTGGGATTGATAGTTATCCTCCGAGCGGTAGAAGTCTCCCGCCTCTGTAGTAGTCCACACGGACCACATGGAACTCTGATCTCCTTGCCGCACAAGGCACCAGAAGGAGTCATACCCTCCTATCGACATACTAGTCACCGACACACTCTCCTGCCACCAGTCACCTTTCTACAGTTGTCTTTCCCTTGTTGTGCCTCCCTTATCAGGTAGCACTTGCTCGGGCTCTCCTGGTTACCACAACCAGAGAGAATGACAACTTTATAGAGCAACTGGTGTTCTGAGTTATACTTGAGAAGCCCCCAATTATCCTCTAAATATAGGAGGGGTCAGGGTCAGGGTTCTCTGCCCCAGGCAATGTGGGACTAAAGCAGGAGTAGAAGGGTCCAAAATTTCCACAAAACAACCAACAGTGCTAGCTGAACCGATCATTTCAAGCATGAACCGGTCAGTTGGGGACCTGAGCTGATCAGTTCACTTTTGAACCAGTTGGTTCACTGCCCTGGTCAATTCCCAATTGACTTTTCCTCTTTTGTTTCAAATTGATCCAAATACCAATCCTTGTTCCAATCAAATTGGACAAGTGAAAGGAAGAGAAATTTCTCACCAACCTAACTTTCCCAACTTGCTCATTTGGTCAATCGAGCTGATCGATTCAACATCTTGAACCAATCACTTCAGTGACCTGAGCCGGTAGACTCACCAACTGAGCCGATCGGTTCACCAAGCTGAGCCGATCGGTTCATCATATGAGTTGATAAGTTGGGAGTGCAGACTGTGCAAAATCAGTAAATTGCAGTTTCAATCAATCCGATACTCTAATCAATCAGTCCAACACCTTGAACACTATGATATTGAGCTATCAATTGATTGAGTGTTTAATTGAACTACTAAACTCCTTTAGTAATCAATCTAAACATAATTTGTGGATAAACTCCTCTTCCAGGTTGAATCCTATGTGTGTGATCCTACAGGCCCATTTCATGTTGGCAGTGAAAGTTCATAACACTTATGACTTCACAAGCAAAGATCACTGCCTAGTCGCACATCAGTGCTACCAAGTGAAATAGAAAGTTGGAGAACAACTTTCAATCCTACAATCCGTGAATGGTGTTACAGTGAATGTATATTTCCTTTGTCATTGATATCCCAAACGAACTCAAGGCATGGAACAGTCATCCTGTCAATGTTCATTCACTTTCTTGATCTCAAAGTAGATTGGAGGAGATATGTGTGACATCAATATCACATATTGATTCACACATGTGTGTGCACGCCTATCTCAATCCTACTCATCAAGTGGCCATGGATATCAAACTCCCTCAGGAGGGACAAATCCCATATCTATCACTCACCCCTCAAAAGCCCCATGTGTCAAAGCCACCCAATCATCACCTTTTTTACAACCCATGTTTCACGACTGCGTTTGATGATGTCAAAGTGTACCCAACGACATGTGTTGAGTGTAGTGATTTCAGGTCAAAGAATCACACTCACCACCATCATTGTGAGAACTAACTGTGACTACCATGTCATGGTTCCATGCGTCAAATCACGGTGCGTCTGTCTGGTACACTTGTTCTCTAACAAGTACCTATGTGTTTGGTTTGATATCTCCATATCATGACTAATGAGATTTTGTCATCAACCAACACCACAATCTAGTCTTATGTGTCATTGTTGTATATCTACCTTCCACAATGACATCCAACTAGGGACATAATAAGAATGTACAACCTCTTCAACATCCATATGATCTCATCGTTCAGGTCCTGAACCTGAAAGCATACGTCATTGAGTATTGTCATTCTCTAGACATTCAATATGTTCTATCATTATCTCATATGACTGAACTAGAAAGAATTGGAAGCTTGCCTTTTATATTTATCAGATAAATCTTAATGTATCCCACCAATCACCCCATGATTGTCTCTCAGGGCATACATACCAACAGACTCCCACTTGCACTGTGAGCCAATCATCCTTGAATCACATTCATAGTGATCTTCAAACATGTCCCACATGTTACTGTGCTCTAGTGCTAACATAGTGAGTTATGGCAACACCTTGCCAAAGTCGATATTAACTGCATGCCTGTCATCTCTTCACTGTACATCACACATGAGATGGAGTTGCTGTAATATGCGATCTAGTATTCCTTTGCTAACCTTTAGCCACATTGCATGACCAAGTACTCCTTACTTGTCATCAAAGATCAAAATATCTATAAGTTCACTTCCAGATCCATATAGCATCCACTAATGTTCTCTAACACACAAATACACAACTTTTCCTTTTAAAGGACTTTATTAGAACATTTCCATTTATCAACACACATTCACTTTTATATATCCCATATATATTTTGCGATTAATTTTCTGTCCTTTTCGGAAGTTTGCATCAGCGTAACTCTTTACAGTGAACCCTTCATTTTTTCCATAGAACTAGTACTTCTCAAGTACTTATCAAGTTCTTATGGTATTCCAGTAACCCTTACTAGAACTAGACAGACATCCATTTGTCATGTCCCACATATGAGTTATCAGGATGAGCACATCATATTATCATGTCCTACATACAAGACGATGAATGCATTTTATTCTTTCTATGTCCATACATGCAAGATAATGGGATGATTACATACATGATAGATCCATATTTATTCTCAGTGTTCCCATTCTTCATAAGAATTGGACACTTGGCCTTGGGATACTAACTCCATGTAACATGGACAAGTTTTCTCCCATTAAATCTGTGCACACTGAACCCTTCAGTATAGATTTCCAATGTATGCTCTCTCTTTTCAGGTCAAGAGGTTTTTGAGAACTATCTCTATAGATTTCTATTCCTATCACATAGGAAACGTCTCTATCTTCCTTAAAGATAATTTCCACAAAAAAATTCATTCTTAGAACATCTCATTCCTCATCAACATGTGGAATGCAAATACGCTCCCACTAAATCACAGATCCCTTCTTTATCTTTGTCATATCAGTCAAACCCTTTTGAGTATATCATCAAAGTAAAGATCCAGCTCTAAGTTGCTTGTACTTAATCAATCACATTGATTAGTCCATTGTAACTTATAGACTTTATTTGTATTGATGGATTCATAAACCTTATAGGTTGTGTCACGTACACATCCTTGTTTTGTTCCTCATAGGAATGTGGTTTTAGTATCCGTATGCCAAATCTCTTAGTCATTAAGTTGCAATCAACAAGCATCATCCTTCTCAAAATGTTATCCATGTGTCTTAACGTTTAAGACTCATTCGCTCTTATGGATTTCATCCCAATGGGTGCTACCATTAAGGTCATACCTTATGGTTCACATGGAAGTCATTTAGGATGTAATGGTCATAAACCATAACTCAAAATCTGGTTCCTCATATTCATCTAGATAGTTGATTCATCACATGACCAACTCATCACATAGATAATCGAGGTGTATCTGTCAAGGATACAAGAACTCACAACTCCTTGTGATTCTTAGTGTCCCTTTTTTTAGTGTGGAGTATTCTTTATTTAAGAAGAAATTAGTTATTTGAGAATCATCCTCTAACTCCTTAGAGTATGACTCCTTTAGACATCATCATGCCTTAATCACAAACTCACTATGATACACTATCATAATCACTCATAAGGATCTCAAACATTTGGTTCAAGTATTTCATTCATTGATCTCGTCAAAAATTAACACTTTACCAAATTCGTACTTCATCTATGATATTCTTGAACACTTCAAGATATTGATATTGGTATTTCTCTAAACACCGCTTGAAGTATTAGCATTAACTCTAATAGGTATGTAAATACATTACATGTATTATACCTAATAGGATAATCATTCTCCCACTACCACTAGTGAAGATTGATTAATCATGTCTTAGAGATTCATGTCTCTTACTGGTTCTCTAACCAAAAGAGTCCAGATTTATCCATCATATGGATACTAGAGATGAATTTCTCATGATAATGCTAATTCGTTGTTTGAGTTATCAATAACTTTTAGGTATCATATTATCTTATTCAGCCTCCCATGTGCCTTGAGGCTGAAGATGACTTGGGGTACTGGCTAGCATCAGAATCATTCTTAGCTTTGCCCTTGCCCTTGCCCTTGGACCTGCCTTTGTTTCTATTGATCAACATCACATACTTAGGCTTATCCTTCTTCATCTGTGCCTTGAGGCTGAAGATAGCTTGGATTGCTAGCTAGCATCAGAACACTTCTTTACTTTGCCTTTCTCCTTGCCTTTAAGACTTACCCTTCATTGATCACATCAAAGATTAGGGTTTGTCTTTCTTCATCTTTGACTCTACTATCCTTAACATGTACAACAACTCTATCAATGCTTGTCAAAGTTGTTCATGTTGTAGTTCATCATGAACTATATGATTCTCGCAACATTTGCAGTATCATACCAATAGCCAACTTTGGCTCAGAGGGAATCCTGCTTAGTCAGGTTTTTCCACATACCCAATCACATTGAGTGTGTGAATACCTTACTGGATCTCCTTCTGTCATGACATACTAGGACAGTGTCTTAGAGACATCATATGTCTCATGCTGTCTCTGCAACTCATAGTTCAGAGAACACAACATTAACCACTCCACATCAATGTCATCCTCGGTATGCTTCCATAAGCATTCTTTCAGCCATTGGTGTGGTGGGATTGAGTTCATCTGGTTCTAGTATAACTAGGACTTAGAGCTTTCTCTCTTTGATTGAGAACACTTCTCAACATCCTAACCAGTCGTGGAATTATTCCCATTTAATTTTTTGGTCTCAAAGACCGACTGCAAATAAAGTGATTATTGTTGATTAGCCATTTATTGTACAAAAGGAAATATATGCAATTTAGTCCAAAAACTCCCTTTTGACTTGATTGATTTGAAAAGGTTTTACGATATAATTAGGACTTTAATTAATTATCTCTCCCACTATTTTTGTTCAAATTGATAGCTCTCACCATCAATTCGGAAGATTGTAGCATACAATCTTCTAGTGGGCAAGATCTGTATTTCATCAAGTCATGAGTCAGCTTTGGCTGATCGCCCACAATCTTGACTATTTAGGTAGGCCATCATGCCAATTGCATCATATGCAACTCTTGGATAGATGACATGTGCAACTCCTTGCCATTCATCCCATGCCTCTGGGCTTAGATGCTCTAAGAATCACCAGTTAAGTCTAACCCAAAAGCTGACATGGTAAACATGCATCCTACTTTGGCAGATCCTACATGTCTACCCTTCACACTTTTGCAAGATGGACGGTGCACCATGCTTTGGCATAACCTACGCTTGGTCGATCGAGTTTTTGATGTGTGCCACTAATGGAAGGCGTATAAGACTTAATATTTAGATGAGGGATTTGTTTTATAGGTACATATACATACCCAATCACCACAATACATAGTATGTATCATATACATGATATATCCCACGAAAAACATGCAAAATGATAAAAGCGATGATTATGTCCATACTAATGTGATTCCTCGATTCAAAAGGAATAACGGTCATCTAGGTCCACATCACATGCAACATGTTCAAGATGAACTATGTGCTTTGCCGTTCTTGGTTTGATCAACTCATCTCCATGATTGATCGGCTCACCATCAGGCCGGTCGGTTGGGTGCCACCATCCGATCGATTGGCTCCTCCAACTGATAGGTTTGTCTGGTCATCGTGCATCTCCTCATGGCTACCACCCGCTTATATCGTTCCTCGAACCAATCGTCTGGAATGCCAACCGATCGGTTCACGCCTTGAACTGATCGTCTTCGTCGTCGTCAGGCTGTCCGCTGTTCTTTGACATAACAGGAAATAAAAGTTCTATCCTATTTACATTTAAATTGAGAAACCTCGAGTTACATTTTGGGGGAGAAAAGGTAGGAAAGAAATCTCGAGTTATCTCGAGTTACACCAAGAAAAGGAAGTAGGGAATCGGTGCGCAGACCGAAATGCAAGCAACCACATTCAACCAAGCACACATACATAGGGTTTATTGACTATAACCATGCTATACATCTACCAGAAAACTCATTTAAGGGTGATGTGTATTGAGTGCATTCATATTACATATCATATATGTATATTGAGATTTGTGGATTTAGGATTGGACATGCATAAAGACAATTTTATTCGCATCGTATGTAATAAATAAAGGAAACAAACCAAAAATAGATCACATCGATAATCCTAAAGTATAGAGCAGTTGACGTGGCTCTGATACCACTGTTGGGTTTTAGGGGAGATAGAGAAGGTAGTAGAAACAAAAATTTTCTTCTCCCCAAACCCAGAATAAAGGAATCACATCAACATCTATACAGTAGGAAGGACGGTTTGTAGAGATATACCTTGTCTCGAGGCTTGCTAAGCGACGTTACCTCGCGGCTTGCACGGTCTTCACCTCTGGTCTTGGATGATGTCTTTGTAGCTCCTGGTCTCACCGGGACTGTTGAGATTGATAGCTGTCCTCCGAGCGGCAGAAGTCTCCCGTCTTTGTAGTAGTCCACACGGACCACCTGGAACTCTGATCGCCTTGTCGCACAAGGCACCGGAAGGAGTCATACCCTCCTGTCGACGTACTAGTCACCGACACACTCTCCTACCACCATTCGCCTTTCTGTAGTTGTCTTTCCCTTATTGTGCCTCCCTTATCGGGTAGTACTTGCTCAGACTCTCCTGGTTACCACAACCAAAGAGAACGACAACTTTATAGAGCAACTGGTGTTCTAAGTTGTACTTTAGAAGCCCCTAATACCCCTCTATATATAGGAGGGGTCAGGGTCAGGGTTCTCTGCCCCGGGCAATGCGGGACTAAAGCAGGAGTAGAAGGGTCAGGAATTTCCACAAAACAACCAACTGCGCCAGCTAAACTGATCGTTTCAAGCATGAACTGGTCTGTTGGGGACCTGAGCCGATCGGTTGACACCTGAACTGGTCGGTCGGTTCACTTCTAAATTGGTCGGTTCACTACCCTGGTCAGTTCCCAATTGACTTTTCCTCTTTTATTTTGAATTGATCCAAATACCAATCATTGTTCCAATCAAATTGGACAAGTGAAACGAAGAGAAATTTCTCACCAACCTAGCTTTCCCAACTTGCTCGTTTGGTCAATCAAGCTGATCGATTCAACACCTTGAACCAATCAGTTCAGTGACTTGAGCCGGTCGACTCACCAACTGAGCCGATCGATTCACCAAGCTGAGTCGATCGGTTCATCATATGAGCCGATCAGTTGAGAGTGCAGACTGTGCAAAATCAGTCAATTGCAATTTCAATCAATTCGATACTCTAATCAATCAGTCCAACACCTTGAACACTATGATATTGAGCTATCAATTGATTGAGTGTTTAATTGAACTACTAAACTTCTTTAGTAATCAATCTAAACATCATTTGTGGATAAAATCCTCTTCTAGGTTAAATCCTATGTGTGTGACCCTACAGGCCCATTTCACATTGGCAGTGCAAGTTCATAACACTTATGACTTCACAAGCAAAGAGCGGTGCCTAGTCACACATCAGTGCTACCCAAGTGAAATAGAAAGTTGGAGAATAACTTTCAATCCTACAATTCATGAATGGTGTTACAGTGAATGTATAATTCCTTTGTCACTGATATCTTGAATGAACTCTAGGCATGTAACAATCATCCTGTCAACATTCATTCACTTTCTTGATCTCAGAGTAGATTGGAGGATATATGTGTGACATTAATATCACTTACTGATTCACACATGTGTGCGCACGCCTATATCAATCCTACTCATCAAGTGGACATGGATATCAAACTCCCTCAGGAGGGACAAATCCCATATCTATCACTCACCCCTCAAAAGCCCCATGTGTCAAAGCCACCCAATCATCACCTTTATAACAACCCATGTTTCACGATTGCGTTTGATGATGTCAAAGGGTACCCAATGACATGTGTTGAGTGTAGTGATTTTAGGTCAAAGAATCACACTCACCACCATCAATGTGAGAACTGACTGTGACTACCATGTCATGGTTCCATGCATCAAACTCACGGTGGGTCTGTCCGGTATACTTGTTCTCTACCAAGTACCTATGTGTTGGTTTGATATCTCTATATCATGACTAATGAGATTTTGTCATCAACCAACACCACAATCTAGTCTTGTGTGTCATTGTTGTCTATCTACCTTCCACAATGACATATGACTAGGGACATAATAAGAATGTACAAACTCTTCAGCATTTGTATGATCTCATCGTTCAGGTCCTAAACCTAAAAGCATACGTCATTCAGTACTATCATTATCTAGACATTCAATCTGTTCTATCATTATCTCATATGACTGAACTAGAAAGAATTGGAAGCTTGCCTTTGATGTTTATCAGATCAATCTTAATGTATCCCACCAATTATCCCATGATTGGCTCTCAGAGCATACATACCAACAATAAGGTCATGTATTATATGTCTTATGATGAATATAAGAGTGAAATGGTTAAGAAATCCTACAGGTTGACCTCTCTAGGTAGTGGACTGACATACTTCCATTTTGAAGTATGAAAACACTCTACATCGCTATTTCATTGGTACATGTTCAATATCTCTCATCCTTGCTTTGAATGTTTAGTTGCACATCGAATTTCCCATATTAGCAACCTTATCTTATGTAATATCTTGATGGTCTAATGAATTTTGTTTAAGTGTATTCAGCTCTATTCACCCCCTTCTATCTTAGGATCCAACAAGTGGTATCAGAGTAGGTCTTCTCTAAGCATACTTCATGGGTGATTACCAAGGTGGGAGATGCCTCATCAACATTCCAATCTTTGATGAAAGCAATTTCCTCTATTGCAAAAGAAGGCTATGATTCTACATCCGAGGATGAAGTCTTAAGATATGGAATATGGTGAACCGTCCATACAAGATACTGAATACAAAGATAGAAGAATGGGATGAAGGTACCTTGAATGTAAGAGCCATGAACATTCTCCATGCATGTATGCCCCTCACCCAGTTCAACTAGATTTCTTCTTGTGAGACGGCCTATGAGGTATGGAGAAAGATATGTGTCACTTACGAAGGGACAACCCAAGTGAAGTAAAGCAAATTCTACATGCTCAAAGGGCTTTTTGAAAACTTCAAGATGGGGAAGAAGGAGTGGATATCTGAGATGTACTCAAGGCTCAACACCATTGTGAATGGTCTTTCCATACTAGGTCATCATATGGCTAGAGGAGAGGTTAACTCAAAGTTCCTTAGAACTCTTCCTAAGAGGTGGGAACCCAAGGTGGCTTCCATTGAAGAAGCAGTGTCTCTTGGCGATATCCCCATTGAAGAGCTCATAAGAAATCTACAAGCCCATGAAGTCAAACTTGACAAGAAATATGAAGAAGAAAGAGAAGAAGAGAAAGAGCTCAAGAGAATGAAGAAGGCTAAAATCAAAGAACACATTGAATCTATTGTTGGTCAAGCATCTCCATCCTCTCAAGTTGAAGAAGAGGCCATGTGCTACAAGGGTAGACTCTACAAAGTCAAGTCTTCCTCCTCTATCCAGTGCTTCAAGTGTGGAAAGAAATGTCAGTTCAAGGAAGATTGTCTTCAAGGAAAAAAGACCGATCATTACAAGAGAAGAGAAGAGAATTACAAGAAGAAGGAGAAATGGCACAAAATCTCAAGTACCTCCTCCAACTCAAGCTCACGTGACTCCTCCAACTCAAGCTCAAGTGAAGCATCAAGTGGAGGATCTAGTTCAAGCTCTAGTGATGGAGGAGAATGTCATTTTTCTCTTATGGAATCAACAAGTGAATAATCAAACGAGGTAAATCTAAACTCTTTATATAAAGAATCTTTAATTTCTATTATTCATGATACATGTGCCTCTATTAAGTCTTCTAAAAAGAAAAAGAGAAATCTTGCTAGAATTGTTGATAATTTTCATGTAGAATTAGATTATCTTGAACATGCTAATACTTCCTTGCTTGATGATAAAAATTCTTGTCTTAGCCAAGTAGATGCTCTTAAACTTGAAAATGCTAGCTTGCTTGACAAAATTTGATTTCTAGAATCTCAACCTCTCATGCATAGTGCTAATGTAGAGCATAGTAACATTGTGGATTCTCACATGCTTGATATTAATGTTCTTAAATCTAAAAACAAGAACAAAGATTTGGCTTTGTAAGGTTTAAAATATGAAAATAAGATTTATTATTCTAAGATTGCTATGTTTGAAAATGAAAATGCTTCCTTGCTTGTCGAATCAATGTGCTTGAATCTTGTTCTAGTTATACTTGTAGAGAGAATAGTGTTGCTTCTCTTCACATTGATAGAGATACTTTTTTGACCAAAGCTCTTTGCTTAGAAAATGATCTTTTGCATTCTAGAGATAATATCAATCATTTGGTTTCTATTATTTATTCTCTTATGCATGATAATCATAGTTTGAGATCCTCTTTGCAAAGATTATTATTTGGTAGAAAGAATCTTAATGATATCCTACACCATACTACTAAAACAATTGGTAGACACGGTTTGGGGTATGATGGTAGCCAAAGGAACAACAAAGGTAAAGGACCTCCAATCTATCATGGAGAATCCTCTAGTTCCAATGTTATGGGCACTTGCAACTATTGTAATGTTTTTTGCCATTATTCTACTTGTTGTTCTTTTAGGAAAGTACCCAAGAGAAATAGGACTTGGGTTGCTAAGCTAACCCATCCAGACCCAAAAATATGATCATTTCATCTTTCTTCTTGTAGGTATCTTGCTAATGGATTGACAGGAGCTATGGATTTGTAAATTGACTTCTCAATCCACATAAAGGAAGAAAGGTGAGATGTGTATGGGGTGGCAATAAGTGGAAAAGAAATGGTAAGTATTGAGGTAATGTTATTCTTGCTCATATCCGATCATAGTAGTGTGCACCATGCATGTGGTTTTTAAGTCAAAATTCGTATATTGTGATTGTTATCACTTTCTTGCTCAAAAACTACATCTAATGCTTTCATAGGGCATTACTAACTTGCCTAGACATGCTTGGATATGGTTTATATTTGTATCATGCCTCTAGATTTGTTTTCATAAATATATGTGCTTATGGACAACATGTTTGGTCAAGTTTGACCTAATAGAAACTCGACTGATAGGCACCAATGGGTGTTGCCAACAACTGATGTTAGTTGAGAAGTTCAACCAAGAAACTTGACCGATAGCTTTGTGTACAGAATACACAGTTGGCTTTTTGAAATTAGAATTTCTCTCTCAACTAGATTTTCTCAATCAATGGCCTTATTCTTTGGCACTCTCTTGGTACCTTTATATATGCATATTTCCATTATTTAAATTACCTATCTTTCTTATAACTCTATCTTTCTACTTACTATTATTTTGATATCCCATTAGTGGTATTCCTATATCTTTCTATTACTTGTCTTGAGTTGCTATGTAGGTTTTGATGATGAACTTTTTGGATCTCTTGGTTGTGTCTTGAATTGCTTCTGTTGTGCTTAAACTTGCTACATCTATGTAGTTGTATATCTTATTTTGATACAACCTTGAGGTTCTTAGTGATCTTTATCTTTGATAATGATACATATATGCTAGTGAGTAATATCCATTCATGCTTCTTGACTTGCTCATTCCTTTGCATGGATATTTCTCTACATCTACTCATATCTTGCTTTATATTGTGTATCTTGTTGTGATCTAGATCCTACTAGTAGCCCTAATTTGTGATATCATCTACTAGTAGTTCATATACTTTTTTTTGTATCCTTGTTTATCTTTACATCAAGTTGTATTCAACTATATACTATGTATGTATCTTGTTTCTTTCTCAAGCTTGTTCCTTGACTTGCATATCTACTATCTTGATTTTCTTGCATAGTGATGCATGATATGTAGAGCTACATTGTATGTAGAAATTGTAGCATCCTTGGAATTCATGTAGATTTTTTTCTAGTGTCAAATTTTGATGCAAGACTAGTGTTTTATATGCAGAAATGGCCTTTGAGAAAGACTCATTGCTTTGTCATGAGCCCTGACACTTTTTGGGAGAATTCCATCATCATGAGGGTCAATATTACGATTCATTATTTTTTTGCAGCACTTTATCTTGTCTTGATCTTTGCTAGGATTACATTATGGGTTGTTCAAATGCATGCCTTGATCTTCTTTATATACTATGTTTGGATATGCCCCTAATTTTTCTCTTCTACTCTCCTTATAATTTGTTATGTCCTTTCTTTTAAAAAGTAGTGTTTCTTATATCTCCATACCCCCACCTTTTTGAAATGACAAAGGGGGAGAAAGCATGTCTTCTTTTGTAAGGCAAGGGGAGGACATGGGGAGAAAGCATGTCTTACATGAAAGAAAGGCATATCTTGCTTGAAGAGGGAGAAGCATGTCTATGTAAAGGGGAGAAGGTAAAGGGGAGGAGTAGAAGACATAGTATTGTATAAATCTTATGAAAGCTAACCATGCATGAGAAATTGAATCAATTAAGTAGGAGTGTGATAACTCCACTAGCATCAATTGAGGGGCAGCATATGAACTTCATTCTATGAAACCCCAAGGTTTATCTAAAGATATGACTTTACTTAAATGCTTTCAATACATTTATGGAATGGTTTGTCATCTTCAAAAAGGGGGAGAATGTTGACTTTAGGTCTAAATTGACCAAACCCTTGTTTTGATGATGACTAAACCATTCCAATTAATTGTGTATAATGTCTCTACTTGAGTGATTTCAGATTAGGTATATACATACTCCAAATGCCCTAACTTGCACATCTCAACTTGGAGAAAAGACAAGTCAAAATCAATGCTAGTGAACTTTTGTGGAATATGATGTAAATCCATTAGAATTATGTTGTAAATCACTTGTAATGATTATATGATTTGTAATTAAGCTTAGAAAAAATTAGGACCACTTAAATTGAATATTTAAGAACGCTGATGACATTTTCCAAAATTCATTACAATCTATTTGTCGGTCGAGATACAAACTAGCCTGATACCTTGATGGATTTTGAGAATGTCATGGTTTGGTCGAGTTTACTACTCACAAAACACGATCGATCCCTATACTAGACAAAACTAATTTAAGTGATCAGTCAAGTTTCATCCAGGATAAACTCGACTGATTGTTCAAATCTACCTTGTCATATAGTGTAATCTGTCAAGTTACCTTTATTGAAACTCGACCGATCGCATTGTACAGAAAAGTGTATAAAAGTGTTTCTAACTCATTGGAGTGTTGCAAAACTCAAAAAAATATTCGTTGCAACACCCCAAATGACTAGTTTTTGTCCTTAAGTGTTCCCAAAGGCTTATTGACGTCCCCAACTATAAATAGGACCCCTTGGACTTCATCCCATGATTAGCCAAGCACTATAAACGTTCCTATTCTATAGTTGAGTGCATCCTACAACCTCCTCTCTCTTTAAGCTTAATCACTTGCTACATCCATTAGAGTGAGTAGGGGATTTGTAAGAGAGCTAGTCCTACATGTATATCTTGTGAGGCTCTCACTTCAACCACCAGCCAATCTCTCTTTTCTACCATGAAGATGAAGATTAGGGTTCTCTCTCTTGGCTAAGAGAGGTGAAGAAGAACAAGAGAAGGAGTCCCTTGGTGAAGAAGAAGGCAAGACGGAAGACTTGGAGCAAGAGTGGGTAAGTCCTTGATGAAGGAAGAAGAGTCCTTGCTTAAGTGGGTGTCCTTGGTGAAAATTTCTCCTTGGAGAAGGTAGAGTCAAAGGCTGAAGATCCAAGAAGAGTAGATAATTCCTTCAAGGCCAAAGACTTGGGCAAGAGTGGGTAAGTCCTTGGTGAAGGCAGAAGACTCCTTGCAAAGTGGGTAAGTCCTTAGGTAGGTTGAAGAATCTTGACTTGGATAGGTAAGTCCTTTGGAAGGTCATGTATTGTATGTCTTATTATGCATATAAGAGTGCAATGGTTAAGAAATCCTAGAGGTTGACCTCTCTAGGTAGTGGACTAACATACTTCTATTTTGAAGTATGGAACCACTCTACATAGAATGTTGATTGGTACATGTTCAATATCTCTCAATTTTTCTATGTATGTTTAGTTGCACATCAAATTTCCAATATTAGCAACCTTATCTTATGAAATATCTTGAAGTTCTAATGAATTTTGTTTAAGTGCAATCAGATCTATTCACTCCCCCCCTAGATCAAATCATCCATCCTAGGATCCAATAAATTGGACATAAGTCCATGTAGCCATTCAACTTCCAATCCAATTTCATCTAAAACACACAACTCTACCTCAAAAGTAGATCAAGACTATATGATTTGTTTCTGAGACCTCCAGGAAACAACTCCACCTCCCAATAGGAATACATAATCTGAGACATCATCACTCCCCGAGTTCATGGAAATCTATCTTGAATCACTATATCCTTTGACTATAGAAGGATATTTGCCATAATGAAACCCAAGGGAACAAGTTCCTTGATATACCTCAAAACTCTATGAAGATCTTCCCAATGGGTCTTATTAGCACAAGTATTGCATATACTTAACTTGATCACGACAAATGCAAAGTCTTTATGTGTGCAGTTCATAAGATACATCAAACTTCTCACAATCTGAGAGTATCATAATTGAGACACTAGAACTCCAGTCTCATTCTTGAACAAGTCCTTGGATGAATCATATGGAGTCTTAATAGGTTTAAATCATGTGTACTCAAACCTCCGTAGTATCTTCTCAACATAGTGAGACTGAGAGAGAGAGAGTTATACCATCAGTAGACCTTATGAGTTAAAGCCCTAAAATCACATGAGCAACACCCATATCCTTCATCTTAAAGTTGCTACACAAGAATGACTTTGTCTCATTTACTACTTTCATATCAAAACCAAAAAATAGGATATCATCGATACATGTGCATAACTAAATGAATCCATCATTGATAATTTTACAGTAGAGACACTTATCAAATTCATTAGAAATAAAGGGAAATGATGATATCATAGAATCAGAATTCTCATGCCATTGTTTAGGGGCTTATTTAAAGCCATATAATGACTTAACAAGTTTACACACTTTTGACTCATTCCCATGAACAAAAAATCCCTCAAGTTGTTCCATATATATCTCTTCCTAAAGATCACCGTGTAAGAATGTGGTCTTCACATCCACCTGATGGATACATGGATAATAAATGGAAGCCAATGCTATAAGCACTCAGATTGTGGTCATACAGGAAATAGGAGAATAGGTATAAAAATAACCTATTCCTTCCCTCTATGTGTAACCCTTAGAAACTAACCTAGCTTTATACTTATTGATTGTCTTGTCTGCATTAAGTTTCTTCTTAAATATCCATTTGCATCCAACTGTAGAACAACCAGGAGGCAAATCCACCAATTCCCAAGTTCCATTTGAGAGATTTGATTAGATTTCATCATTAACGACTTCTTTCTAAAACTTAGATTCTGGAGATTCCATAGCTTTTTCGAAAGTTATAGGATCAACCTCAACATTATAAGTGAGAAACTAACTTCCACAATCCTTAGATGTCCTAATCCGTTTACTTCTCCTTGGTTCAACCATTTTTTCCGAATTATCAAATTCAGAAATAGCTTGTTCTAAGTTGTCCCCCACATTTGTCATCCTTTCCACGTGCTCAGGAATGGAACCTGTGGTGAATGAATCCTCTTGAGATACTTCATCGGGCATATCAGATTTCATGGGAAACACGTCCTCAAAGAATGTAGCATGACATAATTCCAGAATTGTGTTGACATCAATGCCTAAGATATCAGATTCCACAATCAAGAATCTATAGTCATAACTTGTCTAACCCAAGAAGCACTACAAAAAAGTGTAGCAAAAGACCCAAATTTTGTAGATAAAATCTTTAGCTACATTTATCCTTACAGTTCGAATATGAAGCTAATACCCATGTAGCTAATTGTTTTTGCTAACTGTAGTTAGATATTCATATAGTTACAAATGCATATGTAACCCCAATTGTAGGTAAAAGTTATCCTTACACATTAAAATGTAGTTGAAATTGTAGTTAAATATATGATTACAATTGTATTAGTAGCTATAATATGTGGAGGGAAATGACACTTGTTACAATTGTATATGTAGTTCATGTGTAGAAAAAAATTAGCACTTACTACACTTGTAATTGTAGTTAGTGTGTAGTGAGAGACATCATGTACTACACATGCATGCATATGTAGTCAGATTATGTATTCAACCATTAAATTATCAATACAAGTATTTTTTTTAGAAAGAAGATAAAATAAATATTTATTCATATCAAATTGTGGTTGTGATGTCAATAATCATACTTTTATTTACATTGAAACATGAGTATACATGGGGAGGACATAAACCTTGCCCCAATTTTACAACATGGAAAGAAGATATATGTATACAATAACCCCCATGAGAATACAAGTTTACACGAAGTTTCACCCCATGTTGTACCCTAGCTCTCAAAACATTTTCAAGTAGCTTGAAATCAAAATCATCATGCAGTTGTCATTTGGATCGGGATCTGTAGGATCAAGTTCAAAATTCATATCATCAGAACAGATTACCACTGAAGCAATAAGTAGAGTTGAAACATCTTTAACCTGGAGAACAAACATCTTAGGCCATCTAAAGGTAGATAACATTGAGCACATGTATCCATCAACCTTTACAATCAAAAGATAGGAAGTTGAAAAGTTTCAATGACCCAAGATACCAAAGAAAATAGATTAAGTCCACTTGCAAGATTCAACAAATGCAACATTACACAAAATGAGTATACATTCTCTACAATAAAAATAATAGATAAATATAAAAAGAATATATGATGCATTCTGCATACATATCTCATCAATCTTACACCAACTTTTTCACCTCTACACAAATGTGTATCGTTATTCATTTGTACCCAAACATATTCCTCACCGAGCATCTCCAACTCCATGAAAATGTCATGTGAAAGGGACTTGACGCTGAGATCCATGTCCTAGCAGCTCACAAAAGGTACAAGTCCGTAACTCATGAATGAATACTACCCTGCTTAGGATAAAGAAGGGAATAGAATTGGAACCTGATCGTAAGTTGAATAGAAAAAATGCTAATGTACCTGAGTGATTGCCTTCAACATTTTTATCTTTTTAGTGAATTGTGTGTTAGTGACAAGGACAATAGAAATCTGGTGCCTGTGTAACTCATTGAGAAGTGTACTTATCTATTGATACATGATAGGTTCACCAACATGATGAGACACAATGTCTTGAAGAGGTGGGGCAACTGAAGGAGAGGAAGCGTAATTGACTCTCTAAGGTTTATTGTTGATGATTGGTCATTTTTTGTGCTATTGTCTTTGGATAGACTCTTGACTTTGTATGTAAGTTTCAAAACTAACGTCAAATTTTTGATAATATAAGATATGTACTGAATAGAGAGGTTATGATATCCATTAATCTACCTATCAGCACATCATAACCTATTCAAAGTATGCTCACAAGAACTAAAACTAGGAGATATACATGATATAATTATAGTTTGAGAGTTTCCAATAAAAGAGTCTATCAATACCTCAATAAGTTTACTCCCACAAAAAGGAATATGAACCTGGTCGTTGTCGAGAGCATATCCCCATACTTGGTTTGATATTAATCATGACAATTCAGGTGAGGTCTAAGTTTGTAATAGACATAATAAAACTAGTGGACCTAATTGATGCCAAAAAGTTTATTTATTTAACTTTCTTATGCCGCGGTGTATCTACACATTAATTCACTGATATTATCACTATAAAGCATAATGACAAATTAGGAAGGTTGTAGCTAGGAGTTCAGTAGTTCATGCTAGTAACCAAGATGCTAGACTTCTCCACACATTGGTGAAGATCACAAACCCAATTTAAGAATCACAGAGCACCAACAACTTCATGATATTCTTGAGAAGCACCAGTGTGGCTGTTTGAGATCATTACATGGACGAATTTCCTACTGGAGTTGATGGCAAAAACTTTTTACATATTAACCCATAAAAAGATTGATGGAGGGATGATGTACCTGGGAATATGGAAAGAATAGATCTTGAACCTATCAAATATTTTTAAAAGAAAATATATTTTGCAAAAAAAATAGTAAATCTGGCCTAACAACAATGTAGTAAAAATTAAATCAACCTTGATGCAAAACAGAGCATGCACTATTCTTATTATATACATGACCTAATGGTGCAGGCTTCACAGGAATATGGACCTTCCACAAAATCTAGAACATGTGTCAATGCATGTAGTTGCCCAACTATCACAACATGTTGAAAGGAGAAGCCCTTACAACATGTTGATGGACTAGCACACCTTGCAGCTAGCTCAAGTGGTCTCTTGAAGGAAGTTTGAAAAAACAATAACAATGCCATCTACAAAGAAAGACAAACCTTTTTTTGATGTCCAAATCTCTCATCTTTTCATATATTCTACCTATGTAAGATTTACAATGAGGTATCCATAAAGTCTTTAATTAGAGAAATAAACCTAAAAATTTGAAAATAAAAGCAATCGTCAATCGACAACTGAATTGATTTATAGGGTAATAAAATGCAAAAGATAAGAACAACACATTTGAGTAGACAAACCTAGTTAGGCTAGTTGACTACAACAAATAAGAAATTAGTTCAGCTGATAGAAATCTGAATAACAAATAGTTTGCATGAATATAGCAACAATAGCCCATATACTAAACTCTTATACTCTAATGTATATTATGATAATCTATCCAATACAAACTCTATGTAGTGGTCCATTCTAATCTCTTTCTTCAATTCCTTCTACACTTGGAACATGTGTATCAACCTAAAATGAGCAAGAAATAAAGAAATTTTAGAGAATTGGAAAATAAAAAGAACTATTTTCCATGAGGTAACTCTAAGTAAATATGTCATGTACACCAATTTTTTGTTTATTGTTCTCCTAGATAACATTTAGGAGAATTATACTATGCACATCTAGGTGCCATTGAGCACTCTGTATTAACATATACTTCCCTTCAATATTATGATACAAAGTATAGTTGACTCTATAAAAGATGGGGGTTACCATGTAGAATTGGTCACTTGTTGTAGAAGTAAAACACCACCATGTTTGCTAACTTCAAAGTCCCCGAAAAGTTATAACTTGCAAGATTTTAGAATTGGTGTTGCATTTAGATTCTTTAAATAGACAAAATATTGTAGGAAATAAATAAGAAGATAGAGGAAGTTCATTTAGAGATGAGGAGCTCAAAAAAATTGCCTATCGGAATATACCTCTGGAACAAGGAGTCAAGCATTACAATAAAAAATTGTTCAACAAATTGGAGATCATTCTAGTTGTCCAACATGGCAGTGGAGTAGTTCCAGTCTAATAAATCTGTAATCACCTGAATTTGTAGACTTTTACCCTTCTTTTTTACAACAAGAGCTTCATAGAGCAAGGCTTGAGTTTGTTGTAGATCATGTACCTTCATTTTCTATTGTATTCTAACATCTTCTATTTCTATAGTTTGTGCTCCTTTATTTCCAATAGTTTCAGTCTAATAAAGTTCCAAGAGAAATGAAATGTTTTGTTTTTTCCTTCAAATTCATCTGGTTTCATTGAAAGAGAAGAAGGTAGTAATAGCACGTCATCTTACCTAGAGTAGGCCTAATGCCATATCGTGTTTCAATTTCACTACATCTCCTGTAAAGTAAATAAATAGGAAGTAACATGTACCTTGGATAGAATGGTATCTCACAATACAACCAACCATGCATGTAATAATATATAAAATATCAAGAATGTGTTAGTAAAATAATGATTTGATTCAACCACCAATTTTCTATTATGATCTTCTAAACAAGGAAGCTCATACATATTTTTCTACAAAAATTAAATGGATCATCAAACTGCTTACTCTGTTCCATTGGCATAGACTTAAAATACAGGAAACTTGATCAATACACGGACTCATTGTTTATGATTAACTAAGTTTGTCTTCTATAACAAAATGCAATAAATTCATTCAATATCTTCTCCTTCCTCTAAATAAATAAGTTGAGGAGTGAGCTGGAAGATCCAGGGAACTGTGAAATAAATGTTGACTTGTGAAGGAGCATGTGAATGGAATGAATGGTCCCTCGGTGTAGCACATTTCAAGTATGTGATAAGTATGATAGGCTTCTATCCTAGACTTATTTTCTTAGTGATGACTTCAGCTTGTGGGTTTCATGCTCAATGTTGATACATTGTTTGTCCTTCTCCCTTTTCAGATTTATAACATTTGCAAGTACATGTTCTGTATTTTTAGATTTATAACCATTGTAATGAAGCAAAACATGATTATATATTATCAAAGTGAGCATACATGGAGAAATGTGGACTTGAAAATGTAATTCAAGTCAAGAAGAACTCGAATGTACCCTAAGAAGAATAAGTCATGATATTAGCAAAAAAAACATACACGGAAAGAGTCACAACTATCAATCTTGCATACAACAAGTTTTAGAGTAATATCCCTAAGGTAAATTTAGAAGTTGTTATCAACGCTTGTGATCTTGTTTCTCAGTCAAGTATTTGGCAAAACCTCATGTTGTTGAACTATTCCAAGAGCATCAAGCTGAAAAAATAAACAGAGTACTACCTTTTTCCTACTCATAGATTCAAATGCTTGGCCATATGTCTTGTTGGGTCAAGCCCATATGAGTATAGTAAATGACCAAAGAATGAATTTGCCAGGAATTTTCAAACAAAACAAGATATTGTCCTATTATTTTACATATAATAATAAATCTCAAGTAGAATTTGAAAAGAACAAGTAAAACAAATTGTGTGAAAGGGGACTTTCTACTGAAAATGAACGAAGAATGCATACCTTGCTTGTACAGTGCTTAATGTATGGCATACATTGGTTATTTTTCTAGATATTGCCATGGAGTTTGTTATTGCTTCATACTATTTTTCTCACTAAGGATGTCCTATCAAATTTGTAAACGAACTTGGCAAAGTTCCAAGTGTGTATTACAAATTCAGATTCATAAACCTAATGCATCCACAAAAGACATTCTATTATCTTGAGGCATTTCATCCACATATTCATAAATCAATATTTTCTAAGATGCAGGCTAACTATATCCATTATAATTGAAATGAAGTAAGTAAATTTAACATGGTTATAATAGGATGTGGCAAGTGACATCAAAGATACTAGAAAAATAGGATAGAAAATGACATCTAAGATACCGAGTTGTAGCCATAATCTCCACAAAACTACCATTACATATAATAGAATTTACATTTAGACTGAGAGTATATAAGACTTGCATATAGAGTTTTGTATATCATACACATCACTGTACAATACAAAAAATAGATAAATATAAAAGAATTATCTAAAGGGACTTTTATAATCTCATATTCATGTGTTCAGTATGCTAATATTATGAAATCAAATGAGATCATGGTCATGCACTTTGACATTAGGGAAGATGTTATCATTTTCTAGTAAAAATCAACTATAACTACTCTTTTTTACTACAAAATCCATTCAATGTGTTGACTGGCCATAAAGTCATTGTTCCAACTAGCTGTGGAATTATAGAACTACAAGATCATCTAATAGGAAAATATACTATTAGACGAGAATGCGCCTTCATTTCTATGACATTTTCACTAACAAGAAAATAATCCTCTGATTATAATTTTCATTCTCAGCCTATGTGACATAGAAAATTGATAGATTGATTAGAGGCATCTAAGAAGAATACACTTTGAATTTTGCCTCAATGTCTTTATGCTATAAAGTGTGTATAAAAAGGAAACATGTGATTCATACAGATATTGTAAGTAGTGGGATCCCTGAGGGGAACCACTCCCTACTAAAAATTTGAAGAATAGAACCTCCAGTCCAAACACACCCAAAAAGGTATGATGGAGTGGGTGTAAAATTTCCAAATCTTATTAATGGTATTCAAAATAACCAAAGTGTAGCAATGGAATAAAAACATTGACTATACTCAATTTCTCATAAGCTTCAATAGAACATCATAATCTCTCACAAAGGGTTTACATGTATGATACAACATAAGGATCCAAGATAGAGGGAAGTCTAAACCATAGAAACTTTATCTCCAAGATTTAAACTCATTAAGCTAAGTCCATAACTTTATGCCATGTCCTTCACCTAGGGTTGGAAGTATACCCCAACAAGAAGAGAAAAATAGAAAACATCAACAAGGGCTGGTATGTGCATACTAAAAAGTAAAATTGAGCAATATAATTGGAAATAAGGACATCAAATATAAAAGGCTTCCCATAGAAAAGAAAAGTACCACCCAAGTGGGTATCAAGAGAAAAGAATCACAATAAAGAAGATGCTTGCCATAAAACAACTTAAAAAGATTGTGCCATATATACATCCACTACCATGGTGGGAAATGAAGCACATATCAAGAAAGTAGGGCACACACCCCACAATCATCATCAATTACCTACATGCACGTGAGATAAGCATAGACCTAGAACAATAAAAAGACAATGGCGGCCAAGCCTCATAAACTTTATGTAAGGACCCTGACCTCCGTTTAGGGTTTACCCTGTTTGCTTTGCTTAACCCTGATGCTTTGTTGCTTGCTAATCACCTTCTGTGGTGATTAGGGTTTGTTGGTTCTTTGTTGAGAGCTGGAGGTGCTACTTGCAATTAACCCAAGTCTAGGGTTTTTGGGCAAGTTTGTCACCTTGTGAGGTGTTCCTCCCTCTCTTTGATTCCTCTAGTGTTGAGAGGAAGGGTTGGGCTCGCTGCTTGAGTTCCTTTGGGCTTGGTTGAGTTTTTTGGGATTTGTGGTGCCTTGCCTTTGCTTCTTTGGACCTTGTGTCAGGAAGGAGCATGCTGGTGTCGGCCCGGGTGTGTCGCCCAGGATGTGCGTCACCCTGGTGGTGTGTCGCCCAGGGTTGTTTCGGCCATGGCATGGAGGTGTGTCGCCCATGGACCCTTTGATCTTCTTTGACCTCGTTTGTGTCACCACTAGTGGACACTTGGTGCTTGATGCTTGCATGTGGCAATGGCCTTGGACATGTGTTTAGGGCATGTTAGAGTGGTGGATTTGCACATGGACAAGTGTCCCTAGGTGGGCGACCCCTTGCCTTGTCTTTCCTTGGTTTCTCCTCCATCCCCTTCTATATATGCGTCTCCTTTCCCTTTCTAAGGATCCCTGTAGTTCCTTAGCCTTCCTCTCCTTGGTGCACGACACCCTCTCTTCTTTTGCAAGTTTGGTGGCCGATCCTTCTTGGAGTCTCCTTCTTTCTCTAGTGGTGGCCGAACCCTAGAGTGTCTTTCTCTCCTTCTTGTGGTGGTGCTTGGAGCTTTGAGCTTGCTTAAGGCGGGTTACATAACTCCTAACCCTAACTACATTACCATCTTCTATGTTCTTGTATGTTGCTATGATCATATCGGCTATGCTTGTTGCTAGTTTAGTTTCTTGCTTAGTTGTACCTTGCTGGCCAAACTTATGTTCTAGGGTTTCTTGGTGAGAAACACTCCTTTCTCTCCTTGGTCTAGAGGAGTGAGCTTGAGCTCTAGTAATATGGGCAATACCCCTCTCTCATTTAAGTTGAGAGGTGAGCTTGTGTTCTAGTGTCTTGAGCAACACCCTCCTCTCACCATGGACTTGAAAGGTGAGCTTTGTAATGGTGGTGGACCTTGTTTAGGGTTGTTCCTTGTGTCACCCAATTGGTGATATGAAGCTTGGAAATACCCCTCTCTCTTGATAGTTGAGAGGTGAGTCGTCTTCTTGATCCAATAGGGTTTGGTGCCCTCGTGCTTGAGGTTGATGACGACCTTGTAGAGTTGCATCTTACCCGATATGGTGTTGGAAGTGATGTTGCCTGATATCCTTTGTTGGCTTAGAGTCTTGGATGACATGATGTAGTGGTTGTGTCAGGCGTTACCCTTGTTTCCTGCCTTGTGTGAGCGTCAAGCGTTACACCTAGTAGAAGGCCCTAACGATACACCTCAGTCAAGCAGTTGCTTGATGTTTTCATACCCTGGACGTTGGGGCGTTGTGACCTGGCTTTGTGTCGGGCGTCACATCTTAGCCTTATGTGTCGGCCGATAGATGTGGCTAGCTTTGTGTTGGGCATTATGTCTTCTGTGTTGCACGCCTGGATGACTGATGGAGCATTGCGCGATAGACGTTGGTCTGCTTGGCTGACATGAGTGGAGTGGTGGGTGATAGGGGAGAGTACCATGCCCGATACCACCTCTAGTGAGGGTGCCCTACCCATCACACTTCTTGTGAGGGTAGTGGGCACTTCTAGTGAGGGTCTTGATCCTTCTGTAAAACATTTACGCTATATCTTGTTTATGTAATCACGTTTGGGTTTATTTTGGATCCTTGGTATGCTTTCTGATAACTAAGATGGTAGCTCACATCTATGTATCTTGACATGATATTACCTCTGCTTATAATCATCTTGAATCATCTGTATAATGCTAAGGGAATGGTAAGCATATAAGATGCTCTGCTTGATGATATGACCTATGTACATGATCACAAGTTTGAGGCATGAATGACAAAGCATATAATCATCAGTACTGCTCTATGTTGAATAATGTGATTCTTCTGATAATACTTGATGATTGTGCATACTAACCGTGCAGGTGATGCATAGCCAGGTAAAGGGCTATGAGGTATATATATATATGATTGAATAAAATTTCCCTGATGATTACTCTTGATGATGTGATGGTCTGAGGACCTGAGCTTGACTAGTGTTGGGATTGATATTCCATGGTGATGATGTAAGCCTTGAGAGGCGGTGGCACTATGTGATGAGGGATTGAGATCCCATGGCAAAGTGATGATCCTTAAGGTAGATTTAGATGATTGGCAAGAGGCCAAGTAGTGACCTGTAATGTTGGATCCTTGTGGATGACACTAATAACATGATGGTGAGCTTCATGTTGTTTATTCTTGTTATAGTTTGCATGTTATACGACTTGGTGGAATTTTGCAATCCACCTAAAATATACTAACTAATCACAGTGGAACATATCATGTAGTTTTCCCTGGCCATAGATCCATCATCGTCAGGAGCAGGTGATGGTGAAACAGGTTCTCCTGTGGGTTAACCTGGAAGCGCATATTATTGAATATGTGTGGTTTCTCCTAGCCGAAAATGAGGAGGTATGAGTGCAACTTCGGTTGTAGACTCCATAGCATGGATTCAGGCCCGTAGCTCAGTATGTGAAGAGCATGGTGAACAGGCCCATGGCTCAGGATATGTGATATGGGAGCATGAATGCGTTCATGGCTCAGAGCACAGTGAACAAGCCTGTGGCTCAGTTTCACTAGCGCCGAGACCTGTACCAAGGCAGGCTAGGAAGAGGGTAGCCTGACCCTGTGGCTGAGGCCACTTAAGCAAGAGACTGCGGTCCTGCTTGTGTTGTACTCATGCACTGACCACGAGGCAGAGAGGTCATGGAGTCTGACTCTTCCATTGACCTTGTATGGCACCGGCTTGGGTTTCACAACCGAAAGTTGGATTTGAGCAGTACGGCTCACTTCCTCAGGGCATAATAATACGTAATCCAGCCGAATAGTATTTACTGCTTAAGGTAAAACACGAAACATTGGTTGAGACCTTGCTTGTGTAGTTAACCTTGTTATACCTGTAGTTACTTATATGTTCCTCATGTTATGTGATAAGACCTTTTAAATCTTATCTTGTTAATCATGTTCCATAAAGAAATACTTGGTTATCCGCCTTCCGTACATTCTGGTAAGCTTGATGGTATGAATAGCTTTGTTATATATATAAGCTTCTCTTGTCATACCTTTTATCAGTTAATTGTTGTTGTTGCTTTATCTTTATGAGGTTTTGTAGTTTCGGAAGAGAGTTATGTTTCTCGCTGGGACTGTGTGTCTCACCCCGCTGGTTTATAACCTTTTAGGTATTCGAGCTAGACGTGGTGGTGGTCACGGAGTTGCGGCCGAGCAGCAAGGAGAGCAGTAGAAGGCAAGAGATGGACATGTTGTTGTTTTGGTCATTTAGTAGTAGAGTCTTAGAGTCATCCCTGTACTCTCAGGTCCTTGGGAGCATTTTGACGTTGTTTCACGATGTATAGCTATTGATCCTTTGTATATCTTGTTGCTGGACGGATGTGGGCCTTTATGTACATATAAATAGGTGATGAACTCATGTGATGGTTAGACAGCTGTTCCTCTAAGCTGTGGACACGTATCAAGGCTTGAAATGTTTTTATAACATGTTTCCTTATAGGATGTGGACCTGAATGAAATAGTTCTCTCAGTTTATCAGCTTTCCGCAATCGTTTTTAATTAACCCGTGTTTTTGGTAATCTGTGGTTATAGTGATTTCCGCACGTTTTTTCATAACACCTCGCTGTCTGTGTGATAGTGGGATGTGTTGCCACAAGTTTTGGTATCAGAGCCTTAGGTTTGCTAAGTCTATAGGGATTTAGGACTAGGTTGTGTCTGTTCTTGTGAGTTTTCTAGATTTTCTCACAATAATCTTCTGCCCTCAGCAGAAGAAAAGCCAAGATGTCTGGAAACCATGAAGAACATGCTACTGAGAACAATGATGTTGCATCAGTTGATGGAGCTATAGGGCAGGCACATGAAGATCGGGTGCCTGAGGTCCCCCAACCTGACCCAACCATTCTAGAACACCCTGCCTACCTACAGCTTATGGGGAAGATGATGGCTACGATGAATCTCGTGGTAGAAAGATTTCCAGTGGCAGGCTCCCCATGGTGAAACATCAGGTATTGGGAAGACCTTTGAGTAGCTTCACTGAGTCAGAGCTTCGGATTATGCTGGAACGCCTGATCCAACGGATGTAGATCTGTGGCTGACAAGTCTTGAGAAGGCTTTCTGGATCCTCGACATCCCCAAAGTAGACAAAGTAAAACACATTGTCTACCTTCTGAAAGGTAGTGCTGGTCACCGGTGGACCATCGAGGAGGAGAAGCGACCTGGTGAGGTGATCGGTTGGGAAGTTTTCCGACACGAGTTCATCATCAGATACTTTCCGAAGACGTATCTGGATGAGAAGATCAGTCAGTTTGAGAGCCTACGACAAGGAACGATGAACATCACCGAGTACGAGGCCAAGTTCATGGATCTGTTGAGGTTTTGTCCTCACATGGTAGCGACAGATGAAGAGTGGATTAGACGCTTTGAGAAGGGTTTGAGTACAGAGCTGACAACACCTGTTCTTGCATTGGAGAACAGAGAGCGGTTTGCTACGTTTGTGGAATCCGTATGGAGGATCGAACAGTTAGTAAGGGAGAAAAGAGAATCCATATCTAAGAAAAGGCCTGCTCAGTTTCAGGGACAGAGGTTTGGTGGCTTCGAGAAGCCAAAGTTTCCAGCACCTTCCGTGATGAGAGGTTCCAGTGCACCGTCGCAATGGTCCCCAAGTAAGGGAAGAGGTTATTTTTCTTCACCGTCAAAGGCACATAGTACAGCTTCAGTGGTAGTGACAGGGCCGTCTAGGCCACAACAACGAGACCAGTCATGCCATCTATGTGGTCAGATCGGGTATTGGAGGATCAACTGCCCGAATAGAGATGTTGAAGTGACACAACAACCCAGGCAGAATCAATAAGGGTCAGATAGATAGTAGCCCAGTAGTAGCAGAGGGCGAGGACGTGGTCAAGTGCCGCAAGTGGGATCGTATACTGAAGGAAGCAGAGGACATGGACAGAAAGCAACAACTCGATTCTATGCTATGAGTCAGCCGGAGGCGATAGTCAATCCGCGAGTGGTGACAGGTTAGATGGAGTTATTTCATTCTGATATGTCTTCTTCTTGCTTTATATCTGTTCTGGTTGACTCGGGTGCTACACTGTGGGCTCTGATCTCCAAACCATGACATAAACACGATTAAAACTTAGCGGAAGCGAATCGGTAATCAGCGGAAGACAAAATCACGGGAAATTAAAACTTTTCGTGACAAGAGCTTGAATCCATAAAAGCTTCTTTCATAAAGGGAGATAAACTGTTTACATCTCAGGATAATTACTTCTTGAGTAATTATATACATCAAGATACAAAATCTCAAGATCACTATACAAAAGACTCCAAGACCTGAGAGTACAGAGGACACATAGGACTGACTCTAACTACATCATATGGCAGGACAATCTCCACCTGAGATTACTGTTGCCCCTGATGCTGCTGCTGAGACTAATCACCTGTAGGCTGGTTCCTTCGTCTCCGACGTCCACCTAAAAATTTGAAGCCTACGGGGTGAGAGAATCATACATAATTGTCCCAGCGAGAGTTATAACTCTTCGCCAGAAGCTTTATTATAACATCAAAGAATATCTTAAATAGTAAAGCTTTTAAAGCATTCTATAACAGTTGCAGGTATAACAAGATCTCAACCATTTAGGAGATATGGAGAATATAAACATTATTGCAATGTAACATCAATCAACTAACTTGGAGTCATCTCTAACAAGTTATACTACATGGTTGATTATGTTTTACAAACAACATTATGCCCAGTGGAGATGAGGCTTACCACTCATACTCCAACTGATCGCTGAGAAGTCACATCAGTATCATACATAGGTCATTAAGAGAGCCGGATTCACATGACCTTCACCTTCCTCAGTCAATAAGAGGATCACTTGTAGGACATCTCGTGTCTCTACTACTATAGCTCACCAGGGTAAACTGGTCCTTCGCTATTTTAGAGTCACAGTGGCGTTCTGTACTCTCTTCGTCATCAGGAGGTTTCATGTTTACCTACCACTGATACGGATATCTGTGCTTTCTTCGTCATCAGGAGGTTTCATGTTTACCTACCACTGATACGATATGGAAATATAGTGAAGGATGGATGGATTACACATCTACATCACTTTCCTACACTAGGATGTAAGGTTCCGCACATACTCAAAAGTATGTGCTCCAGGAGTTCCCTGAGGAAAACTTGTTTCACCATCACTTAATTTCTGACAATGATGGATCTATGATCAGGGCTCTACATTATACTTGATTAGTTAGGTACATTCAATATTCTTTAACAGCATACATTGTTTTTCAACAATAACAATAGCATAGCAGCTATAAAAGAAGAATACTAAATGTAACAGGCCTAACTCATATCAATCATCATTTCTCATTATCCTCATCACAAGTCATCTCTAAGGCATGACCTTGATGGTATTCATGGCTCTCACAGCCCATTATCAGCATAGGATGCCACTGACAAGGCATCAGATTACTTTACTTATTCATAAGGCTAACAACATGCCTCTAATGAATATAACCTCAACATCCATACACGGATATGATTACCTTCATATCAGAACATGCATGGTTAATACAACTGATAAAGGTAATACAAAAATAAGGAATATACTTCCTACTCTTGTCATAAGAGTCAAATATCTAATTCTCATCAAATAGATTTTAATACTCAAAAGCATGCCATTACCCTTGAATTAGGGTTTACTATTCACATTACATGTCATCACCCTTGAATTAGGGTTTACTATTCACATTACATGTCATCACCCTTGAATTAGGGTTTACTATTCACATTACGGTGAATTGAACTCATAACATCATCATGTATGAGTAACATCTTTATTGATGCTCTTAGATTAGTTAAAGGTTCATCATTTATCATAATTAGGGTTTCTATGATCTCACACAGGTGGATCATACCCTAATTATACTCATTCCTGTGCATTGGAGATGCTTTAATTGAATTTTCACCTGAAAAGGGTACTTTCTCTTTCTAGAGGTACTTTCTCTCTCTATAAGTACTTTCTCTCTCATCATAAGATTAGGTGATGTCAACATCACTCTAGATCAGGTCGGATTAAGTCATCATAGGCTAACATAGCCCAACACATCACTATTATGTGATTAGGGTTTGATTTGATCAAGGTATTACTTAATTTACTCTTCAGGGGTATTTTGGTAATTCACCCCATTGATCATCATCATGGTCAAAATCCTAGTCAATTAACCACTTAACATCCTAGGTTATCATTAGGGTTTGATTAGGGCAACATTGAACCATTTATATCATCAATTTGATTGAATGAAGTCAACCTTGAATCACATTGATCGATCTTCAACCATCAATCTCCAATTGATTTGAGGTCGTTTGAAAGTGTTGACCATTTATCTAGTTTGACTTTTCAAGACCGCAAGCCTCCTTAGACTCCAAGACCGCGAGCCTCTTCAAATGGTTCAAGACCGCGAAGCTCAACCTAATGTTAAGACCGCGAAGAGATGTTGACCGTTTGCCCACTTTGACCTCAGGACCGCGAGGCCCCTCGCGGTCTTGAGACCGTGAGCCCCCTCACGGTCTTGAGACCATGAGCCCTCTCACGACCTTGAGTCCGCGAGCCTCCTCACGACCTTGAGTCTGTGAGCTCACATGGTCTTAACCATTTGGACCATCAACAAGATTCGATGATACAACCGATAATGTCAACCAATGTTGAAGCCCTCAAAAGGTCAAAGCTCTGTTGACCACCTATGGATTGGGTCAATTAAGGTTATGCTTAACCAATTGGTTATTCAATTGACCCTCAATTGTTGACCAATTAGGGTTGAAGTCGATTCAATTAGGGTCTATCAATGTTCACCCATCAATACTCAACAATGTGCATCAACACAAGGTTGAACCCTTCAATTTAGCTCCAATTGGGCCCAAACTTGGCCCAAACGGTCTTGAGGTCATGTTGGTGGACCCCACATGATCTTGAGATCGTTTGCCCAAGATTTCATCAAAGTCCAAGGTGATTTGATAGGGGTTCAACCATGATTGATCCACAAACAAAATTTTGATTAAATTGACAACTTATTTGCAATTAGGTCCTCAATTGGTCAAATTACTTAACCCTAGACCTTCAAACGGTCTTGGGTGATTTTCCTCTCGGTCTTGAGACCGTTTGGATGAGTTCCAAACGGTCTTGAGACCGTTTGCCCATCCAAATTTGGATTCTAGTGCAGATTCATCAAGGTCTGACCTATTGAGTTGATGATCATATCAATATTTAATTGCAATGTAATTTGGTGTAATTGTACCTTCAATTGGTCAACTATTCTTGACCCCAGACCTCCAAACGGTCATGGTTGATTGCCCTCGCGGTCTTGAGACCGTTTGGGTGACCCCTAAATGGTCTTGAGACCGTTTAGGTCAATCAACCCTAAAAACCCTAACTAGGTCACCATAATTTCAGTACTGATTTCACCGAGGGTTAGCCCTAGTATTCACCCTTCAACTCTTAGCCCGTTTGGAATTAGACCATAAAACTTGGTGAGTTGTTAATTAACATAATTGTGAACAGTAATATCATATGGTCAACGCCTGGTCAACGACCTTACACGGTCTTGAGACCGTTTGCCCAAAAAGGCAATTTCAGACCGTTTGAAAATCAGGAATAAATTCAAATAAAGTTGTTACTTAAAAAGGTCATATCTCCCGATTCCCTTGGAGTTAGCCTCCCAAATTTTGAGGGTAATTATCCTATATAATTATGAACAGATTTCTTATACGGTCCAGGCTCGGTCAACGGGGCTACACGGTCTTGAAGACCGTTTTCCCTGTCGCGGTCTCGAGACCGTTTGCTCACCTCGCGGTCTTGAGACCGAGAGAGCAAACTGGTGAGACCGTTTAAGGAAGTGAAAAGCGGTGGGTTTTTCTTGAAAATCACGCCTTCGTCTCCTAGCTCAAGAACAGTACGAATATCCCATGGATTTGCTTGTAAAATAGCAGGGAAAAGTAGGGAAACACTAAGAGCTATCATCAAACCGCATATAAAGATGTACATAATGAAGCATGGGTTTAGAGTTATAAAACCCGCCTAAAGCTTGCTCCTTCAGCTCCAAGCTTTCAAGATCAAAGCTCTAATGGCGTCCTTGAGTTCCCACAGGTTGGCCAAGGTGAAAACTCCAAGGAAGGATGAAAAGAGACAGCTAGAAAGGTAGGGTCTCAATTGTTAGCCATGAAGATGACCTTGAATTCGAGTTCTAGCCATGGAATTAGGCAAGAAGAGGGGTCCCAAACCTACCTTGTTTCCTTTGGTCGTCCTCCTTAGCTCCAAGGCAGTCTTTGGTCGTCTTTGGTGAAATGGAACAGTTAAGGGAACGAAGGGTAAGTTCCCTTGCTTAGAGAAATTGGGGGTATATAAACTAGGTGTAGGATTCTTAACATTAGTTCATAAGTTGTCCATAATTCCAACTAAGTCCTTCCTTCTTTACTTGCTCGTCCCTTCCTTTTTATTCCAAGGACAAACCTTATCTTAAGGTATAGAAAAAGAAAGCAAAGAAGAGCAATCTAATAATATGGTACATACATAAAGAGTTATTGCACATATACCCTGATTATTCAATCACAAGGTATATTTCATAACCTGATAATTCAATTGAGGTGACTTCCTCATCATTTCTTCTCTAAATGATGGCAAGAGTCTAAAAAGATACTTTAGATGACATATTTTACAATTTGCATCCCTTAATTTGGGGTAAATTGCATTTTACCCCAATTTAAGGTTTCAAGCACCGGGATTGCTTCCACAGCTGCACCTTGGTGCCCTAGCTTGGGAAATCCCTCAAACTTTACCAAAAAGATTCTCATGATGTCTCAACATCAGAGGAACATCTCAACATGTGCAAATTGCAAGCTAACCCTTTTAACTGGGTAAATTGCACATAGGTCCCTGTATATCAAAACAATGCTACAACTTTAAATAAAAAGGAGCAAATACTGAAATATACGTTTCTGAGAAACTTAATTACATGCTCAGAGTTAATCACAAAGATTTAATTACATATTTAAGCAAAACACCTAGGGTTGACTCATAACCTAGGTCAGGGATGTTACAAATTATCCACCCCTTACAAGGATTTCGTCCCCGAAATCGATAGAACATACTATGAGAAAAGGGCAGGATACTTCCTTCTCATCTCATCCTCTAACTCCCAAGTGGCTTCTTCAATACCACGATGGTTCTAGAGGACTTTCACAAGACTTATATCTTTCTTCTTAACTTTTTAATTCGTTTATCAAGGATTGACACTGGTCCCTCCTCATAGGATATGTCATCATTCAATTCTACCTCCATAGGTTGTAGAACTGACTCGGTGTCTGGGTGACATTTCTTCAACATAGAAATGTGAAACACAGGATGTAACCTCTGTAACTCAGGTGGTAGTTCTAGTCTATATGCTACCTTTCCAATCCGTTCAATGATTGGATAAGGCCCCATATATCTAGGAGCTAACTTCCCTTTCCTTCCAAAACGAAGGACTCCTTTCCAAGGTGAGACCTTAAGATATACTCTGTCTCCAACCTGGAACTCTAAGGGTCTACGACGTTTGTCAGCATAAGATTTCTGCCTATCCTGAGCAGTCTTAATCTTATGTTGTATTACTTTAATCTTTTCTGTGGTTTGCTGCACCAGGTCAGGACCTAACAACTGGTGCTCACCAGTCTCAAACCAACACAAGGGTGATCTACAACGTCTACCATATAAGGCTTCATAATGTGCCATATCAATACTATGCTGATAGCTATTGTTATAGGCAAACTCTATCAAGCTTAGGTGTAGATCCCAACTTCCGGTGAATTGGAGAACACATGCTCGCAACAGGTCTTCTAGGGTCTGTATGGTCCTTTCTGACTGTCCATCAGTCTACGGATGAAAGGCCGTACTAAACCTTAGCTTGGTGCCTAAGGCTTGATGTAACTGTTCCCAAAAACGACTTGTAAACTGAGGACCTCTGTCAGAAACTATTGTGACAGGAACTCCGTGCAAACGCACTATCTCTTGAACATACAACTCTGATAACCTTTCAGCAGAATAGGTTGTCTTGACAGGTAAGAAATGTGCTGTCTTAGTTAACCTATCAACAATTACCCAAATGGAATCATGTCCTTTGCTTGTCCTGGGTAGGCCAACAACAAAGTCCATGGTCACATGGTCCCACTTCCACTGTGGTATGGGTAAAGGTTGCATTGTCCCTGCAGGTTTTTGGTGTTCAGCTTTTACTTGCTGACACACAGGACACCTCTAAACAAACTCTGCAACGTCCTTTTTCATCCCAGGCCACCAATACAGATCCTTCAAATTCCGATACATCTTGGTGCTCCCTGGATGCATAGCATACATGGAAGAATGGGCTTCTTCTAGGACTAACTTCCTCAAGTTGTCCACATCCGGCAGTATCATCCTTCCATTATAACATGCTACTTGATCTTCTGAGTCATGAAAACCATCTTGCTTCTCATTTCCATACTCAGATCTAATCTGCTGAACTGCAGCATCACCTAGCTGTGCTTCTTTAATCTGCTCTCTTAGGGTAGGTTTAATATGCATCTCAGCTAACAAACCGGCTAACAATGACACCTTCAACTGTACATTGTCTTGCCTTAAAGAGATAAGCATATCTCTCCTAGAGCATACTAAAGAGTTTAGTTGTGCTCTATTCATGGTTGATGTTGCTAATTTCCTACTCAAGGCATCTGCAACAACATTAGCCTTGCCTGGATGGTAATCAATTATACAGTCGTAGTCCTTGATTAACTCCATCCAGCGACGTTGCCTCATGTTGAGCTCATGCTGGGAGAAGATATACTTAAGGTTTTTGTGGTCTGTGAAAATCTGGAATGTCTCTCCGTAGAGATAATGCCTCCAGATCTTCAAAGCATGAACCACGACAGCTAACTCCAGATCGTGTGTTGGATAATTCTCCTCGTGTTTCTTAAGCTGTCGGGAAGCAAAAGAAATCACTTGTTTATCCTACATCAACACACATCCTAGTCCATTTTTGGAAGCATCACAGAAAACTATATACCCTTTTCCTTGTTCAGGTAGCACTAGCACATGTGCACTTGTCAACCTCTCCTTCAGCAACTGGAAAGACTGTTGACACTTATCACTCCAAGAAAAAGGAACATCTTTCCGGGTTAACTTGGTCAAAGGTAAAGCTATAGAGCTAAAGTTCTTAATGAACCTTCGATAATAGCCAGCTAATCCCAAGAAACTTCGAATCTCCGTCGGTGTCTTTGGTTGTTCCCATTGTAGAACAGATTCTACCTTTGTAGGGTCAACACGAATTCCCGAGGCGGATATTACATGTCCAAGAAAAGATACCTCCGGCAGCCAGAACTCACACTTGCTAAATTTAGCGTACAACTTATGTTCTCTTAGCAAGGTCAAAGCTTGGCGAAGATGCTGCTCATGCTGCTGAGCATCCCTACTATAGATCAGAATGTCATCTATGAAGACGACAACACATTGATCAAGGAAAGGTCAAAAAACTCTATTCATGAGTTCCATGAATGCAGCTGGTGCATTGGTTAGTCCAAACGACATAACCGTGAACTCATAGTGACCATATCTTGTCCTAAAGGCAGACTTGGATATGTCACTATCCTTAATACGGAGTTGATGATATCCAGACCTCAAGTCTATCTTTGAAAAGACTGTTGCACCACGCAACTGGTCAAAGAGATCATCAATCCTCGGCAGAGGATACTTATTCTTTATTGTTACTTTATTGAGTTGTCTGTAGTCAATGCATAACCGCATTGATCCATCTTTCTTTTTAACAAACAAGACCGGAGCACCCCAAGGTGAAGTACTCAGTCGGATAAAACCTCTCTCAAGTAACTCTTGAAGCTGTTTCTTGAGTTCTGCCATCTCGGCAGGGGCCATCCTATACGGAGTTTGAGCTATGGGTTTCGTATCTGGGATCAGATTGATTTCAAAATCAATCTCCCGAGGTGGTGGTATACCAGGAAGTTCTTCAGGAAACACATCTTCGAATTCCCTGACTATAGGAACTTCGGCAAGATTGGAACTTTCCTTGGTAACATCTACCACATGGGCTAAGAATGCATAACATCCTTGCCTCAACAGCTTATCAGCAACCATAGCTGATACAAGACAGGTGGGCAGAATCTTTCTTTCACCTTGAAAGATCCATGTGTTGCTTTCGTCAGTAAACACAGCCAACTTGGACTCACAATCCAAGACAACTCTATACCTTTCTAAGGTATCCATCCCGAGGATTATATCAAATCCCTGCATATCAAGTAGTATAAGATCCACTTGAATGCGATGGTCAGAAAAGAAGAGGATGCAGGGAGAACATACCTCCTGCAAAACGGCAGACTCACTCAACGGAGTCTCTAACAACAAACTATCTGTCCTATGACTAATAGTCATATTGCAGTTGCGAATCACTTCACAAGTGATGAAAGAGTGTGTAGCACCCAGATCAATCAGAACAGATACAACACAGGATGTAGACATATCAGAATATAAAAGTTTCATCTGACCTGCCACTACCTGTGGATTGACCACTGCCTCAGGTGGGTTCATAGCATAGAACCTCGCAGTCGCCTGGTGTTGAGGTGGTGCTGATGATCCAGTTTGAGACGCTTGTCCACATCCTCGAGCTGCTCCTTGATGTTGTCTATTCTGAGATCCCTGTGGATTCTGTCTCGGGGGTTGTGGTGTCACACCAACAGGCCTAGAACGACAATCCTTCATCAAGTGTCCCACCTTACCACAGATGTAGCAACTCCTCTCCTATTGCTGTGGTTTGGGTGGTCCAGTAACTGACACCGATGTAGAACTGTGCGTCCCTTGAAGCGGTTGACTCCGTCCTCTACCTCTGATTGGTGTCCATTGAGTTTGGAAACTCGATCTGGGTGGTGGAGGGTTAGGTGCAGAGAATCTAGGTTTCTTGGAATCCCTAGATGAAGAACCCTGGAACTGTGGATATCTTTTATGGGTTTGTCTTTTCTCAACCACAGATCTCTCTATCCTTCGGACTGACTCAACGAAGGTAGAGAATCTCTCTCTGTTTTCTAAGGCAGACACAGGGGTTGACATATTAGAATTCAAACCCTTCTCGAATCTTCTGATTCTTTCCTCATCCGTAGCAGCCATGTGCAGACAGAACCGCAACAAATCCATGAACTTAGCTTCATATTCGCTAATGTTCATCATACCCTGCCTTAGTTTCTCGAACTGAGAGATCTTCTCATCTAGGAAGGTCTTTGGAAAATATCTATTGATAAATTTCCGACGAAACTCTTCCCATGAGAACTCTACTCCAGGTCTCTTCTGCTCTTCCATGTTCCACCAGTGACCAGCACTGCCTTTGAGAAGATAGACAGCATGTCTAACCTTCTCAGCTTCCGGAATCATAAGAATCCTGAAAGCCTTCTCCAACTCTGTCAACCATAAGTCATCATCTGCAGGGTCGGTAGTCCCGAAGTACTCGGTAGCTCCGACACGACGAAGTCGTTCGAATGTCTTACCGATACCTTGTGCTTCAGGCTGGACAGGTGCCCTAGGTGCAGGAATGGGCATCCTATCAGTTATATGTGTCATGGCAGTCATGAACTGCCCGAACATCGTCTGTACAGCTGGATCACTCATGTCAGCTGGGTCAAATCGGGGTGGCTCTCTTGGCGACTCAGGTGCAGGTTGTTCTATTCTCTAAACTCTTGCACCGCCTCGAGGTGCACTAGCACTACTCTCTGCCACATGCTCATCACGATGTTCTGACATTCTTATGTATCTTCTTCTCCTGAGGAGCAGAAGATTCTATTAGATGAGGAAGGAGTACTAAAGGTAGACTCGACATCCTAAGTCCTATGCCTCTGTAGACTCAATTGAACCTGGAGCTCTGATACCACTAGTTGTGGGCTCTGATCTCCAAACCATGACATAAACACGATTAAAACTTAGCGGAAGCGAATCGGTAATCAGCGGAAGACAAAATCATGGGAAATTAAAACTTTTCGTGACAAGAGCTTGAATCCATAAAAGCTTCTTTCATAAAGGGAGATAAACTGTTTACATCTCAGGATAATTACTTCTTGAGTAATTATATACATCAAGATACAAAATCTCAAGATCACTATACAAAAGACTCCAAGATCTGAGAGTACAGAGGACACATAGGACTGACTCTAACTACATCATATGGTAGGACAATCTCCACCTGAGATTACTCCTGCCCCTGATGCTGCTGCTGAGACTGATCACCTGTAGGCTGGTTCCTTCGTCTCCGACGTCCGCCTAAAAATTTGAAGCCTACGGGGTGAGACAATCATACATAATTGTCCCAGCGAGAGTTATAACTCTTCGCCAGAAGCTTTATTATAACATCAAAGAATATCTTAAACAGTAAAGCTTTTAAAGCATTCTATAACAGTTGCAGGTATAACAAGATCTCAACCATTTAGGAGATATGGAGAATATAAACATTATTGCAATGTAACATCAATCAACTAACTTGGAGTCATCTCTAACAAGTTATACTACATGTTTGATTATGTTTTACAAACAACATTATGCCCTGTGGAGATGAGGCTTACCACTCATACTCCAACTGATCGCTGAGAAGTCACATCAGTATCATACATAGGTCATTAAGAGAGTCGGATTCTCATGACCTTCACCTTCCTCAGTCAGTAAGAGGATCACTTGTAGGACATCTCATGTCTCTACTACTATAGCTCACCAGGGTAAACTGGTCCTTCGCTATTTTAGAGTCACAGTGGCGTTCTGTACTCTCTTTGTCACAAGAGGTTTCATGTTTACCTACCACTGATACAGATATCTGTGCTTTCTTCATCATCAGGAGGTTTCATGTTTACCTACCACTGATACGATATGGAAATATAGTGAAGGATGGATGGATTACACATCTACATCACTTTCCTACACTAGGATGTAAGGTTCTACACATCCATGTACCCCACATACTCAAAAGTATGTGCTCCAGGAGTTCCCTGAGGAAAACCTGTTTCACCATCACTTAATTTCTGAAAATGATGGATCTATGATCAGGGCTCTACATTATACTTGATTAGTTAGGTACATTCAGTATTCTTTAACAGCATACATTGTTTTTCAACAATAACAATAGCATAGCAGCTATAAAAGAAGAATACTAAATGTAACAGGCCTAACTCATATCAATCATCATTTCTCATTATCCTCATCACAAGTCATCTCTAAGGCATGACCTTGATGGTATTCATGGCTCTCACATCCCATTATCAACATAGGATTCCACTGACAAGGCATCAAATTACTTTACTTATTCATAAGGCTAACAACATGCCTCTAATGAATATAACCTCAACATCCATACACGGATATGATTACCTTCATATCAGAACATGCATGGTTAATACAACTGATAAAGGTAATACAAAAATAAGGAATATACTTCCTACTCTTGTCATAAGAGTCAAATATCTAATTCTCATCAAATAGAGTTTAATACTCAAGAGCATGCCATTACCCTTGAATTAGGGTTTACTATTCACATTACATGTCATCACCCTTGAATTAGGGTTTACTATTCACATTACATGTCATCACCCTTGAATTAGGGTTTACTATTCACATTACGGTGAATTGAACTCATAACATCATCATGTATGAGTAACATCTTTATTGATGCTCTTAGATTAGTTAAAGGTTCATCATTTATCATAATTAGGGTTTCTATGATCTCACACAGGTGGATCATACCCTAATTATACTCATTCCTGTGCATTGGAGATGCTTTAATTGAATTTTCACCTGAAAAGGGTACTTTCTCTCTCTAGAGGTACTTTCTCTCTCTATAAGTACTTTCTCTCTCATCATAAGATTAGGTGATGTCAACATCACTCTAGATCAGGTCGGATTAAGTCATCATAGGCTAACATAGCCCAACACATCACTATCATGTGATTAGGGTTTGATTTGATCAAGGTATTACTTAATTTACTCTTCAGGGGTATTTTGGTAATTCACCCCATTGATCATCATCATGGTCAAAATCCTAGTCATTTAACCACTTAACATCCTAGGTTATCATTAGGGTTTGATTAGGGCAACATTGAACCATTTATATCATCAATTTGATTGAATGAAGTCAACCTTGAATCACATTGATCGATCTTCAACCATCAATCTCCAATTGATTTGAGGTCATTTGAAAGTGTTGACCGTTTAGCTAGTTTGACTTTTCAAGACCGCGAGCCCTCTTCTAACTTCAAGACCGCGAGCCTCCTCAAGACCGCAAGCCTCCTTAGACTCCAAGACCGCGAGCCTCTTCAAATGGTTCAAGACCGCGAAGCTCAACCTAATGTTAAGACCGCGAAGAGATGTTGACCGTTTGCCCACTTTGACCTCAGGACCGCGAGGCCCCTCGCGGTCTTGAGACCGTGAGCCCTCTCACGACCTTGAGTCCGCGAGCCTCCTCACGACCTTGAGTCTGTGAGCTCACATGGTCTTAACCATTTGGACCATCAACAAGATTCGATGATACAACCGATAATGTCAACCAATGTTGAAGCCCTCAAAAGGTCAAAGCTCTGTTGACCACCTATGGATTGGGTCAACTAAGGTTATGCTTAACCAATTGGTTATTCAATTGACCCTCAATTGTTGACCAATTAGGGTTGAAGTCGATTCAATTAGGGTCTATCAATGTTCACCCATCAATACTCAACAATGTGCATCAACACAAGGTTGAACCCTTTAATTTAGCTCCAATTGGGCCCAAACTTGGCCCAAACGGTCTTGAGGTCATGTGGGTGGACCCCACATGGTCTTGAGATCGTTTGCCCAAGATTTCATCAAAGTCCAAGGTGATTTGATAGGGGTTGAACCATGATTGATCCACAAACAAAATTTTGATTAAATTGACAACTTATTTGCAATTAGGTCCTCAATTGGTCAAATTACTTAACCCTAGACCTTCAAACGGTCTTGGGTGATTGTCCTCTCGGTCTTGAGACCGTTTGGATGAGTTCCAAACGGTCTTGAGACCGTTTGCCCATCCAAATTTGGATTCCAGTGCAGATTCATCAAGGTCTCACCTATTGAGTTGATGATCATATCAATATTTAATTGCAATGTAATTTGGTGTAATTGTACCTTCAATTGGTCAACTATTCTTGACCCCAGACCTCCAAAAGGTCATGGTTGATTGCCCTCTCGGTCTTGAGACCGTTTGGGTGACCCCTAAACGGTCTTGAGACCGTTTAGGTCAATCAACACTAAAAACCCTAACTAGGTCACCATAATTTCAGTACTGATTTCACTGAGGGTTAGCCCTAGTATTCACCCTTCAACTCTTAGCCCGTTTGGAATTAGACCATCAAACTTGGTGAGTTGTTAATTAACATAATTTTGAACAGTAATCTCATACGGTCAACGCCTGGTCAACGACCTTACACGGTCTTGAGACCGTTTGCCCAAAAAGGCAATTTCAGACCGTTTGAAAATCAGGAATAAATTCAAATAAAGTTGTTACTTAAAAAGGTCATATCTCCCGATTCCCTTGGCGTTAGCCTCCCAAATTTTGAGGGTAATTAGCCTATATAATTAGGAACAGATTTTGTATACGGTCCATGCTCGGTCAACGGGGCCTAACGGTCTTGAAGACCGTTTTCCCTGTCGCGGTCTCGAGACCGTTTGCTCACCTCGCGGTCTTGAGACCGAGAGAGCAAACTGGTGAGACCGTTTAAGGAAGTGAAAAGCGGTGGGTTTTCTTGGAAATCACGCCTTCGTCTCCTAGCTCAAGAACAGTACGAATATCCCATGGATTTGCTTGTAAAATAGCAGGGAAAAGTAGGGAAACACTAAGAGCTATCATCAAACCGCATATAAAGATGTACATAATGAAGCATGGGTTTAGAGTTATAAAACCCACCTCAAGCTTTCTCCTTGAGCTACAAGCTTTCAAGCTCCAAGCTCTAATGGCTTCCTTGAGTTCCCACAGGTTGGCCAAGGTGAAAACTCCAAGGAAGGATGAAAAGAGACGGCTAGAAAGGTAGGGTCTCAAGAGTTAGCCATGAAGATGACCTTGAATTCGAGTTCTAGCCATGGAATTAGGCAAGAAGAGGGGTCCCAAACCTACCTTGTTTCCTTTGGTCGTCCTCCTTAGCTCCAAGGCAGTCTTTGGTCGTCTTTGGTGAAATGGAACAGTGAAGGGAACGAAAGGTAAGTTCCCTTGCTTAGAGAAATTGGGGGTATATAAACTAGGTGTAGGATTCTTCACATTAGTTCATAAGTTGTCCATAATTCCAACTAAGTCCTTCCTTCTTTACTTGCTCGTCCCTTCCTTTTTATTCCAAGGACAAACCTTATCTTAAGGTATAGAAAAAGAAAGCAAAGAAGAGAAATCTAATAATATGGTACATACATAAAGAGTTATTGCACATATACCCTGATTATTCAATCACAAGGTATATTTCATAACCTGATAATTCAATTGAGGTGACTTCCTCATCATTTCTTCTCTAAATGATGGCAAGAGTCTAAAAAGATACTTTATATGACATATTTTACAATTTGCATCCCTTAATTTGGGGTAAATTGCATTTTACCCCAATTTAAGGTTTCAAGCACCGGGATTGCTTCCACAGCTGCACCTTGGTGCCCTAGCTTGGGAAATCCCTCAAACTTTACCAAAAAGATTCTCATGATGTCTCAACATCAGAGGAACATCTCAACATGTGAAAATTGCAAGCTAACCCTTTTAACTGGGTAAATTGCACATAGGTCCCTGTATATCAAAACAATGCTACAACTTTAAATAAAAAGGAGCAAATACTGAAATATACGTTTCTGAGAAACTTAATTACATGCTCAGAGTTAATCACAAAGATTTAATTACATATTTAAGCAAAACACCTAGGGTTGACTCATAACCCAGGTCAGGGATGTTACATACACACTCTTTTATCGCCTATAATATGCTTGAGAACTGCCGTCTACCTATTAGTTGTAAGAAGGATAGCTTGTTGTTAGATACCCCTCTTGATGGTTCCTCGATGCTTTGAGAAGAGTGTCCATCTTGTGTATTATCTTTTTCAGGACACTGCATACAAGTGGATCTTATACCACTTGATATGCATGGTTTTGATGTTATCCTTGGGATGGATACCTTAGAGAAGTATAAGGTTGTTTTGGACTGTGGTTCCAAGCAAGCTGTGTTTGATGTTGTTGGAGAGAAGTGGATCTTCCAATGAGATAGGAAGATTCTTCCGACGTGTCTAGTATCTTCCATGGTGGCAGATAAGTTGTTACGACAAGGATGTGAGGTGTTCTTAGCTCACATTGTGGACACCATTGTGGATACCAAGGTGAAAGGTCCTAGCCTTGAAGAGGTGTCTGTTGTCCGAGAGTTTGTGGATGTGTTTCCTGATGAGTTCCCTGGTGTTCCTCCACCCCGAGAGATTGATTTCGAGATCAATCTAGTTCCAGGAACACAACCAGTTGCACAGACTCCGTATAGGATGGCTCCAGTAGAGATGGCAGAGCTTAAGAAGCAGTTGTAAGAGTTGTTGGAGAAAGGTTTTATCCGACCGAGTACGTCATCTTGGGGTGCTCCGGTGTTGTTCATTAAGAAGAAGGACAGCTCAATGCGGTTATGTATAGATTACTGGCAGTTGAACAAGGTCACGATCAAGAACAAGTACCTGTTACCGAGGATAGACGATCTGTTCGATCAGTTGCGTGGTGCCACCAGGTTTTCAAAGATCGATCTACGGTCCGGATATCATCAATTGAGGATAAAGGTAGATGACATACCAAAGTCAGCTTTTAGGACGAGGTATGGTCACTTTGAGTTTGTGGTTATGCCGTTTGGGCTAACCAATGCACCTGCTGCTTTCATGGATCTGATGAATCGAGTGTTTCATCCGTTCCTAGATTAGTTTGTCGTAGTCTTTATAGATGACATCTTAAACTACAGTCAGGATAGGCAAGAGCATGAACAACATCTTCGATGAGCGTTGACTCTTCTCCACCAACATCAGTTGTATGACAAGTTCAGTAAGTGTGAGTTCTGGTTGGAAGAAGTAACTTTCTTGGGTCATGTGATATTTGCAGAAGGAGTCAAAGTGGATCCGAAGAAGGTGGAGTCTGTTGCAGAATGGGGACAGCCGAAGTCGTCGACAGAAGTTTGCAGTTTTCTGGGTTTAACAGGATACTACCGGAGGTTTATCAAGGACTTTAGTGCGATTGTGTTGCCGATGATGAAATTTACTAGGAAGGATGTACCTTTTGTCTGGGATGATCGTTGCCAGCAAGCTTTCCAAAGTTTGAAGGAGAAGCTGACTAGTGATCCAGTACTAGTGTTTCCAGAGCCTGGGAAGGGCTATGTTGTTTTCTGTGATGCTTCCAAGAAAGGTTTAGGTTGTGTGCTAATGCAGAAAGATCATGTGGTTTCTTTTACTTCATGATAGCTTAAGAAACATGAGGAGAACTATCTGACTCATGATTTGGAGTTGGCAGCAGTGGTTCATGCGTTAAAGATTTAGAGACACTATCTTTATGGGGAAGTCTGTCAGATCATTACGGATCATAAGAATCTGAAGTACATCTTTTCACAACATGAGTTGAACATGCGACAACATCGATGGATGGAGTTGATCAATGATTACGACTGCACCATCGAGTATCATCCTGGTAAGGCAAATGTGGTAGCTGATGCGCTTAGCCGAAAGTCTTCTCCTTTTCTTTCAAAGAAGGCACAGTTGAGTTCCCTGGTATGCCATAGACGGGATATGCTTGTTTCCTTGCGGCAGATGAATGTGCAGATAGAAGTTTCCTTGTTAGCTGGACTTTTAGCACAGATGCAAGTCAAGCCTACGCTGAGACAACATATCAAAGATGCACAGCAAATAGATGATACAGTACAGTTGATCATATCAGAGTTCGGCAGCGAAAAGCGTGATGGGTTCCATGAGTCCGAGGATGGGCTAGTTTGCTATCGTGATAGGATGGTGGTCCCTGACGCTGATGATCTGAGGAAGTTAGTGCTCGAGGAAGCACACACGTCAATGTATGCTATGCATCCAGGAGTCACCAAGATGTATCATAGTCTAAAAGACTTGTATTGGTGGCCCGACTTGAAGAAAGATGTAGCTGAGTTCGTGGCTAGGTGTGTGGTATGTCAGCAAGTCAAGGTTGAACATCAAAAGATGGTAGGTACGTTGCAGCCCCTGCCGATACCGCAGTGGAAATGGGATCATATAACCATGGATTTCGTAGTTGGTCTACCCAGGACAACTAGGAATCATGATTCCATTTGGGTTATAGTGGACAGATTGACGAAGTCTGCCCATTTCATACCTGTGAAGACAACGTATACGGTCAAGAAGCTCTCTCGAGTATATGTGGATGAGATAGTGCGTTTGCACGATGTGCCAGCGACGATAGTTTCTGACAGAGGTCCTCAGTTCACGAGTCGTTTCTGGGAACAGTTGCACAAAGCGTTGGGAACACAGTTGAGGTTCAGTACAACCTTTCACCCACAGACAGATGGACAGTCTGAGAGGACTATTCATATTTTGGAGGATCTCCTTCGAGCTTGTGTTTTGCAGTTCCTAGGAAGTTGGGACATACATCTTAGTTTGATATAGTTTGCCTACAACAATAGTTATCAGTGGAGCATTGACATGGCTCCTTATGAGGCCTTATATGGAAGGAAGTGTAGATCCCCTTTATGTTGGTATGAGTCTGGTGAATATCAACTTTTGGGTCCTGAGTTAGTACAACAGACGACAGAAAAGATCAAGGTGATACAACAACAATTGAAAACGGCACAGGACAGGCAAAAGTCTTATGCAGACAATCGCTGACGACCTTTAGAGTTCCAGGTAGGATACAAAGTGTATCTTAAAGTCTCTCCGTGGAAAGGTGTGCTAAGGTTTGGCTGGAAGGGTAAGCTAGCACCCAGGTATATGGGGCCATACCCGGTCATAGCACGTGTGGGCAAGGTAGCTTACGCGTTAGAGATGCCGCCAGAGTTGCACATGTTACATCCAATGTTCCATGTCAGTATGCTGAAGAAAAGTCATTCGGATTCAGGAACAGTGATACAACCAGACAAAGTTGAGCTTGATGAAGATGTGACCTATGAGGAAGGTCATGTGATGATCCTTGACAGAAGAGTTAAGAAGCTGAAGAGGAAGGACCTGGTTCTTGTGAAGGTTCTTTGGCATCATCGTGGCATTGAGGAAGCCATGTGGGAGCTTGAGGAAGAGATGAGGAGGAAGTATCCCTCACTTTTCTCTTTGGATTTTGAGGACAAAATCCCTCTGTAGGGGGTTAGCTTGTTAGGACCCGACCTCCGTTTAGGGTTTAACCTGTTTGCTTTGCTTAACCCTGATGCTTTGTTGCTTGCTAATCACCTTCTGTGGTGATTAGGGTTTGTTGGTGCTTTGTTGAGATCTAGAGGTGCTACTTGCAATTAACCCAAGTCTAGGGTTTGTGGGAAAGTTTGTCACCTTGTGAGGTGTTCCTCCCTCTCCTTGCTTCCTCTAGTGTTGAGAGGAAGGGTTGGGCTCACTGCTTGAGTTCCTTTGGGCTTGGTTGAGTTTGTTGGGATTTGTGGTGCCTTGCCTTTGCTTCTTTGGACCTTGTGTCAGGCAAGAGCATGCTGGTGTTGGCCTGGGTGTGTCGCCCTGGTGGTGTGTCACCCAGGGTTGTGTCAGCCATGGCATGGAGGTGTGTCACCCATGGACCCTTTGATCTTCTTTGACCTCGTTTGTGTCACCACTAGTGGACACTTGGTGCTTGATGCTTGCATGTGGCAATGGCCTTGGACATGTGTTTAGGGCATGTTAGAGTGGTGGCTTTGCACATGGATAAGTGTCCCTAGGTGGGCGACACCTTGACTTGTCTTTCCTTGGTTCCTCCATCCCCTTCTATATATGCGTCTCCTTTCCCTTGCTAAGGATCCCTGTAGTTCCTTAGCCTTCCTCTCCTTGGTGCACGACACCCTCTCTTCTTTTGCAAGCTTGGTGGCCGATCCTTCTTGGAGTCTCCTTCTTTCTCTAGTGGTGGTCGAACCCTAGAGTGCCTTGCTCTCCTTCTTGTGGTGGTGCTTGGAGCTTGGAGCTAGGAGCTTGGAGCTTGCTTAAGGCGGGTTACATAACTCCTAACCCTAACTACATTACCATCTTCTATGTTCTTGTATGTTACTATGATCATATCGGCTATGCTTGTTGCTAGTTTAGTTTCTTGATTAGTTGTACCTTGCTGGCCGAACTTATGTTCTAGGGTTTCTTAGTGAGCAACACTCCTTTCTCTCCTTGGTCTAGACGAGTGAGCTTGAGCTCTAGTAATATGGGCAATACCCCTCTCTCATTTAATTTGAGAGGTGAGCTTGTGTTCTAGTGGCTTGAGCAACACCCTCCTCTCACCATGGACTTGAAAGGTGAGCTTTGTGGTGGTGGTGGAACAGGTTCTCCTGCGGGTTAACCTGGAAGCGCATATTATTGAATATGTGTGGTTTCTCCTAGCCAAAAATGAGGAGGTATGAGTGCAACTTTGGTTGTAGACTCCAGAGCGCAGATTCAGGCCCGTAGCTCAGTATGTGAAGAGCATGGTGAACAGACCCATGGCTCAGGATATGTGATATGGGAGCATGAATGCATTCATGGCTTAGAGCATGGAGAACAGACCCGTGGCTCAATTTCACTAGCACTGAGACTTGTACCAAGGCAGGCTAGGCAGAGGGTAGCCTGACCCTGTGGCTGAGGCCACTTAAGTAAGAGACTGCGGTCCTGCTTGTGTTGTACTCATGCTGTAACGACCCACAAATTTAGTCCCAAAAATCCTTAGTATTTAATAAAGGCGAAACCCTAAATTGAAAGAATCCATTTTTCATATGATGACTTAAGTACAGACCATGCTTTATTCGTATTTCAAAATGATATAAATTTGCCTAGTGGACATTGAATGGAATCATTTACATCAATAATTAGTCATATTAATGTCATGTATAATGCATGAAAACTTAACCCTAATTTTGCAATAATGACTTGTTAGGGGTTAATTGATAATTTCAGCACACATACATGTAAAGTGCATCCCATTGATTGGTATATGAGTAGATAAAATAATAATAGAGCTTCCCTCATATTTTGGTAATAAAATTCCCTTGCAATGATTATTAATGTGTTAATTACCCTAAGTAACTAATAATGTAAAACACATGTTTCGCTAACTCATATCCAAAATCTAATTGGATAATTAGATTCCTCATGGTTGAATTAGCTTGTATATCAAATTTGGTTAGATTTGGATAATCCTAGATGCCCCAAATGTTATTAGGAAGAAAATATGAGATAATTACATTTCATTGATTAATTAACTTGATAATCCTTGTGATTATCATTGGACTTTTCCAAAGTCTCAGATTTAATTGTCACGCACAAATAAGTACAACCTGGCTCCTTTCTGGGTCGTCGGATGAGGATCTGACGGGAGGGGCTTCATCCCCTACCTCCCGCAGACTCCGCGCGGAGAGAGGGAATCAGAGACCCGATCCTTGCCCGGCAGTATCTCTCTCCCTCCTCAACCGTTTCTCGTTATCACACTGCCAATGGGTTCGGGAGATCCCCGTGAACCTAGTGAACCCTAACTCGACCGCTATAAGTACTCACAGCAGAAACGCCCAAAACCCCCCTTTTCTCCAGTTCGCACGGCAGCCATGCCCACCCTTCCTTACCACATCGGACAAACTCCGAGCGATCCGGAAAGCTCCATCGGTCACTCAGGAACGCTCCTCCGTTGCCAATTTGGACCGAGTCCAGTCTAAGAGCCACCGCAGACTCGATCTTCCTCACTGCTGCCGGCGAGCTTGAGCGCGAGCCTCCGACCATCCCAGCGGAATTCAACCTCCAGTAAGCATCCTCACCCCCTTTTCAGTGTTCCCAATTTGATTGTAGCCTATCCGTTTCACTCAGCTGCTTCGCCCACAAACCAGGTTCAGGCCAAGGAAGCTAGACTTCTGGCCAGGTCTTTCGGCCACAAAAAGGCCACAAAAATCATTTCCTAGATTCGTTTGACACCTGCAAAGATGATGACATGGTTTCTGTACTCGAATCACCTTTGTTGCGCCGTTTTCCAGTTCGAGCTTCTTGCTCTGTTTTCAGAGACCTCAGCATCAGTATCAGGCTGTAGACACCTAGGTTTACGCTTTGGTCATTCCGTTGACTTTGGTTGGCCCTCACCAACTCATCGGAGGAGCCGTATCTCTGTCGATCTTCTCTTCTCTTGATTTTGGTTCTACACCGTTGGTCGGCCATGGCGGGAGCCTGTTTTTGAGCCCCGACCACCACTGAACCCAAGTCAGGGGTTACTGAGCTCGGTAGACCGTGAGGAAGTTGTTTCTCATGATCTCTTTTCAGGTTTCATAGCAGATCGCGAGTTTGTGTTCAAGGATTTCAGCTATTGCTCTGAGTTCTCGGTCAATCTGTAGACGAACAAAATCATTGGCGTTATTCCCAGTTTAACCCTCACATGTTTTTCTTCCTGTAATGCTTCCTTTGGGTATTCTCGGGATTTCAGTAAGCTTTGATCATGTATACACGAGCGCCTAAGGTTTGTCCAAATGACCAATATGCCCTGTCACGCCCCTATCCCAGATTTATAATGCGAGGGCAAAGTCGTCTTTCCAACTCTGCTTTCTGAATTTCTCAGAAATGTCTTGAATGATTTTTCCTCGCCTCTGATTGGTCAGAATATCTCTGATCTTTAATAAATCATAGAAAATAATCTAGAGCTCTGATTGGGACGATCCATATATGGTTTTTGATCAGTTTTTCGAGATCTATCCAATGGTCCTAGTTTCAGACCCATATTCCCGACCTAATTTCCGAATTTAATTAGAGAATGATACACCTATGTTAAGCATATGTAATTAATTCATAATTATGTTATTCACAGGATATTAGGACTGAGCAGGACTTCATCTATCATTAGTATATCCCTTCAGAATCAGGTGAGTGGATCATGCACACTGAGCATAATTCTAGGGTTATGGGTTTATTTTATTTGTTTAATGGTTATGACTACTCAATAAAGTGCAACTATGCTATTATTCAATTTATGCTTATGAAAACCATGCAAATGCTATGAATTTACATTTTCTACTGTTTTAATGAATATGCTTTCATTTTGAACATTATGAATCACTGCTATGCTAATTGATCAAGAAATCATGTTCAGGTGTATTAAACCATGTATGTTGATATAGTCCCCTCAATCATGTTATGTGAGCCTTAATTGGCCTTATGTGAGCCTTGATTGGCCTTATGTGAGCCTTAAATGGCCTTATGAGCACTGTGGGTGCAAATCAGGAGAGGGACTACATCAACTCAAGTAAAACCAATCTTATTATGAAATCATGTTAAGTTAATCATGTTCTCATGCAATCATGTTAATTATGTTATGTATTTATGTTCCAAGTTATTTCTCATTCCATTTCAATTATAAGCTATTTTCTTATATAACTGCTCAGTGCCACTCACATAGTTTTACGTTGCCTTGCATGGGCTGGGGACGAGATGTCCGCAGACAAGGAGGAGAAGAAGTAGACTTCAGAGACGTCAGCTCAAGCTCAAGGATAGTTCGTGAATCCTACTTGGTGGGGTGCCATTCTAGATAGATGTCTTTCCTTTTTGTTATGTTATGTTGGAGTTTCATTCTTTGAACTCTTTATGTTGGACTTAGAGTCTTTTGTTTATGTCTTGTAATAAGGCACTCTGGTGGATTTTCCTTCTATTCTATGGATTTTCTTGATTAATGATATCAGTCCACAATTTTTCATGATCTCCATTATGTTCAAATGCTTCCGCTATGGTTGTATTATTATTATTAAAAAGGAGGTCGTGACACATGCACTGACCACGAGGCGGAGAGGTCATGGAGTCCGGCTCTTCCATTGACCTTGTATGGCACCAGCTTGGGTTTCGCAACCGAAGGTTGGATTTGAGCGGTACGGCTCACTTCCTCAGGGCATAATAATATGTAATCCAGCCAAATAGTATTTACTGCTTAAGGTAAAACATGAAACATTGGTTGAGGCCTTGCTTGTGTAGTTAACCTTGTTATACTTGCAGTTACTTATATGTTCCTCATGTTATGTGATATGACCTTTTAAATCTTATCTTGTTAATCATGTTCCATAAAGAAATACTTGGTTATCCGCCTTCCGTACATTCTGGTAAGCTTGATGGTATGAATAGCTTTGTTATATATAAACTGCTCTTGTCATACCTTTTATCAGTTAATTATTGTTGTTGCTTTATCTTTCTGAGGTTTTGTAGTTTCGTTGGAGAGTTATATTTCTCGCTAGGACTGTGTGTCTCACCCCGCTGGTTTATAACCTTTTAGGTGTTCGAGCTAGACGTGGCGGTGGTTACGGAGTTGCGGCCGAGCAGCAAGAAGAGCAGTGGAAGGCAAGAGATGGACATGTTGCTATTTTGGTCGTTTTGTAGTAGAGTCTTAGAGTCATCCCTGTACTCTCAGGTCCTTGGGAGCATTTTGACGTTGTTTCATGATGTATAGCTGTTGATCCTTTGTATATCCTACTGCTGGCCGGATGTGGGCCTTTATGTACATATAAACAGGTGATGAACTCATGTAATGGTTAGACAGTTGTTCCTCTAAGCTGTGGACACGTATCAAGGCTTGAAATGTTTTTATAACCTGTTTCCTTGCTGGATGTAGACCTGAATGAAATAGTTTTCTCAGTTTATCATCTTTCCGCAATCGGTTTTAATTAACCCGTGTTTTTGGTAATCTGTGGTTATGGTGATTTCCACACGTTTTTGCGTAACACCTCACTGTCTGTGTGATAGTGGGATGTGTTGCCACACTTTAAACCTGATAGAGATGACATACTTCCACTCCCAATATATATAAGTTGGGCCAAGCCTCACAAACTTGAAACCTGGGTATGGGGCACCACCACCTCCATCCCAATAATAACAAGGGCATACTACCCAAAAACCAATACAATTACACTACTCTAGTGCTATTGGTTCACATAGCATGTTTAATAGAGAGGCAAGTAAAAACGTATAGATAGATTACAAAATTTGCCATCATACTAATGGAAAACATAAACATCCACCTCACAAGTGGGCAAAAGACATCACATGTCATCATATAAAGTTCCAACATAAATAAAGCATAATATAGGAGTCCGAAAGAATATCCATGATAACATGATCAATAACAAATAAGGTAGTTCACATGAACCATGATTAAAAAAAAAAGATAATGTGTAGGCTGGTGTTCGTTGGACCAAGAGAAAGAAGAAAATAGGTGAATTGCTCATCAAGAATAATAGGGGATGCAAACATACATTAAAGAGAGGAATTAAAAATTTCTCAATATAGAAATAATATGGGATGCAATCATACCTTTCTTCAGAGTCTATACAAGTCCAAGATAGATCTAGATCCAAGTCTAGGTCACCAAAGCGCCTATTAATGATGTATGTGAAATTAGGGTAGATTTACATTGATTTCATAAACCCTAAAAATCACCTTTTTATTATATGTGAATTAGGTTACCAAAACCATGCCATGGTTTAGATATCTTTTTCTGAGTTCAAAACATATTTATTATATTTTTATAACTTATATATACTTAGTTATGAATTTTATAATTTATTACTTATTTAGATTAATCTATATTAAAATCACTTACTTTCAACATTGAATTTAGCGACAAAGCCAATACCATAGGATATCTCTTATTTTTCTTAATCCAACGAATATTTATTTATATTTTTGGAATTAGTAAATAATTAGTTATCAATTTTCAAAAATCAACCAATTAGGAAATTCCACATCAGCGATATGCATTGAGAGAAGGAGATAGAGAGAGTGGGCCACGTGATCTAAGTTTGCCCAGTCAGGGTTGGCCAACTTGTCTGACCACCCAACCAAATCAGTAGAAGCTGGCACTTAAGCAAAGAAATAGAAGAGGGTGAAAATACAATAATACCCTCAAGAGAAAAGGAAAAAAGAAATGAAGAGCAAGGGGTATCGCAGGGATTCAAAGGATCTAATTGTTCTGTCTCGACAAAATAAAGAAGTACCTCACCAGACACTATTTGATCAATGCAAAACTGGGATTCAAGTACGATTACGTGAAACCAACCTCATAACTGAGTTCTGGAGAATCTTGCAAACTCAACAAGCTCTTGGACAACTCCTAAATAATACTAGAGACCAAGAAGAGTTCCTCTACCATTACAGATAGGGCAAGAAAATTGGAACTAGCAGAAGCCTCAAAACTAGACCAAACTGGCTTCGGCTGAAGCCTCACGACTCCCTGACGAACACAAATAGGGGTATATAGGTTCTCGACACCGCCTGGACATGGTGGTAGCCCAAAACAATCAGATGATTTCAATGTCCAGTTCATAAGATGGCTAGGTACCACGACAAGGGACACTGGGCTTACCGACATCTCTGACAACCTCCAAGGTTCAATCACGGATGAACAATTAAACCACATTGCCACCAGAGTCATCACCGAGTCGGGTGGTCCAGAAAGAACAAAAATGCAACCGTGGCAAAAACCCAGGCAAGTTTCGCCCAAATCAAGGGTATAGGAGGACTCTAGGGACCTTGGCGGTGATTTCTGAGTGTTTGAAGAGATTTTCGAGTCCTTAGATGGAAACAAAAATGTTTGCAGTAGTGAGGGTATCTACAACCATATTGGGTGTTTTGTCAAAGCAAGGAGTTGGGGTTATATATAAGGCTCAAATGATTTGGAATTCTCTCACAAAGCCAATGCACAAAAAATCAAAAGGAACGGTGGACCGTGGAGGGAGAAAGAATGGCAAGAAAATCATGTTTCCTGTTCATGGCTAGTCGGACTCCTACTCAAGGTAGGAGACGACTTCAGAGCCGTCAGATCTAAAATTGAACGGTCTAGATCAAGCGGTTAATTGAAATAGAAACCAAGGTGCGTGACAACGTGACAAAATCAATTTAATTTAATAAAGTGACATTGTATTTAATTTCCTTTTTCTCTTTCTTCATTTAAGGGCTCAAACATCATCCAAATCAAGTGACATTTTGTACAGAGGATAACTAGAACATTTAGATTCTGATTATGCAATTAGATTTTCTTTTTGAGAACTTTTAATGTGTTAAATAAACCAAATCTTATTTTCTCTTTCCTCATGCATTAATGACTTTATGATTCTCCAAATTTTATGAAACTTCACCCACATGTCATATTTAATGTGTTGGACATAAATTTTCCACCAATTTTATATGTTGAAGTTATTTATACCTTTATTTAATATTTTGAAGCCTCTACACACTTTCTCTCTTCTGATCTCACCTTTTAAGCAAACTTTCTCCCAATTGGATGAAAATTCACCCAAAAGCTATATTTATTATATAGATTATGAATCTAAGATTCTTTTCCTCTTTTGGTGTCATTCATTATTTTATTTGATATTTTGGGGAAAACTTAGATCTTCTCTTTCCAAAATGAATTAAATTAATTATTATGTGAATAATGTGAAACTTGACTCCCAAGGAAATTGGGACCCAAGGAACATGGTTTTTAACTCAGATTGCACTTTTGGGGTTTCCCTTAATGAGTTTTGTGACAATTTTTTTGTGTGTCTCATTATTATTATTACCATTATTTATCTAATTATGCTTCATTTTTTCATATTATCACCAAAGGAATTATGTAAGATTATTTTGCATGGGATATTATGAAACCTTCCATCATGTGACATATTTTATGTGTATATTATTGGCCTAAGATTAATGTGAGAACATTAGGTTACATTAAGGTGATTTATACATGCTTTAGCTCATTATGGTCGTTCTAAACATCTTTTAAGTCTCACCTCAAACCATGTTTAGCCAAACCCAAAAGATCAAAGTTCTAGGGTAGGATTCTAGATCTGGTATGTTACAAATGCAACTTAGCATTTTAGAATTTTAAAAGGATTCTATACCACATACCAAATAGCTGAAATTCTAAACATGGAGTAGAGGAGGACGGTGAAAACACCATTTACTAGTGAAGGATCAAAAGGGGAACAGGGGCCTAGGAGGAGAATAAGAAAAATGGTGAACATACTTGTGGATCTGGATGACAATGGAGCAACTCAACCATTCAACAAAGGAGTATCGACTATTTGGGGACAATGTTTCGGTGGAGCGCCCTTCTTGGAGACAGAGGTGAGCAGGTGATAGGTGATCGACAGCCACATCCTGCTCAGAGATGGAGGCAGCCAAGTGATCGATAGCCCTACAAGAGAGAAGGGGTGTTGGACAAGGAAATGAATTGTGAGGCAAACAATCATGTGGTGTGCAAAATCGAAGGGTCATCTATCATAGAACCGTTTCTTATCCAAATCCTAACTCCAAATGACTACAAAGTTAATGGCGATAGGACCTAGGTGTTCGTCCCTAGCATGGTATTATCAAAGACTAAAATGTGGACACATAAAGCTTAGCATACATGAACATATAACAAGATAAAAGAACAAACCATAGTCTCAACATTCAACAAGATATATTAAGCAACATTATTTTATTATAAGATTTCATATACATATTCAAGAGTACATTTTTACAAGTCTTCTCACGTATACTAGGGATCTGACAATGACTACACCTGACATATCTCACCAACCCCATGAACTGCGCGCTAGCCATCTCTGAACCTATAAAATATGTGAAACAAGGTGGGTCAAGCACACGGGGTGTTAAGTACAGGGCTAAAAGATACATATACATAAGCTTTGCATAATCTGAAAAAGGTTTGCAGAAGTAAATGAACAAGAAGAAAAAAAGTTATGTGTTTAGCAAAAAAGAGACCCTGTGTTTTATGTCATTTCACTCCAATCATACCATCATTTTGTGCATTCATCAATATCATGTATTCGTAAGGCCTTTTATGGACAACTTCTCACTAGAAGAGTCTATGAGGGTGCTCAAGATTAGGTAACCTATCAACGATATGCCCATCTTGATAACTCAAGTTGGATGCCCATCCTCATGTCCTTACCCCAAAACTTCAGGTAGGTGCAGGAGGTTTGTATAATGGCATTTCCATATTATGTTTTCAAGTAATAAAAGACGACGCGAGGCCAACACTGAGTACAATACTATAGTACTACATGATAATATGAGCAAGTAAGCAAGCATACATATGTATCACATTTCAAGCAAGAAATCGATAGTCATATAATTATTAAAACCCATACCTAGTTCAGAGGTTCTTAACTTATCTTTCATCGTCTAGCCACATGCCAAACCTGATTAACAATAAGATTACATGCATAGATTAGATTCTCATCACTAACCCTAATAAGATCCATTTTAAGGTGTTATACAAGTTAGGTTCCAAGTTGGTTATCAGTGCATTTGATTGTCCTCTTATTGATTTAGGATCCATCATAAGGGTGTGGTTCAAGATTCATGTCATTTGAAGGTTTCATATAGGCATTACAAGATTTGTGTCACTTACTTGCATTTTAGGGTCAAAAGACTCACTGTATGGCAACCAATATCAAGGTCCATCAAGTTGTGAGACATAGATACGATATGAGGTTACTTCATCAAGATATGACATAGGAATTGCAAAACACGATGAGTGGATGTCCCCCAAGGTCTAAGCATCCCATCAACCATTGGTTCTAACATATTCCACATACATGCAAACATCAACATAAGTTTATATGCCATCAAGGTGCACCAAGTGACTTAAGTAGGACATCCATATCTAGGGGATCAAGAGTAGAAGGACAAACTTAGATTTGAGAGGGGAGAGCGTTAGAGGAGGATTCATATAACCATTAAGGCTCAAGAACCACTATCCAAGTCACATAGGTCACATAAGGCAAACGAGGGTTTGAAACGCCATAATAGATCAAGAGAGTCGATCATAGACATTAAAGTGAACACACATCACAAGATAATTGATATTAATAAATTAATATGATTTGATGCACAAATGGGTTCATAAACATCATTTGATTAAAGTATAACAACATCATCATAAAGGGGTCACAATTATGCATATTAGGTTATCAAGAGTACAATAAAGGTTATTACAGTGTCCCTAGTGATCCAACTTCATGAACTTACTTATTCCATGATTGATTAAGCATTTAGTGTTACTAGGCAGCAAGATTAGCGTCAAATGGACAAAGCACTTGGATTATGGTCCAAACAAGGCACACATGATTAATTAGGGTCATTCATGAGGAATGGGGTGATTAGAACCTTCATTAGGGTCACCTGAACATTAGGATTACTGATTTACTGCCTAGGAGGTTAGAAGTGCATCAATGATTCAAACTTCATAACATTGCCCTACGTGTGGTCAACATAGTCAAAGATTGCATTTTTAGAAAAAAAGGACAAAAGAGGGATTTTTAGGGTCTGAGACTATGCCCAAGTTGTAGGTCTTGTCGAGCTGATCCATTTTATATATAAGTTCATTAATTTGGACCAAGAGATCAGTAAGATTTGAATTTTTTAAAGTTTACATCACAAACTTTATAGAACTGGGGCTAGGTGCTACCTACATCATTCGGCTCTAGATTCAGGCCTTTGATGGCCGATCGAACAGCCAGTCACACTTCTCTTCATCAACATCTTGGGGTTATTTGGATGGTTGTGGTCTTCGGTCGCCCCGCACCTCTCTATCACACGGTCTTTGAACGTCAGCACGCCGATCCAACTGTGATGGTGGTTCTTCATCCGGCACACGCGCTGCCTCGGTGGGGTAATGCCCCATTCACCTGACAAACCCATAGACTTCCCCTGTTTCTGCACCATGAACAGAGGCCAAACAGGGGTGCCACCTACCTCACCTCCGGTCGACCATGGCGCCCAAGATGGATGTGAGGGGAACCATTTCGGGGCAAATGATGGATTCCGGCAGCACAGTCATGAACCCCGAGCGCCGACGGGATTCCTTCTGCTCCAGGAACCTGTTTGGTTGCTCTTTTGGCCTCACAGGGCCACACCAAGGGGCAAAAGAGCTCTATTGATGGGACAACGGCAGCTGCATCTGAGCAGTGGCGAGGGAGGCAAGGGGGGAAGGTCTCGGAGCCGAGGGCACGAGGAGAAGAAGAAGAATGGAAGAGGTGTTCCAGTGTTAGTACCTTCCAGCCTTTTATAGAAGAAGTAAGCAACAACAAGAAGGGGGGTATAAAAAGAGAAACAAGATAGGGTTATGAGTTCTCTCCATTACCGGATTTGGAGGGGAGGCAGAAGGGAAACTCCTATCTTTGGATATTTTACCGAATGGGAAAGGGGAGGTAGCAGGAGCAAGCTATATGGTGGGCCTCAACTTCAAATTGGGCCCATGTAGGCCAGACCAAGGCAGAGGGAAGGGGAACAAAAAAAAGGGACTACACCATATAATCTTCAAATCGTCATAATTAGAGTTCCATAGGTCTACTTGGTATGGTTTTGGTATCATTAGATTCAAAATTGAACCCTCCACAACATGAAAGGCACCAAGGTGCCAAGATATTTTGTTGATGAAGATTAAAATAAAATCTAAAGTATGATACCTCAAGGCATGTAACTTAGGTAAACGTACAAATTATACCGCATCTTCGGCCACAAGATTCATGTGACCACAATCACACCTCAAGCCAATAAATCATGCAATTGATATCAAATATGGGGATGTGGATTACTAATATAGAGGAGTATAATCTAGTAGAGAGAAATTTGGGATTGTCACATCCTTCCCTCCTTAAAAGGAAATTTCATCCCCAAAATTTTCCCATGATCATGGTTAAGAGTCAAAGTCAACATTCATCATGTATGGGTATCCAACCATGGTTTCTAAGGCATTCCCCACAATGGGATGCACACTATCATCATCATGGGTGTACACATGTCGATTATATACACATTAACTTATTGTTTCATTGTATTATGACATTGACATGGCATTAGAGTTTTTCCATTCCTTAGCATCCTACATTAGGGTTTTCGATCGCATCTTCATACAAGCTCAAGGTATCTTATAAAAAGGCTATGTTTTCAATTTATGAAATAAGAATTTTCATCATCATGGTTTTCTAAAGAGATTATCATTGACTGTGTATTACATTACACTAGATTCCATGCATGTTTTGGTTTTCCCCCAAAATTCTACCAACTCTAATCATTATATTCATTATTTTTTCATTTTAAATCTAGAATTAAGCATTGTATTCGTGACCATTCAAGCTAAGATCTCAGGGCATCATCATATCGATTTCATGACCTTATATCTGCATCTTTTATGCAAGGTAAGATTTCATACTAGGTCTAGCGTATGAGAGTGTCTTGTCATACATATATCTAGTTTTAGATGTAAGTGATATTATTTTCATACATCATGGATTATTGGAGGAACTACATTATCATCAACATCTAGGTTTTATTGTCATCTCACTTGTATTTCAAAAGAGCTCCATAAGGTCATGCCACTCAAGCTAAGACCTAACTATGTCCAACAAGACAAGCTAACCACAACCATCTCTCCATAAAGAGTTTCTACCCAACCATAACAAAAAAGGGCAATCACTAGATTCCTTTACATACAACCACTAACCTGAGTACGAGGCTCATCATGGATATCACACGTAATGTACATCATCTTAGGGTCTTGTGGAATATCTCCCTCGCCTATATAGAAAACATCATATATTAAATTACCTCTATCTCTAGGGTTAGATCTTTTCATAGGATATATAGGGTTTAACATTTTTAAGGAAACAACACACTAGGTGACCCAACTCTTATACTAGAAGTATTCTAGATAGGAACTCATCATCATGTATTTCATCGTGCATGTTTTTCAACATTTCACATATTTTGGAGTTTAGGTACGCTAACCTTCTCCTGTGGAGGGTTGACTCATATCAAGAAGTCACCCTTTTTATATGTCACATGCTAGAGGTCCTCCTATGTATAGAGATTGAGGCATATGTTGGTCCCAAATCATATGTCACATATTGTATCTCAACGTGTACAAGACCAGGCACAAGCAAGCATGACAACCCACTAGCTATGTTAAACACATCAACCAAGCCATTTGTATAATACAAAATGCTAGTTTAGTTAGGGTTGCATGGTCAGAATCATCTCATGTCGTTAAACATACTTGACCCTCTCAAAAACCAACTTGGGGTATATCAACATCAACATCATTATCAACATCATCATCATCATCATCGTCGTCGTCATCATCATCATCATCATCATCATCATCATCATCATCATCATCATCATCATCATCATCATCATCATCATCATCATCATCATCATCATCATCAACAACAACAACTTAGGTCATCTAGGCTACTTACTAACCTAACATGTATCATGGATCTAGACAACTCTAGAGACTACAACTATCATCAAAACATTCTCATCTAGACTTGATGTTACATCTCATTCTCTTAGGCTACATGGACACTCACTACCTTTCTGGGTGTGGTAACATTTTTCTTATATACATATACTTATACTTGAAATAGGTTTTCTCCATTATTGAAATAAGCGATGAAAAACACCATACTCCATTCAATTAAAACTAAAACCAAAACAAGTTACCCCACTCATCATGTAGTCTAGTGTTATGAAACCAAGAGAACTAGCAAGAACATGGTGCATACCTATGTAGATACCCTAAGCACATGCCGCAAACATATGTCTAGGGTTGTAATAAGAACTCCCTTTTCTCACCCTACTGAACCTACATCCCATACTACAGGACAGAAGTAGGAGAAAAGAAAGGTTCTAGAGATCATACAAGTCTATACCTAGCTCTACAACATCTAGGTTCTAACCTAGAGGCTAAGTCAACACAGTACACAAATAACAACATATTAAGTTTCTAGGGTTGAGATGTAAGGTTATGTTTAGTTTGTGTTTCATGTGAGTAATTTTGGTGTAGTTATTGTTCATGCTCTGATACCATCTGTCATGGAACCATTTCTTACCCAAATCCTAACTCCAAATGACTACAACGTCAATGGTGATAGGACCTAGGCATTCATCCCTAGCATGGTATTAACAAAGACCGAATGCGGAAGTGTAAATCTTAGCGTACATGAACATATAACAAGCTAAAAGAACCAACCATAGTCTCAACATTCAACAAGATATATTAAAAAACATTATTTTACTACAACATTTCATATACATATTCAAGTATACATTTTTCCAAGTCTATTCATGTATACTAGGGATCTGACAATGACTACACCTGACGTAGTTCTCCAATCCCATCAACTACTAGACATCTTTGAACCTATAAAATATGTGAAACAAGGTGGTTCAAGCACACAAGGTTCTGAGTACAAGGCTAAAAGATACATATACATAAGCTTTGCATAATCTGAAAAGGTTTGCAGAAGTAAACGAACAAGAAGAAAACAAGTTAAGTGTTTAGAAAAAAGAGAGCATGTGTTTATGTCATCATTTCATGCATTAGTCAACATCATGTATTCATAAGGCCTTTTATGGGCAACTTCTCATTAGAATAGTCTATGAGGGTGCTCAATATTAGCTAACACTTTTATCAACGATCTTCCCTATCTTGATAACTCAAGTAGGACGCCCATCCTCATGTCCTTACCCCAAAACTTTAGGTAGATGCAGGAGGCCGGTATAATGGAGTTTTTATATTATGTTTTCAAGTTATAAAACATGACATGAGACCAACATTGAGTACAATACTATAGTACTACATGACAATACTGAGCAAGTAAACAAGCATACATATGTATCATATTTCAAGCAAGAAAGCTATAGTCATATAATTATTAAAGTTTGTACCTAGTTTAGAGGTTCTTAACTTAACTTATATTTCATCATCTAGCCACATGCCAAACTTGATTAACAACAAGATAACATGCATATATTAGATTCTCATCACTAACCCTAATTAGATCCATTTTAAGGTTTTATCCAAGTTAGGTTCCAAGTTGGTTATTAGTGCATATGATTGTCCTCTTATTGATTTAGGAACCATAATAAGGGTGTGGTTCAAGATTCATGCCATTCTAAGGTTTCATATAGGCATTACAAGATTTGTGTTACTTACTTGCATTTTAGGGTCAAAAGACTCACAATATGGAACCAATATCAATTTCCATCAAGTTGTGAGACATCGATAAGATATGAAGTTACTTCATCAAGACAAGGACATAGAAATTGCAAAACATGATGGGTGGATGTCCCCCAAGGTCTAAGCATTCCATCAACCATTGGTTTCAACATATTCCACATACATGCAAGCATCAACATAAGTTTATATGCCATCAAGGTTCAACAAGTGACTTAAGTAGGACATCCATATATAGGGGATCAAGAGTATAAGGACAAACTCATATTTGAGAGGGGAGAGCAACATAGGAGGATTCATATAACCATTAAGGCTCAAGAACCACAATCCAAGTCACATAGGTCAGATAAGGCAAACTAGGGTTTAAAATGCCATAATAGATCAAGAGGGTGGATCATAGACATTAAAGAGAACACACATCACAAGATTATCGGTGTTAATGAGTTAATATGATTTGATGTACAAATGGGTTCATAAACATCATTTGATTAAAGTATAACAACATCATCATAAAGGGGTCACAATTATGCATATTAGGTTATCAAGAGTACAAGAAAGGTTATTAGAGTGTCCCTAGTGATCCAACTTCATGAACTTACTGATTCCATGTTTGATTAAGCATTCAGTGTTACTAGGCAATAAGATTAGCATCAAATGGACAAAGCACATGGATTATGGTCCAAACATGGAACACATGAGTAATTAGAGTCATTCATGAGGAATGGGGTGATTAGGACCTTCATTAGGGTCACCAATTAATTAGGGTTACTGATTTAATGTCTAGGAGGTGAGAAGTGCATCAATGATTCAAACTTCATCATAAAATTGCCCTAAGTGTGGTCAACATAGTCAAAGATTGCATTTTAAAAAAAACAAGGACAAAAGATGGATTTTTATGGTTTGGGACTATGCCCAAGTTATAGGTCTCATCGAGTTGATCGATTTCATATACAAGTTCATTAATTTTGACCTAGGGATCAGTAAGATTTGAATTTTTTAAAGTTTACATCACAAACTTTATAGAACCGGGGCTAGGTGTTACCTACATCATTTGGCTCTGGATTCAGGCCGTTGATGGTTGTTCGAACAGCTAGTCCCACTTCTCTTCACTAGTGTCTTGTGGTTGTTTGGATGGTAGCGATCTCTGGTCACCCCACACCTCTCTATCACACAGTTTTTGAATGCATGCACACCAATCTAACTGTGATGGCAGTTCACCATCCCGCACACACACTGCTTCGGTGGGGAATTGCCCCTTTCACCTAACAAACCCACAAACTTCCCCTATTTCTATATCGTGAATAGAGACTGAATAGGGATGTCACCTACCTCACCTCCGGTTGTCCATGGTGCCCAAGATGGATGTGGGGGGAACCATTTTGGGGCAAACGATGAATTCTGACACTGTAGTCATGAACCCCGAGTGCCGGCAGGATTCCTTTTGCTCCAGGCTCCTGTCTGGTTGCTCTTCTGGCCTCATAGGGCCACACCAAGGGGGAAAAGAACTCTATTGACTGGACACTGATGGCTTCATCTGAGCAGCGGTGAGGGAGGTAAGTGGGGAAGGTCTCAGAGCTGGGGGGCATGAGGAGAAGAAGAAGAATTGAAGAGATGTTTCTGTGTGAGTACCTTCCAGCCTTTTACAGAAGAAGTAAGCAACAAGAAGAAAGGGAAGATGATAGCCGACGACTGGAGCAAACAAGGGAAAAAGGAAAAGAGGCAACAAGAAGGGGGTATAAAAGGAGAAACAAGATAGGGTTATGAGTTCTCTCCATTACCGAATTTGGAGGGGAAGCAGAAGGGCAACTCCTGTCTTTGGATATTTTCCTGAAGGGGAAAGGGGAGGTAGCGGAAGCAAGCTAGTTGGTGGGCCTCGACTTCAAATTGGGACCATGTAGGCCGGCCCAAGGTAGAGGGAAGGGGAACAGAAAAAAAGGGACTACAACATGTAATCTTTAAATCGTCATAATTAGAGTTCCATAGGTCTAATTGATATGATTTTGGTATCATTAGATTTAAAATTGAACCCACCAAAACATGAAAGGCACCAAGGTTCCAAGAGATTTTGTTGATGAAGATTAAAATAAAATCAAAAGTATGATACCTCAAGGCATGTAACTTAGGTAAATGTGCAAATTATGTTGCATCTTGGGCCATAAGATTCATGTGACCACAATCACACCTCAAGCCACTTACTCATGAAATTAATATAAAAATTGGGAATGTGGATCACTAATATAGAGGAGTATAACCTAGGAGAGATACATTTAGGGTTGTCACACTATCCTTCTTGGAGATAGAGAAGGCATGCGTTTAGATAGACGTTGGAGACAGAGACGGCCATAGAGAAGAGGGGCGTCAGGCGTGAGCGTCAAGCGTCTGGCTTTGGGCATCAGATGGGCATCGCGCGTTGACAGGCATTAGGCATCAGGCGTCGTGAGTCAATGGGCGTCGAGCGTCAGGCATCGACAGGTGTCAGGTGTCATTGGTATCGGGTGTCCGACTAGAGTGTCACAGGCAAGATGGGATGGAGTTTAGAGAAGGATGTGGCGGCGGAGAGGAGGGGCATAAGGGGGGGTGTCTGTTGCAGGTTTAGGTGTCGGGGGAGGGGGCAACTTGCGCTTGAGGGAAAGAAGTTCATTTGAAACACTATTCGGGAAACCAGAGGGATATGCACATGGTTAATGAGGAGAAATTCAGGGAGTTTTTCACTCCAAGTCATCTTGATTACATTTATTCTAATAACAACTAAAAAGAAAGAAAATTTACAACTACATCTTATTTATTGAGCCAACTATAATTATTTAGGTTACATAAATATATTTTGTAAATAACAACATCCCTCACTACACATAAATAAAATGTAACTTAAGTAATTGTAGATAAATCATCTTCTTTTTGTAGTGAAGATGGCATCAACTATTTTCCATCACAATTTTATTCCTTTTGTGTTCAGGGACAAGTACCTTAACAAGGCACCCTGACACTCAAAGATATTTGAGACTCAATTTTCTTCCTCTCAATAACTCAAACGGACTACTTTCTACATGTTTATGGGGAACTCTATTCAGAATATGGCAATCTGTATTCAAAGCTTCCCCCATATAAAGTTAGGTAAACCTGAGATTTGGAGTAAAGAGTTGACCATGTTTATATGTTCTACTATCCCATTAGATTATGGTCAATAAGGAGCGGTAACCTCATTAACAATACCATGAAATTGATAAAATTCCAAAAACAAGTTTGAGGTATATTCTCCTCCCCTATCACACCTTAGTCACTTAAGTACTTTACTAGTTTGAGTTTTAGTTTCTTTCTTATAAATTTTGAATTTATCCAATGCCTCATCTTTACTTTTGAGTAAATAGACATAACAATACCTACTAGCATCCTCAATAAAAGTTATAGAATGATTTTGATCCCTAGTAGCAATCCGATTAAATTCATAGACATCAGTATGCACTAAATCCAATATTTCCAAATTCCTATTCATAGAATGAAAAGGTTTCCTAGGTAATTTAGCTTGCACAAAGATTTCACATTTATTATTACTAATGTCCGATTAAGGGATTAAATTCAAATTCATCATACGTTTCATTGAGCCAACACTAACATGTCCCAAAAGTGAATGCCAATCATTAGATGACTGATGTGTGCTATTTTAGCACATCTTTTCTGCGAATTATTAAGCTTGTCATATAGAAATTCCTCATTCATCTCTTGAAAATTGCACAAAATGATATTTTCTCAATTTTATCACAAATCTGACAATCATTGCATTTTATTGCAGTTTCAGGACTTGAGCCGATCGATTCGTACATTCAACCGGTCATCTCACCGCATCAAACTGATCGTCTGACTTCATGAAACGCTCGGTTCGCCTTCAAGCGTCGATCGTTGATCTCATCAGACGACGGCTGAGATCGCCCGATTCCAGCTACCATACGCTCAGCTGATGCCCATTGCTGAGCAACACCGAGCGTTTTTCAGCTACACCACCACCCTAATTAGGGTTGGCAGCCGATCGATTGGCTGCGCGTTCCAGAACCTTCCAACCGATCGGTTGGTTCCTGAACCGGTCAGTTGGCGGCGCGCAGACAATAAAAGTCCCAGCCGCCAACCTTAAAATAACCCTAAACCTAATGTATAGCCCCCCCTCCATCTCTTATAAAAGGAGGGGCACTTCCTCCTCTTTGGGGCATCTTGGATTTCTTGTATTTGGCATTCTGAAGCAATTAGTCTTGTAATCAATTTCTTATTATGCAATAAAGTAGATCTTAGTTCAAACATAGCTTTTTCATACTTGTTCTTGTCTTTCTTTCTGCCCTAGTGTTAATCTTCTTCTCTCCGTTCTTTATTTCTGGAGCAAGGAACAAAGAATTAAGCCATTTCATCGTCTCTAGCATAAGGATTAATCTCCTGATTTCTGGGCTAGACTATGGCTTCATTTCTTTCTTCCTCTGTCTCTCCTCTCTCCAGGTGTGAGTAGACTTCTATCGGGGAAAGGGGAATAACCCCTTAGCCATGGTTTTAACGACTTCTTCTTAAACGAATAGGTGGTAATCAATTTTAATTGAATAGTTGATCTTCGGATCGCATGTTAATCCGAATGGATATGACCATGGAAATCTGGATTTAGAACAATAAAATTGATTACATAGACTTTTTGATATGACCGTGGATTTTCGTCTTTTAGGATGATAAACTAGGAAGCATGAGCACCAAGACCAATGGGCTCATGTGGAGTTTATCTCTTATGAGTTTTTAAAATTCGCAAACCTTCATCGAATTGTCGTTTAAGATTTAGTTGTTATCACCTAGGCTAAGGTGGTGAAAACCCCTATGAGCCTCGATTTCCATCTCTTGATTTAATCACCGCATCCTTTGTTTTCCTTAATTCTTAGTCTTTCATTCACATAATTTTGCTTGTGTTAACAATCATCTTATTTTCCTTGTGCATGTTATTCCTTGTTAAGTGCATTTCTTCTTGCATTAGTGTAGTCAACCAAGCCCTCAACTGGACTTTACTTTCTGCTTTAATCAAAAGAAAAATACCAAAAACAAATAATAAAGTTCTTTAATCTTTAGGTTCTAAAAACAATCTCTTAAAAGTTGTCCTGTGGGATCGATCCTTCTATACTACCCTTAAAACCGGAAGTAAAAAAGGTATAAACTCTAGGATTAATCATCTTAGTGATTGATATTGCAAAACGATGAGTATCAATTTGGCGCCGTTGCTGGGGACGACGGATTGTTTTCTCGAACCCCAAAACAATTTTGAAAACTTTTTTTTTCTTTTTTTATACCTTTCGAGTAACATTCCGGAAGTGTACTCCTCTTTCTGCCGAGTTTCCATTCTGGCTGTACATTTTTTCTGCACACGAATAACTGCTTTAATTGTGCATGCAACGCCCGAACGACGATTTTCAACCTTTCGATCCGGAAATAGAAAGAACTTTTCATCTTCGAAACCGTCAAAATCTAGTGAGAATGAATGAAGACGAGGTCGCCCGTAGAATCGACCAAGCTCTCGCAGCTCAAAGAGAGCTCATCCAAGCCAAACAAGTGGAAAGAGAAGCCGCTTTGCGAGCAGCCTTTAGGGCCGAACAAGAAACCATAGAAGCCGATAGGAAAGAAGCCGAAAGGCAAAAACAATTAAAAGACTTTTATGTTCCCAAAACGGCCTATGCACAACACCCAGTCATACCCCCCGATATTATTGCTCCACAATTCGAAATCCGAGCACAATGGATCACTATGATGCAAGCCAACCCCCTCTCATGCAACAATGGAGAAAGTTGTCAAGATCATCTTCAAAGGTTCATTGACCTTTGCTCCTTGAACAAACTCCCAGGTGTCTCTGAAGATGCCATCCATCTTAGGTTGTTCAAATATTCCCTCTCCGGCCAAGCTAGTAGCTGGTACAATACCATGGTGAGCGAAGAACATGTCACGACTTGGGAAGTTCTCCAAGGCAAGTTCCTTGAAAATTTTTACCCCCCGTCTCTCACCTATGAACTTAGGGGTCAAATAACTCATTTTTCTATGTCCCCAGGAGAGTCTTTAGGTGAAGCTTGGAAAGGATTCAAAGACTTACTTAGGAAGTGCCCCCACCATGATATCTCTTAAGCCCAACTCATAGAGATTTTCTATCATGGTGTTGATGATGATACCAAATTCTTTCTCGATTCCTCATCTGGAGGAAATTTTATGCATCAGAGTTTAACTAGCGCATAAGAGGTAGTTAAACGGGCTTCCGAAACAAGGGCTAGAAGAGGGATTGGAGGAATCCTTAAGGTAGCCAAGGCAGAAGTCAATAATGATATCCAAAGCATAGCGAAAAGCCTAAAATTAATTGCCTTAAAACAAGATTGATTAGAGTCATCATTGGTCACCCTTAGGGAGTCACCCCATCAACTAAAAGCCATGGATTCCCTTTGTGGTATTTTCCAAGGATACGACCATACCACCCTCCATTGTCAATATCTCTACAACACACCCATGCAACCTAAAGTAGGACAACAAACAGAAGACCTCAACTCAATTCATACAATACCAGGCCAAGGTTACTACAATCCCAACCAACCTAGAAATCACCCTGGTTTTTAGTACGGGAACCATTCAGGTGCCGAGAACTCTAACCAACTTCAACAAATACCTCCCTACCCTCAAAGTACCAATCAACCACCACCTGGATTCCCATACAACAATCAAAGAAATTTTGGAAATCACCAAAATCGACAACACTACCAACAATTCCAAAACCTAAACCTTACACCCCAAAATCTAAACCAACCTCAACCTCCCCAGCCTCCTCAAAATGCTCTCCCTCCTCCTCCCCCAAGTAATCCTAACTGGGAAAGCATAGAACAAACCCTCGTGGCCATACAAGCCCATCAAAAGGCAACTGACGCACAGTTGGCCCGTCTGTTTGCCCAACAAAAACCTCCTGCGGGGACTTTTGTAGGGTAGCCTGAAAACAACCCCAAACATCCTGAACAACTCAAGGTTGTCTCCACTCATTCGGGAAAAGTGTATGCCCCTCTCCCTACAGAAGAATCTTCAGACCGACCTCTAAAATTTGAGGATGAGGACATGGTAGTTGTCGAACCCGAAGCCACACCCAACCCATCCATCCCCGAAACCCCTCAAGTAGAAGATGAAGAACCAGTTTACAAACCTCGACCTCCCTATCAAGCCTGCCTCAAACAAATAAGACTTGATGCCCGATTCATGAAATTTAGGGATGCTATGAAAAAAATACATGTCGACATTCCCTTCCTTGATGCTTTGGCAGACATGCCCACCTGGTCCAAGTACATGAAATCCCTCTTGACTAGGAAGTATGTTACTAAAGAATACGAGACTGTTAAACTTGCTAGGACTACATCTGACATTATCCTAAGTAAGATGCCTAAAAAACAGAAGGATCCAGGTTCTTTTGGAATAGGATGCTACTTAGGTGACAATGCTTGTAGGAAAGGCCTAACAGATTTAGGAGCTAGTATATCCATCATGCCATATAGTCTTTGCAAAATATTAGGATTCAATGACATGTTACCCATGGCCATGACCATCTAACTGGCAGACTCATCCACAACTAAACCCATGGGAATCATAGAAGACATTTCGGTTAAAGTTGGAAATGATGCTTACGTCCCTTGTGATTTTGTGATCATGGATATCAAGGAAGATTTACGCTACCCCCTCATTTTCGGACGTCCCTTCTTAGCCACTGCTCGTGCCTTAATTGATGTTGAGGCTGGTACCATTGTGTTAAGACTAGGGAAGCAAAACCTAGAGTTTAGGGTGTTTGAAAGTATGAAGAGACCTAGTCTTGAGGAAGAAGTCTACCTCCTTTATTGCATTGATGAATTAAACCAATTAAGGCAAGAATGGGAATTAGTTGATGACCCCCTATGCACTGCTCTCACCATCCCCGCCGAATGTGATTTTGATAATGAACCATCAAATCAACTTAAGATTCACTTGGACAACTTTGACGAAATCCCATGTGCTGAGATTGAAGACCTTAAGATGATCTCCACCATAGAAGAACAACCTGAACCACTAAAGGCCCTGCAAATGAAGGCTCTCCCCATAGGTCTGAAATACGTGTTTCTGGATGAACAACAACTATGCCCTATTATTATCAATTCTGACCTTACCATTGAGCAAGAAAACATGCTTATGGGAGAACTTAGGAAAAGGAGAACATCCTTAGGGTACAAAATGTCGGATTTGGTTGGGATAGATCAATCCATTTGCATCCACAAAATCCCAATGATTGAAAATAGTAAACCTTCCCGAGACCCACAAAAGAAACTCAACCCAAACATGAAGGAAGTTGTCCATCTTGAAGTTATTAAACTTTTGACTACAAGAATCATCTACCCCATCTCTGACTCTCCTTGGGTCAGCCTTGTCCAGGTCGTCCCCAAAAAGGGTGGGACCACAGTTGTTAGGAATGAGAAGAATGAGCTCATCCCCACCTGTACTGTCATAGGGTGGAGGATGTGCATTGACTACAGGAAACTCAACAAAGAAACTAGGAAAGACCACTTCCCTCTTCCCTTCCTCAATCAAGTTCTTGAACGTTTAGCTCATCAACAATACTTTTGCTATTTAGATGGCTACTCAGGTTTTTATCAGATTCCCATTCATCCTGAAGACCAAGAGAAGACCACTTTCATATGCCCTTTTGGTACATACACTTTTAGATGAATGCCCTTTGGCCTGTGCAATGCACCAACCACTTTTCAAAGATGTATGTCTGCCATTTTTTCAGGGTTAACTGAAACTGTCATGGAAGTGTTCATGGACGATTTCTCTGTCTATGGAGACAGTTTTGATTCCTGCCTTCAAAACCTCTCCCTTGTCCTTGATAGATGTATTGAATCACACTTAGTCCTTAATTGGGAGAAGTGCCACTTCATGGTCAAGGAGGGTATTGTTCTAGGCCATAAGGTGAGCAATCAGGGTATTGAAGTAGACCAAGCTAAGATTGAGGTCATCACCAAGCTTCCCCCCAACCTCAGTCAAAGACATCCGAGCCTTCCTAGGACACGCCGGTTTCTATCGGCGATTCATTTGTGATTTTTCCAAAATCACAAAACCTCGCACCAATCTTCTTCAAAAGGAGGTGCCTTTCCATTTCAATACAGACTGCATGGAGAGCTTTCTATGTTTGAAAAAGGCTCGCACCACCAGTCCTATCATCCGTGCTCCCGACTGGGCCTTACCCTTTGAAATCATGTGCGATGCTAGTGATTTTGCTGTAGGTGCCATTTTAGGACAACGAATTGACAAAAAAACCATGTCATTTATTATGCATCCAATACCTTAGATGAGGCTCAGTGAAATTACACAGTCACCGAAAAAGAAATGCTAGCCATTGTCTATGCATTCGATAAATTTTGCTCATATCTTGTTGGTTCAAAAGTTGTTGTTTACACTGATCATGCAGCTATTCGCTACCTGATGACCAAAAAAGATGCCAAGCCTCGACTCATAAGATGGATTTTGTTATTGTAGGAATTTGATCTAGAAATCCTAGACAAAAAGGGATTTAAAAATGTCGTGGCTGACCACCTCAGTAGACTTAGCTATAACCCCATTGATGAAAATCCAATAAATGAATCCTTACCCGATGACCAATTGCTCAAGGTTGATTCCCAATTTACTTGGTTTGCTGATTTTGTAAACTATTTAGCTGCAGGTGTATTGCATCCCGAGTATACGGGACATTCTAAAGCTAAATTTTTACATGATGTCAAAAATTATTATTGGGATGAACCTTATTTGTTTCAACTTTGCGCCGATGGTTTATATCTTCGTTGTGTGTCTAATGAAGAAAGTATTGCCATTTTGGAACAATGTCACTCTGGCCCCTATGGTGGTCACATGAGTTCCCAAAAAACGGCTAGGAAAGTCCTACAATGTGGATTCTTTTGGCCCACCATCTTCAAAGACTTGTATGATTATGTGCTTTCATGTGACCAATGTCAAAGGACGGGTAACATTTCCAAGCTTGACCAAATGCCTCTCACCTCTTGGCAAGAATTAGAGATTTTTGATGTCTGGGGAATCAACTATATGGGCCCATTTCCTTCTTCTTATGGGTTTACTTACATTTTAGTCGCAGTGGATTACGTGTCAAAGTGGGTTGAAGTCATACCTACTAAAACATGTGACTCTAAATCCGTTAAGAAACTTTTTAAAGATGTCATTTTTCCTAGATTTGGAGTCCCTCGCACCGTCATTTCTGACGGGGGATCCCATTTTTTGGAGAAACGTTTTGAGGCTCTTTCGAAAAAATACGGGGTCTATCACAAAGTCGCCACTCCTTACCATCCTCAGACCAGTGGGCAGGTAGAAGTATCCAACAGACAAATCAAATCCATTTTAGAAAAAAATGTTGGATGAACTAGGAAAGATTGGGCGTTAAAAATCAATGACGCCCTGTGGGCATATCGTACTGCCTACAAAACACCCATTGGCACCACCCCTTTCATACTGATCTATGGTAAGTCATGTCACTTACTAATAGAACTAGAGAACAAAGCAAGCTGGGCCATCAAAAGTTTGAATTTTGATCTTTCCATGGCTGGAGAGAAACATTTTCTCCAAATGAATGAGCTTGATGAACTTAGGATGAGTGCCTATGAAAACGCAAGAATATACAAAGACCGAACCAAAATGTGGCATGATGGTCACATCAAGTGCAAAGAGATTAGAGAAGGGGATCAAGTTTTAGTTTTTAATTCAAGATTACGACTTTTCCCTGGAAAACTCAAGTCGAGATGGTATGGTCCCTACATTGTCAAGTGTGCTTATCCACATGGCAATTTTCTTCTCTGGGATAAAGTTTTGGGTGAGTTTAAGGTCAATGGGCACCGTCTTAAAAGATATATCACCACCGAAGATGTTGTCACTTCAGACTCAACAAAATTTCCACCTTTGTAGGATCTGAACCTCACTGACCCTTCAAGTCCCCCAGATTCCAATTAATCTGAACTTGGTCGAGCCATGACATAAAATAAGGCGCTAGTTTGGAGGCAACCAAACACTATCTTCCCTTCTTGTTGGTTTTCTTGTTTTTTTCCGTTTTGTTTTTCCTTGTTCCTACTGTTGAGCCGATCGGTTCGCTTTACCTGACGCTCGGTTCGCCGTAAGCAAACGACCGGTTCGGAAGCCAGACGCTCATCTCGTCAGCTGACCGATCCGCAACCCTTCAATGCAGCCTCTGTCCTTTCAGTTTTTGTTTTAGCGCCCGAAGCTGACCAGTCGATCGTCTGGTCGTCCAACCGATCAGCTCGTGGATCCCTTGCTCTATATAACACTTCAGATGTGAGGTCTGTCTTCCATCTCTTCACAAACCCTAGCCGCCCCCTGTGTAGCTCCACCCGTTCTTCAACCGCCCACCTTGCTCCTCCCCCGGACGACCAAGTTCCGCTCTTCGGCCGACCGGTTCTCCCTTAGCCGGCCTTTGAGTCTTTTCGCAAGAGTTTCTTCAGCCGCCCGCCTGGCGAGCGCGCCGCCCGCCTGGAGAGCGCGCCGCCCGCCTGGTGAGCACACCGCCCGGAGCCTTCACAGCCGCCGCTTCCTGGATTCAGCCGCCCGTCTTACTCTCCAGACGACTGACGGAAGGCCCCGTCACCAACATTCCAGCTCAACGTCAGCCAGATCGGATGTGTGCTCAGATCTAGCCTCCAGCCGCCCGTCTTAGGGTTCAAAACGCCCATTTCCGCTGCCCGACGACCGGTTGGTTACTCCAGACGATCGTCGTCGTCCGCATCGCCACCTCCCTGTTCCCCAACAAGACAACCGTCCTAAGTGCTCAGACAGCCGCCCATTTCAGACACCAGCCGATCGGTTGGCATCAACAGACGATCGGCTCACTTCCTCAGCCGATCGGTTGGATTCCCCAGACGATCCTTTTTCTCTCTGTAGCAGTGATGTTCAGCCATTTTCGCAAGGGCAAAGGCAAGGCCCCTGCATCCTCTTCTAAGGATCCTCCCCGCCGTTCCAGTTCCTATCCCGAAATCCAATTCCGCACACCCTCTCCTATGGGTGAGTCTTCTCCCGAGTTAGTCGAGGAGATGGTTCGGGACATCAACGAGGCAGATGAGCTTCTCCGCGAGATGGAGGGAACTCAGAAGGCGGCCAATGATCTAGACACAACCGCCCCCCGTTCACCCCGGATAGCACCTATTCCGGGTAGCTATGACCAGTTCACTAGCGCTGATCACCGTCAGCGTTATTAGGATATGTTCGTGATTGGTGTTTCTCTTCCTCATTGGGCGTGCGGCACCACCCTTGATGCTTTGGGCATCCGCGACGCCGTCGACGATATCCTCCACAGAAACCACATGCTTGTCTTTCCCTATCGTGTCACCTCCGTCTACTGTGGTCTTACCCTCGAGTTTTTGAGCACTTTTCGCAGGCTACACAATTCTTTCGGTAACTCGAGTTGTAAGTACTGAATTTTTGGGGAAAATCTGGAATCATCCACCAAGCAAATCACTTCTTTCATTCTCGACGACAGGGATGACTACTGGCTAGACCAATGTATGGCACTGTCTCATGACTCCTACCCAGACCATTACGACAGAGATAAGTTTTGGGCAGAAATCACCGAGCTTCTTCCTCGTCTTCCTAGTGGGCCCAAGGCCTCCTGCATTCACAACCCGGTGGTCCGTTACCTTCATCGTATTTTGACTTGCACCATTTTCAGTCGGGAAGGTACTCAGGGCGCAATTACTCAAGTAGAGCTTTATGCCCTTTGGTGTCTTTTACATGAAGAACCTTTTAACTGGGGCAATGCTATCATTGAGCATTTTGGTACCCAAGCTAGACGAGCCACTTCCTCTTCTTTTCGCATTGGCCACTATGTTACCCAACTCGCCATCTTTTTGGGCTACACCCACATCGCCTTTCCTCCCCTTGAGCTCAAAAATCACCTCATCAACACTCACTATTTGAAGAATAGTAGGTTTATCCATTTGGGAACCGAAGGCGTTTATTACATTTTATTCAAAGACACTCAGGTGGTCCTCCAGCTCCCGTTACATTCACGGTTTGCGGCAGCAAACTACGTCTACGAGTTGACTGATTTACCAGGCCATATCCAGATATTCTATCTGGAGCATCCAGATCCTGACACCTTCCCTGAGCCACAGCCTCACAGGAGGAGCCTCTCTTTAGAGGCACACGACGATGACACTGGACTGCCACCGCCACCTTCCAGACGTCGCACCAGGTGGCGACCAGATGACGACTCCGGTCCTTACAGCTTCTATGAGATCCAGACTCAGTTGGATGAGATTTAGTAAGAGCAGCAGCGACAGGGCCACCAGCTCAATCACATGTACCTGATGCAGCGTTCGCAGGAGTCTTGGCATGTGGACAACGGTCCCTATGCTCCTAGTCGACCAGCTTATGATGAGTACGGAGCACAACAAAGTTATCCAAGCCATGATTCTCCTTATTGGGCAAACTACTACTCTTCCCACCAGCAGCACCCTCCACCGCAGTGACTTTTCCCTCCATCTCGCTCTTAGAGTTTGCTCGGGTCGAGCAAATTTTTAAGTCCGGGGTGGGGGTGGGTGGTACGTGATCCACCCTTTATCTTTCCTTTTCAACATTTTTTTTCTGCATTTTTATTTGTTTGCATTGTTTACTTTCCAACATAAGGCCTTTATCTAGTCGGCCGAATGTTGTACTTTATCTTCAAAATCAATTGCATTATCAAATTTATTTCAGAAAAACTTTATAATATCAAGTTCCCTATGATCATGATAGCAATTTTTGGAAACAGTGGCAAGCCTTAGAGCATCAAATAGAATCAATTGCAGATTTTCTTAATTTTAGCATTAGATTAACTTATTCTTTTTACTCTCATATAATGTAGCTACATGTCTCTTTCTATCTTATGCAACGACAACTCAAAAAAAAGTTTTTTGTTGCACGGGAAAAATAAATCGCACGCCAAACCCTAAGTCCGGGGTGGCATGCCCTTCTTCCATACCCCACAAAGGGGCGTACCATCAAAAGATGCCAAAAAGAGCACACAAAAAAATTGTGGTCAATGTAATCACAAGTCCATGAAAAAAATTATATCCCAAGTCGAATAGAGGAGGGATTTTTCCGTCACACCTCAAATTCTCTATTCCCGTGCAACAGTCAACCCAAAAAAAAATTGAAAAATGAAAAAATGATGAGTGTCGAAGCGCAAGTTAGATCAAGATTGTCTTTACAAAGTATGAGTTTAAAAAAATAAGTTATGAAAAATGTTTTCTTGAGAAACATAGTACTTGTAATTTGTGGTTCTAGGAGATGGGTCGCTTGGTCATGAAAAGGATAGAAGAATTGCTAATCTAGGGAGGATGAACTTGTTGATCCAAAATTTTTTGAATCATTTTGATTTTTCAAATTGCTTGAGGACAAGCAAAATTTTAAGTCCACGGTATTTTGATGCGTGCTATTTTAGCACATCTTTTCTGCGAATTATTAAGCTTGTCACATAGAAATTCCTCATTCATCTCTTGAAAATTGCACAAAATGATATTTTCTCGATTTTACCACTAATCTGACAATCATTGCATTTTATTGCAGTTTCAGGACTTGAGCCGATCGATTGGTACATTCAACCGGTCGTCTCACCGCATCAAACCGATCGCCTGACTTCATGAAACACTCAGTTTGCCTTCAAGCATCGATCGTTGATCTCATCAGACGACGGCTGAGATCGCCCGATTCCAGCTACCAGACGCTCAGCTGATGCCCATTGCTGAGAAACACCGAGCATTTTTCAGCTACGCCGCCATCCTAATTAGGGTTGGCAGCCGATTGAGTGGCTGCGCGTTCTAGAACCTTCCAACCGATCGGTTGGTTCCTGAACCGGTCGGTTGGCGGTGCACAGACAGCAAAAGTCCTAACCATCAACCTCAAAATAACCCTAAACCTAATGTATAGCCCCCTCCTTCTCCTATAAAAGGAGGGGCACTTCCTCCTCTTTGGGGCATCTTGGATTTCTTGTATTTGGAATTCTGAAGCAATTATTCTTGTAATCAATTTCTTATTATGCAATAAAGTAGATCTTAGTTCAAACATAGCTCTTTCATACTTGTTCTTGTCTTTCTTTCCGCCCTAGTGTTAATCTTCTTCTCTCCGTTCTTTATTTCTGGAGCAAGGAACAAAGAACTAAGCCATTTCATCGTCTCTAACCTAAGGATTAATCTCCTAATTTCTGGGCTAGACTATGACTTCATTTCTTTCTTTCTCTGTCTCCTCTCTCTCCATGTGTGAGTAGACTTCTATCGGGGCAAGGGGAATAACCCCTTAACCATGGTTTTAATGACTTCTTCTTAAATGACTAGGTGGTAATCGATTTTAATTGAATAGTTGATCTTCGGATCGCATGTTAATCCAGATGGATATGACCATGGAAATCCGGATTTAGAACAATAAAATCGATTACATAGACGTTTTGATATGACCGTGAATTTTCGTCTTTTAGGATGATAAAATAGGAAGCATGAGCACCAAGAACAATGGGCTCATGTGGAGTTTATCTCTTGTGAGTTTTAAAAATTTGCAAACCTTCATCGAATCATCGTTTAAGATTTAGTTGTTATCACCTAGGCTAAGGTGGTGAAAACCCCTATGAGCCTCGATTTCCATCTCTTTATTTAATCACCACATCCTTTGTTTTCCTTAATTCTTAGTCTTTCATTCACATAATTTTGCTTGTGTTAACAATCATCTTATTTTCCTTGTGCATGTTATTCCTTGTTAAGTGCATTTCTTCTTGCATTAGTGTAGTCAACCAAGCCCCCAACTGGACTTTACTTTCTACTTTAATCAAAAGAAAAATACCAAAAACAAATAATAAAGTTCTTCAATCTTTAGGTTCTAAAAACAATCTCTTAAAAGTTGTCCTGTGGGATCGATCCTTTTATACTACCCTTAAAACCGGAAGTAAAAAAGGTTTAAACTCTAGGATTAATCATCTTAGTGATTGATATTGCAAAACGACGAGTATCAATGACACAAGATTCATGCATACATAACTGTTATCATTTAAATTTAAAACTGCATTTGAAACATGTTCAACAAGAATCTTAAACAAGTTCTCCATATCACATGGATACCCCTTACCAAAAAATAAAGAATCATGAAGGTGATTAATAATAGTCTTATTACATTTGCAGTTTATTCTAAAACCATCTCTAAATAAAATTATACCATTAAGAATGCTACATCAAATTGATGGAACATGTTTGACTATATGGAGCGTCAGACCCTTTTCCGATGGAAACTTCAAGTTCACCCATCCTTCACCTTTGACTTCTACAGTGATGGAATCATCTAAAGTCATTGATCGACCTTTAGAGGCCAGATAAGACACAAATTGGGTCTTGTCTATACACACATACGCATTATTCCCTATGTCTATTATCCAATATAGTGGTTCAAAAATAAAAAGAACTTTAGGTCTCAAAGACAAGTACCCATCATTGAGGTTCAAGGATGCAATCATCATGTTGAACACAACTTCCACAGTTACAGATGCAAAAACTTTCTTAGCCTTCTTCGAAGGACAATCTTTGTTCCAGTGGCCAACCTGTCCACATGTCCAACAAGGTTGGTACATCGGTTTCTTCTACATCTTGGCCTTAGGTTTATGCATATTTTTTGTTTTCTTATCTTTGGTTTTAGTAGCAGTAAGATTGACACTAGGGTTTGCATTAGTAGGCAACTTGACAAACTTCTCTTTTAAGTGTTCTACTTGTATATTAATATCCCTCATTAGATTATCCATTTATAAATCTCCATTGCGATGCCTAAGAGTCATTTCAAACAATTCCGATGATTTAGGAAAATTTTCTATGATGGATATAACTACAAACTTCTCAGAAAAATCCATTTTTGCATTAGACAACTCTTGACACAAGAGATGAAAGTCGTATGTTTGATCAGAAACTGACTTACCGTCAACCATCTGGAGATTAAGAAATTTAGACACATAATACATTCAACACCCTGATTTTTAGTACTAAAATTCTTAACTAACACTTCCCACAAAACTTTATAAGTAGTAATGGGAGGCTTCGAGTATGAATCATACTATTTGTTATTTAAACCAAATAGAATCAACCATCGACACGTCTTATCACCCTTCTTTCAGTTTGCAATAGTTAATACATTATCAGGGATAGTGTCATCATTAGGTTCGTCCTCTTCTATGTACTGATCAAAACCCGCAACATTAAGCCAAATTTGCATCCGACTCTATCAATGGGAAAAGTTGGCACCAGTAAATTTCTTAGGCATACTACTACTATCAATTTTATTCCCAGAACCACCAAGATCGGTCATAGTTAATTATTGACAAAAAGTTGATTTCTTTAAGACTGTTGTAAATTTTAGGTTTACGTCATTACATTCAACAACAACAACAATAACAATAGGTACAATAGATTAACATGTTTAGACCAGAATTAGATAAGGAGAAGAAGAATAAACAATGCATGATAAAATAAAAACTAAGTTAGGAACTCAAACCAGGTCATTCGTTGAAAAATAAACTTGATACTTAAAGATATCAGTGTCCCACAATCCTTCTCGGCAGGCTCCATTCTTCTAGTCGACTTGGTCACGAACCTGTAGAAGAGATTGTCTCACTCGTGCTGACGATGAATGATGCATAAGAGGAACGACTTGTACTACTAGTGCAACCTAGCTACCGTATGAACCACAGTTTGACAGAACACATCTCAAAAGAGAGGAAGGAAGAACTCGCTATGCTCAGGAGAAGATCTTCATGCAATAACTCTGGAAGCGATGGCTGGAGAAGACACCAGTTAGGGTTCACAAAATACATACTCGAATATTGATGACTATATGTTTGAAAGATATATTTAATCATAATGACCGGAGTCTTATTTATAGCCTTACACACACCAAAATCTTATTCACATAAAGACACAATCACTCGATCGCTCTTATACATGTGCGGAAAATCCGCAAGGGATTAATAATTCTTCTTTGGAAAGAAATAATTAATTAAATTACTAATTAATTAATTATATAGTTTTGTCTTTGTGTAAAAAGAAGACGAAAGACGAAAGATAATTCTCACAACCCACAAGGTACCACCCCAAGACCATGCCTGACGAGATGTTTCGTGTGTGTGTTGTGGTCACCATACCCACCAATGAGGTGAACATACTCTCCTCTAGGACCCTTGGACACTAGTGTCACATATGATCCTACATATAAGGATCACAAAAGAGTGAGCAATATGGGATAAAACTTTTTCCCTATATATACTAGACACAAGATTACATTTCCTCCATGTAGTAGCTGCACTACATTGTGGTTAACCCATGCTATATACATGGCAAACATCCATATATCTAACTTCCCCTTGAGGGAAACCCACTTTGGTGTCGAGGAAAACGAGCCCACAACAGATGAGATCCATATGCTGTCCAACTCCCTCTTCATGTAGTTGACCATGACGGAAATGGGACGGTTGACTTGGATGAGCTCAAAGCCGAGATCAGAAATATGATGCTTGCCGTCCCCAACGGCCTGGGCTTCCTTCCAGTGCCAGATGGGTGCTCGAAGAAGATAGTTTTCTCAGGAACGCTGTGGAGAGGGAGCCTGCCAAGATCGCGGCTCTTGCTACCTAAGCAGTTTGCATTCCCTGGTTCTCTGCTAGTGCATCTACGTGGATTGGTGCACTTGAAGTTAGTGTTCGAGGTTAATTTCAGGCGGTCGTATCGATTACGCTGCCTAATGTTAATGTATTAGTAATTCCTTTTAATTTACGCAGGTGATTGGAATTTTTTTAGCCCCTTGGTTTTGTGAGACCGACTAGCAAGAAGAAAAAAATATTATTTTCCCAATTTACAACCAAATCATCCAAATTTTATTTTGATGCGATTATTATCATTCCTTCGAGGAAAAAGTAGTTTAGGTTATCAAAAATCGCGGCGCATGCTGTTTGTTGGTGTGAGATTAATAATAGGGACAAAATTATAACCATTTTCGAAGGCAACTAGATCCATCCAATGTAAGAGAGCATCATCAGCAAAATGAATTGTCGTCTATATGTTTGTGTGCATGCGTTGAATTCAACCTTGTTTGCTGACGACACAGACAGGGTAAGTTGAGTAGCTGGGAGGTATTCGATGAGGTGGGCTGAGAAAAAGGCAAAAAGAAGAAGGAAATTGTACCTGACGCGTGTGCTCAAGTTACGCATGTTTGATGTGTATGGGGAGGGAAGTTTGGACTGGGCCCGGGTGGTACATGAGAGGGGGGCAGATGATTTCAGAATGGGGTAGCAGGTGCAGAAATGTAAAAGAGAGAAAAAGGAAATAGAAGAAAGAAAAATTTATGTCGCTTATAATTTTAAATTTGTGATGATTTTCTTAATGAAATAAACTATTGGATTCTTTTAAAAAAACACAGTCCAACAAGATCAATATTCAAATATTTTTAAAGAAAATATTTGTATGATCAACACCAGTAATAGGTGTGAGGAAAAAAGTAAAAAAGAATAAAAAAGAAGCGAAGAGAGAAATTTATTTTTTTTATAATTTTTGATTTGATATTTAGTAGAGTGCTCCTATTTTTTAGCGCATACTTATACGAGTAATACACTCATATTTTAGTACATTAAAATGTAGAATGTGGATGCATTACTAGTATAGGTAGGCACATTACTAGTAAAAGTAGATTCATTTCACTAATTTGGCTCATTTATATTAGAAATGGACACACTCTATTAATATTAGATTTTCTTTTATAAAAATTTGAACGCATTAGGTTAAAATTTGTGTTCATTTTTTTATAATGTACGTACTCTAACAATTGGGTGTGTTAACACCACAATTGGTGCATTGTATTATAATCGAACACTTTAATACTAATAATGAACATATTATATTAAGATTTTTGCTAATTTGCTATTATGTACGTACACTAAGAACTAGGTACATTGGTGCCATAATTAGGTACATTGACACAATAATTAGACGATTTACTACAAATATTAAGCATATTATGTTAAGATTTGTGTTAATTTTTTATTAGCTTATCCCAAGAATTGGGCGCATTAGCACCATAATTGACAGATTTACTATTATATTGGACACATTATGTTAAAATTTGTATATATATTCTATTATGCACGTAAGCTAAGAAATGAGTACATTGAAGTCATAGTTAGGCACATTAACACAATAATTAGCATTTTACTATAAATATTAGGCGCACCATGTTCATATTTGTGTTAACTTTCTATTATGTGTCTACCATAATAATAGGCACATTAGCACCATAATTGGGTACATTAGCACTATATTTGTTTGCTTTACGAATAATATTGAGCACATTATATTAAGATTTGTGATCATTTTCTATTATACGCATACACGAAGAACTCGGTTCATTGACACCATAATTACGCGTATTAACATCATAATTGAATATTTTACTATAAATATTAGACACATTATGTTAAGATTTATGCTAATTTTCTATTATACGCTTACCTCAAGAATTAGTCACATCAACACCATAATTGCACATTTTACTACTAATATTGGCTGCATTATGTTAAGATTTATGCATATTTACTATTATGTATGTACACTAAGAAAAAGACGCATTGACGTCATAATTAGGCATATTAACACCATAATTGAGTGTTCTAGTATTTTTTTTTTAAATGGTCATTCTATTCATCACGTGCCTGGGTTCGATCCTGAGACCTCTTAGTGACAAATCGAATGTCTAACCTTCTGCGTGTCCTCTCTTGATACACGTTCTAGTATAAATATTAGATACATTATGTTGAGATTTGTATTAATTTGCAGACAAAAAAAGATTTGTGTTAATTTTCTATTATGCTTGTACCCAGGAATTGGCGAATTAGCACCATAATTGGGCACACTAACACTACAATTGGGCAATTTATTATAAATAGTGAATACATTAAATTAATATTTGTGCTCATTTACTATTATGGACGTACACTAATAACTGGACGCATTGGCGTCATAATTAAAGACATTAGCACCACAATTGGACATTTTAATAATATATTAGGAGCATTATTTAAGATTTATGTTAATTTTTTATTATGCAAGTACACCAAGAATTGGACGCATTTGCACTATAATTGGAATTTTTTTGCTAATAGCATGCACAATATGTTAAAATTTAAGCTCATTTATTATTATATGCATACAATAAGAATTGGCCACATTGACGCCATAAGTAGGCGCATTAGCACCATAATTGAGCGTTGTTACTATAAATATTAGTCAAATTATGTTAATATTTGTGTTGAATTTCTATTATACACATACTTCAAAAATTAGGTGCACTAACACCATAATTGGATGCATTAGCACCATAATTGGATGCTTTATAAGCGCATTATGTTAAGATTTGTGCTCATTTACTATTATGTTACACTAAGAAATAGGCATGTTGGTGCCATAATTAGGCACATTAGCACCATATACGAGTGTTATTATAAATATTAAGCACATTATGTTAAAATTTGTGTTTATTTTCTCTAATGTTTGTACTCCAAGAATTTGTTGCATTATCACCATAATTGGGCATATTAACATCATAATCGGATGTTTTTCTACTAATATTAGGTGCACCATGTTAAGATTTAAGCGCATTATCAGTAAAATTTGGCTCATTCTATAAAAGTTTGTGCTCATTACTAGTAGGAGTGGAACGTTCCCACCATTACTAGTAATGATCCCAAATTCTAGTGGAGTAAGCTAAATTCTACTAGTAATGCGACCATATTTTTTACATATGAATGCATTACAATGTGGGTGCATTACTAGTAAAAGTGGAAGCCCTCCACTAAAATTTAGGCTCATTTTTAGTAGAAGTAGATACATTCCATTAAAATATCTAGTGCATCAACTTTTAATAGTAACTAGCCCAAATTTAGTGGAATGAGCCTATTATTGCTAGTAATTCACCAATTTATACTAGTAATGTACCCATATTTCAAATTCAAATGTACTAAACTATGAGTGCATTAGTAGTGAAAGTGGATATATTCCACAAAAATTTAGACTCATTATATTTTTCAAGAATATATTAATATTGCTTTTTTTAAAATGTAATTTTTGTAAGGAAGCTAACGACTTTTATGTTGTCAAAATCCATTACGAATTGAAAGTTACAACAACATAATATATTTTGATCCTTACTTCCCCATACTTTATTTTTTCTTTACAAATGAACAAAAGACAAAAAAAAACACAAGACATGTGCGTTGGCAGGGCCATCTGGGGGTGCATCCAATACACGTCTCAACCCCACTTGTGTTTGTAAAATTAAAACCAAAAACTAAGCTTACAAATCTAAACAACATTTTCTACTATTTTTATTATCAATATAACATATTATGTATTTTAATTTTCAAAATAATATATTTCTAAGACCACGTCCCCCCTGACAAGGACGTTTCTCTCAGTGAGACAATGCGGGAGACATATTGTTATTAAAAACACAATGTGTCTCCAATTGCACCTAGAAGAGTATGAATTCCCATGGGGACATATTTATTTATTTGTTTTTGCCTTTTTTATGATACCATGTACGGTCTTTAATTATATCTATTAAAATATTTAATGACCATAACATGCATATAATTTTATACATTTAATTATATATTCAAAATAATGCCTACAATGATAAAATATATTATAATTCATAAATACATAATACTTATAATACTTAGAAATGAACAAAAGACAAAAAAATACAAGACATGTGCATTGGCAGGGCGGTCTGGGGTTCCTCAAATGTGCGTCCCAACCCTGTGTGTGTTTGTAAAATTAAAACAAAAACTAAGCTTACAAATATATATAATATTTTTTGCTATTTTTATTATCAATATAACACATTCTGTATTTTATTTTTCAAAATAATATATTTCTAAGACCATGTCCCCGACCCGGACGTATTTCTCTTAGTGAGACAATGCGGGAGACATATTGTTATTTCAAAAAAAAAATGGGTCTCCAATTGCACCTAGAAGAGTATGCAGTCCCATGGGGACCTATTTATTTATTTGTTTTTGCATTGTTTTTGGAATTACAATATTATGTACGGTGTTTAATTATATACATTAAACTATTTAATGACCATAACATGCAGATAATTTTATACATTTAATTATATATTCAAAATAATGCCTACAATATCAAAAGAATAGTATAATTCATAAATACATACTAATTATTAACGTAAATAATAGTGTCTAAAATTAATAGATACTATACTTCAACTATTTAAGAAGGTATAAATTATAAAAATACGCACACCCTTATAGAACTCTAAAAAAATAACAAATTTATTATAATGAAATGTAACACACACCAAAAGACATAAATCATTTATAAAACAAATATTTATTAAAGTTATAAAATATACTATGATAAAATGTACAAACACGTCAATCCTATAAAATAACATATACAAGATAAATAAAAATAAATAATTGAAATAAAGTATATGATGCATATGATTTTAAATACAAGATATAACAAAATTATTAATGTATTTACTATAGATATGAAACTTTTAAGGAAGGAACAAGCACTGAAATTAAACTGTATGACTTAAAGGTCTAAAGGAACATATGATATGTCATTGCAAAAAAGGTAAAAAGATAATGAAATCACAATATATTTGATTTTTGTTAGATTATTTTTGTCTAAATAACTAGACAAATAGTTAAAAAAATTAAATATTTTATTTTTAAGTTAAAATGTTCTATATTATGTTTTTCTTTATCGATGTATGATATATGTTATCATATGAAATTTCTCAATTTTTATATTAAGGTTTTGTAATTGATGTGTATTTCCTTAATATTTATGATTTATTATATAATTTTAGTATTGTATTATTAATTTTAGACACTTTTAATTACATTTATGGATATTGTGTATTTAGAAATTAGAGCACCATTTTATTATTTTATTATTTTATTATTTTCACGCATTATTTTAATATGTAACTAAATATATATAAATGCTTGTATTTTATGGTCATCAAATAATTTCATATGTATGTTAAAAAATGTGTGTGGTATCATAAATCAAAATAAAGCAAAAAAAAACAATACACCTCCATTGGGGCTGCATTGTTCTTCTAAGGGCAATGCGTCTGAGTTAGGCATGCAATATTTTTACTAAATAGCAATATGTCTTCCATTGGGATGCATTGTCCCACGGAGAGAAATATGTTTTCATTGGGGACGCTTTGACCCAAAAACATGCTAGTTTGAAAAATAAAACATAAAATATATTATATTGGTAATAAGAATAGCAAAAAATGCTATTTAGGTTTTTAACCCAAAAAGAAAATCTACACAAGGCAAAATGAATACTTGTTGAGAAATTTCATTGCTTATTTTTCTAGGGATTGTTTGGTAAAGAGTAGAACCAAGTCACACTGTGAATGCAACACATGAAACCAAATTTTAATGAATTGAAAGTAAAATTAGATTGTTTGGTCCTATACAATTTGGGTTTAGTTAATTAGATTGCATTTCTTTGGTATGCTGTAGTTTGCTAATTAGATTGCATTTCTTTGGTAGGCTATATTTTGTAGATATATTTTACCATTATAATATGAAATGTATATATGACTTGTACATCATCAGTGTGGGAACAAGGGATTGAAACGAACCACACAGTTTTTGCACATATTTCTTTTTCCATCAATTTTTGTAGTATGGAAATCTAGTGTGGTTTCATTTCGGTTTAGATTTTCTAACTAGGAACAACCAAATACTTCAGATTCCAAACCACAAAATCATTTACTTCTATTAAATAGCTGCCCAACCAAATGAACCTTAAGAAGAACTGCAAAGAATAACAAAAAGGTTGGAGAATAGAACTTGATCCATCTTACATTTTGAACTCCAACATCTCTCCCCTACCAATTACACTTTTGTAGTCCTCAAATTAACCAAAAATTTGTGTCTCCTTTCAAACTTTGCATCATTTATAACTCCCAAAAATAAAAATATATTGTCTTTGCTATAGAGCAACTCCTCTAATGGAGAATCATCTAGGCTATCCTCCTTCAATCTAAGTTGAACCAGGGTGATTTTGTGTTTTATTTGAGATTGAAGGATGATGTTGTGAAAATTACTAGAGACTTGTTAAGTCGATGCCTTCTTTTTCCTAGTGTATAAGATCTTATCACTTGACTCCTTCATGAATGATAAATAAGTGTTTAATATGGAAATGTAAAGATGATCATTTAAATTATTCAAATCATGTTCTTATGAAGTAATTTGAAACATAGTGAATGAAATGTAATAATGCAGTGACAACTTAAATAATATTAGAAATATGATACTTAAGCTCCATAGACCGTCTATGGTAGTTTTGTTTTCAGGAAGTGAAACATGTGTTTCTTGTACTAGTCTTATGGGTTTTGAGAAGGAGCATGTTGTGTGATATCAACATCTAAGTATAAATTGGAAGGAAACATAGGGATTTCATGGGACCTCATACAATTGGGGATGGCCTATTACTCCACCGACACTTGATCTTAACCGAAGGACCTCACATATTGGGGGAAACCTATATTTTCATATTCATTGTACAATTGTGACTTAATGAAATTCTAGGTTTTTGATGGTCAACTACACTTATCATATTTTACATTGTTGTGAAGCAACCCATGGCTGAGCCCTGTAGGCCACGTGATGTTATGCCTCTATGTTCTAGACATGAGAGCCCCACTACAAACCAAAGTAGAGTTGACCTGATCTTAGTGAGATGGAAAACCCTAAGACCTCAATTTGGGATACTTGGACTCAGTATTTTGTTTGTTAGAAGAATGATTGTTTATTTATGGATAGATACTAGAGTCATACCTTGTTACACTTAGGTTTTGGGTTGTATTGGAGAGGCTCAATGTTTATATATATATATATATATATATATATATATATATATATATATGGGCGTTCATTCATTGCCCGCGCGGGTAGCCTAGATTTTTGCTACCCGATAGCCAAAAAAGTAACTCTCCTGGTCAAAAAAGTAACTCTACTGTAAAAAAAGTAACTATAGTGAACAGAAAGTAACTACATGAATAAAAGAGTAACTTTGTATAAAATATACAACAAATATATATAAGGACGGGTTTTTTGATTTTGGAGGGGCAAATGATATTATTTTTGGCTAAAAGTTTTTGGAGAGCTATACGAAATAGTCCTGTACAATTGCGAATTTTTTTTTTGAAAAAAAGTGGTCAGAATGGTGGGTGGGTAGCTACCCGCACGGGCAATAAAGATGGGCCCTATATATATATATATATATATATATATATATATATATCTGTGTATGTGTGTGTGTGTGTGTGTGCGTGCGTGTGTGTGTGTGTGTGTGTGTTAATTGTGATACATTTAAATACTATTATATGTATATGTACAAACACCTTTTCCTTTGTGGCAAATTTTGTTGCATTCTTACTATGCCTAGATGTTGAGATCTAGTTTAAAATTATAGACATTTTTTATTGGTTCATGTATGTTTTTATGATCTGGTCTTGCATGTTTGAGTACATAATTGTGCATTAGGAAACATTTTACCATGTAGCATCAATGCAGGAATGAAGTCCACAATATGTTGGGAGTTAGGATACAAGTATGTTTCTATTCAATCCTATGTTAGTTTAAATTTTAATGATACATATGAATTATGATTGTTGGTTCATCACTTGGGGCATTGCTTCTAATCTAATGATATTGATACTATCTGATGCTACTATGATATGGTAGATAGTGTAAGAATTTGGTGGGGTATGTGTGAGCCATGTAGATGATACACCCATTGACAAGGATCAATCTAGGGAATGTGTACCTCAATTTCCCAAGATAGAGATTCCACTTTAATCACAATCTCCTTCCCACATTGATGCAACTATTTTTTGTGCACCTCATGCCCATGTTTCCAAATATTTAAGAGGATCCAACCAATGACAATGTCCCACCTTCCAACTCTTATGAAACTTGTTAGGAGTGTAGGAAAAGAGTTTGAGTAGTTGTGATGAGAGCCATGAACGTTATTGGAACCACCATCCACTTGATGTAGACCTCATATTGATAGAGATGAAGACGACATTTATATATCCTCAAAATTCTAGAAAGTGAGCTAATGAAGGGTAGTATTGAACACCAGAGTACAACGAGGAAGGTAAAAATGCATATACAACTTATCATTTGGTTAGATTTTTGTTGGGAGTATCAGGACATGCACCCTCCCCTTCCATACTTATGCGAGTGGATATGATAGTTTGAGATGTTAAGAAATAGGATAATGATAGTGTCAGGTATTCTTCCAATGAATTAGCCTAAACATGATTATTCAAGGCAATCACTAGATTGGCAAAAATATAAACCAAAAGCTAATCATAATTTTTATTTAACAAAAAACATTCAATAGAAAAAGACTTGTAAATAAAGATGATTTTATGTCAAAATTTATTCACATTCAAAAATTCTAATCATAATACATTTGTGTTTAAAGTCTTGCAATAAAAGATACTTGACATGTTTAAAAAATATATACAAGCTTACATTTAGTTTTATAAGCATTCATTTAACAAAACACGTCTTGAACTTCCCAAAGACCCCTAGTATAAGAACATCAATATGCAAACTAGACATCTAGACTTCACCTAGTTAGGATGAGGAGTGAATGAATCAAGATTAGGACCTAAACTTTGTTCATTAATTGATTAGACAATGTCTGATTGAGCAAATAAGATATATGAATATATAAACACAATTTTGTCTCCTTCTCTATTATTAGGGTATTTATGATTCAAGACAGTCTTCAGGCATGCATTGTATATGATTATGCTATTGTACTTAGAAATAATGAGAACATTAATAAGAGTGCAAGAAAATGTTCACATGTATGCCATCTCCTATTCAAATTTATTATACTAAAAGTACTTGACTTGTGCCTAGCCATTTAAATGTTGTCATGGTATTCTCATGCACACGATTCAACATCCATGCCTTAGGGATTTTTTGGCCACCCTATGACAAACAACTTTTCTCGAGCCTAACATTGGGATAGGTAGGAGCCCAAAACATCTCTACCATCTCAATCCCACACCTTGGTATAAGTTTCGGTCATACCTCGTCTCATGTCAAATATCTCATTTCACACACTTCACATTTCATATCTTGGATTGGGGTCTTTCTATCCTAACCCCTTCTTTTACGATGTCAAAACATAGTTGGAGCCTTGATCCCACTTGTGTAGGTCCCCCTAAACCCTCAATAGATAAGTACTTGAGATTAATCCACAACATATCAAGATTATGATGGATATCATCCATGACAATATGACTTGTTTACCCTTCCCTACATGGATGTAATGGAAGGTCCATGGTGTTTAGGGAACCTAACTAAATTATATTATTATTTCTTTGTCTTTAGGTGTGCTACTCAAATTAAATAATTATATCATACAATTTCTAATAAGTTCATGTTGATGGTCATTACGATGAGAAGTAGGGTATTACTAAACTAGCAAGCAATTTCATAATTATTTATTTGAATACTAATCCAATTCAATAAGTTAAGCAATAATGCCATCCAGTTTTCTAAAATATACACCCAAGAATGTCATTAATGTTCATATCTCATTTTAGTTCTCATTCATTATGCAATTTCAGTGCATTTTCACCACTTATCATAAATTTATCGAGAATTCTACCATAAAAAAATAAATGAACAAGGCAATTCGAATTGATAAAATTCAGATCTGAAAATTTTGCAATATCATTACCATAACCATGTTATCTCTATAATTTCCAAATATCAAGAACTAGTGAAATGGAGGGTAAATTTGTGTATATTTTGTTCATTATTTGATTATCTACTCTCCTTATTGATGTAGCAGGGTTGCAGTTGTAAAGAGTGGGACCTGAGATGGGATCCACTCTTTACTAAGGGCATATTTGTTACGTGATGAATGGAGGGGAGGGGAAGGGAGGGGAACACACTGGACTGTTTGGTTTGAAAAAGTGATGGGGAGGGGAGGGGAATGGAGAGGAACTCAGGGGAACAAACCATGTGTATTTTCATCCACTTCTCTCTCATTCTCTCCCCACCAAATCAGAGTGGAGACAAGGGGAAGGGCAAAGACTTGACGGGAAATATATTAGAAAGGTCATAGAAAAATAGAAAAATGAGAGAGAAAATATAAATAAAATGGCATAAAAACTAGTGTAGCCCACAAAAAATATGAATACAAAAGTAATATGTCTTGTATATGTCACATCACTTGTAGACATATGGAATGTTGGACGGATATTTAATAAAATTTGGAAGATTCGTTTTAGAAAAAGATAGACATATATAAAAGAGAACTGAAATAACTTTTTTCATAATTAAGAAGAAAACTTAAATGTTTATATTTTTTGTTAAGAAAGTTAAAAAGTTTGAGATTATTATACAAACATAAAAAATAAAAAAAAACTATAGACAATTAGAAAAAAGGTGTTGGGACTATTTGGGAAGTACTAAATATTAAAAAATACTCGTCCTTCTATATTTATTAATAAATCTCTTGTATGGTGCTTTCAACACATAATAAATATGACTATATTTAATCTTCATCTGCATATTATAATTTTATTATTACATCTATAGGCTTTGCCATCTAGAATGAGTCATCACCCTTATTTGTTTCTTGTGTATTTATGAAGGCATTTTTGTAAGACAATGTATGTGAATTAATACATAAATATAATTTTGTGTAAAATTATTTTCATTTTGTTGACACTCCGTGTCACTATATATTTTTTATATTTACTTTGTTTATCACGCTTTCCTTCCCTTCCCCTCCCAATGTTAACCAAACACACCAACATAATTGTCGCCTCCACTCCCTTCCCTTCCCTTCCCTTCCCTTCACCACCCCATCATTCACCTCATACCAAACATAGAGTAAAGGAAAAAAACTATCCTATTCAAACAATTCAGGAAAGGATATATTTCCTTATTTTCCAAATGGTATATATATCACAAATAAAAAAAATTATAAGCAAGAAAAAAACCATTACAAAGTTAAATGATGATTCATATACAATTATTGCTCACCATAAACAATGGTATCAAAATGTAAAAATGTATGCATCTAATAAATCTAATGACATGAAAGATCTATTGTAGACGGCAACCTAAATATTTCAAGCTATCCTCAAGTTGAAATACATGAATATGCTCTTCTTGAGTCCTTTTCCTGTAATGTACCTACACTTAGGTGGAAGGTGAACATAACCCAAAAAATAGGAAAGAAATGCATCTAGTAGTAAACATTGAGTATGTGCATATAAAAGATCTTTGGGCATTACATTAGGTTACATGTATAAAATATGATGTCCTAAAAAAGGGTCATATGAATGTATGTAAGTTCAAAGGATTTAAATCAATAGATTGAGGTATGATACTTATGGAGATCATATTTTTGATAAAAAAGAAATATATTTCCATAATAGACAATAAAAATGTCCAAATAAGCAATATCTTTACGCACATAAGCAATGTAGGCTAAATATACAAAAAATAGGGCCATAAGATAATCAAATCATTTTCAAAAAAGTTAGCACAGAAATGCACATCCCGGGTGGAATATGTACATCCTTTATAAGTAAGATCGTACATAACTACCACTACTCTAGATATTCTTGTCAAACATTTAGCATGCCCAAATAGAGTGAAAAGACTAGTGTTCATGTCATAATTCACATCATGTATAAACAGAATAGCAGGAGAGGTTAGAGTACCTATTTTAAAAGAATAAGTCAACGTCCACAAAAATTCATAAGATTTCAAATAAGTAAATATGGATGTTAAATTTTGGATTTCCAAAGGGACATAGTTAAGCAAATGCCTCACTATGGGAATTTAGATCACAATCATGATAATGCCCAAAATAAAATAGGAATTGCACATACCTGATCTCTACACCTAAAGGTTAACTCGGTTGATATAAATTGGTGCATGAAGTCAAGTTTTTATCTTATAAACACATTAGGTATGTTAGTCAAACCATAGTGAACATATGTATTCATTTCTAGTATAGCTATACATATTTTTCTTACCCTAGTTCTGGTCACCTACTTATATCTTGGGGTTTATATTCCAAAATGTTTAGTTCCATAAGTTTAAATTCATGTTTAGCTTCATTAAGTCTAGAATGTCTAGGTTACATATATGTGTTCATAGTAATATGAATTCCTACAATTTAGTTCTTGAAAAGTTATTTTCTCTCTAGACATGTATGATTATATATTATTCCTAGCATCTCATTTAACATGCATAGTAAAGTGTTTACACATTTTATTACTCTAGTTTTTTAATACCTCCTAAATACAAATACTCATTATTTACATGAATTGAAATAACTCCGATGCAAATTAGACCAACATGTTCTCCATATATATACATATATATAGATATATACATATATATATTTATTTTTATATACAGATCTCTATGTATTGATGGTTATTGATTAGTGAAACATGTAGTCACATTAGCATACTAATTTTCTTACTATTGATTGAAAAAAATTCTATATTCCTTTTTAATCATATTTAAACACACATATTAGTATGTCTTCGATCAATATCTGTGATGGTAGGCAAGCTATATAACATCATCACTGTACCCATGCATCAAAATTTCAATTAACTATATTCAACTCATGTTATGGGTTGTTATATGCCAATATGACTATATTACCATTTCTATATGGTATGCATACATTTGATTAACTAACTAATTAGTGTCACTATTTTATTAACTTTGCATCTACTAACTTTCTCATTTACTAGCATCATTGGTTGTTAACCTAGTACCTTTTTAGAATAGGAGATATTGAGATTAAAGCATTCATTATTGATGTATGTTGAAACATGTGCAGTTTCTCCATGCCAACATTATATGATAGGAGTTGAGCTTCTCTTGTCCAAAAATAAACTCACTGTAGGTGAAGAAGGTGGATGATTCATTTTCAAGCTCCTTTCATCTAACTAGAGATGATGTTTAAGATCCTCAAATTTTGGTAAATTTGAATGCTATGAATATAAGATTCAATTTGATAAGAAAACTCTCTAATTTCATAATTTATGGGATGATAATGTTATCTTTATGGCATGGGCTCAACCCATGGCCCAAGTGAGGCCCATGAGACAATTTTCTTCATAAGCAGGTCCTTGTTGAACAAGTTTAAGTAAAAGGAATTCATGCATAAATAAAGGATAATGGATTTAGGGTTTTGGAAGTATGGATTGATAGACAATTTCCAAAATATTCTAAGATAATGTGTGATTGAGATAATTCATGGAGTACTTATATCAAACCATGGATGGAAACACAAGTTTTGAGGCATCAAATAAATATATTTTGATCCGAATTTTGGAATAATTAAAGGTAATGAGGAAATTAAAATAATTATATAATTTGAGATAAAAAGGACTTTCCATGTGAAGTGGGTAACTAATTTTAATAAATCCTAGAAGAGTAAGTTTCTTGTGCAATAGTTATCCCAATAAGTACCATAAATATGATATAAGTTGGGGAAAGTTATACATGAGTTTCTCTTCAAATTTTTTTTAGCAAAAGAATGCTCTTAGAAGCCTATAGAAAACCATAAATGATGAGTGACCTACTTGTAATAATTAAATATTGTTTCCTTATTTCAAGAGTACGAAAGAATATCTATAAACATCCCTTTAACACCAAACTTGGCACAATATGAGATTATAGGATTATAAAGAAAGTTTCCATTTTTGGGACTAATTGGAACAAAGATGGACAAAAGATATCAATTACTTAAGTTTCTATAATTTGGATTTACATGTGAGTCCTCAGGATACAAAATAGGAAAATTGGTATTTTCATGCTCATGAAAAATACTCAAGATAACCCAAATATTGGATTATGGAATAAAATCTAGGAATTTATAAGATATTTTGTGGCCAAGACAATTTATTTGATAATAATGTGTATTTTCCTCTGAAACCAAGATTCAATTAAATAAGGGAATAATGAAGAAGCTTTCCTTTTCCAAATGAAAGGTAATAGTATGAATAAAGTTTTTTAAATAAGGTATGAAGGGTGGTTTTCTTTGTGACTTTTGGGTCTATGAAGTAAAAGATGTGTGATTTTTATTATAAGGAAAGGAGAGAGAGGAATATAGTTATTAATCTCCTGGCATCATGCCTTGACTTTATCCTAATTTTAGTCGGGGTTAAATTGTTCACCAATATAGGTATCTTTTTCATTATTATGGAAAAGTTATTATGGTGTATTTACATAGAATGTTACTATGTCAAAATGTGATTTGCCACTTTTGGATCTTCCTTGAACGCAAAGTGAAAAGGAGGAAGGGAAACAAGAAAGGAAGATGTGAGAGGGTATCTACACATATAGGGTTCACAAATTATTTGATTCATACACAACCAGACAACCCTTCTCCCCCCCTCTCTTATCTCTCACTATTGATCTCTCGATGAACATACAACTCCATACTTCTCTCCTAATTCATCCTAGTATCACACCACAGAACATAGTGGTATCATCATGGATTGGATGCACATGGTACTAGCACACTCCCATGGTTTGAGAACGTGTTGCGAGAGACAAGAGGGCTCACCATGTGATACTCTAATTAATAGACCTATTTGAATGGAAACATATAGGTCTATTACGTGGTGTGATTGGTGATGATTTCCGTGAGGTTGAGGTTGTAGGTGGGCATGAGATCACATATGTTGGTAGTTAATGATGAGGAGGTTTACTGGCCACTACAAAAGACTTCAATATTCCCTTACTATTTTGGTTGCAGGTGCATGGAGAAAGGGACATCTAGAGGGTAGGGATTAGGGGACAGGAGGAAGAAAAGAATAAGTAGAGGTGACAAAGTGTCTTAGGGTGTTGCAGAACCCATCGATGCCTATTATATCTGTAAGTAGCTGACTCCATTTGTCATGGGAAAGGATCATGGGAGGTGCTACTGCCATTGTGTTTGGGCACAAGGAGGAATAAGGAGATCAATAACATGTGATGGAGTGGTGTATGGGTTGTTGCGGCTACCATGGCTGGTACCCTACTATAGGTCAGATAGATTTGAGGGACACAATCAGTTGAAGTTGTTGTTAATCAGATGTTTTAGGTTTGCAAAGGAATTCTTGGAAGAGTGGAGATGGTGGAGATGAGTTTCAGACAAAGGGTGAAGGTTGTGACGACCCATCACACAAAGAGAGACTACTCAAAATCTTAACATAATCAACCACTAATAACACATATCTAAAAAAAGAGGGTTAATTAAAACCGATTAAATTTTCATAAATTTACTCAATAACATTGCATAAAAGCCCAACATCTCATATTATTTAATAAATCTTATCACAAGTCTCTTACAAAGGCTCTGTGACCTTAGCCACAACATATATAAAAGAGATATCATCTACATGTACAACGTCAGATTGCTACGAAAGCTCACATCGATAAAACATCATATACAAAACTTTCCCACCCAGACCCGAGAGCACATGGACGACTCTATGACATGATAGACAACTAATCAACTCGTTGTGTGTTCCATCACATCAGATCCTCCTTGCTATCATTGGTCTACTACTACTACTAGAGATCACCTAAAAAGATTGTGGTGACCCACAGTCAGACCCATGTTCCAGCGAGAGATATAACTCTCAACAATGTTTATTGATTTCAATAAGTTACATAATTAAATAGGTTAAGTGTATTAAGCCCATTAAACATATAGATAGATAAAGCAACATAATTGAATTATCAATCATAAGGTCTTTGTTAAGAGAAAATTCTAATAAAAGTCTTAGAAGCTAGCATATCCTCACTTACCAAATGTAGATATTACTATGAGCATAACCATCATTATGATCCTAACTAACATCATACATATCGATATAATATGAGCATATTTGAATAGTAGGAGCATGTCTAACAATATAGCATGTCTACAGTCATAAACAAAACTAATAGCATAAACATATCTAACAATATACCATATCTAACTGCATAGATACTTCCTCTTACTGTATTATACATCATCCAAATTAGAAAGAAGTAAATAGGGTTTAGCATCCAATGTGAAGCATTGTACAACCCTAACAGATATGCCACACAACTATTTATGTATTTTATTAAGCCCTGGGGAGTTTAAGATATACCACTCAAACTCCAACTGACCACTTCTTAGTCAAAATCAGTTCTATACAAGATCTAGGATGACCGTAATCCTAAGATTTCATCCTCCCTATGTCACTATGAGACTACCATAGTATCATATAAGTCAAGCTGCAAAACAACACCCTTGGTATATAGGTCATGACACTGGTGAAACTGAGATATGACCGCAACTGTTCTCCAACCAAGGTATGACCACATGTATCCTCAATCATATTAAACATACAATATCTAAGACACCATCGACATCTGTTATCCTATTGAGGTATGACTGCATCCATCCTCAAAACCTTGAAATATGGACACAAGGACACAAAGTCTCCTACACCATGATATACTTAACAATATGCACTCTGAGCTTCCCTTAGGAACACTCATTTCCCCACCAGCAAGTCGTGACACTGGAATGGTTCTACGACATAGGGAAATACATAATAAGGGTTTCACTTTGATTAGTTATTTCCAATTGGGTAATTAAGGCTGAACCAAACAAGTGGACGAACAAACCCAAATTTATTTCTAGCAAGAACTTGTATATAACAACCTCAAAAGATATAAAATGCATGAAGTATAATTCCTTTCACATGATCACGTGATACCAATCCTTGTCCCATAATGAATAGGATTACACCTCCATAAGGATCAACCTTGCCCAAGGTCATTAAGACCATCACATTACATCATCCTGCAAGAATCATCATTATCTTTCCATTGCTTACTGAAGGCTTAACAAACCATGACTATACATGTGATATATAAGAGTTCATAATGACATTGCATTTAAGAACTATGATGCTCATATGATAGAATATTAGGTTTGCAAGAACATTAGGAGGGAGAAAGCATTGCTCATCATTCTTAATCACTTGGGGAAGCTAAAAGTGATTAACAATCATCACCTACTTGTAAAAAGGTTAGGTTTAACAAGAATAGATGCATTTTTGTTACCAAATTAAAGTCTTATAAAACTTTAGGTTTATATTCATTCACGGGCAAAGGTTAGACTACAAACTCATGGGATTAAAAAATTTGATTCGAAGTAGTTAAATACAAACCATCAGATTAGTTGCAACAAGCACAAGCCATTAAATCATAGACAACACATCAGATTGCCGGGTTCAAGTAAAAAAACCCATTTCATTATGTATATGAATCACCATCATTGAATCACGATTGCATAAAACATAATCCTCAAATTAAGGCATCAAACCCAAACCTTCCAAGTATAAATCCTCACCCAAGACCTTCAGATTTTAGATAAGTAAAACCATAAGATGCAAAACATGTAAAACCTTGAGACATTCATCTAGGAAAACCTTTGCATAGTGACATTGAAAGGCCGTGTATCACCATCGGATGTGAGCCCTAAGTTCACCATCAGTTGTTCCACTAAAGATTACCATAGATCTAAAACTTGGAGAAATCAACAAAGCAATTAGGATAGCCATTAATTGTGAACCCAGTGAGACCATCATATTTCATCACACAATGGAAGAACATATTTCAAATATCTAGTAAAACCATCGATTCATTAGTGGGGAAAAACCATAGTTTAGCTAGGGTTTAAGGAACCATCGTTTGAAGAAAAGAATGGAGAAACATGATCATCAGTTCTTTAGAACATAAAGCCATCAAAATAACAACAAGGTGTGAACCGTCAGTAGAAACAAGAAGCTCAACCATCAGGTGTTGAAGCATGATGGAAAAAAAATTCATAACACCTAAGGAAAACCATCATTTGTTGGGGTTTATAAAACCATCGATCGAACGACCTGGTGAGAGAACTAATACCATTGCTTCTTAAGAATAAGAAGGTCTAAAATAGAATCTATATCAAGGCCATTGGTTGGCACAAGAAGGTCAGAAAAAATAGCACAAAAACCAAATCTTTAGGTTGAAACACAAGGAGGGGAAATAAGCTCAAATCCTTAGGACAAACCATTGTTTGTGAGAGTTAAGATAACCATCGATATTCAGTGATAAAGGCAAACATCGATCATTCAGTGATAAAGGAAAGATAACCATAATTTCTTGAGTTCACTAAAGTCATCAAAACATCAGCTAAAGTACCATCATTGTTCCTTCCTAAAGGCCAACCCATCAGGTCACACAATAAGAGAGAAAACATTTCAAGGAGCCAAGGTAAACAATTGTTTCAACCACTCAAACACCATCAATTATTATAATTATGGAAACCAACGACCATCCAGAGATAAGAGTAATATAACCATCAGTTCTTGGTCTTATAACACATCCATCAAAATAGTAACAAAACAAAACAAACATTCAACACAAGGAACTAACCCTCAGATCATGAGGCAAGGTAGAAATCTTCTCAAAATAGCTCAAGGACAACCATCAATTTTCACCACAACAACACCATTGATTCACCGAAAAGAAATGTTTCAAGCTCATGTTCCGAAAAAGAGAACATGCACACACTTAAGGAGAGTAAAATAAGATTATATACTCAACAATCATCATAGATATGCACAACTTAGCTTAAGATTTGAACTTTCTACTCATTACTATGTTTTAGAGAAAGATTTGTTCATGGCAAGTTAATAGTAGGAAAAAAACATGAAGAGAGTTATATAACTCACTTCGAGGATGAAGATGAGTCTCCAAACAAAAAGGTGGCTCGAGGAAAGAGAGAAGAAAATCCTATCTTTGAGCTTTCCGCTCGTCCTATCTTGCTTTTCTCCAAGAACAAGCAACCCTAGGTCAAGGAAGTAAGAAGAAAGGTGTTCTTCAAGAGTTCTAGCACAAACTCCACCATGGAAACCATGGATATGACCAAGAAGAAGAGAGGGTAAGGTAGGATAGAAAGGAAAACGAAGGAAAGAGAGAATATCTTCCTTACTTGGTTCAAGAACAAGCTAAGTAGGCTCTGAAACCTTGAAGGGAGGTTAGATCTGAATCCCATTTGCATTTTTGAGTAGACCATCCCAAGCTCTTCCTACCTTGAGCTTCTTTACTTAATAAATAGAGAGGGACGATCTCTAGAAGCAAGGGGGAACGAAGTGAGTGAAGGGAGTGTATAAGGGATCTGTTTGCATGCAAGGAGAGGAGTAATAAAAGCTAAAGGGGAGAGAGAAGGAAGAAGTAAGGTGTCTTAGACAAAATTGCCAAGTGTCCATGGTCAAGAGCATATTTTCCATGCAACCCAACATCCCATCATTTGTGGATTTCAAGAGAACCATTCAATTCAACACACAAGATAAAATATTGGTCTATACCACACATGGTAGGTTATTTATGAGGGAGAATCCTAAGTTCAATCCTTAGATAAATGTCTCATACAAAACCAAGGTGCATCTAGGCACCCCATGGTACAACTAACCCAAGCATGATAAAAACATGTGAGGTGTACTAAGCATGTGAAAAATTGCAAGAAAAATATTAGATATGGGTAAATTGCATAAAAGTCCAAAACAGGCACATATATGCTTAACTTTCTCAAACATTGTCCAAATTGGACCAAACTTGAAACCTAGATTAATTAACTAAACTCAAAGCATAATAAAGAGTTTGATTAATAATCTAAGCATCCAATTAAGCATCATTAGGGCTTAGGCTAGGTCAGGGGTATTACAAAGGTGGTGGTTTTTGGCCGGCTTATTAGAGTCACACACTAGTTGTAGATGCGTGGAAGAAGATATGGGCAATGGTGTTGGTTTCACTAGTGGAGGCACCTTGTTGTGTTCATGGAAGAAGGAACAAGGCGATATATAGGGGTATGTATGGCTAGGGTTTCCCTGGGGACTCAATTTGAAAAACAACCTAGTCTGCCCTTGGTATATAGGTCACGACACTAGTGAAACTGAGATATGATTGCATCCATTCTTCTTACCAGGTATGATGGCTTCCATCCTCAATCATATCACATATACAATATTTTAGACACAATCACAGTCATTCTCTTGTCGAGGTATGACCACAGACATCCTTAAAACCTTGAAATTAGGATACAAGGACACACAATATCTTGCATCCCACATACTGAACAGTATGTGCTCTGAGCTTCCCTTAGGAACACTCATTTCCCTATACAACAAGTTGTGGCACTAGAATGGTTCTACGACACATGGAACTACATGATTAGGGTTTCACATTGATTAGTTATTGCCAATTGGGTGAATTAAGGCTAAATCAAACAAGTGGACAAACAAACCCTAATTTATTTCTAGCAAGAATTTGTATGTAACAACTTTAAAAGATATAAAATATATGAAGTATAATTCCTTTATCATCATCATGTGATACCAATCCTTGTCAAATCATGAAGAGGATGACACCTACATAAGATTCAACCTTTCCCACGGTAATTAATACCATCACATCACATTATCCTACAAGAATCATTATTATCTTTCCATGCCTTACTAAAGGCTCAAAAAACCATCACCATACATGTGATATACAAGAGTTCATAATAACATTGCTTTTAAGAACTATGATGCTCATATGATAACATATTAGGGTTGAAACAACATTAAGAAGGAGAAAACATTACTCATCATTCTTAATCACATGGGGAAGCTAAAAGTGATTAACAATCATCACTTACTTGTATTGAGGTTATGTTTAACAAGAATAGATGCATTTCCATTACCAAACTAGAGTTATACATAACCTTAGGTTTATATTCATTCAAGGGAAAAGGTAAGACTGTAAACTCATGGGCTTAAAACATCTACTTTGAAGTTGATAAATATGAACCATCGAATTAGGTGCAGAAAGCACAACCCATCAAATCATAGACCACACATCAGACTATCGAGTTCAAGGAAAAAAAACCCATTGAATTATGTGTATGAATCACCATCATTGAATCACTATTGGATAAAACATTACCATTGAATTAAGGTATCAAATCCAAACCTTCCAAGTATAAGTCTTTACCCAAGAGCTTCGGATTTTAGATAGCTAAAACTATCGGATGAAAAACATGTAAACCCTTGAGACATTCATCTAGGAAAACCATCAAGTTATGACCTACAAACACCATGTATCACCATTAGATTAGAGCCCTAAGTACACCATCGGTTGTTCCACTAAAGAGTACCATCAATCTACCATTTGAAAAAATTAGAAAATCAATAATTAGGATAGCCATTGATTGTGAACCTAGTGAGATCATCATATTTCATAACTAGATGGGGAAAAACCATCATTTGGCTAGGGTTTAAGGAACCATAGTTTGAACAAAAGATAGGAGAAACATGGCCATTGGTTTTTGAGCACATCAAGCCATCAAAATAGAGACAAGGTGTGAACCATTAGTTGGCACAATAAGCTCAACCATCGGGTGTTGAAGCAAGTAGGAAAAACAATTCATATAACCTAAGCAAAACCATCGTTTGTTGGGGTTTATAAAACCTTCCATCAAATCAGCCAATAAGAGAACCAATACCATCATTTCTTAAGCACAAGAAGGTCCAAAATAGAATCTTAGTCCAGGCCATTGGTTGGCACAAGAAGGTCAGAAAAAAGAACACAAAAAGCATATCATGGGGTTGCAACACAAGGAGGGGAAATCAGCTCAAATCCTTAGGAAAGAACCATCATTTGTGAGAGTTAAGATAACCATCGATGATTCGGTTGTGAAGGAAAGATAACCATCATTTCTTAAGCTCACTAAAGTCATCAGAATAGTAGCTAAAGTACCATCATCATTCCTTCCCAAAGACCAATCCATCAGGTGACACAAAAAGAGTGAAAACATTCTGAAGTGCCAAGGTAAACCATTGTTTCAACCACTCAAACAACATCAATTATCATGATTATAGAAACTATCGAACATCCAAATATAAATGTAATATAACCATCGGTTCTTGGGCTTCTAACAAGGACATCAAAATAGTAACAAAACACAACCTACATTCTACACAAGGAACTAGCCATCGGATCACGAGGGAAGGTAGAAATAAGCTCAAAATAGGTCAAGGGAAATCGTCGATTTTCACCACAAAGCACCCTCAATTCATGGACAAGAAATGTCTTAAGCTCATCTTCCAAAATTGAGAATGTGCACACAACTAAGGAGTGTAACAAGAAGATTGTCTACTCAAGAATCATCATATATGTGCAATAATTAGCTTAAGATTTGAACTTTATACTCATTACTATGTTTTAGAGCAAGATTTCTTCATGGCAAGTTAAAAGTAGACAATAAACGTGAAGAGAGTTATATAACTCACCTCAAGGATGAAGATGAGACTGCAAACAACAAGGTGGCTCGAGGAAGGAAAGAAGAAAATCCTTGTTTTGAGCTCCCCACTCGTATAAGATAGCTTTTCTCTAAGAACAAGCAACCCTAGGTCGAGGAAGCAAGAAGAAAGGTGTTCTTCAAGAGTTCTATAACAAACTCCACTGTGGAAACCATGAGGGGAAGGTAGGACAATAAGGAAAATGAAGGATAGAGAGAAGATCTTACTTGCTTGGTTCAAGAACAAGCTAAGGAAGATCCAAAACCTTTAAGGGAGATTAGATCCTAATCCCAAGAGCCATTCAATACACACACAAGATATAATATAGGGCTATATCACACAAGGTAGGTTATTTATGAGGGAGAATCCTAAGTTCAACCCTTAGATAAATGTCACACATCTAAAACCAAGGTGCATCTGGGCACCCCATGGAATGACTGACTCAAGCATGATAAAAACATGTGAGGCGCACCCAGAATGTGACAAATTGTAAGAAAAACCTCAAATATGGGTAAATTGCATAAAAGTCCAAAACATGCACATATATGCATACCTTGCTCAAGTAGTGTCCAAATTGGACCGAACTTGAAACATAGCTTAATCAACTGATATAAAAACATAAGCAAGAGTTTGATTAAGAATCTAAGCATCCAATTAAGCATCATTAGGGTTTAGGATAGGTCAGGGGTATTACAAAGGTGGTGGTTTTTGGCTGGCCTATTAGAGTCACACACTAGTTGTAGATTCGTGGAAGAAGAGATGGGCAATGGTGTTGGTTTCACTAGTGGTGGCACCTTGTTGTGGTCATGGAAGAAGGCATGAGGGGAGATATAGGGGTATGTATTGATAGGGTTTCCTTGGGCACAAGAGAAGAGAGAAAGGACAAAGAGGAAGTGGTATAGGGAGAGAAGGCGAGGGAGGCTGAGGAGGAAATGAAAGAGGAGCAATAGAAATCATCATGGCAGCCTGTGCATACTCTATGTTGAGTGCACCAAAGGGGAAGGAGCGTCAAGTTACATGGAATAAGGGAAATAGTAATGTAAATATAACGTAACAATAAAATTAGTTAATCTTAGGTTATTCAGAATCAATCTCTTTCTAGTTTAATTTGGTATCCACCAATGACCAAATATACTAACTTTGTATGGTAGATAATTCATGCGTGACAAACATGAATATGAATAAATTTGTCTTTGGGGGTCCTTTTGGTAAGATTTGATTACTTAGTATATTAAGTGTGTATTGTGTATATTTTATTGCTCTCTTTATCGATTATAATGCTATAATTAGAATATTATCTAATTTTCTCAACCAACCCAACTAGGTAACTTCTAGAGAGTCAATTAGGGTTTTATTCCATAATAATTTTATTTATGTGAATAACCTCATTATTAAAGTAAATTAATCATTTGTCATAATTCTCCATATCAAAGGTTGTTGATTGAATTTGATTATTATTAATCTCTCACTAATTCTTAACTTCTAATTCTCAAGAAAAGGGGCCTATAATTATGATAGTAGTAGTCATGAGGAAAAGAATGGGTTAAGCAATATGCCTAGGATTAGGCATGTTAATGTAATATCCTCAATTTGGTGATTTTGAAAATATCTAAATATAAGGATTAAACTGAAAAGTAAATTCCCTAATTGTAATTGATAGAATACGAATGTTATCCACTTTGTAGAATGGGTGCAAACTATGGCCCAAGTGAGGTCCATGAGACTATTTGCTTTGAAAATAGGTCATTGTGGAACAAGTTTAAGAAATAAAATTATTTTGTACATTAATAAAAATTAATGGCCTTATGGTTTGTTAGTTAATTGAAATATGAGATAATATGCAAGCTTTCAAAAGAAAAGAAGATTTGTGATCTTTTAGATAATTAAGGGAGTAACTATCTAAGTACGATTGGAAACACAATATTTGAGGCATCAAAAAATGTTATCTCACCATAACTTTTGGAATACAAAAATATAATAACGAAATTATTTTTATTCTAGAATTTCAGAGGAAAAGGACTTTCCTGGTGGTTTGGGTAATTAATTTAATGATATGCTTAAATGAGCATATTTCCTATATGAAAGATATTCCAATAAATCCTACCAATTAAATATAAGTTGGGAAAATATTAATTAGTTACTATAATTGATTTAAGGAATATAACAAAGTGAGAGATAAATAATAATCTAGATTTCAAGTCATAAGGATTTGAGAAACAATTTAATGATAAAATTATCCAATATGTGCTGTATAGGTATATGTTTTCTTTTATGGCTTTTGGTGTGTCAATTAAGTAAAGTTCATAATTAAATTATGGATATATGTGTCCCTATTTTGGGAATATATTGAATGTTTCCTTTTGACGACCATACACTCTTATTCCATGACTATATGTCATAACTATGAGAGAGAAATATATTAGTAGGAGGAAAGTAAAAAGGAATACTTTGGATAAGCCATATAATCATGTAAATGGCAATGGAACAATAAAACTAGAAAGTATTTAAGAAGGGTGGGATGGAAACTATCTCTGAAGTGGCAAGACCTGTAGAAGGTTTCCATGAGAAAAATATATAAGGATGTATGATCTATCCTTCATGTTGGATACCCCCTTCCTTCTTTCTTAATCATCTTCCTCCTCCTAAGCATTAGGGTTTTCCTAGAACTCCTAGTATCCCCTCACCTTCATGGATGGACATGGTTCCTAGCCTATGTATCCATGGGAAGCCCTAGAGATGCAGTGCAGAGATCCCTCTTAGCTTCACCCCTCCGTCCTCCTTCCTACCGATAATACCTTCAACAATAACCAAAGACATTGGCACTTTAATCCCTATCTAGGAATGAGGGAATACCCCTCTCTAGTCTCCACTTGCAGTGCCATCATCCACACAACATCCTGTTCAACGTCGCCTTGATCTGAGGTAAGGACTACCTCCATGTAAACTCATTTTAGAAATTGTTGTTTTTCTCTTCGAGGAGCTTTATTCTCTGTTAGGGTCCATGTCATCCAAGCTACCTCAACCTAAGCATGTGGCCCTATCTTGTTCAGTAAGGGGTGGTAGAGGTGAAGGTTCCCTCACATGGTCTTCCCAATGCCCTGGAGAGGAGAGACAATGTAATCGTAAACTCATGGAGACAGTGAGGAGAGATCATGAGGTGGAATATAGATCAGATAAGTTTGACTAATATGCCCTCTCATGCATGAGAATCTAACTCACAACAGGAGGGTTGTCGAGTCTTACCTATCACATTGACCCGACTCTAGGATATATAAGAGAACACTTAAGTTTGATGACATGTCAATTGTTAAGGTGTCCACTAATAGTTTATTTGTAAATTATGTAGTAAAGAGCTAATTGCTTAGAAAGTAATGATATTATATATGAGTTTTATTAGAAAAAGGATGGGAACACAAATAAAACATAACTGAAACCTAATTCTGATCTTAGTTCTAAAATTAGGACCAATACATGATTAGGTGGTAGTTAAAACATAAACCCTAGATTTTGATGAATAGGTTGTTAAGCATGCCAAATAAGTTTATTCTAAACATAATATGATATTTTTGAATCTAATGATAATACAAGATGATTGTGATAACAATTATGAATAATTAGGATTTCTAAAGTGGATGATCATACATACTATAATTTGGGTTTTGAAACCATGGATAATTACTTGTTATAATCTTAATGGACTTCATCTGATCTAAATGTTCATAATGAAAGGATATTATGGATCTCGTGATTGGGGTTTCACCTAATATTTAATATGTGATGTAATCAGAGTTTGTACCCTTATTCCTTATCTAAACTTGAGATGACCCTAAATCATAGATTAGGACTTGAGTACACTTTAGGATTTCCATACATGCAGATTGAATGTTGAGTTGCTTGGATTCATCTTTGCTTTCTTGATTGGATGATATGATTAAATTACTTGAATTATTATTGCATGGTATGTATGGTTCATCATTGAGGTATGTGGTTATGATTATGACTACTCGCAATATCGTTTGTCAGTGTTTTCTGATAATTTCTCAAATATTGATGAAATAACATGTTGGATGTTTATTTACATTCCGTTCAATTATAATGCCACTATGAGTATCACATAAAGTAATAGATAATATTCTAAACCCTAGTTTGACATGAATCAAGGGGTGATGCAATGAGCCATGGAAGGGACTATGATTACACCCAAGATAGCATATAAAGTATATGTTATAAATGTGATGAAATTTGTGGTGTGTTTCTCAAACGCAACAAAACAAACTGGAAAAGATGGTGCCAAAGGGGAGAGTAAACACCACAACTACTAGGTAGAAATGACACTTTTTGTCCCTAAAAACTACACCAGAATGCTTGGTGCATTTTTCCTAGGGTCACACACTAATCAACTGAATAGGAACTAGATGCAACCCTAAGAGGTTTTCAAACACACTTGGGATCTTTCAAATTTATAAAGCCCTAATAGGCTCACTTACATAGATTAACACACTTACCTGCAAGCGCACGGGGTCGTGTTATAGTATAGGAGGGAGGCAAGTTAGGGGTCAAACCCAAGAGAGAAAGGGGGCACTAGAGCTATGTTAGTTTAGGCTAGGTTACTAGTGTGGAGTCTAGACTTGAAGGGTTTGAAGGTTGGTTTGTTGATTACACTAAGATGGGTCAAAAAAGAAATTAAAGGAGAACAAGAATCAAAACCTAAGTTAATCCTAGACAAATAATTCTAATGAGAAAAAGAAAGAAACTAAGGAAAAGAGACAACTATGCTAAGGCAAGAAAAGCAAGACTAACACTACACTAGACTAGCAAACCAGGAAAAAGAGAAATTAAAGACCTAAACTAGGAAGAACAAACCAGGAACATGGAAAGAGACTAATTAAGCAAGCAAAGAACTAACCAAGCTAACACTAGCTAAGAAAGAATGAAACTAGGGTTTTAATGCAACTAAGAGAAGTGTGGGCTGTTTGGGGGATCAACTTGTCAATTAGGTTGGGGGTTATGACATATGAACATTACTCTTCCATTTAGACTACCAAACCAAACAACAAGTTAGATCCTAATGAATTGCCCTAAACTACTAATTGGTCATGGATAAGTTAAGTGTGTATTGGGGAACTAGTCTCTAGTACCTCCTACCTACCCTTACGAGGCTCACTTGGATTAGCATTTAAGTGTCATTCAATTAGGATCTAAACAAACCAAGGTTTCTAGAATAGGAATTGTTAGGGTAATTAGACACTGAAGGTAGTTATGTAAAGTGGAGGTGAGTTTTTAGACCTCACATCACCCACATTGTAGACTTGAGAAGGCTCCAAGCTAATTACACAAAATGCTCCTATATTAGCTACTTAGATATCTCACTTAGGTGTAGGAGAATTGGTTAACATGTAGGAAAGTAAAAAAATCTAACTAGGGATCCATTAATTGGACTTGGAAGCAATTCGTGAAAGAGCCACATATAAGCAATTTTTCTAGAATCTAGGTGATTTCAAGCATAAACCAAAAAGTAATTTATGGAGAATGAGATAGAAATAGAACATAATCATTAGCAAAGAAAGCACAATGTTTACATGTCATTTCCCCCCAACATGGTATCAAAGTAAAATTTAAGCCCCAAATAGCCCACCTAAGGGGCCTATATACTCATGGAACAAGAAAATACAAAAACAAAGGAATAAGAATGAGTAGATGTGAGAACTCATCACACTAAATGAGGTTACTCAAAACATAAAACACAATCGATCAATAGTTAATCACAAACACAGAAAAAAGGGTAAATTAAAACTGATCTTAACATCACCACTTGCTCAGAAACATTTACATTGAAGCCCAACATCTTGCTTGCATTCATACGATGCCAAGAAACTGATACAATTTGTTTCATGGCCTCAGTTACACAACACATATACAAGAGAACATAATTCATACATGCCACACAAACCAACATTAACATGCTAACAAAATATTGATTTGTTTGAAACATCATATACAAACTTTCTAATTTGGACCTCAGAGTACATGGATGACTCTAGGACACACTAGACATCTAATAACCTTCCCTAAGGTCCATCATCATAGCTTTTCCTTACTGTGACAAGTCTGCTGCCACTGTTTCTGATCACCTAATAAGATTTAGTGACCCACAGGTGAACCTCATGTCCCACTGAGAGATATAACTCTTGACACCTCTTATTGATTACAACAAGTTAAGCAATTAAATAGTTTAAGAAGATTAAACATGTATAATAAATAGGCTTAGCAATTTTGATAGTTTACAAAATACATAAAGGAGAAGATAATAATTATCATCATTAGCTTGATTGTCATCCTCTACCCTGATAACAGTATAAGAAATTTAGTATCATGTACATAACTAGAATCATAAGCAGGTTTAGTAGCATAGCATCTTTATCATCATAAATAAGTCTGGAAGCATAAGAATAGCTAAAACATTAGTATATCTAACTAGGTTGAGTAGATCTACATCATAAGTAGAAATAACAGTATAAGCACAACTATCTGCACACACACACGATTAGTAGTATAGGAATCTCTAATAATAGAGACATATCTAGGAATAAAATCATGGCTAGCAACATGCGATAACTATCATCATCAGTATAATCAACAGTAGCAGTATATCTATCAACATAGCATGACTATTGTATGTACACATCTACATCATGAGTATTTCTATAGCATAAACATATCTACTGTCTCTTAATGCACTTATCACCGTCTCTCTATAACAAGAGAAAACAAGGGTTATCATCCAATGTGAAGCATTGTATATAACCCAAAATAAATATGCTACACGGTTGTATTACATCTTTTATTAAGCCCTGAACAGTTTGAGTCATACCATTCAAAGTCCAATTGACCCCTGCGAAGGGCTATTCGGTTCCGTATAAGATCTAGGAGAGCCGACATCCTAAGATCTCTCCTCTACCTAGTCAATTCGGGCCAAAAAGGTAGTAACATATTGGTCAATGCTGCCACTACAATGACATATAGTCAATGTGCTAACACCTAGTCCACCCTTGGTATAGGTCACTACACTAGAGAACATCTCATGGATGACCGTTATATAAGAGGCATCCTGCAGTCTTACTGCTTCCTTTCACACATCACAATATCAACATATCTGAGGCATGGCCGTAACCATCCCCCACAACCTGCAATTGTGGATGCAAGTAGGTACTCGACTTGTGCCGCCACATATTCAACAATATGTGCTCTAAGTTTCCCATAGGAATTGCTTGTTTCACCATCCAGCAAAGGCTGACACTGAAGATGGTTCTACGACACAGGGCACTACACGATTAGGGTTTCACTTGATTACTTATGCCAATTGGGTGAATTGAGTCTACATCAAACAAGTGTACATACAAACCCCAATTCATCTCTAGTAAGAATATAAGTATAACAACTTCAAAAGATATAAAACGTATGAAACATATTGTTCCTCATCTCATCATCACATGGTACTATTCATTGCCATTTAAGATACTATACTTGTCATCATACTATAATAAGATATAAATCCTTATCACAATATCGTAGGGTATAAACCCTTGTCAACATAAGAGGATTACACCTCATTCAAGGATCAATCATGCCCAAAGGTCATAAGACCATCATATCATTCCTTGCAAGATCATCATTATCTTTCCATGCTTTATAACAATGCTTCAATAAACATCACCATACATGTGATCCATAGGATCAACATTATATGCATTTAAAGGACTAAAAGATGTTTACAGTATAACATTGCAAGATTATCTTACATTAAGAGCATTCCTTCAATTATATCAGATATAAGAAGGCTATATATGCTTAATCACCATTATACTTATAGTGCACATGTTTGTAAGGAAGCATCAATTATGAGACTATAATAATCATTGGTTAACATATTAGGATTTCAACAAAAATTAGAAAGAATATTCCTTCACTATATCATAATAAGAAGCTAAGAATGATTATCCCTTCTCATCTATTTTGCATTCAGAATAGGTTCAACAAGATATGTTACACTAAAATTATAGTTCAGTGATCTTAACTCATGGCATCCCCCTTCGGTCATATATGCATAAAATAAAGCATCACCATCACATTCCTTACCACCCTCAAGTATGGATCCATGCATAACTCAAGGTATTTCCATAGCATACTAGTGTCTCAACAATGATAAAAGAGTACTCCATTATTCTATTAAACATCCAAGAGAGGTTGGCCATGATTAATCACCATCTTCTAAATACATTAGGATTAAGTGTAACAAGCCATATCCCATTAAGGTTGTATATCAACACAATGTGGTCATTATCATTTCTATTCATATGAGGGAAAAGGTAAGACTACCTAAATAAGGGTAAACCTCCATTAGTTTCAACATCATTCAAACTATACCCACATACACTACAACAAAAATAACCATTATTGGCATTTTATTTTTTGGCTTTTGTATTAAAAAGCCACTAAACCTTCACATACAGTGGTATTTTTATTCAAATGCCTCTACATGCCCATTATAATTGCCCAACACAAAATTCCGATGATAATGGCTTTTATTTGTGACAATACTAGCGATTTATTATTGCCAATAATTCATAGACATTCTATTTCCTTAATTTTCCACCCTCCCATGTGCCCCCTCTAATTCCACCCGCACTCCACGACATCTATGCATCATGCGTAAGATTCTCCCCCTCTCTTTCGCTTCCATGGCCTTCCCCAGTCCCATTCCCTAATCTTTGTTGTCGTTACCCCATTAAAGAACCCTAGTGCAATTTCACTTTTGCCGCAACATCAATGGCAAGCTCAAGTCGTCGATTTACTTCTCCTCATGTTTCTGCCACACCGACGTTAGGCATTTTGCGTATCAAACGGCATCGGCACCCACTATCACAGTGGGATCGTTTTCGTCTCTAATCCATGCTTCCTCCACATGACCAGGTCCATGGTTAGCGAGCTACTTGAACGCTGGGCACCATTGTCTCCTACATAAGCAAGCACGGGCACCGATGGCATCAATGTCACCTATGTCGATGCCCTCTACAAGACTCTGAGAAACACCATCAACTTTGAATATAGGCCGGACCGCGAGTCATAGTATCACTACCACAGGTATGCCTTGAGACTACCACATTCACCAGCGATGCTGCCAATATGGGTAGTTCCCACTGGTGAAGTCTCTTATAGTTAGCGGGTGATAATATGGATCGATTGTTTGCTCTCCTTTTCCCTCCCACTTTGCCCTTCACTCTAATCTCCGCTCTGCTGCTAATCGTTCTCAGTTCTCCTGATTTCCCCCAGATTGAACTCTAGTTGATTGCATGTATGCCTGATTGAACTGGGTTTTTAAAAGATTGTTGTATTTCTTCTGGTTCTAAAGAAAACAATTTGGGATTCTTTCTTTTAGTATTGTAATGGTCTTCATTGGTTTTCATTGGACAAGAATCAACTCGTATGCAGATGTACAAAGTATGCAATCATTATTCATATATATGATCAAATCTGTCAATGTAAAGGATTCAGGTCTGTCAACCTTCTCATGTTTATCTTTGTATTTTCACTCGTATACTTTTCTTTTCTTTTCTCTACTCATCTATTTGCTGCGTAGATGGTCTTTTCCATTTCTACCAGAGGCTGAAGATAATGATACAATTGTCTGTGGTTCTGCAAATGAAACACCCATTCCTCCCTCATATAAATTGGTATGTATACCCAACCATGTTGCAAACACTGTCAATTGCAAATAATTGGTAGGTGGAGGGTTAAGATCCTAATTTCCTTCAGTAGCGTTATTCGGAATAAAACTTCAATTGGTTGTGTCCAAGGCTCACAAGTGAATGTATACCATATATTATCATATTGTTGATGACTAGTTTTAACCAAATAAATTAATTTTCACACATCAATGTTTCTTTTCCATTCTAGTCTATTTTACTTGATCTTTATTGTTTTGTTGTAATGTTTAAAATACTATTCCATAAAATATCTCCAAGAAAAAGTTGGGGATGATTTTGGTTTCCCTTTTCCCTTCTTTTCTTATTGTTAAATATTTTGTAGCTAATCACTTTTCATAATTTAATATTACATTGATGAAGATAATTTCATCTACTTTGTTAACCTCACATTTATAGAACACATAGAGGCTTTTGATGTTTACCATATGGCTGATTAATGTGAAGAGTTCATAATTTGGATAGTTCAATATTAGGAGACTCAAGATACATTACCTATTAATCATGTCTCCAAGTTTAGAAAATAGACAATGATTCTATTTGTAAGGTAATCTACCTTTTCTGATGGTGTTCTAATGTGGATATTCTAGGTCATAACCAAGTTGAATATTCTATATGAACTTAAATTTTCATAAATAATTTATCATTATACTTTAAATAGAGAGTACATATAAGTAGTATTTTAAAAATTAAGAGGTTATATCATCGCCATCCTACAACTCTCAATGGATCTTGTTATTTGGGAGTGAGAACATGGTACAAAACTAGGTTCCAATGGTGTTATCCCTAGCATTTTCCATCCAATTGAGGTGGCGGCGTGCATCTGACGATTAATCTTCAATACTTGTTGGAGAGAACCTTCTGAACTTCATGCAATCACTTTGTAGTGTTGATGGGCCAATGATCTACTTTCCGCTACCACTCACTAATAAGGTTTTTTTCTCTATAGCATAATTGATCGTTATAGTCTCCACTACATCTCCTCAAATCATCTTATTTAATATCCTTTCCCATGGCTATCTTGAGAAGAATCTTGCTCAATGTTCTCGTCACCTATAAGGGAAGCATCAACCCACTAATCTATGATTTAACAACATAAACTTCCTAAAGCCATACAAACAATTTGATGGCGATGACCCTGATCACCCATGTGTGCATAGCAGCTTCTCCATCCTCCCCTAATAGCTTTCTGACTAGTCATGGATCTAGGCTTGCTCAAAATGTGCATGTATGGCAACTATTGTAGGCCAGTAGGCCCTGATAATTATTAACACGAGGTTAGAAAAAACCCACCAATAATAATGGGGATGATGGTCTTATCAAGTTTGTTGCCTCTTTTTTCTTCTTGTGTCTACCTTTTTATCATCTATACTTTGCATTGACATATTGGGTATCTTTATACGAGGTCATTTTATCTTATATGTTTTGGTATATATATGCCTCATATCATTAGGTAGTCTATTTATCATAGTGTTAGTGATCTGTCACCAGGTGCTTCCTATTTGTTGCAGCCCTGCTCACCCTTTATAGAAAACCCTATAAGATGATTATCAATTTCTTGAATTTTCTTGTTGTAAGTAATGACCGTACAACTCATGTACATGTGAAGTAGAAGGTCGGATGAGCTTTCCCCTACCCATTCTGATCCGCCCGATAGAGAAGATCCATGTCCTTATAAGAAGGTCAGACTTCCTTTTTGAAAGAATGACTTTTGTCACCAACTGCTTAAACACAAGTGTTGTATTCATTGTTAACTAGCAAGATTTATGAGTAGCCTAATGCATATGTTTTGACTAGTTTTAGGTTTGCAATGCCGGGAGTTTGAGATCGCCAATGGTCTCTGAATTTGTGCTGATGGGTTTCAAAGAGGAGATTGTTCTCAAGGCAATCAAATAAAATGGTACATTTTTGTGGGTGTTGGATGTAGCATAACCCAACCCGGTTTACTTTCCACTTAGTTATATTTGTTGTTTATTATGGTATCAAGGAACAATGCATTTAAATTATAGCTCACCTGATTCCCTTTTTTGCTATTTTTGTAGTTGAAGGGGATAGTGAAGCTATTCTAGAAGCTCTTCTTTATGGTAAGGTGAGTGTTTTAGCCACGTTGATATATGTGGAAAGAATCTTTCTTTTTCTCACCTAAATTTTTTGGTGGATCCCCTTTGCATAGTGGATGGGTATGTGGGTGTGATTAAGATGCTTTTAGTTTTTTGTTTGTTTGTTTGGTGCAGTGAATACATAATACTATGTATCTAGTTGTCACAGTTGTGCTAATAAGCTTTATGAAGCTTGTGTTTTTGGAAGTTTTCTAGGATGAAACATAAGCATCAGAAAAGTTTCCACATATGTTTCACTTCCATGGATCCTATATTCTATTTCTGACATTTTGGTCTAAGAAGACTATTGCTTCACTTGGACCTCTTCATGTTGAAAGGCTTTCTGTTTGTTTGCATGAATAGAATTATTCATTCTAGTCTTTCTACCTTTAGGATAGTGCCACTCCGAGGTTTATGAGAAACAACCAATCCCTGCCATTCATTAGACTCAAAGAGTAAGATGCAACCATTTCACCATCATCTAAGGCATTTTCCAGTGCAAAATCATTTTACGACTAAAATTTTACAAAATACTCAGACTAACAACTGCTAACAGGACAAAGCTAGCTGACTAGCTTCCTATCAAGTGCTTTTAGGATGGTTTATTTTTAAGAATGCTGCATAAGTGGTTTTGTTCATGCTTGGTTTGGTTTTTCAGGATATCTTTGATAGAAAAGATGGGTGTTTTGAGAAGCTATCCTGCACCAGTCCTGATCATTATAGGAGCAAAGACCGTTGTCTTTCTGTGATGGTCAGTCTTTTATTCTTAGAGTAACAACCTTTTTGTTGCTGGAAAGCTTGAACAGTAGTATTGTACCTTTAGACTTTGGGTCACTAGCGCGATGTGAACACAATAATATCATGTAGATTATATGACCATTTTCAGGCTCGTGAGGTCGAGAGTTCAAGGTCACCGATTCTCTTTGAATTTGTTCATATGGGGTTCAGAGAGGAATTGGTCTTACAGGCAATCCAACAAAATGGTACATGCTTACATGTTCTTGATGTATTTCAGCCTAGCCAACATTGGTTTCCAATTTTTCTTTGGGTGGTTTTAAGGATTCCTGGATAAAGTATATTTCACTACTTCCCTTTGCTTTTTTGCAGTTGAAGGGGATAGTGAATCTATTCTGGAAACTCTTCTTGCTTATCAGGTGAATGTTTTGGCCATATTTCTGGATTCTTGGTTTTATGTACTAAGTATATGTTGTTTGATATCTGCACTTTGTAGTTGTGTGGAGACATTTTATCATGTGTGATTATGTTCAGCTAGTGCTATTTGAACTGTTGGTGGTATCTAACCAAGAGAATCTCTGAGACTCTAACACCAATGAGGAGTTGGAGGAGATGGAGAAGTAGGTCATAAGAGGACTACCAATTCTGATGAGGGCTAAGGCTTTGGTGGGATTGAAGCAATACTCCACTATTAGCTTGACATAGGTCATTTGATCAACTCTTGCATTATTCCTGTCTTCTGGGTGTTTATTGATTTGTATTGTCAGTTGTTCAAACAATTCTGCTGAGGCCTTGATTGATTTTTGTTGCAGGTTGTTCAAACAATTGCTCCTAATCTTCATGTTAGTTTGAAGCTAGAATTAGTTAATTGCTTAAGATTGATCTCATTTTATAGATCTTTTGTTGAGGTTATGGTACGGTAATTCTAGATGCCTTTTTATGTTCTATACATGTATATTGATACTGCAAAAGTTGTTGCAAAAACACTAATTGCATTTGGATTAAACAAGATTTGTCTTGTGACTGATAATTTTTCTTCTAGTATGGGTTGTCTACTAAAAAGCTATGTAGATTTAGTTTTCTCATATTGTTATCAAGTATTGGAGGCCAACTAATGAATGATTGCTAAAAAACAACCGAAGTACATTTGTATTTTTCCCTGTTGTTCTTTCAGAAGCATTGCTTCTTGTTTTAACCTATGAGGAAAATCGTCCCACAAACTTGATAGTGCCTATTTTGTAGCTGTGTCTAGGGCACCTTGGCGACCTATTGATGTCCATAACTCATTGATCTTTAGGTATAAACTTCAAATCATATGTTTTATAAAATAAAGATGACACATTAGAAGGCATTGTGGAGAATGGAGATGCCATTCATTAGACAGATCTTTACGACAAAAGTTTGGAATCAACCAATTAAGAAAATAAAATGGTACCTTAGAATGTGCCATGAATATTTAAGTTAAAGTAGCTTTAGGTAGTATACTAATGGGAACATGATAAACATAATAAGGCAAAAATCAGGTATGTATTTAATTTTTCTGATCACTTTCTAATGGGATTAAATATAAGACTTTTTATGGTTTTTTTTTGCAAAGATGGGCTTATCAACAATTTCAAGCATTTGGCAGAAAGAAGGATTCTATATGCGTCAACTTGCTTCATGGTATATACCTAGGAGGTGGCTCTATTTAGCAGGGTAAGCATACCCCCACTTACTCACGGATGTGGAATCAACTTATGAAGTTATTATGTGAAAGACCAATTTTAGATTTGGAAAATGGGAATAAAGTGCTCATGTGGAGAGATCATTGGCTTGAGGAACATATATTTTCCTTATGACAAGGTTGATCCTTTTCTTTACTTAAAGTTGAGGGGAGGAAAGTTAAATACTCATAGCTTTGTTATTCTCAAATTTAAGTGGAATACTAATGATACAAGGAGAATGAAACCTGTTTGTTTTCTTAAATCATGTTGGTACCACTTCTATAGAAGATTATGCTATTACTTTGGATGGGGCTGAATTCATTAACTTGAAGTCTTGAACTATGCCAAGAACCTTATTAGAGTAAAGAACCAAGAAATCAAGTGGGGTTGGTGGATTTGGACTCATCAAATGCCTAAGAGATTTAGAATTATTGCTTAAATAGTACTTCATCATCTTAAATAGATTTTCAGTTATTTCTGAAATTAATTAGGACATGTTTTGCATGCAAATCTCTTTTTTTCTGAACTAGAAGGAGAAAATATAACAAAACAATGGCATGATATTACAGTAATTCCAAATTACATCCTATGAAGTTATATTTTAAAATTTCAATTCAGCAGATGACCTAAATGCAGAGCAAACTTATATTCAGACAATCATCAATATTCACAATATATATGCACTCAGCATGTGTATCATATAACACAACAATGAACTTTTTTCTACATGAAAATAAAATAATAGTTATATATGAGACAAAGTATAAACACATGCAGCTGTAAAAAATAGGATATTAGTCTCATGCAGCTGTAACAAAACAAGATCTTTTAACAAACCCAACATGACTCTCAGTAATCAATGAAGATAATTTATCAATTGCTAATACATAAAATTCTTGGTCTCATACGATTGGCTCAACCAAAAGGGTAGTAGACCGAGGAAGATATTATTATATGAGAAGCTTACATATTAAAGGAGTGGCTGGAACATTTTTTCATTATTTCCTATGAATGTATCGGATACGAATTGTCTAGTTTACTTCCAATTTAATGGTTTGCAATCTTAGCACGCAAGAGTCTTCCTAGTAGTGACGCCTTCATTTGTTATTAGATTTTTGTTGGCGAATCTTATCTTGACTTTGTAGATGCAAATTAATTATTTGAATTTCATGATAAAAAAATACAAATATAAGTAGAAGAACTATATGAGTAAACAAAATATGTTACAATGGATGAGTATAAGGGACGAAAACTGACCTGGACTAGATACATCTGTGGTTCTTTATGAATAAAGGATGAAGAGATGCAACTGATTATTTATGTAGGTCAAATCGTCAAACCATGAACTCCAGATTTGCCTATCCTTGCCAGTGTTTTATTAGAAACATAGTAGAAGCCATTTATGATAACATGTAGATGCTAGGAACATTGCAGGAGATCTATATGCCTCCCAACCGTGTTAGGAACAACATCATCCTAATTGATGGTTTCTCTGTGTTGATATATAAATGTTCAGAGGACCTCTACTCAATCGTCTCCGATTCTGGCTCCATCGAGATCAAGAAGTAGCTCTGCAGGTGACCCAATAATCAGACAATCTTATCAGTCATTTGCATTGTGTAGTTGATTAAAAATGCATCCACGTCGTAGATTATCTCCAGCGTCTATCCATTTGATGCTATAATTCACACACTTTTCACGGCTGAGAGGCTACCTTATGCATTGCTAGATACATGAAACTGGTACTTACAAGCACATAACCAATCAAAACCCTTGTAGAAGGTGGAAGTAAATGATCGAAAAGAAAGCTTAATTCAACTTGTGTTTTGCTGGCATGATACAAATAAAAGATAAGTCACTTTTTAACTATTTCCAGATTTGATGTCAATGACATGCAGGAAATATTTTCTTAGGCTACTTTCATGCCTTTCAATTGCTGCACCCACCCTGCTTCCTGCATCACTTTCACCAGAATCAGATGCTAACAGAACTACACTCCGCTCATCTGCCTTCTCTACAAGTTTCAGATGGGCCCAACTAAGTGGAAAACAAAAGGCAGCTCCAAATGCAGAACCAAGGAGCATATTTTGCACTCGCTGTCTCAAGGAACCAGGCAATATGAGACCAGATACAGTAGCAGTTGCTGAGCTAGCTCCAGCAATGTTGAAGACATCATGTATGCCACATTGTTCAGCAAGAAGATTTTGCAAGCTATAAAATGAAACAGTAAACATTGGTGTTGTATTCAATATAAGGGGCAAGGTAAAATGTCCTCCCCATGTAATTCAATATAAGGGGCAAGGTAAAATGTTGTATGAAAGTATATCATTGGTGTTGTATTCAATATAAGGGGTAAGGTAAAATGTCCTCCCCATGTAATTCTCAATTGATTATAAATAAAAAATATTCATACTTTCAAACAAGTGAATTTGTCTACAATTGACATTCATTTAGAAATCATGATAATAAATTGAAAACTGAATGACTAAAAGCAATGAAAATGTAGTAATACAAAACTAGTAGTCATTAGTGGCTTCTTTTATATGCCATTAAATTCAATAAGAACATTTTCATACACCAACATAATATAAAATAGTGGCATTTGTATAAAAGCCAATTGATGGATAGTGGCTTTTTTATAAATGCCAAATGATGTTTTAGTGGCCTTTATTTGGTATTTATTGGAAGCCACTAAAGACAAATATTTAGTGGTGTTTACAACTTACGCCACTATCTTTCTAGTGGCATTGGTACTAGAGGCATTTTTTAAAGTGTCAACAAATGCCACTAAACATGTTTAGTGGCGCTTATTTTTTTTCAGTGGCATTTCTAAAAGGCCACTAATGTGAATGTTTGTTGTAGTGATACTACAAGCATCAACCCAAAACCATTGGGTGTTGAGGATGTAAAACTATTGGTTTCTTACATAGTTAACACCTTGAACAAACCACCTATAAAACCATCAAGTTGTGACCTATAATGAGTCACCATCTAACCGTAAACATCCCTTGTTTTATAACATAAAAGGGTAACATTGGTTGTGGGGTTAAAACCCATCATTAGTTGCATATTTAAAGCAGGTCATCAATTATCTACAATCAAGCTCCTTAGGTTGATCACAAGGAGGAAATCATGAAATTCACCTCATAAGTACCAACCCATTACACTAAAGACATCATTCTAAACTATTGGATGTTGAAGCACCCAATCTCAACCATTTGATTAGGTTCATCATTCAAAACCATCAATTAGAGTGTAGGTCCCACCCTTGAATCATTTGATCCAAGAAACCATCAATTTGAAGCTTAAATGAAGCAATATTTAAAACCTTAACTCACAATTGGTTGAGGAAAACTGAACTACCATTGGTTGCAAAACATTGTGTCACCATCAATTGATGGGGTCACCACTACCATCAGTTGACACCTTTGGGTGATGTACTACTATCACATCAGTTGCTATCAGTTTTAGGGAATTAAACCATCAGTTGATATGATTTAGAAAGAGTCTTAAACTAACTTAAGGCGTGACCATTTCTTGATTCCACCGGTTCTCACCACTGGTTATCACCATCAGTTCTAGTGTAAGATCATCGATCAATTCATGTATAACAACTGAAAACAACTTAAAACCTAGTTATAAGTAATTGTTTGCTAGGTCCCAAGCACCACCGGCTACCAGGAAAGCCTGATATAAGTCTTCTCTTACATTAGGAAGGTCGTGCATATGGTTTTAGGTCCACCTAGAACTGGAAACTACGCAAGTAATACCATGAATATCAAAACCCTAGGCAAGCATAGCTTTTATATGCATAGATCTTTGTTTTAGAGTAAGAACTTGAGTAAGCAAGCTTGCAGTAAGAAATAAACGGGAAGAGAGTTATAAAACTCACCTCTAGGAAGATGAATAGGCTCTGAAAAGTAAGAAAACTAGAGCAAGAATGGTGGAAAACCCTAGTTTAAGCTTTGAACTTGGCCAACTAGCTTTAGCAAACCCTAGTCATAAGGAGCACGAAAGGTGAGTTCTTTGGGATTTAGAGAAAGATTTACCATGAAAAACCATGGTTGCATCAAACAAGAAGGTAGGAAGAAGAAGAAAAGCAATAAATGAAAGAGAGAAGGAGAAACTTACTAGTTTAGGTTGGAACAAGCAAAGATGCTCCATAAACCCTAAAAGAAGGGTAGATGCGGACTCTAGCCACTTACACAAGGAGATCACCCACATTCTTCTACCTTGGGAACCTTCTCTGCCAGCAATCAAGGGAAGAATAGTCCTTGGATGTAAGGGGAGAGATAAGGGTATAAAGGTTTAGTTTGGGTACCTAAGGATAAGTATATAAAGCTTAAGGATAAGGGAGAGAAGAAGCTTGAGGTGTCCTAGTAGCTCTCCATGTGTCCATGGTTCAGAGCTTCCATGGCCATTCAAGAAGAAGTTGCACCAGTTGTGGGAGTCTTATAGACCACTGTATGATGAATCTATAGGACCACCACTGGTTGTTATGCATGGGAAACCATCGATTCTTGAAACCCTTGCTCACTAGGTGCTAAACCATTGTTAGATCACCCTTTTTAAGTGAACCACCAATCCAAGTGAACCCAAACCAGAAAACCATCAACCTAAGGACTTGTAGGATGACCACCAATTGCCAACACCTGTTGGAGACCATTGGATGGCAAACCAAATAGGGGGACCATCATTTTATGGCTCCTAAAGGTAGCTCATCCATGAAGGGGTAAAACCCTAATTCACCATAGAAGAGAAACAGCTCCAAACCAAGGTACAAATGGGCTCCCCATGGCCCAAAAAGCTCAAGCATGATAAGATAACATCTAAGGAACATAATGAATGTGACCAATTGCAAGTACAACCTTAGATTTGGGTAGATTGCAGAAAAGCCCAAAATGTGCATAAAATTGCATAACTTGCTCAAATAGTGTCCAAATTGGACCTAACTTGAAACTTAAGCTTGTCACATGATGTAAAACATATGAAATGGTTAGGTTAAGTTTTAAATCACTCAATTAAGATAATCAAGCATGTTCAACTTTTTAAGCAAGATTAGGGGTCTCAAAGTAGATGAGTGGGACGACATGACGAGCTCTATGGAGACTCCTCCTTCTCTACCACCTAGCAGTACCAACTCGAGCACCTCCCTCTAAAGTAGGTAGATGGCATGGTTGTATGGTGGAAAATGGTCAAAAACCCTAAAATAGGTGTTTTTTAGGTGGAATATGATGAAATGGAAGTGGAATGGAGTGGGAATGAATGGGGGAAAAATGTGGGAGATGAGAGTGGTCTACTAGTGGCTAACCATGAGCTAGAGCCCCACCTAAGTATATATAGGTGGTGGGGAAGCACTAGGTTGAGTGGAGGTAAAATGGGAATTGCAGTGCAAAACTACTGCTAGGATTGTATGTAGAAGCAGCACGGTCGTGGTGGGTGTGGGTCAACATGGCCATGGTGAAATGAAATGATGAGGTGGAATTGGTAGAAAGTAATAAGAAAATTTGGGGATTTTGAATGGCTGGTAGCATTGTCATGGTGGTCACCCCATAGTCATTTTGGCTCTGGAGTTGGCTGTCGGTTTTTAGTGGAATGGTCATTCTAATGTGTTGACAACATAGTCGTACTGCCTAGAATGGTCTTTCTGGGTCATTATGGTACGAACATGTTGCATTGAATGCCCATTCTACTGAATTGAATCTTCAATATTTAAGTCTGTGATTTTGAGTGAACCAATATGGCCATTCTAGGCTCTCTTTAGCAGCACTTTGAGTTTGTTCTTGGTTCATCCCTGGACATATTTGCTTCAATTGACCTTTAACCACTAGGGGTAGGTTGAGGGAGCCTTAGACTTCACTTTGGGTCTCTCTAAGGATAGAGAAACCCTAAGATCTTTCTTTGTCTCTCTCATTCAATCAAGTGTGATCCAAATACCTGAAAAACATGCAAATAACATTCATAAGTGCATTTTATGTGAAATCACATATGAGGGGAAATAAAATGTAATATAATAGGTATAGATGTGATTAAAGTCCAATAAGACATAATATGGATCCCTAAAATAGGACAACATCACCACCCCAAGCTTAAAATATACTTGTCCTCAAGTACACTCCAACTCAATCTCTCCGCAATTTTTTCTCAATCTACAAATGGCAAATGCAATGCAATAGATGAATATTTGACTAAATGGAACCAATGATCACTTGATACATGCATTCCACCTCTCTCCTCTACTCTTTCACAAACCAATCATGATTAAAGAATTGAGCATACAACTGAAAATAAAGGCCATAGAACCCATAATCAATACATATGGCTTTCATGTAGCTCCATGTAGACCGTTTCATGGTGGTGTTAATCAAATATGACTAGGAGTGTCATTTCACTTTCATGAATTCAACTTTATACTTCAAACCACACTAAGTGACCGACATGGCTGTGGAAAAAGGGTGAAGTGAGCTAGGTTTGATGTTTCCTAGCTCAATCGGTATGCAAAATGAAGAAAGGGTTGGACAAAGGGGGTTGGAGTGCTATCGCATAGAGCACTCATCTTTTATTTATTTAGACTCTATTACATAGGAGCATTTTTAATTTCCTTTTTTTTTTGCCCTTGGTGTAGCTAGGAAACATAGTGGTGAGAGTGAAGCGGGGAGATATAGATATGGACACCTCAAATTTGTGAGGTGACCAAGGCTAAATATTATCACTTTGGCATACTTTCATGAGGCAGAGAGGTAAAAAGATGATGAATGAAAGGTTAGGTCAAAGAGGGCTCACTGGTGTGGTTCTCAACATAAGATCTCCTGCATGAAAATTATTCCAACACTTAATCAAATAATATCACGCCACATGAGTGAGCAACATGAAATTTATACTTCTATCAAATGATTCCATAGGCCCTAAGTGTTCATATCTTGGTCAAATCACAATTCAACCAAAACATGACACAAGCATAAGAGAGGCGGTGCACATGTAAAAAAATCAAGCAATTATACCATTTAGTGATAAACCATGATAATTCACTTCCATTTGTCACATGTTATCATTTTCAATCTGATAAGTGGAGATTGGGTCAAAACATGCTTTTGGGAAAGACATTTTAAATTTGGGAAACAAATGCCAAAACTATGGCAAATTTCCTTCAATCACAACTAAGCCTATGTTATTAAACACAAAACAAGAAATAAGCAATTTCTAGCTAAAATATGCAAACATTATGAAAATTTGTATGAAATGCAATGCATGGAAATTTTAAAAAAATTATGCAAAAATAGCAAGAAGGTAAACTACATGGTATGCAAGTGTGCAAAGTAGGTAAAATCTAATCTAATAGTAGGAGAAACAAATCAAAAGTAAATGGCAGGTGAAATGCAAAATGAGTGAAATGAGGGCATACCGCCCTACCAGCCCAAACTTTTGAATCATTCTATACTTAGCATGACAATAAAGTATATTAGTGATAGGGTATATGATCATGGCTTCTTTTGTGGCTCTAGTGGTCCTCCTCCCTGTGGTGGAGGATACTGGTAGTAACTTCCCCAATAGTTCATCTGTGGAGGCGTGTAGGCATCCTGGTACCCAAACACTACACCCCAGCAATCTTCTCCCCTCTGGGGATTCCCATGGACCTATGCATGTAGGAAGCAATACATATGGTTGATTTGATGGTGCATTTGTTGATGATCCAACCATAATGCATCATCTGTATGCTGAAAACCCTCTTGTGCATTCACAATGCTATCATGTGTCCTTTGAGTACCCTCTAGTAGTGCATGTATAGTTGACATGTCATATGTATTCAATGAGGGCTACAATTATTGTTGTGTTACCTATGCTTCTGTCTCCTCACCATGCGTGTCTCTCTCCTCCTCCACTCATCAACTGCCTGTGACTCTCTTAGTCTCTCAGGAAAAATCTCTAGATGATGCTGCCACGTGTCCCTAGGATGCTCCTCTTCCCAAATCCTGAAAATATCCAAAAAATTTTGGAGATGGATGACACCCCTCTAGGAGAGGTGTAGCATGGTAGGAGTGCTCAAGAGAAACTCCTACATAAGGAGGGTTGACCTGGTAAATAATCTTCCGATCAACTACTAAAATCATGAATGAGTGAATCAAGTATTGTAGGTCAACAAGCTTCCCTCATTCTTCCTTGGTATAACCAGATACATCATGATCCAGGTCCAGAGCAATTGAGTCATAATCCCTCCCATGATAACATGATTCGTACTCTTGGATGTGACTGTCTTCATGTGATCAATCATGAGTGATCCCAGATTCACATGCTTGCTCTGCATCATCCATCCCAACACAAGGAGGTATTTCTTTGTACAGCTTCCTTGATTCTCATATCAGGAAAAAATGGTTTTTGCAAAGACCTTCTAAATTTATCTCAACATGGGGTTATGAATCAGACTTGTCTTTGATTTACCCATTAAGAAGTTACTTTGCCATGTGAGCTTCTTCTACATTGATGCATAGTTCACAATAATATTTCTATATGTGCTCCCTTGATCAAGTAGGGATGCTATCTCAACAGTGAGTGAAAAAATTCTATGAGGAAGGAGGAAGTGATGAGGCAAGTCCCATTGCCCAATCTGACATTGACAACATCATGTGAGATTTTCTCTAAGGTGGCAAAAAATTGTTGTGTGAGGTCAATATAAGTCTCCTAGACCATAGTCAACACCCCAAATAACCCAATGGGTTCCAACATATCCTGAAAAAAGTAAAGAAACCAAAGTCTCCATCGTCTCCTAGAAAGTGTATCAAGTGGGAATCACCCTACGCGTCAAGCACTTTGGATTCTTTGACTTCTTAATCTTACTATTTCTCATAGTTGGGACCTCACCACACTATTCATTTTGCACCTCCTCATGTGGTTCATCTTGCATAACCTCATCTTCATCGTACAAAAGTATCCTCCTTCATGCTTGGGGATAGGACTGCGGCTAAAATGTTGTGGATGTCGAAGGATGAGTAGAAGGTTGAGCTAGTGAAGATGGTAGTGCTACCTTAGAGGAAATAGCCTTCTAAGCTACTGTAGGTGGTGGTGGTTGTTCTCATAATGATGACAACATAGCACATCATGGATGAGTAGAAACCTCATCCACAATCAGGTTCACCAAAGCCTCTAGCTCAGCTTCTGACAAATGGGTTGTTCCGATGAAGCCGAAGGCAGACAGAGGAGCGAGAGATGCCGCTGGGGCTGAAGAAGAGTTATTCTTTGGGAAACGGTCATAGGAGATGTCCTCCTTGGTCTTTGACACCATTTGCTTGGTTATTTTCTTCATCTTGGATGGAACTAGGTTTTTTGAAAATGGAGCTGAGAGTATGGGTGTATGGTGGAAAATTATTTGTTATTATTTGTTATTTGGTTATATCTAGATCTTGGGAATGTTAGGTAATAGTTCTCAACATTAAGGTACTTCCTTAATTGGGGGATGATGAAAAGTAAGGTCGTTAAAGTTTCATAGATTTTCCCTAGGTTTGCAAAGATCTGGAAACCCCCCCCCCCCCCCCCCCCAACATGTGAGAATAAACAATTCGTAGTCCTCCCATCTAGCCTAAATAAGTGAAATGGGGGAAGAATGGAAACTTTTAAGGTTATATCTCATCATTGGGGGGAATGGACTGTACAATAAAAAAGAGAGGAAATGAGACTATAAAAAGGAAAACTATAGAGGACTACTAGAGATTTCAATTTCAATATATGTATTGGAGGTCCTTGACTTTAAATATTAGAAAACTACTTAAATTTAATCACTAATCACTTCCCTATAGAAAGGTTCATGGATGGAGATGTTAATTGTGCAGAAAAGGACTCTGAACATTCTAGGGCCAAAATGACTTGACTTGGACTATAAATATACCATAAAATTGCGATTTATTACTAATTTATATTTTTATCCTTTCAAATATTTTAGTTGAACCACCTTTTAGGATGTCATGCTACTTATTGGGTGAATGGGGTTGCTTTGGTTGTGTTGGGTATCAAAGGTAAAACTTGGGTATGGGGCCTCACAAGTCGGTCCAACTTGTTGGGAAGCCATTTGACATTTGGGCATGGCCTTCTTTACAAGTCAACCAAATTTGGGACAATAGTATCACCCACTTTTATTTATAGGGTGTCTGATCAAGAGATTCAATCTAACTAATGCAAAAATTAGAGTACTTATGGATCAAACTCTTTAAAGTCGAATCTAAGTCTTCTAGACTCCATATTACACATATCAACCTTATTCAGATCGCAAATTCAAATTGAGGTACTATGAACTCTAATATCATATTTAACAAGACAAATAAGGAATTCTTATGCCCCTTTCTTTCATGATTATCACATGAATTAGTGTATATAGCTTACATAAGAAATATGTATCAACTTGAAAACACCAACTCAAATTCATAACTCATTTTAAATCAAGTGTCAAATCAACAAATAATGCAACTAGGTTTCACCTTGATTACGTATACACATATTTTTTTGATAGAATTATGATTTCTCTTTACTTAAATTGATTCACACAGGTTCCATTGCTCAAACAACGGTCTTATATGTTTTCAAGTAAAAATAAGAAAGTATTATGATCATGCAAGCTAAGCTATGGTTAGGTGTAACCTACGATTGGATAATTACATATAGTGAATGAAAATGACAAACAATCTATGGATCTTTTATCTTACTTCCCCATAAAGAATGAGTCAACTATGAAATGTTATGTAGTTTGATGATTGACTTAAATTGAGATTACATAAATTGAGTGTTTTTTTGGAAAATTGGGTAAGTATATTCCAAAACCCCCCTAAAAGGGGACAAAGTTACAAGCCACACCCATACATGTGACTACACACATCTAGGAATTGGTTACAGCAGATCCCAATTCCTAGCTACAACAGGAGGAAAATCAAGACAAGATTTAAAAGTAAACTACATTCTCTTGATTTCAAGTGCAAGACGGCTGAAGATGGCAACAAAGTCAGAAGTGCCACCGTTATGTAGCCTTTTATTATGCTCCTCCCAAATGAAGTGAACAACACCAGTGATGGCCCAAAGTTCAATGATTCTGGATTGCTTTAACCTTTTACCGAGATCCATGAGGCTTTCATATAGAGAATATGAGGCTCTGATGTTGAGTTTAAGTTGAGCACGTCCCCAAATATATTTCCAGTATTTGTAGCCCCCAAAAAGATGAGTGATGGAGTCATTGTGTTGGCCACATAGTAAGCATGCAGGAACAGGAGCCCCCGACCAGGAACTAATCTTTTCCATAGTAGGTAGTACATTAATGAGTGCTCTAAAGGTTGTAAGACTCCATCTAGGATAGTGCTTAGAGAGCCAAAGATTTCCATAAGCCTTATCAGATCGATGCTTTTGTCTTGCGTTCTCCCAAAGATCCTTGCCTTCCCAAGATGAGAAGGAAGGCCATAGAGCTACCATACGTCTGTGACAAGTAGAGCCATTCCTGGAAGCAATAGACAAGGTATCACCATACCTACAAGAAAGCCATGAGCTCCATAAACATTGAGCTTGGTTGAACTTCTTGATGCGACGTAACAAATGGTAATCCGCAAGTTCATCAAGTCTCTTAAGCCCCAAGCCACCTTCATCAAGCGGGTAAGCTAAACGTGACCAACTAGAGGGATGCACTGAGCTACCCCAAAGGAAGTCATAAAGTAACAGCTCCATTCTTCGTAAGACAGTAGGAGGGATGTCACCCATACACATCCAATAGCTGATCAAACCCATGGCACAATGCTTAACAAGCACAAGGCGACCAGCCATAGATATTTTAGAACCAGACCATCTCTGTATCATATCTCTGAGCTTATCTAAGCATTCATGGAAATGGTGCCTCCTGAAGTTTCCTCCAGCCATAGGAAAACCAAGATACTTTGTGGGCCACGTACCACGCTGAATACCCAAGAAGCTAATCAAGGCGTCCTTGTTGCGGCAAGAAGAGGATAAGAATATATGCATTTTATTCAGATTGCATTTCATGCCAGAAATAGAACCAAAATCAAGCAAAACCTATTTGAGTTTGACAAGGCTGCGTAGACGTCCCTCGGAAAAGATAAGAACATCATCCGCAAACAGAAGATGGCTAAGAGCTTTGGTCCCATTGATGGAATAGCTCCTGATGAGTCTATTATCATACGCCTCCTCAAGACATCTGCTGAGACCTTCCATAGCAATAGCGAAAAGTAGAGGGGATAAGGGATCGCCTTGCCTAAGACTGTTGGAGCTTTTGAAGAAGCCAACTGAAGAACCATTTAGTAAGAGAGAAAAGGATGGAGTTTCCACACATTGCTTAAAAATGGAGATAAACTTTTCATTGAACCTGAGGCCATAGAGACAATCCCAAAGGTAAGACCAACGAACAGAATCGAAAGCCTTAGTAATATCCAACTTGATGCAAGCAGCGGGAGGGCTGGATTTCTGATTGAACCTAAGAGTGAATTCAGCCACAAGAAGGGAACAATCCTCAATACCCCTACCTTTGACAAAAGCACCTTGGTAGGGAGAGATAATCTTTGGCAGAAGAGTAGCTAGTCTCCTTGATACGAATTTAGCGATAATTTTATAGAGCATCGAACAACATGAGATATGCCTAAAGTCAGCAGGGGACGAAACTATGTCCTTGGGAATAAGAGCAAGAAAAACATGGTTGACTTGCCTAACCATGTTACCCCCTTCAAAAATCCATTGGACAACCTTAAGGAGATCATCACAAATGACATTCCAATTACCCCTATAGAAGTAACCATTGAAGCCATCTAGGCCCAGGCTTTTGTGAGGTCCTATGCTCCACACAGCATCACGAACCTCACTCAAACTTGGAGTAGAGCAAAGCATGTCATTGTCAATACCAGAAACAAGAGGTGACCAATCAGGAATACAAGAGATTGAAGCATCACAAGGTTGATTATATAGTTGTTCAAAATACTAGACAGTGTCGTCGGCAATAACATCTTTATCCTGCAAAAGATTACCATGAGAGTCAAAAAGTTCAGTTATAGAGTTGATAGCATCCCGTCTCTTGACCATGGTATGGTAGATAGTAGTGTTTCTATCACCATTGGAGAACCACACCATTCTACTACGCTACCAGAAATAAACCTCTTCTGCCTTAAGAAGCAAGTCCAATCTTTCAAGGGTTTGTTTTTTAGCATGAATGATGTCAGGATCTAGAGGACATCTACGGACGATAGCTGAAATGTCATCGAGCTCCATTCTTTCTCTAGCAATCAGGTTCTTGAGGTTGACATACTATTTGGACCAAGTCTTCAACTTTTCTTTGACATTATTAAGTTTGTGACAGAATTGAAAGAGAGGATTACTGTGGATTTCAGTCATCCAAGCATCTTTAATAATGTCCCGACAACCTTCCCAATCCATCCAGAAATTGAGAAAACGAAAAGGCTTCTTCTTGAAAGAGATAGGCTTCATATTCATGTTTAGAGCACAGTGATCTGAATAATTACATGTGATGAACTTTGTTTTGGAAGCAGGAAATTTAGTCAGCCAAGCATCATTAACAAAGGCTCTATCAAGTTTGCACGCCACCCTTTTAGAAACACCTTGCTTGTTATGCCATGTATAAACCTCCTTACCAATGACATGTAATTCGGTTAGACCAGCATTATCAAGAGAAGCATTAAAAGAACTAAGGATAACAGAGGGCACATCACGACCCCCAACCTTCTCCTCTTGCTTCCTGATATTATTGAAGTCACCAGTAATAAGCCAAGCTTCATCTATGCTAGTAGCAATCCTCTCCAAGGTATGCCACAGAAAAGAATGCTCAGACACAGAGTTCCTAGCATAGATAGCAGTAGTGTATATGATGAGACCACCTTTATTAATGCATTTCAAAGTGACCTGTTGATCATCCATCTCAACCACAGAAGTATTCCTGCAATTAGGATTCCATCCAACATATATACGACCATTATGATCATGCAGATGATTAGAAACCCATAACCAGCCTTTAGGGAACATACAATCAGATGTATGTATCATGTGAGACTTGATTTTAGATTCAACAAGAATGGACATTGTCTCTTTATTATCAAGGATGGTTCTCCTCACTTCTTTCTTTTTACGTGGCTTCCCCGAGCCACGAACATTAGTCATGAGGAAGGTCATTAATGACCTCTGGAAGCCGAGCGGGTCTTACGAGACCCATCAACTTTGGACGCCCTTGAAGCCTTGGACAAAGAAGAAGAGGAAGCACCAGTGGATCGTCTGATTATAGAATCATCAGTCTCCCCTGAACAAGCAATGCAAGCATCCACCATCGGGTCAGTAGTGCTTGGACCTCCAGTGACTGCAACACCAACATCCTCATTCACATAAGCTCCACAACACTACGTCGCCCCACCAGCAACACCAGCAGCAACACCCTCATTCACCTCCGCACCATGACGCTACATCGCCCCACCAACATCACTAGCAGCAACACCCTCAATCACCTCCGCATCATGACGTTGCGTCGCCCCACCAGCAACACTAGCAACAACACCCTCATTCACCTCCGCACCACGATGCTGCCTCGCCTCACCAGAAGCCTAGCAGCAACTGGAGATGCTGCCACAATAGTCGGAGTTGCAGTGCCTACAACACCGCCCGGTCCTCCGGTGATAGCAACACCATCACCCTCATTCACATCCGCACCGCGACGCTGCGTCGCCCCACCAACAGCCCTAGCAGCAACCAAAGTAGCAACATCTGCAACACTAATGCCTGGTACTCCACCATCAGCCTGTGCACCCGATACAAGCCCAGCAGTGCCCAAGACCCCCGTGTTGTTTCCAACACCATCAGCATGCTCGTCATCTGCCCTTGGTTCATCCTCTGTTGCACTAGCAATAGCCATTGCCTTCCCTTTCTTACCAACTACCTTCCAGATTTGCATTGTTGGAGCATGTTCTACCACCTCAGTAACCGGTTTGATAGGGAAATCCGACCCATCATGGCCAAAAACCCAACACTTGACACACCTCTTCGGGACATGTTCATATTGAATCTTCACCGACATAGGGTCACGCCGAGGTATGTTGACCCACACCTCCAGCGGAGGTTCTTCATCGGCGTCGATTTCCACCAACGCACGTGCCTCTCACAGCGACTCCTGCCCTAAGGACTTGTAGTCAATCCTGAGTAGTTTCCCTATTCCACTTGTGACGATCCCAATAGCCCTAGGGGACCAGTTGCGCCCCATTCTTGGTATGTTGATCTAGACCGGTATGGTGCTGAAGAAGTCCTTTTGCAAGTCGTCACCCGTCTTGTAGTCCTTGACAACCACCAATTGGCTATCAAACCATCGAGGTCCACCATCGATAATGCTCGTCTTGTCCTCGGCCGAGTTGAAGCGAAGGAGGAAGAACTTGTTCAGTTTGGAGAATAGGTCGAATCCTCCCTTAGGTTTCCAAACCCTACGAATCCAAGCAAGAAGATGATGGTAATATGGCCTCTTGCCCATCACATATAGGATCGCTGTATGTTCCCAGCACTTCTCTATGGCATCGTAAGTTGGCTCATCTATTGTCATGAATCGCTTGCCGTCGATCCTCTCAGGCAGGCTGAACGCATGCTTCTCGCTGTCTAGTTTGTCGCAAGCCAGAACCTGATTCCAGGCCCGTCTGAGGGTGGGGCGCTCTGGCGCAGCAGGTGCCTCAACTCTAAGAGGCATCACCGCAGCCATGGTGCCGGAGAGGGAGGAGGGAGAACCCCCTCTGGGGGAAGGGAGAGGCTTACCTCAGAGATGCCCGTCCGTCTGTTGCTGAGGCGGCGCTAGGGAAATGCGCGTCGCGTCGCGGCGTCCATAAATTGAGTGTTTCTCTTGATGGTGTAGTTTGGTTTTCTTCCTTTGTTGGTGTAATAAATAGAATCAATTAAGTGATGCAATGTTCTAAAAAAATTAAGTGAAGTGATACTTTGAGTCCAAAAGGAGGATAAGAATGGATTCAAATTATCATGATCGAATCTATAAGAGGGAGATTCTAAAGTTGTAGAAGTTGAATAGGATTACGGTTGATAAGAGAGGAACCTATTTAATTATACATACTTGTGGAAGAGGCATAGACTGAGGACTCCTACCATATGGAGCTGCCACGATAGGATCTAAACCAGTTCACGATTGAGCATGAAGCATTGGGCCAGAGAATGGCATACATATAGAAGGGCACACAATAGTCCATAATGTTGACCTATTTTCTTTGGCTATTTTAGTGTGATGAACATGGACATGTCGAATATAAATGCTTAGTGAGATCACATGGTATGACATTAGTGAAAGAGCCACCTTAGGGCACGGTGAGGCATGTGCCTCACCCTGTTTCATATATAAAACTATATATAATCCAATGTTTAGTTGATAACACTTGTACGATTGCTGCTTCTCTAACGCTGCTACACCGATGCCCCGATCAATCTTGGCCTAAATCACCAGTTCCTTGGTCTTGTAGAAATATGATGATCTTGAAATGGTCCTTAAGTAGATGCTTTGTAAATGCAATCCGCTCATAGTAGGACATTCAATACTTTACTTGCTGCAAGCAGTTACGACCATGTATTTTCCTTTGAGATTTTTTCTTATCATATAAATCCTTTGGCTCTATTATAGATATTTTTCTCAATTGGTAGATTTCTCATGCTTATTAATATTATACATTCGTCCAAAATAGTAGACCTACTGCAACAAATTTTTGATTTATTTGGGTAGTAGAGGCATGATGCATAGTCAACTCAGATTCAATGTGATCTAAAATTCACCATATCGAAACGTAGGGTGGAGAGCTATTGTCCTTTCATTATTCTCTAATGAAAGCCATTCCTTCCATAAATGTCATGTATTTTCCATCATGTGAACCAATTATAGCAATCATATCTATTGAGGGAGTTAAAAATGTGTTTACCGAATATTGATAAATTTTGTATTTTTTTAAAATCACTTGTAATATTTGTGCCTCACCCACAGTGAAATCCTAGCTCCGCCACTATATGACATAGATACTACAAGTTAGAAAAAACCACAAGAATATAATTTTTACATACGGTAGGCAATATAGGGAAGACTATCTACATGGATAGGGCTTGGTCATGGTAGAGGACATAAACATGATACAAGAAGTGCCTACATGCCAAGAATGCATGAGGGAGTTGATTATACTTGATGATCATACTCCTAGATTTGCTACTTTTAGTTTCTTCATCTATTTAGATTCTAATTTGGTTGATTCTTGTGTGACGCACTCCTTCATCACTAGATAGGTGATAGTGAAATGTTACTTTCTAGTTGGAGTATAGTCATGCAATCTCTTTCTCAAGATACCATAAGTTAACTATATAATGTTAGTAGATATATGACAAAAGTTTATTATGAGGTTAAATAAATTGTGTATACAAGTGGATTTTGTCAAATTGAGATGTAATATATGAGGTAATGTTATCTATCAATTACTTAAAGAGGTGGAATGTGTGTACTAACTGTTGGGCCAAGGAGGTTGAACTTCAACGGTGTTGTTTCTTCTACAATGAGAGGAAGATCCTTGCTTCATTTTTTTTCAGCAGTTGTGTCTAAGAAGATAATGAATTAGGGGTGTTATGGTTATCTTTCTCAGAATGTTTACTCCAGTGCAAAGGGATCAAATTTTTACCAATGTCCCTGTTGTTCATGACTTTTTAGATGTTTTTCCAAAGTATATTTCTTAGATTACCTCCTAATAGATACTAATTTATAAATCAATCTTGTCTCAGGTACACAATAATTTTCTTAAGTATTGTACTTCACACATCTAATCAATCTTATGAGGATAAAAAAAGAAGCTTCTTGATTTTTTGGATAATGGGTTTATTCAACTAAGTACTTTGCACGCGGTGTACTTGTTCTTTTTGTTAATAAAAAGGATAGGTCTATGAGGAATTTCATATACTATAAGTATTTGAATAAGTCAACCATGAAGTATAAGTATCTAATGCCAAGTATATATGATATGTTTGGTCAGTTAAAAAAATCATAATCTTTTCAAAGAGGGCATGATATGGACACTATGAGTATTTTTATGCCGTTTTGGGTAACCAATGAACCTTTAGCTTTTAAGGATCTAATAAACATAGTTTTAAGGTAGTTTTTGAATGTATACAAAGTAATATTTTATTGATGATTTCCTCACATACTTATTTCATGTAGGTTCTCTTAAGTGTATTCACGTTTGATTACAATTAGTGGGACCATATTTTATCTATAATAGCAAGATTGAGTTTTGTCCTATAGAAGTCAATTTTCTAAACCGTGTCATATTTGACAATGGGATTTGTGTATATCCCAATAAGGCAGTGTCTATTCTTCAATGGAAACAACCAAATATACCCTCTAAAGTTCATAGTTTACAGTGTTGGCATGTTATTATAGATACCTAAAACAAAATCTCACTTTTATAGAAATGTTGTTGAGAAGACTGATCATGAAGGAGATGTAATATCTATGATCTGACTGAGAGGTAACTTTAGCATTTAGATGACAACTCAAGATGACTATGGTTCTTATCCAACTTGAAAGTCAAGAAGAATATGTATTTTTTGTGTGATTTGTTAAGGACTGGACTCGGTCATCTACTTGTTTAAGACATGCCTTATGCTTCTAAATAGTGTGAAATAAAATATATATGGGATTATCTTCCATGCATATATATACATATATATGGAATTATCTTTCATGCCTTTCTCTAAAAAAGTTACTTTTTTGCAGTGATGTTACTTTACACATGTACAAGGTTACATTACCTGCCAAATAACTACATTACATGCATTGTAACATCCCTGGATTCTATCGGGACATAGAAAGATAGAGAGGACAAATTCAAAAATATTAGCCAATTGTATTAGAGAGTGATGCGGTAGCAATATGCGCATGCATGTACATACAATTATAGGCATACACCATAAAATTCTCAACATTCAACATGTGTATATTAAAAAATGAGTTATTACAACAGGATCTGCAATTACATATTGAAAAAATTCTACACTCTATGAACATGTATGCTAACTAGGATCTACACAATAGGTAAACTTGTACAACTGATCAATCACATCTTTACTCCCATGCTAGCTTTGAACCTAGATAATACGTGAAATAGACGAATCAACATAAAGTTGGTATGTGGTTGAAAAGATATAGATGCTATGCTAGCATACTTGAAATAATTGATGAAAGAAGAAAAGAAAAAAGAAAACATTATTCAAGGTGATGAATAAGGTAAACCCAAGTTATTAGACATATTTCAATGGACATGTATTATTGTAGTGGACTTAGCGCATAATCACATATGTTATTGGGCCCATTCCCTGCGTACCTTGTATCATTGGGGATATCCCCACGTACCATGTACCATTCGGGTGATGCTAGTCAACACTAATATTTTCCCTCTCTATTAGGGAGATTAATGAACATGATCAATAACTACATTTCATTTTCTTTCTTTAATGTTCTAATGTTTAAGGCGAATGAGTACCATAATAAATATACATCCAAGCAAGTTTATGAAAATAAATTTAAGCAAGTACACATACTTATATCATCCAACAAAACTAGTCATATAATGATATCCACATACCTAAGTTCAAATATTTCTTAATGCACCCTTGATCATCTAGTAATCTGGTTACCACCTGATTCATAACAAATATTCATCATTAATATATGGTTTACCATTATTAATGGTATTTAGGTCCATATTAGGGTTTAGGCCAAATCTAGGTTCAAACCGACCTAAACTTGTATGTGATATTCGTCTATTGATCAGGAGGTCATAACAAGGATCTGTTCTGATTTTTTATAATTTTTCGATGCTTAATCTATTTTCTAGAATTAAAATGAGGTTTAAAGCATTTAATTATGTATTAATGAGGAAAGTCTAATATTCTGAAATTATAACTTGATCAAAGTTCATATTTGGTCTCCAAATGATATTAGGGTTCATAAAGGATCTTATCATATTTAATTTCCATGATGTGCTAATTATACCAATAATATGATCTCAATAATGAGCATTATCATCTAAATTAAATATCGTCATTAGTTGTGTTTCAAAAGCCTAATCTAAGGGTCCAGTAATGTAGAGGATATTTTTTTAAGTCTAGAGGTATTTTTGGGGAATCTATAGGATAAAGGAGCTATTTTTAATAGTATTTCCAAGATCTGGTATATTTTTGAGAATTTTTACCTTTTGCGCCAACAACCATTCACCTCCTATCCACTTTGGGCACCTACTGGCTCCTATTAGCTCGAGTTCAAGGGCCTTCTTAGTCTGCGGTGTTGGGACTGGCTAGTTCCTGGCCTGACCCGATTCTTCTGCTTTTCTTCACGATCTCACTCTCGCACGACGCAACTGCCTCCGCATTTCTTCATCCTTCTGCCTCTGCAATGAGTGTTGTTGTGGAACCAGATGATAGTGAACAACTCTAAAGAGTCTAGGCCTATGCCACAAAAAAGGAGGCTTGCTCCAGGTCCATCATTGATCTTCTCTCCCTCAGTCTTACGATGGCCGGCGGCCACTACACTGCATAGACGCCTTGAGGTCCAATCTCATCAATGAACGATCACGTCGATGAAGCTCCATGATTCTGTGAGGATCTTAGGCTGATAGACTTTTCATTAGGAGTGAAAGTGGTCATGCAAATCCTTATCTCATATGGTAGTACCTGATGTTGCCAGAACAGAGAATGGGGAAAGAAGAGAATGTTCAGCAACATAGATGACAGGGAGGGAGTTGTGGGTTTTCTAATTGGGCATCAATACAATGGGATAGAAAGGGGGGTGGCAGAGCTTCATGACTCTCTACTCACACAGGAAGAACTCAAGGCATCACAACAAAGTTTCAAACTCTAGGATGGACTTGAAGATGAAAGGGAATGGAGATTGCCTTCTCCCCATGCCTACCTTCTTCTCTACCATGGTGGATCTCCATCGCCAACTTGAGAAAGCTCTACTTGTGATTTGGCTCCTCCTCCACCTTGGAACCGATACGCTTAGTACAAAGTCAAACCTAGATACTTCTATTCGGGACCCTAGGTCTCACTCTCTTCCTCATCTCTATATCATGTGGGTAGAGAAGGGGGTAGAGGTGAGGATGTATCCCTCTATTCATGTGACTACCTAGCTTATCCCAAGGGCCGTTCAACAGTTCTGAGCTTATATGATCTAATCCTCCTACTAGAACCATGTAGAGATTGTACACGACTCAGCAAAAGAGACTAGGATAAAATGTGGCCCTATTTGTTCTTCTCCCAGCTTTGGGAGGAGGTTGCATGAGAATTACCATCAGATAGTTTTCTAGGGACTGGATCACATTGATCTGAGTTGATCTGTGGCTTACTTCTTTCATGAGTATCCACTTATGTTTTTTGCCACAAGAGCATGGTTGTGTGACATGAGTTAATTACCTCAACTTAGTTATGCTTATTTGAAACCTTATTCATTAAATCAAGAATTCAACCCGCAATATCTCTCGCATGGATCATCCAACTTTGATGAATTTAAATAATGACTTAATAAAATCTCTATCCATTACTCTTTGTCAAGTTTGAGCTCCTAAATCCAAAGTATTCTTGGTCAATTAATTTCTTCCAAATAACTTCACAATTAGGGTACTATGATCACTGTGCTTACCGAAAACCTCCAAAAAGTCCAACAATTTGAAATAACATTGTTTGATTGAATAACACATTGAGATTCTTTAATATTGTATTGTATTTCATGTATGTCCTAGATTGGATATTTGACTCATAAATGCTCAATTAGGAGTCATAATCATCCATACATCCAAAATTGTACCTTATACGTGAAAATAATTCATAATTGAATAACCACTTCCTCAAATTGATTTCAACTATAGTCAATAAATTAAAGTCTTATAATACTTACTGAACATCAAAATCCTAAAATTGGGGTTATCACATGCATAGTAGTTACAGTTGTAACAGATGTACAATTACATATTTATTCCAAAACTTTTAGTGTGTATTCTGTCTATTTTTAAAATTTTAGTCGAATACTTACCTTTTTTACAATAGAGTTACTTTTTTTCAAGATAGTTATTATTTTGACCTAATAGTTACTTTTATGGATGCACGGGTAGCGAAATCCTAGTTACCTGTGTGGGCAATGAATGACCCCCCCCAAACACACACACACACACATAGACACACACACATATATATATATATATATATATATATATATATATATATATATATATATATATATATATATATATATATATATATATATATATATATATATATATATATATATATATATATATATATATATATATATATATATATATATATATATATATATATATATATATATATATATATATATATATATATATATATATATATATATATATATATATATAGGGTCCATCTTTATTGCCTGCGTGGGTAGCTACCCGCCCACCATTTCAGTTACTTTTTTTCAAGTTGGTTACTTTTGACATGTAGAGGGTTACTTTACCTTGCAAACTGCTAAGTTTCGTGCATAGATAGTTACGTTTGCAAAAGCAGATTTTAAAACACGGATACATAGAAATCTGCTGTGTATTTTGTATGGGATTGCTTTTTTAGTCACATAGTTACTTTTTTGATCAATATAGTTACTTTTTTTGATAGCAGGGTTACTTTTCTGGCCAGAATAGTTACTTTTTTGGCTGCCGGGTAGCAAAATTCAGGCTACCCACGCGGGCAATGAATGAACGCCCATATATATATATATATAATCTTTAATACACGTTTGGATAGTAGTACAAACAATTACCCTTAATTTAAATTCTTTTTCTTTACTAAAGCAATCAAGTACTCTACTAATGGCTCATTTCTCCCATAATAGATTTTTGTGGTGAGAAGATGGTGATTTCTAATCCTTTATGGAAGCAAATGGCTTCTCAAAGGTTGTATTCACATGTATATATTTTCTAATTCATACATGCATATATATATACATATATACACATATCTTTTTGGATATCTGGCATCTTTGTTGGACTATGATAGAGGGGTAAAAATCTTTCTCTCTTAATAGCGTACATCTTCCTATATGGATAGAATGCATATACTAATGATGGGTATTAACAGATATGGGTCAACTGTAAATATATAAACCCATATTTATTTATAGTGATAGGAGAAATGGAACCAATCACTAGTACATATTTACATCTGGTGTCACTTTTATTAACATTGATTTATACTAAAAACTTACACTATAGGTCTGTAGAATCGGTTGGTATAACACAAACATCAGTACTGGTCAAGTCTTGCCAATTAAGAAAAAACACTAAAATTGATTTTAGAATAACCTTGGTTTCTTTGTGAAGAGCCATGTCTCAAATAGTCTGCAATATTCAAATTTATATTCGGAATTTTTTATATAGGTCTATTGTGTCAGTTGTAAAAAATATTGAGGACAAAGCCCTTCCTGCAAATAAATGTTGCAACCAAAAATACTTTGTCATCAATTTTTACTATAGAAACTGACGTTGTAGGTCAAGTACATCATAAGAACTTTTACCTCCAAAAACCCTAGGTCGTTAGTTTTGTTTCTAATGGAACCAACGAAAAAGGATTCCTGTCGTGTAACTTGTGAAAAATATTTACCCTCAAATTAAGGTTTGGCATCAGTTTTGTGCTACAAATTGATACCTAACTCTTAGCGAGGTTGATGTTTTTTTATCACGGATAAGCACATATGGCCGCAATTTACTATTGCAAAACTAATGATAGATATTTACAAATGATGTCAACTTTTTGGTACCAACCAACCATCAAAGTTTTTGCAAGTTTGAATTTTTTAATCGGGATAAGTACATGTGGAATCAGTTTTAGTGAGAAACTTATGACATAGATTTACAAATGGTGTCGATTTTTTAGTATCAACTGATGACTGAAGTTTTAATGAGGTTGACATTTTTGAATAAGGATAAGTACATATGGTGTCAGTTAACTAGAGAGAAACTAAAAACACAATTCTAACTCTATCACAGAGCCATTTCCATCCCTCTCCCATACGGTCACTTCGTTCCTCTTTCTAGAATAGAGCTCGATTCTACGTCGGAAATGAACAAAAAGCGAGATTCATGTGTGTGCTATTTTCAAATCGATTGATAGATGGCCTGATCTGGTGAGTCCAACCGACAATTAAATACTTAGTCATTGGTTTTTGCTAGCAACTGACCACTAAGTTCACTTAATAGTACCTGCAAATTTTTTATTCCCCCCTTCTTTGTTTCATTGTGATACCTAGCAGACCTGCTCTAGCAACAACTACCTTGCAAGGCTACTAGCTTTGCCACTTTTAGCCTCTGCTATTGCCTCCTCTAACTATTGTTGTCTACTTTACCTCCCCCAGAGCTCTTATGTTGGCCGCTCCCTTGGAATTCTTTATTTCTACTCTTTGTTGCTTGCTCTAATAGTGGACATTTCTATGTCAGCGGCTTCACCACCCAAAGCCACCACTAGAACAACCACCACCAGTAAGGTATTTTTCTATTTCTCTAGTTGTGTTATTATTGTTGATTCTAATGTTTAGATATTTATGTGTTGTTTGGACTCTAGTGCACATTTATATATCATAATCTTACTCCCATATGACATCAAACCTCACTGCAATCATAAAGTTAGTAATTTTGTGTCCCTCTTTAGCATAAGAAGCACCCCCTTATCCCCTTTTATTAGGTTTTTGCTAGATAACACTTACTACATGAACGTGACATAATTATTATGTTGCTTGATCACATTTGAATCAAATATTTGTTTGACCTAACTAGTACATCTAACTATGTTGGATCCTTAAATAAATTATTATGTGATGCATATACAACTGACCTTTTTTGCGAAGGAGGTTTATGGCGCTTATCTACTCATAACTAGTCTTAAATGATTTGATGAACCTTAACCTTGTTTTCCCCATTATCTATTAGCCTAGAAGCCCATATGAGATGTACTCATTAGGAGTAAATCTTGGATACTCCCTAGTTTGGGACTATTCTTGAACACTTAATCTCACTTAGGATGTAAGTCTATAATGTATATTCAATTTTCAAGATGTCTAGTTAGCACTTCCCCATTTGTTTTTTAAGTACATATGTAGGTGGATATATGCCCATATAAATTGATGTACTTGGAGAACTATGGGGAAATGTTGTCAAGACTTACTTGATAAAAAAAATACACATTATACACTTACTAGTGAGATTAGGTGTTAAGGAATGGGATAGGTGGTACATATTCATTACTAAACCCTAAACTCTAATTTTTAAAGTCCAATCCTTAATTTTATAAAACATAAATCCTAAACCCTAAATGATAAAACCTAATATTTAAACCCTAATATGTAAATCCTAATCTACAAATACCTGATTAGATACTCATTTTCTCTGTGATCACAGAATGAATCGATCATAGATGTCCATTTTAAACGTATACAAACTGGATTTTATTACTGGTCTTGATCAGTAAGATTTGCATAGGAACATAGGAAACAACCTAGAGATACATTCTACTATCAATGTAGGAATTGTAGAAACAAATTGAAATTCAACACTAGTGACGAAGTCAAAAGTCACGTCATATGCAATTTGATTGTACATGGTTATGTATAATGGTACATACATGGAGAGATCAATAGATGTCAATAGAAGTACTAGTGTTGAAGAAGAAATTTACAATAATGATGTAGATGTGCATGAACCGATTCCAATAGACATGGTTGATGTGATGCTAGATAGTTGTGGGATAAATCGTATCGATCCACCTTCCATATCTAGAAACATTGTGCATGATGCTGAGAGACCGTTATACTTAGGTTACTAAGTTTGTGAAGCTGAGTTCTGTGTTGAGATTGTATACTTTGAGGGCTAACAATATATGGAGCGACAAAAGCTTCATGTCTTTATTGTATTTGTTCAAAGAAATTCTTCATGAAGGAAACAAGCCTCCAGTCTCAATGTACAAATCAAAGAAAATTTTGTACCAAAGGGAATTGAGGCTAAGAAGATACATGGATGCTTGAATGACTATGTTTTATTTAAAAAAATACTATATCGATTTGAAAGATTTTCCAAAATGTGCGGCATCAAGGTATAAAATGACAACTTTGGGTAAGTAAAGAAGTGGTGTACTTCCAAGTTGATGTGGTATCAACCTATAATACCATGATTTCAACATTTGTTTGCCAACACCATGGATGCGCCAAAATTTATTTCGACATGCAAAGGTAAAAAAACAACAATGATGGAATTCTACAACATGCGTTTGATTTCCCACAATGGAAGAAAATTGATTTATTGTACCCAGAATTTGGTGAAGAAGTCAGGTATCCAAGACTTGGGCTTTATAGAGATGGGATGAATTCATACATCACATTAAGTAACATAGTACTTGGTCTGTTATGATTGTTATATACAATCTTCCTCCCTGGTAAAGTATAAAAAATAAGTATGTCATGTTTTCCTTGTCGACATTGGGTCACAAACAACGTGCTAATAATATAAATGTTTTTCTTGAATCTTTGATTGATGACTTAAATAAACTCTGGAGAGAAGGTTTGATGACCAATGATTCTTCACATAGAGAGACATTTTGTATTTATGCTTTGTTGTTTTGCAATATTAATGACTTTACAACATATGGAAATTTGTCTGGATGCAGTAAAAGGATCCAAAGCATGCCCTATATGTGAGGAGAACAATGATTCAATACGACTAAAACATGGTGGAAAGACTGTATATCTTGGTCATAGAAGGTTTCTTCCAAAAATACATCCTTATCAGAGGTTGCACAAAGCATTCAATGGATCAAATGAGGAATGAAGTTCCCCTAACCTATATCAACAGAGTTTATTTATGAAAGAATAAAAGACTTTTTCAATGCATTTAGTAGGAAATCACAATGTACTATTCCCACATGGAGTGACAAATCTTTATTCAAGAAGAGGTCAATATTGTGGGAGTGACAAATATTTATTCAAGAAGAAATCAATATTCTGGGATCTTCCCTATTAGAGTTTTGGCAGTTATGCATTGTATCAGTATCATGCACGTTGAGGAAAATGTATGTGATAGTGTCATTGGTACACTGTTTCATATACTAGGTAAGACTAAAGATGGGATCAAATTCAAAAAGGACCTATGTGAAATTGGTACAAGGAAATAATTAACAACATATATTAGTAGTGAACAAATACATATTTACATCTTGCTTCATACACATTATTTATACAAGAGAAGAGAACTTTCTGCAAGTGCTTGCTTAATGTTACTGTACCACAAGGATACTCTACCAATATCTACAGATTGGCATCAATGAAAGATCTAAAGATGAAAGATCTTAAATCTCATAATTGTCACACTCTAATGTAGCAACTAGCCATGGGCAATATTTTCCATCTCATGATCTTTTAAGATGTTTGAAACCATTATCATCCTAAAGGGAGTATTGTTTAGGGTTATGTGGCTAGAGAGGTTATGGACTTTTGTAATGACTTTTTGAGTTGAAATGAAGCTCCTTCCAATAAAAAGAATACTAATCCCTATTTAGAAAAAGGTACTTTTGGAGCAGGAGTGTAAGTAATTCATTGTGAGTTGTTGGAATACGCACACTTGTATATTTTACCCAACATGGACAAAGTAGATATATATCACAAAACATATCAATTTTATCAAGACAAAATGTCCTTGATCTAGCGCAATGTAGCTTTCTAGAAAGCATAATAGGACATTTATTGGGTGTTTGAAGATAATGAATTTTTTCAACTATACCAAACACCAAATAATCTTTTTGAAAATATCAAATTGCTCACATTTAAACCAAAAATGCATGTTATGTCTTACATAAATGGACTTTTGTATTACACAAAATGTCAAGATGATAAGAGTGTCATAAAAAATAGTGGGGTCACCTTTCAAATGTCTTCATTTTATTTTGTAGTGCAAATAATAAGAGTCTACGTGAAGCTAAAATGTCTTATTACAGTGTCATTGAAGACATATGGCAATTTGACTACATAGATTTTAGAGTTCTCATCTTTAGATGTACTTGGGTAATAACACCAAAGGAGTTGTAGTGGATGAAATGGGTTTCACATTAGTGAATATCAAACAATATAGGTGAGAAGGGTGAACCATTCATAATGGCATCATGAGAGAAGCACGTGTTCTACATCAATGATCCTGCAAATGAAAAATGGTTTGTCATTCTTCATGGGAAAATGCAATTCATTGTATATCCTATAGACGAAGAAGAGTACTATGACAAATATGAGAACTCCATTCCATTCTTAGTTTTCTTTCCAACACCATATGTTGAAGCTAAAACTAAATTATATCTGTGTGGAGATCACAAAAAAGGAATATTAATTGATCACAGATCCAACTAATACTAGAGGCATGTATTTTATTTTTTAAATGATAGATGTACATTTTACATTCTTTATTACAATTATATATGTTTCATATAATTCATGCACATTTTACATTCTTTATCGCTTATATTTTGTTCTTTGATTATTTTTAATATCTACAATTTTTAGGTGGTGTTTGACAATGAGGATGAGCACCACGACGACGTGTACCATGAAGATGAGCACAATGATGATGCAAGTTGCACAAATGTGCATTTTATATTCTCTACCACAATTATTACATAGATGTGCATTTTACATTCACGGTCACTTATATGTGTTTCTTAACAATTTTAGGCCGAGAATCCTAAGGATGTGCTCCCTGAGGATCTTTCTTCCTATGTTGAGGAACAACATTATCGTGCACATAGAAGAGGCATCACCTTGATGAACAAGTTATTAGCACAAAGGGGTAAAGGTTGAAGATAGATGTTGACTTTGATAATGTCGTAAATTCTATTGGAAAGAATCATAGTACTTTTGTGCAATATTTAGGGGTCCTTACTCATAGAAAAGTGGATCTAACAATAGAAACTTGACATAAAGTTGATCCTTTCATGGAATACTACATATGGAAGGAATTATATGTGAGATATTCTAATTTTTAAAGATATTCACAATTTTTTTATATAGAAATGTCATTAAGTATATGAAATCTTGTAGATCATATTTGAGCATGATGAAAAACTACATCATAAAGCGGTGATGCAATGTTGTGGGAATCTATTAAGGAATTATAGGACAAGTCAGAGAAGAAAATACAAAATGAGCAACAAGAAGAAGAACTCTGCCACTGTTACCACTGTCCAATGATCCTATTGTGACCCAAAGGTGAGGGACACATTTTTTTCTTCAAGAAAAATAGATCAATTCAGGGTATTAAGCCTCCAACATTTTAACATATTATGATTTCAATATATTACATATTTAACATATAGTTTGTATTAACCAGGATTTTGACATTGCTAAAACAGAAAGATGTGCGAAGAATGTACACAACCAACCCTTGGGTCTAGGTGGATACATAATGCAAAGGCAAAAGAGATGGAAGTATGTTCCTCTAAACATCCTACTCCTGGATCTAATGAGTCATATACTACTCATGCACCTTTGCCGCACCACAAGGATTGGATAGCTTCAAGGAAAAATTGATTTAGAGAAATTCCTAAAACTGCAATTGTTGGGGTGGCTGTAAAAATGGTAAAATTCAACTAAGTATGCTATATGTTCATTTTAGACCTTGATTGATATGTTTTACTGACCAATTACTATTGATGATGATTAGTAGGATCTCTATGAGCAAAGAAAAGAATGCTATTTCATCATTGAGGGCCAAAGGGATGAATTGTCAATTGCTTTAGGTACTCTAGAGCGTCTTGTCCGTGTTAGGATAGTAGGGGTTGGTGTTAGTATAAGATCCATTTTTTGGGTCATCAGGTAAGCACGAGTATGTCAAGAAAGGAGTTTTTTCACAAGAGCGTGTGCAAGACATGATTGCAAAAGGAATAGAGGATGCAATTAGATAGTATATTTCTTCTTATTTTCTACCTCCTTAGACAATACTTATGTTGCCCCGTTCTTCATACTAGGTGGACCCCCTGTGACAAAGATGGTTGGTAGTAATCCCCTATAGTTTGTCCTCTACTTCCTCTTCTACATATAGAATTACCTAATTGGATTGCAAAGGACCTATTCGATTCATTAGTTCCTATGTACAAAAGGTTGACACTATGGCTAAGAGACTTAGAAGTAGGGTCAACTATGATGGTCCATGTTAAAGAGGTGCTATAGGTCAAGCTCATGACACTAATGTATTCATGCAAGATATTTTGGAGCTATCTACCTACGCTTGATCGAATACAAACTATGATAGAACATTGGATATGATGTGATCTTATGGCTAAATACCTCATTCTATATACATGAAAATATATATTCATTTGTTTTCTTGTATATTGATGCATACATATATGTTTTACAACCACTTATATAGGGTGGGTGGAGAGTTCGTGTTGTTATATATACCTAGAGAGACAATCATATGATGATTGTAATGGCATGACTTTTAAATGATTTGATTAATAATAAAGGCAAGCTTCCAATTTATTCTTTTTTATTCAGTTATGAGATAATAAGTAACATAATAAATGTCTAGAAAATGATGTTACTCAATGATGTATATCTTCGGGTTGAGGACTTGAATAATGGGATCATACAAATGTCAAGAGTATACATTCTTGTTATGTCCCAAGTCAATTTTTACTGTGTAAGCAATGTAGACAACAATAGTACATAAGACTAGAGTGTGTGTTGGTTGATGAAAAATTCTCATCAGTCATGATATGTGATATCAAATCAAGCACATAGATACATATTAGAGAATAGTGTATCAGACAAACCCACCATGAGAGTGACACATGGAAACCATTACAACGGTAGTCATAGTAAGCTCTCATAATGTTTGTGGTGATTGTGGTTCTTAGATGTAAAGTCACTACACTCATCACATGCCGTTCGGTGTACTTTGATATCATCCACCATGATCCTAAATAAGGGTTGTCATAAAGGTGATGATTGGGTGCACTCTGACACATGGGGATGAATGTTAGTGATGTAGATGGTATTTGTCCCTCCTATAGGAGTATGATATCCAAGGACTTTTGACAAGCAAGACTGATAAAAGCATGTCCATGTACATGTGAGTCAATATATGATATTGAACTACATATATCATAGACAATATGCTCTGGTTCAAGGAGCATAGATTGAATTTTGATGAGCATGACTACTCCATGCCTCAAGTTCAATATGGATATCAGTGAAAAAGGAATTATACAAACATTGTAACACCAATCACATATTGAAGGTTGAAGTTATTCTCCAACAATCCATTTAAGCATGATGTGTGACTAGGCACTGCTCTTTGCCTATGATGCCATAAACTAATTATGAACATTCACTACCAATGTAATATGGGAGCTATAGGGTTACACACATAGGATACATCTAGAAGAGGAGTTTTTATCATGAATGATAATTGAATTGATTGCTAAAGTGTTTAAGAATTCAATTCGAGCAATAAATCAACAGATTGGACTCCCAAATGATTAGTTCAAGGGTTGAACTGACTGGATGGAGTGTTAGATTGATTGGATATTGCATTGGATGAATTTTGGATTAGTTGGGGAGCGAAACGACTGATTCACTTAGTAAACCGATCAGTTTGTGTTGTATCATGATCACTTCATGTTGTGAAATGCCTAGTTCATGGTATAATTTGATTGCATTAAGCATTAGTGTTGACGTCATGTCACACATTAATTGGATTAGAGTTGCCAATTCATATGTGATTGGAAACATGAAGAAATGACTGGTTCACTAGGAGAATCGATCGAATCACATGCAAATTGATTGGTTCCCCCAGAGAATCGACCATTTCACCATTTGTAAATTGTGAATTATGTGTGATTTGAATCCCTTCTTCTCCCACACAAACTGGGAACCCTGACCCTAATCCCTCCTATACGTAGAGGGGAATTGGAGGTTTCTCAGACACATTAATTGCCTCTGAAAATTCTTTATCTTCTCTTGTTGTGGTAACTAAGAGAACCTGAGGAACTCCTACTCGATAAAGGGAGGGATAGAAAGGGAGAACAATTGTGGAAGAGAAAATTGGTGACTAGTACACCAACATGAGAGACAACTCCTTCATGCAGTCTGTGTGGACTTCCATAGAGGCGAGGAGGTTGTTTTTTATGCTAGGAGGACAACATCAACATGTTGTCCATGGCGAAGACTAGGAGCTGCTGCAAACATCATCCTAGTACAACTAGAAAATAGCTGCATGACTACAATGACAAGGAGATTGACGTTGGACTTGCTCTAGGGCTAGTTATATCCTCAAAACCATCCTTTCCATTATATAGTTGTTGATGTGATATGTTGTTTTAATGGGGAATATGGTAGTAAACAATTTGTTTCTGCTGCCTACTTGATGTCATATTTCCCTACAATTGTATTAGAGCGACATCAATCTACTATATTTTGGGGTTACCGATATGGTTGGAAATTTCATTTGTATCATTTATTTATTGCTTACAATGTGAATATTAATGTCTGATCAGATACTACATAAATCTCAAACTATATATATATATATATATATATATATATATATATATATATATATATATATATATATATGTGTGTGTGTGTGTGTGTGTGTGTGTGTGTGTGTGGTGGATGTGTAGCATGGTTATGTCCAATAACCCTTATTATCTATGCATGGTGGTTGTGTGTTTATTTTTTATTCTATCTCAGTTTACATATTGAGCCTCTATCTTATCTTCCAAGTGTAAAAGTATTATTCTCTCTTACCTTTCTCTCCTCGAGTGTAACTCAAGATTTCTCTGTAATAATGTAATAATAGGATAGTTTATTTTCTTATTATGATGATGAAGAAGACGCTTAGACCAGCCGAACTGATCGTCTCACAAGCGAGCTGATTGACTGGAGGAGTGAGGAGGACCAAAGGAGAATGAGACAAAATGACTGGCTAGTGAACCCGATCGATCGACTAGAGGACCTCAAAGATGGTAGATCACTGACCATGAGAACAGTGATACAACCAACTGACCAAACTGGAGGCAAGCCGATCGGTTCAAGGGTTGAACTGATCAACCCAGATTGGCAAGCACAAATCTTCATCAAAAAAAAGTTTCTACATGAGATGTAGACCCTAGGTTGTGGTAATTACTTGTGTTCCCAAGTAATTACATTAGAATGGCCATAACCATCTTATTTGTTTATTACATGTTTTCATTGTGGGATATAGCATGTATATGATACATACTTATATGTGGTGATTTTATAATGTATATGTACTTATAAAATACAAATCCCTCAATATGATATTAAGCCTAAGATGCTTTCCATAAGTAACACACATGAAAAGCTTTATCGACCAAGCGTAGGTTTCACCAAAGTGTGGTGCGTCGGATATATCATTGAAGTGTGATGGTAGATATATATATCTGCCAAAGTACGGTACATATTCTATCGTGTTGGCTTTTGGGTCAGGCTTAACTATGTAATCTTCATGAGATTGAGTACCTAGAAGAATAGATATGGATTGTGACAAAGAGTTGTGCACACCATCTATCCAGGAGTTGCATTTGATGCAATTGGAAAAAGTTGCCTACCTAAATAGTCAAGTTGTCGGTGATCAATCAAAGCTGACTCATGTTTTGATGAAATATGGATCTTGCCTCACTATGAGATTGTACACTTCAATCTTCTGAATTGGAAGTGAGGGCTATCAATTTGAAGAAAATAGTGGGAGCGATAATTAATTATTGTCCTAATTAGATATCATCAAATATTATTCAAATCAAATCAAATCAAAAGGTATTTTGACAAATGAAAATTTTTCTCTTCTAGAATCAAATGACAATCAAATCATCATTTTGGTAGGTCCTTATGAAGGACAATCTAAAAGAGATTCATTTCCATAATTGGTTCGGGACCTTGAAAAGTGTCCTCTGTGTCCTAAAATACCAGTGGCAGTGAAATCCTCTTCATGTGCACCTAAGGCTAAAATGGATGGTTACTTAAAGGATGCCAATGATGTTGCAGACATTAAAGACCTTATGCTGAGATATATGGACTACATGTTGCATGAGCATCAAGAAAGGTAAAATGTCTCTAAGGCATTTCTTGAGTGCAAACTGACAGAAGGGGACCCAGTAGAGTCCCATGTGCTCAATATGATTGGGCATGTAGAACATCTAGAAAGACTAGGATTTTGTTTAGGTCAAGAGTTGGCCACATATATGAGTTTGCAATCATTGCCTAAATCATATAGCCATTTTATCAAGTGTTACAACTTGAGTAACATGGATAGACTGTTGTCTGAGTTGTTTGACATGTTAGTATATGTCGAAGCACAAATGAATAAGAACAAATCCATGATGGAGATCAGAGGAATAGAGTCCAAGGACAAAGGCTAGGCCAAGAAGTGTTCTGAGGCTAAGACAAAGTCCAAGTCTTCTACACTCAAAATAAAGAGAAGGATAAGGAAACCTAGGAAGATGGAGCAAGGGAAATAGATCTCTACTTTAGGTATATATGTAAATGAGATTCACTTCACTACTTCATTGTCTTGGGTACTAGATACTAGATGTGGATCTCACATTTTCTCAAATGTGAAAGATCTAAAAAGAAATAGACCTTTATCAAAAAGTGATGTGGAATTGTGTGTTGTTAATGGAGCAAGATTTGCTACTAGCACAGTTGGAACTTATGAGTTATCTATACCTAGTGGTCTTGTAATAGAGTTGGAGTACTACTATTATGTACCTTCCATTAATAGGAACATCATATATATTTTTTGAACAAGAACTCATTCAAATTTCTTATAAAGAATGGTTGATGTTCTATTAGTAAAGATGAGATCTTTTATGGCAGTGGCCCAATGTCGTATGGTCTATACTTGATAGATTTAGAGACAAGTATTTATAACATAAATACCAAGATACAAAAACTCAATAACTCAAATCAAACATACCTTTGGCATTGTAGTCTAGGGCACATAAATGAGAAATGCATATATAGACCCCATAAAGGATGTTATCTAAAATCTTTTGATTTTGAATCAATATAGATATGTAAATCTTGTTTGTTCGTCATGATCACCAAGACTCCTTTCAATGGTAAGAAGGAGAGGGCTACTGATTTATTAGGACTCATACATATTGATGTATGTGGACCTTTTAGAACAACTGTTAGAGGTCGGTATCAGTACTTCATTACCTTCACTGATGACTTCAGTATGGTTATGTTTACTTTATAAAACATAATTCAGAAAGTCTTCAAAAGTTCAAGGAGTTTATGAATGAAGTACAAAACCCACTTGACAAAAGTATTAGGGAACTTCATTATAATCGAGGAGGAGAACACTTAAGACAAGAGTTTGAGGACCTTTTGTGCGCCTGTGGTATAGTATCATAATGTACTCAACTTGAACACCACAATGTAATGGTGTATCAGAAGGAAGGAATCCCACATTTCTAGATATGGTATGATCAATGATGAGTTTTACTGATCTTCTGACTTCCTGATGGGGTTATGCTCTAGAAAATACAATATTTAAACTTAACCACGTACCATCTAAATCGGTTCAGAAGACACCATATGAGATATGGACTACGAAGCGTCCCAAAATGCCATTTATGAGGATCTGGGGATGTGAAGCTTATGTAAAGAAAAAATTCCCTGAAAAGATTGTCCCTAGATCTGATAAATGTAATTTTGTTGGATATCCCAAGAAAACAAAGGGATACTACTTGTATAACCTAACTGACAACAAAGTGTTTGTTGTAGAGATGTTTTATTCCTAGAAAAGGAATTTATTTCCAAAGGATACAGTGGGAGGAAAGTAGAACAAGAATAGGTTCAACACCAACATGCAAACATTGAACCAATAGATGTACATGAGGAACAAGGAGAATCACAAGTCATTGTGGAATCTCAAATTCCTCAAGTAACACAGGAACCTAGTAGATCTAGTAGGGCACACCTTGAACATTAAAGATTTGGATATCTTGAGACTTAGGAAGGAGGTGAGTTGGTCATAGATGATAGAACAACAACCTATCTAGAAGGTACTAAGGGACCGAAATCTAAGAAATGGCTTGAGGGCATGATATCTGAGATGGAATCCATGTATATCAACAAGGTATGGACTTGGTGGATCTACCGGAATGGGTAAAACCCATAGGGTGCAAGTGGGTCTTCAAGAAGAAGACCAAAATGGATGGGAAAATACAAACTTATAAGTAAAGATTGATTGCAAAGGGTTTCAAACAAGTTCAAGGTGTTAACTATGACAAAACCTTTTTTCTAGTGGCCATGGTTAAGTCCATCATGATCATGCTTGCCATTTCATCTTATCATGACTATGAGATTTGGCAGATGGATGTTAATACCACATTCCTTAATGGGAATCTTATCGAGGATGTGCACATGACACAACCTGAGGGTTTTATAAATACAAAGGATGTGAATAATGTTTGTAAGCTACAAAGGTCAATCAATGGATTGAAGCAAGAATATCTGATCTGAAATCTTTGTTTTGATGAGACAGTCAAAGAGTTTGGTTTTAATCAAAATGAAATTGAACCTTGTGTGTACAAAAAGGTTAGTGGGAGCATAGTGACATTCCTCATATTGTATGTAGATGGCATATTGTTGATGGGGAATGACATTCCTTCTTTATAGATGGTAAAGAACTGGTTGGGAAGTACATTCTCTATGAAGGACTTGAGTGAAGCATCCTAAATCTTGGGAATCAAGATCTATAGAGATTGATCTAGAAGGCTTCTTGGACTAAGTCAGGGTACATACATTGACAAAGTGTTGAAGAGGTTCATCATGGAGAACTCAAAGAGAGGAAACTTGCCCATGTGCCATGGTGTCAGAATCTCTAGTGCTATGTGTCCCAGTTCTTGTGAAGAAAGGTAGCACATGAGTAAGATTTCATATGCATATGCAATTGGATCTATCATGTATGCAATGTTATGCACTCATCCAGACATCTCGTATGCCTTGAGAATGACACATAGATATCAGCTAGATCCAAGTGATACTCATTGGATAGTAGTGCAGAACATCCTTAAGTACTTGAGAAGAACTGAGGATCAGTTCCTCATCTATGGCTGAGAGGAAGAGTTGGTGGTAAAGGGTTATGCCAATGAAAGCTTCCAAACTGACAAACATGATTACAGATCACAATCTGGATTGTTTTTCCTAAATAATGGAGTTGTGAGTTGGAAGAGTTCCAAGCAAGACACCGTGTATGATTCTACAATAGAGGTCGAGTATATTATTGCATTGAATGCATCAAAGGAGGTTTTTTGGATCAAGAAGTTTGTCTCTGAACTTGGGGTTGTTCCAAGTATCAACAACATAGTTGAGCTATATTGTGACAATAATGGAGCTATTGCACAAGATAAAGAACCTAGATCGCATCATCATTCCAAGCATATACAAAGGTGTTACCAACTCATATGAGAGTTTGTACAATGAGGAGATGTGTAGATTTTCAAAGTACCAATTGAAAACAATATTGTTGACCCCTTCACAAAGGCACTTTTGTAGTAGAAGCATGATGGTCATGTTGGATCACTTAACATAAGATTTGTGGATGATTGGCTCTAAGTGTAAGTGGGAGCCTGTTGGTATGTATGCTAAGAGAGCCAATCATATGATGATTGTAATGACACAACTTGTAAGCAATTTGATTAATAATAAAGGTAAGCTTTCAATTTATTTATTTTTATTCAGTTATGAGATAATGTGTAACATAATAAATGTCTATAAAATTATATTACTCAATGATGTATGTCTTCGGGTTGAGGACGTGAACAATGGGATCATGTGGATGTCAACATTGTACATTCTTTTTATGTCCTTAGTTAGTTATTAGTATGGAAACTGTGACATCCCGGTATCACACATACAATGAAATGCCACACGAAAACTTGAAAAACCGTCATAAACATCGTATTACCAAAAACACGGGTTAATTAAAACCGATTGCGGAAAGTAGATAAGGAAGGAACTATTACAGCCAGATCCACATCCTGCAAGGAAACATGTTATATAAATATACATAAACTTGATACATGTCCACATCTCATAGGATCTAATTGTTACATAAGCACAAGAGTTCACCACCTATTTATGTACATAACAGACCTAGCCAGGTCCACAATAGGATAAGAAAGCCATATCTACTATACATCATGAAACCTCGTCAAAACACCTCCAAAGACCTGAGAGTATAGGGATGACTCTTGGACTCTAATACAAAACACCCAACAACAGCAACAACATATCCAACCTTGCCTTCTACTGATCTTCTTACTACTTGGCCGCAACCTCATGACCACCACCACGTCTAGCTCGATCACCTAAAAAGGTTTTAAACCAACGGGGTGAGACACATAATCCCAGCGAGAAACATAACTGCCGCCAAAACTATAAAACCCCAAAGGAGAGCTAATATAGATAAAGCAGGTAACTAATATAAGCAGATCATATATATGCAACATACTGAGCAGAACTACCTCTATAACCTCTTACCAGGATATCTGAGAGACAAATAAACAGATAATACATATGGAACATGATTGACAAGACAAGTCTAACAAGAACTTATCATAACATCGGAGGAACATGTAATTAACTGCAAGATATATCCAAGACAATTGTACAAACAAGGCCTCAACCAATGTTCCATGTTTGCCCTAAGCAAATATACTATACTGATGGATTACAATTTATTATGCCCCGAGGAAGTGAGTCGTACCACTCAAATCCAACCTTCGGTTGCGAAACCCAAAACTGGTGCCATACAAGGTCAATGGAAGAGTCGGACTCCATGACCTCACCTCCTCGTGGTCAGTGCATGAGAACCAAAGAAGGACCATATTCTCTTGCTTAAGTGGCCTCAGCCACACAGGGTTAGGCTACCCTCTGCCTAGCCCACCTTGGTACAGGTATCAACGCTAGAAAACTGAGTCACATGTTTGTTCACCATGCTCCATCATCACTGAGCCATGGTCCTGTTCACCATGCTCTATCATTTATCCTGAGCCATGGTCCTGTTCACCATGCTCCAACCACACTGAGCCAAGGTCCTGAAACCGTGCTCTAAACATGCACAACTACTTAGGGAGTAGGCGCATCCCTCATATTCAACAATATGCATTCCAGGTTAACCCTTAGGAGAACCTATTTCACCATCACCAAACTCCTGCTGATGATGGATCTATGCCCAGGGAAAACTACATGAAAGATTCATCTGTAATTAATTAACATATTTTAAGTGGATTGCAAGATTCAACCAAGATATGTAACATGCAACTATATTAAGAATGACTAAACATAGAACTCATTATCTTGTGTTACATTGTCACTAAGGCCTTCAGTGCCATCGACATCATCCTGATCCCTCATAATGATCTAACTTCACATGTTACCACTTGGCCTCTTGCCAATCATCAAGATCCATCTCAAGGATTAACATTACAGGGACTCAATCCCATCATCAAGGAACACATTGCCATTCTGTGGGTAACACCCATCATACATCACTGGGTTCATCACAACCCTTGATATTCCACATCATATCATTATCATGCCATTATCATGGCCTCATCTTACAAATGTTACCTGCATGGTTAGTGAAATCACAAAGGAGCAATGATACTTGTACAAAGCACATTTACAACTCCTTACTTTATTATGAGAGTTAACCATGCAACATGGATGAGTGTATCAAAGCATATCATTCTTATATATATCAAGCGTAATAGTTGCATATACTAAAGCATAACAAGCATTAGGGATTACCAACCGAACTAAAGCACAACTCTTAAATGGAGGCAACCGAACAAGCCTCTAAACACAAGGTTTAGGCAAAGCAAATAGGGTAAGCCTTAAATGGAGGTCAGGGTCCTTACAAGCCATAAACCCTTACAAAATGATTTCGTCCCCGAAATTCAAAGAGAAAAGCGAGGGATACTTCCTCCTCATATCTTCCTCAAGCTCCCACGTGGCTTTCTCAATGCCACAATGATGCAAAAGAACCTTCACAAGAACTAGGTCCTTCCTCTCCCGCTTGTTTACTCTTCTGTTAAGGATCAACAGTGGACCTTCCTCGTAGGTCACATCTTCATCAAGCTCAACCTCAACTGGCTGTATCACTGCCACTGTGCCTAGATGACTTTTCTTTAGGATACTGACATGGAACACTAGTTGCAACCTGTGCAACTCTGGCGGTAGGTATAACTTGTAAGCTACTTTTCCAACACGTGCTATCACCGAATATGGTCTTATATACCTAGGAGACAACTTGCCTTTACGGTCAAACCTCAGCATGCCTTTCCATGGAGAGACCTTGAGATACACCTTGTCTCCCACCTGGAACTCCAGAGGTCATCGACGATTATCTACATACGACTTCTATAACATCCCTGACCTAGGTTATGTGTTAACCCTAGATGTTTTTCCTAATAAGGTTGAGTAGATTCTTAATCTTATTTTGGGAAAAGTAATTAGGGCTCATGAGAAACTTATGTTTCAATTTTGGTCCTATTTGAACAATGTTGAAGCAATGTTTGCTTGTTTTAGACTAAAGTGCAAATTACCCAAGTTGAGGGGTTAAATTGCAAATGTTGCATGAAAAGATGTTCCTCTGATGTTGATACATCATAAGAATGAATATGATGTAGTGGTATGGTTTTCACAAGCTTGGACAACAAGATTAATCTTGTAAAGCAATCCTTGTGCATTAGAACCTAGTTTTGGTGTAATGTGCAATTTACCCAAAACTTAGGGTTCAATATGCAAATTACCACTTCAAAAAGGTCCCTAATGTTTCTTGGCATCTTGTAGATCAAATAAAATGAGAAGGGCGCCTCATTTGAATTAAGTTTGAGGAGAGAGAATCTTGATATTAAAATAATCAAGATTTAATCCTAAGTGAAACCCTAATTCAATTTAGGGCAAAAATGAATGTATGAATTAAAGGGCCTTCAACCAAAATTAAAATGGTTGAATTTTCTCAAGTGTGAACACCTTTTTGCCTTTGCTAGGCCATGAGCATATCCAAGGGAGTGGATAACTCACTCACAATTTTATATGAAAAAGAAATATCCACTCACATATGGATATTAATATAATATGATTTGAGGTGCTTAATTTGCTTTTCTTTAAATCATGGATAATTGAGAGTAATAAGAGGCAAAAAAGATATCCTCGTATCCAAGGAGTTGAGGGGGAAGAGGCGACATGATTTTTGGGATGAAATGCATTTTTATAAGGCACTTTCTCTCTCCTTGAATTTCTTATAAAAATACCCTTTACAAGCCAAATGAAAGGCTTTTTCATTTGCACTTCTTTCCCCTTGCTTTGAAAACGACCAAGGAGATAGGGAGGACTAGGAGAACGACCCCCAACCTGTTGGTAAGTCCTTGACCTGCGTTCTCCTTGATTCCATGGTGGAAATCGAAAATAAATCATTGATTTCTTCTTATTTCGATCTCCTCTTCAACCCTAGCCAATCTTTTCAACCAAAAGCTTGAGGAAGAGCCTAGGGGGAGTTGCAAGAGCTTCATCCACCATTTTTGCCATGAGATTGGAGATTTGGAGCTCAATTGGAAGCGGGTTTTATAACTTGAACCCTTAATTTTATTATTGCAATCAATTGCTTATCAATTGGTGATCATATCTACATTTCCAAAACTAAGTTTGGTTGATTGATGCAATTTCCATGCAAATCACAGTAGATTTCATGAGTTTGGAGATTGATGATGATGACATCATCATAAGCACACACCTCCCCAAATATCTAGGGCAAACCGTTTCAATGTTGGGACCAAACGGTTTCACCAAACGGTTTGCAAACCGTTTGATGATTTGGTTCCCAAACCGTTTGGGATGGTTGACCATTTGAGATGGTTGACCGTTTGAAGATATATGATGTGGTGCTTGGATTTTGATCTAATGGTTACAATTGGTTTGATCTTGAAGGTTTCAATTGTGAATGATTACTTAATTGCAAACCCTAATCGACTAAGTGCTGAATTTCCAATTGATTGAGACGATGGTTTGGGTTTATTGACCCAAACGGTTTCAAAACCATTTGGGGATCACCCAAAAGGTCTCAAGACCGTTTGGGGGTCACCTAAGACCGTTTGGAGGTCTAGGTTTAAGTATGGCTAAGTGTTTGAAGATCCAAAGATATGGTATCAACCCTAATCGGCTAAGTCTTGATTTTGCAATTGAATAAGTTGATGGTTTGGGTTGATTGACCCAAATGGTTTCAAAACCATTTGGGAATCACCCAAATGGTCTCAAGACCGTTTGGTGGTCATCCAAGACCATTTGAGGATAGGTCATATCATGTGATGATGATAATTCATTGATTTCAATCAATTTGATTCCACAATGTCAACCATTGATGGATCCTCAATTTCAAACCCTAAGTGATGGTTTCTTGATTATCAAACCTAGTTAAATTGGGTTCAAAACCCTAAATTGAAGGTCTAATTGAATGGTGATTCAGTGGTCCAATTGATGAATGCTTTAGTGATTCAATTTATAATTGGTCCATGGATTGAAACATGGAATCGATTGAGTGTTGAAGTACCTTTTTGGTCCATACAGTTTTGAGAAGGTTTGGTCCAAACGGTGGGTCCAAACGGTCTCAAGACCGTTTGGGACCAAACAATCTCAAACCGTTTGGAGTTCCAAAGTGCAAACGGTTTCAATACCTACTTTGTCCAATTGGTTTCAAGTATAACTTGTTCAATTAGTTTTCAACCCATTGATGTATGAGAACCAAGATCATTGAGGGTCTAAGTAATTAACTTTGTGAAGATCAACATGGTTAACCCATTTGAATATCTCATGTAATTGAAGGTCCAATATGGTGAACCTATTTAGATACTTAATGCAATTGAAGATTTCAATGGTTAACCCCAATTGATCACTTTGTGGAAATGAAAGTTTAATTGGTCAATCTTTTTGAATTCTTTATATAATTGATGGTTAATTGATTAGACCATTTGTACATCTAATTTGATCAAAGGTCAATCATCTATGTGATTATTAAAGGTGTAGACCCATGATGATTGTGAAGGTTAACCCTAGCTATGTGTACTCAAGTGAAGAGTTGACCTAGATTAATCTTGGAGTAGTTAACATCCTAAAGAGGATGAGAGAGAATGAGAGAGATGAATGCTTATATAATTAAGCCCTAATTATTTCATTATGAGTAAACTATGTGATAAGGGTTGATCCATAATAATGAGATCATGAAACCCTAATCAATGAGGCCTAACCCTAATTAGAGCAATGCTATGTGTGAAACCCTAATTAGAGCAATGCAATGTGTGAAACCCTAATTAGAGCAATGCTATGTGTGAAACCCTAATTAGAGAAAAGCTATGTGGGAAACCCTAATCTAGGGAAAAGCTGAGTGTTATCATAAATCCAAGGTGATGATGTAACCCTAACTGAGTGTAACAATGAAGTAAATCCTAATTTAATGGGAATTGTACATCCTAACCCTAATTTGGGTATAATGTGAGAGAAACCTTACTTGGATGTGAATAGAAAACCTTAATCCCTAAAATGGGGTAAGGTGCATGAAACCCTAATATAGGGTAGTGCCACTAATCCTATGTGAAGACCTAGCACTGGGTGAAGTGTTGTGAAATTCTAATTTCACATAATACTAGGTGAAACCTTGATATAGAAGGATGATTATATGAAACCCTATTAAAAAGTAATACTATATGAAATCCATAAAAAATATGGAATATGCTATGTGAATCCTCAAATTATAAGTGTGGAGAATACTATTTCTAATAGTGGAATAGTAATTAATGTTATGACAAATGCAACACCTAGAGAGGTTGATAATGGATATCCTTATATTAATAGTTCCTAACTCAAGGATGAGTCCATAGTAGTGGAAATGGTTGTATATTCTAAGTGAATGATTAATGACAAATACTTTACATGATAATTTTGATGAATTGGTGCATAAAGTATTGGGATGGAGAATACTCTAATACAAGCTAAGTGTATGAACTCAAGTAAGATAAAGGTGTTGAGGGAAGTGATACATCAAGATATGATAGATATCACATCCAACACCCCAATACTGGTATACTTGATGTGTTATAAGTCCAATGCAATTGGATGAATGACACATGAGATGTGTCATGTCAATGGTTACATAGAGATGTAATGCACTCTGTTGAATGTAGGCTAACATGCCTTATGAAAAGGTTAATCCAAATCTATAAACTATGATGTAATCATATTCTGGCAAAGATGAGAGAGAAACTCATGCTGTGTGTTGATAATTCATTGATTGATGAATGATGAGAATAAAGAGTATGATTGAATACTTATGATTACCCATATTGATTCCTTTCTATGTGAACCCTGATACAGAGTATTTCTATGTGAAACTTTAATACAAGTCAATGCTATGTGATCCCTAATACAAGGCAATACTATGTGACATCCTATGACAAGTTAATGCTATGTGAACCCTAATACAGAGTATTATTATGTGAAATTCTAACATAGGGTAATCCTATGTGAAGCTCAAATACAGACTAATGGGTTATGAATGTAATAAGATAACCCTCGTATTGCATGATATTGATATGTAATTATGTCATGATCACTAATCATGCAGAGATGTTGGGAAGATGAGCATAGCCAGGTATGGGCTATGATGCTTTTTTATTGAGAATGTTTTATAGGCTTTATAAGCCTTCATATGCTTTGTGTAGTAAGAATCATTGAACTTTGTGTACTATGTGCAATACATTATGTAGCAAGAATCATGATGTCCTTGGTTAGATGATCTGAAGGTATTAAGTTACCTAATAAGTGATAATAAGTGTTCTATGGTGAGTAATGGGTTCAAATACCCAAATTCTATAATCATGACAATGAACTTATTAAAAAGTGGAAATGTACTTGATGAGTTGAGGGACTAAGATCCCAACACTTTGTGAAAAGAGTATGGCTACAGGCCATGACTCCACAATGACAATGCCAGACATTAGATATATGATCTAAGCCTGAAGAGAGTTAGTGTTGTGGTAATGATTCTATAGTGAATAAATGATATACATGTTCTTCATATTCCTTAAAGGATAAGTGACTTGTTGTTCTATCAAGTTATAGCTACAATTCTTTTGATAAGAATGATGTTCTAATAAGTTAAACATTGAATTAACTGTTGCCAAACAAATATGATTCCTTTGTGTATATTTATCTTCTTAAGCTACAATAATAATGTTTCTGGCGGAGAGTTATATCTCTCATTGGGGCAATTTACAATTGTCTCACCTCCGTGGGAACTACATTTTTAGGTGGACACGGACGAGGAGGCAGAAATCCTTCAATAGAAGAAGGACAACAACAACAACAGCAGGGACAGTAGTAAAGTCTCAGGTGGAGACACTGGCTGTTATGCCTTGTATAGATGTAGACAGAGTCCTATGTGTCATCTCTGTACTCTCAGGTCCTCAGAGTAGTAGTTAGTGCTTTTGAGATTTTAGCTCAATGCCTCGAGATTTTATACAGCCTGTGTTTTGCTTGACAGGACAGTTAATGATTGTAACTCTCAGAAAGAGATGATACAGATATGTACCTTCAAACAAGAATGTAAATGTGTTGCTTTGGTTCTATGTGAGAAAGTTTTCCTTTGATGAATCTCTTGATAAAAAGGTTTTAATTTTTAGTGATTTTTGGTAATCCGCTGCTTAGTGAACGCTTCCGCATTAGTTAATTATGTTTTCATGACAATTAAGTGGTATCAAAGCTCTAGATTTGCTGAGTCTACAGAGACATAGGACTAAGGTTGTAGAGTCTGTTCTAAGTGTCTTCCAGTTTATCTGATAGTATCTTCTGCTCACATAGGAGATGAAGAACTTGAAAATGACTGGAGAACATGAGGAACACATTGCTAAGGGCAATGTTGTTGCACCAGGAGAGGGTGCATGGGATCAGACAAGAGGAGAAGAAGTACATGAGAATTCCCACCTTGACCTAATCAGGATAGAGAATCATATGTTATGCTCTTGAAGGGTAGGATATGACAACAATAATGCATATAGAAAACTGGATACTAGTATTACAACCTAAGTTACTAGTCTTTAATGCATAAACTTTGGACTTTGAAAAGATTCCTGAGTGACATGGTCATGTTGGAACAGTGGGAATGTGGGAAAGATTAATATATGGTGAGAAAATAGATTCTGCCATAAGTTTGGACAAATAGTACATATGTGATGGTAGTGCCCAAGGAGGGGCAATAAATTGAGAATTAAGGTAAGGTCTCTATAATTTTAGAGACATTTGCCTAAATATTCTGAAAAGCCAAAGTTTTTGGTTTCACCAGTGCAATAGATGCCTAGTGCACCAGGGCAGTAGCCACTAAGAGAAGGCAAAAGCAGCAACATGAGATAACTGGACACTATGTGTTGAAAACAACCTAATGTGATAAGTGACCTCGAGGGGTAATACTTAAATGAAATATATTCAATCCAATACTTCATATTATAATTGTAAGTGCTAAAGATATGAAAGTAGTTGTTTTTGAATTCCTTTGACTAGTCCTATAAGGACACAAGGGAGATGAGAACTTATATCTTACTCAGTATTCATTAAAATGCTTTATAATCTCTCTTATCTTTGTGATACAAGATGAGATATAGAAGGGATGCCTAGAGAAAATCTAGGAAATGGAAAATCCTATGTGTATAATGATATGAAAAGTGAGGAATATGATAACAGATAAAGTGCATACTACCTAATCTCAATACTTATATACCCTGGCCAGGTATATGATTATTGAAGATAAGGCACGTATTAAACTCTTAGATTGTTATCTTTTTTATTACTCTGATCAAGTAGTCATTTTGAAACAATCTAGAGAGCATAATGCAACTAAAAGGAAGATCTATGTGAACATTCCCAACAAAAAGGAAGAGCTATTTGAACATTCCCAACTAAAAGGAAGAGCTATGTGAACATTCCCAATTAAAAGGAAGAGCTATGTGAACATTCCCAACTAAAAGGAAGAGCTATGTGAACATTCCCAACTAAAAGGAAAAGCTATGTGAACATTCCCAACTAAAAGTAAGAGCTATGTGAACATTCCCAACTAAAAGGAAAAGCTATGTGAACATTCCCAACTAAAAGGAAGATCTATGTGAACATTCCCAATTAAAAGGAAGAGCTATGTGAACATTCCCAACTAAAATGAAGAGCTATGTGAACATTCCCAACTAAAAAGGAAAAGCTATGTGAACATTCCCAACTGAAAAGGAAAAGCTAAGTGAACATTCCCAATTACATAGAGTTTGCTAAGTGAACTTTATGAATAAAGGATTACTGAGTAAATTATCTTTGTTAGATATATATGTTTCTCTTTTGGTAAATATTCTTGAGTGATGGTTGAAGTATGCTCTTTTATGCTTTTTCCTGTCAATAATATGGACATCATATGTTAGGGGTTTATGCTTTGCATAAACATAAACATTGATAAGGTTGAATTAATGAAAGGAACTTTGTGTGGATTACAGGATCCATGATATCTCCATGATATTAAGATATTATGTGGAGACTTTAGGGTATGACAACTGAATAATCTATCCCTCCTTTTTCTGGGATTTCGAGGACGAAATCCTTGTTAGGGGTTTATAATTTGTAACATCCCTGACCTGGGTTATGTGTTAACTCTAGATGTTTTTCCTAATAAGGTTGAGTAGATGCTTAATCTTATCTTGGGAAAAGTAATTAGGGCTCATGAGAAACTTATGTTTCAATTTTGGTCCTATTTGAACAATGTTGAAGCAATGTTTGCTTGTTTTGGACTAAAGTGCAAATTACCCAAGTTGAAGGGTTAAATTGCAAATGTTGCATGAAAAGATGTTCCTCTGATGTTGAGACATCTTAAGAATGAATATGATGTAGTGGTATGGTTTTCACAAGCTTGGGTGCAAGATTAAGCTTGTAAAGCAATCCTTGTGCATTAGAACCTAGTTTTGGTGTAATGTGCAATTTACCCAAAACCTAAGGTTCAATATGTAAATTACTACTTCAAAAAGGTCCCTAATGTTTCTTGGCATCTTGTAGAGAAAATAAAATGAGAAGGGCACCTCATTTGAATTAAGTTGGAGGAGAGAGAATCTTGATATTAAAATAATTAAGATTTAATCCTAAGTGAAACCCTAATTCAATTTAGGGCAAAAATGAATGTATTAATTAAAGGGCCTTCAACCAAAATTAAAATGGTTGAATTTGCTCAAGTTTTAACACCTTTGTGCCTTTTCTAGGCCACGAGCATATCCAAGGGAGTGGATAACTCACTCACAATTTTATATGAAAAAGAAATATCCACTCACATATAGATATTAATATAATATGATTTGAGGTGCTTAATTTGCTTTTCCTGAAATCATGGATAATTGAGAGGAATAAGAGGCAAACAAGATATCCTCATATCCAAGGAGTTGAGGGGGAAGAGGCGGCATGATTTTTGGGATGAAATGCATTTTATAAGGCACTTTCTCTCTCCTTGAATTTCTTATAACACTACTACAGAAACATCATTCAGTGTCGCTTTTCTGGGCGTTGGTTATTTAGGAAAACCGACACCTATAAATTTAAATGTCAGTTATTTATGAAAACCGACATCTATATTCGAAGACCAGCCAGACACAGGTACCGCTTTGTATTCAACGTCGGCTGGTTATAACAGACCGACGCCTAAAATCGCCCGCGAAATCCAATTTTCGAGCGAAAATATTTTAGGTCACCTACAACGTCGGTTTTTTAACTATTCACCGACGCCTATTTAAAATGAAAATTTGCATGAAAAGTCCCACTTTCAGTGTCGGTTATCCATCGATAACCGACGCTGATAATGGTTCCCGCCAAATAATTCAGGGTAAAGGTTGTCTAGTTGGGCGTCGGTGTTTTACTATCAACCGATGCTAAAGCATAACAGGCATCGGTTTTGTAGATAACCGACGCCGTTGACGAACTTAATAGATCCGATCGCCCAGATCTTCCCCCTTTCTTCCTGTTTCATCGCGATATTCTCCTGTGCTGCTGCTCGCCGTCTCTCTCCCAAAATCGCGACGTCGGTTGCTGCCCCTCTACTTCTTCGGTGGTGGTGCTCTTCTGCTCACCGGCGCTGCTGCCCGCCGCTGCTGCTTCTCCGACCGGCGCCTGCAGCTTCTCTGACCGTCAGTTTCTTCTACCCGCCGCTCGCCCCTCTGCTTCTTCGCCTGCTCGCCGCCACTACTGCCGCCGCTCACCGCCGCTCTTCTCCACGCTAGCTCCAGGTAGGCTAGCCTCTTTGGTTCCTTCTCCCTAGCTCGTTACCAACACCAAGCACGACCATGGCTGTGTTGGCCTACCACGGCCGTACAGCACGGCCGTGGTAGGCCAACACAGCCACGACCGTGCTTGTTGTTGGTAAGGATACGAACAAATTTTTATGTAATGCTTTATGTAAATCCTAGGATATGAACAAATCTTTTGCTTGCATATATTTGTGCTTCTAATCGTAATGTTTGGCCTAATTCAGTAAATTTTGATGCGGGTTGAAATAAGATTTAAACTTGTCAATTGTAGCATCCTAATTTGATTTGATTAAACCCTAACATCAATTGTGATGAAACCCTAACATCAATTGTGACGAAACCCTAACATTAATTGTGATGAAACCCTAACATGTACATATCTATTATTGTGTTTGTTGGCCTAGAAACATGTCCAAGATTTACTCAATAGGAGAAAATCTTGGATAGTCCCCGGTTTGGGACTGTTCTTGAACACCTAATCTCACTTAGGATGTAAGTGTATAATGTGTATTGGGTTTTTGAGAAAATTTCGGTAGCATTTCCCCATTTGTTCTCTAAGTACATATGTACTTAGAGAACAGTGGGGAAATGCTGTCGAAAGTTTCTTGAAAACCCAATACACATTATACACTTACTAGTGAGATTAGGTGTTCAAGGATGGGATAGGTGGTACACATTTATTATATATAATAATGACATCACATGTGTTTGTTGGCCTAGAAACCCATCCAAAATTTACTCATTAGGAGTAAATCTTGGATAGTACCCAGTTTGGGAGTTTAATAGGAGTAAATCTTGGATGGGATGTAAGTGTATACCCTAATCTTGTCCTAATATATACTTGTTTTCTCTTTGATCATAGAATGGATAGATCATGGATGTCCATTCGCAATCACTGCACCCCAGAGTTTATATCTGGTCTTGATCAATTTATTAGATTTGCCGAGGAACATAGGAAAAAACCTACAGATAGGCTCTACTATCCATGTAGGCATTGCGGTAACAACTTGAAAGTCAACACTGGTGAGGAAATCAAAAGTCATGTCATGTGCAATGGGATTGTACAAGGCTATACAGAACGACAGTGGCATGGAGAGATTTCAAACTCGAAACCATTTGATGTCGATAGAAGTGCTTGGGTGGAAGAAGAAATTGCCTCCAATGATGTAGATGTGAACGAACCAGTTCCAGTAGACATCGTTGATGCGATGCTGGATAGTTGTAGGGTAGAGTACACCGATCCACCTCATATATTTCGAAACATTGTGCATGATACTGAGATACCGTTATACACAGGATGTGCTAAGTTTACGAAGCTTAGCGCTGTGTTGAGATTGTATAAGTTGAAAGCTAACAATAGATGGAGCGACAAAAGCTTCACTTCATTGTTGACTTTGCTGAAAGAAATGCTTCCTGAAGGAAACGAGCTGCCAATCTCAACATACCGGGTAAAAAAAATGTTGTGCCCAATGGGAATGGAGGCCAAGAAGATACACGCATGCCCGAATGATTGTGTATTATTTCAAAAGGACTATGTAGATTTAAAAGATTATCCAAAATGTGGTGCGTCACGGTATAAATTGACGACTTTGGGGGAGTCCAAAACTAGTTCTCCTGCCAAGGTGTTGTGGTATCTACCTATAATATCACAGTTTCAATGCTTGTTTGCAAATCTGAAAGATGCGAAGAATTTGAGGTGGCATGCAGATGTTAAGAAAAATAATGATGGGATCCTACGACATGCGTCTGATTCCCCACAGTGGAAGAAGATTGATCTATTGTACCCCAAATTTGGTGAAGAAGATAGGAATCTAAGACTTGGGCTTTATATAGATGGGATGAATCCATACGGGACATTGAGCAGCCAACATAGCACTTGGCCAGTCATGCTTGTTATATACAATCTTCCTCCCTGGTTGTGTATGAAAAATAAGTATGTTATGTTGTCGTTGTTGATATCGGGCCCTAAACAACCCGGAAATGATATCGATTTTTATCTTGAACCTATGATTATGTACATAACAGACCTAGCCAGGTCCACAGCAGGATAAGAAAGCCATATCTACTATACATTGTGAAACCCTGTCAAAACACCTCCAAGGACTTGAGAGTACAGGGATGACTCTTGGACTCTACTACAAAACACCCAACAACATCAACAACATATCCAACCTTGCCTTCTACTGATCTTCTTGTTGCTTGGCCGCAACCTCACGACGACCACCACGTCTAGCTCGATCACCTAAAAAGGTTTTAAACCAACGGGGTGAGACACACAGTCCCATCGAGAAACATAACCCCCACCAAAACTATAAAACCTCAAAGAAGAGCTAGAACAGATAAAGCAGGTAACTAATATAAGCAGATCATATATATGCAACATACTGAGTAGAACCACCTCTATAACCTCTTACCAGGATATCTGAGAGATGAATAAATAGATAATACATATGGAACATGATTGACAAGACAAGTCTAATAAAAACTTATCATAACATTGGAGAAATTTGTAATTAACTGCAAGATATAACTAGGGCAACTGTACAAACAAGGCCTCAACAAATGTTTTGTGTTTGCCCTAAGAAAATATACTATATGTATGGATTATGATTTATTATGCCTTAAGGAAGTGAGCCATACCGCTCAAATCTAACTTTCGGTTGCGAAACCCAAAGTCGGTGCCATACAAGCTCAATGGAAGTGTCGGACTCCACGACCTCACCTCGTCGTGGTCAATGCACGAGAACCAAAGTAGGACCACAATCTCTTTCTTAAGTGGCCTCGGCCACACAGGGTCAGGCTACCCTCTGCCTAGCGCACCTTGGTACAGGTATCGGCGCTATAAAATTGAGCCACGTGCCTGTTCACCGTGCTCCATCATCACTGAGCCATGGGCCTGTTCACCATGCTCTATCACATATTTTGAGCCATGGGCCAGTTCACCATGCTCCAACCACACTGAGACACAAGCTTGAAACCATGCTCTAAACATGCATGACTACTTAGGGCATAGGCACACCCCGCATATTCAACAATATGTGTTCCAAGTTAACCCTTAGGAGAACTTGTTTCACCATCACCAAACTCCTGATGATGATGGATCTATGGCCAGGGCAAACTACATGAAAGATTCAAAAGTAATTAATTAACATATTTTAAGTGGATTGCAAGATTCAACCAAGATATGTAACATGCAATTATATAAAAAATGACTAAACATAGAACTCATTATCTTATGTTACATTGTCACTAAGGCCTTCAGTGCCATCGACATCATCCTGATCCATCACAAGGATCCAACGTCACATGTTACCACTTGACCTCTTGCCAATCATCAAGATCCATCTCAGGGATCAACATCACAGGGACTCAATCCCATCATCAAGGCACACATTGCCATTCTGTGGGTAACGCTCATCATACATCACTAGGTTCATCACAACCCTTGATATTCCACATCATATCATTATCATGCCATCGTCATGGCATCATCGTACAAATGTTACCTGCATGGTTAGTGAAATCACAAAGGAGCAATGATACTTGTACAAGGAACATTTACAACTCCTTACTTTATTATGAGAGTTAACCATGCAATATGGATGAGGTATCAAAGCATAGAATTCTTATGTATATCAAGTGTAACAACTGCATATACTAAAGCATAGCAAGCATTAGGGATTATTAAACGAACACAAGATACAACCCTCACTAAAGGTATATCGGGTAAGGGAAAACCCTCACCAAATGTATATCGAGTAAGGGACAACCCTCACCAAAGGTATAACATCTCTCACCAAAGAGTGTGACGTCCAACACTATATCGGTTAAGCATGCAACACTTCACCACCTACTGTATCGGACAGCACCCATGTAGGGCTACAACCATATCAGCCAACCACTAACACAAGAAGATAAAGAGCAGTACCTCATGTCGGGCAACACCATAACGTGCAACGCCTAAACAACACACCCTTGTCGCCCATGAAGCACTGTGTCGGGCAACACACCATAATTCCCAAGAAGATCACCTCATAAGGGCAAACGGCCAAGGGATATAACCCTATCATCCCCAAGGTCATCACAATATAAGCATCCATAACGGGCAAGGCACCATCCAACAAGGTGTCGGGCAACACCATCCAAGAGGATGTCGTGTAAGGAACCAACATGCCATTACGCCCAACACAGACCACCTAAAGCCTAAGGGACCAACTCAATAGCTAGCACCCTTCCCAGGTTATCAATCATAATGGGCTACCTCTCAATAGGTTGATAATGCCCAGAGACAACGACTAACGTTGCGTCACCTCATTAAGCCGATAACAACTACAAGGCATATCAGCCATCCCATCATATTGGGTAGCAAGACATCTTGGGTTGTCAAAGGTATCAGGTTGGTCATCTTCAACCTTAAGACTGCCACCAAGAAACCCTAATAGGTTAAGAGAGTTGGCTCACCTCTCAACAACCGAGTGAGAGGGGTTTTGCACAACTTCCATCACACATCAAGAAGCAAGGTGGGTCATCACCAACCAAAGGCTCACCTCTCAAGTCCATGATAAGCGAGGGGTATTGCCCAAGAAACTAGAGCTTAAGCTCACCTCTCAAGACTAAAGAGAGAAAGGGATTTTCCCCCAAGAACACACCACACACACCATGGATTAGGAAACCCTACGCTCACCTCTCAACAACAAAGAGAGAGGGGTTTTGCCCAAGGACCCTAATCCAAGGTTCGGCCAACAAGATCCAAGAACACCTTTCTAAACTACATAACCATATCACCATATCCCACAATGTCAAGGCACATACTAGAGCAAAGATATTACTAATAAGATAAGCATGGCCGATCAAGATAGCATATAAACAAGTAACATAAAGAGAAGGTAATATAGATAAGGTAGGAGTTATGTAACCCGCCTCAAGCTCCAAATCACCAACTTCAGCCAACACAAAGAAGAACAACTTGTAACCACCATTGTTGAAGAGAAGGGAGAAGAAGAAGAAGAAGAAGGTGCCAAGGAAAGGGAGAGAAGGATACTCACCATGAGAGAAGGAAAGGAGCAAGGGACACTCTAGGGTTTCAGCCACCACTAGAGGAAGAAGAATACTAGAGCTATGTAACCCTCCAAGCTTCACCACGGAGGGGGTATCGGCCAAGACACCAACTGTATTGGCCACCAAAGGAAGGGAAGCAACTAAAGGAACCAAAGAGACCTAGCAAGCAAGGGGGGTCGTTTATATACTAAGGGGTGAAGGGGGGAGCAAGGCAAGGTGGCCCCCGACCATAGCACACTTGTCCAAGGGTTATGCCACATGCTAGCACCCCAAACCACTTGTCTATGACTTGTCACCCACTTAGCAAAGCAACAACCACTTGTCCAAAGATGGTGACACAAATGAGGCTAGGTTAATAGGGGTGTGTATCTCCCAACATGGTGCCATGGCCGATACACCACTTAGCGGATACAACCCTAGCCGATACACAGCTTGCCCGATACAAGAAAGCACTCCTGGCCGACACACCAAGATCCAACCTGATACAAGCTCCAACAAGGCTCAACATAACTCAAACAAGGCTCAATAAAGCCCAACACTACTCAAGCAAAGAGCCCAACCCATCCTCTCAACCCTAGAGGATGCAAGGAGAGAGAAAGACATCACTCAAGGTGATAAACTTGCACACCAACCCTAGAACTTGAGTAAATTGCAAGTTGCACCTCAACCTCTCAACAAAGCACAAACAAACCCTAATCACAACTTAGGTGATTAGGCAAGCCTCTAAACATATGGTTTAGGCAAATCAAATAGGGTAAGCCCAAAACGGAGGTCCGGGTACTTGTAGAAACAATGTAGAAAACACTAATACATAAGGCTAGAGTGTGTGTTGGTTGATGACAAAATCTCACCAGTCATGGTATGTGTTATCATACCAAGAACATATATACATGTTAGAGAACAGTGTATCGGATAGACCTACCATGAGAGTGACACATGGAAACCATTACAATGACAGTCATAGCCAGCTCTCATAGAGTTAGTTGTGATTGTGGTTCTTAGACCTGAAGTCACTACACATCACATGTTATTCGGTGCGCTTTGACATCATCCACCATGATCCTGAATAAGGGTTGCCATAAAGGTGATTATTGGTTGCACTATGACACATGGGGATGACTATGAGTGATGTAGATGGGATTTGTCCCTCCTATAGAGGTATGATATCCAAGGCCTCTTGATAAGAGAGACTGAGAAAAGCATGACTATGACACAATGGTCACACAAAAGTCAGATTATTCAAAACAAAGTGTGGAATTATCAACTAACAACAATATTACCACAGAATAGGGTAAGTTAAAACTGATTTCATATGACCACAAAAGTTGTGACACATTAATTTGGAAGCCACAAACTGGTTCCACATGTATCATATATCATGCCAAAGGATATTACATATCATTGTTCATTGGATAACTTGACACAACCTATTGCATATGATAACTTGTTCATGTATACAAGCCATATATGTACAACTATGACATACTATCAAAAACTCATAACGATGTACACCATCTACAAAACACACCCCCAAGGACCTGAGAGTACAAGGATGACACATAGGACTCTACTACAAAACACTAACAACATATCCAACCTTCAAATTGCTACTGCTCTTCTTGTTGCTTAGCCTCAACTCCATGATCTCTATGTCATCGTGCACATCCACCTAAAAGATGTGGAAACCCATGGGGTGAGACCAATGTCCCAACAAGATATATCACTATCTGCCAGAAACTATTATTGACATGAATATATTAAAATAGGAAGATAGCATAACTATCAAGATGAGCAGATTCAACTAAATTAACTAAGAAAAACTTGATAACACTGATTAGGTGGTTTAAGCAGCTACAACTGATCAATAGAACATCAAATACTTTTAGAAGGAATATAAAGAACATGTATAACCATTATCAACTAAACAATATAAGAAGTAAAGCAAAGGGTCATCCAATGTTAATCATGTTTAACCCTAAACAATTATACTACTTAGCTATATTACGTCTTTTATTATGCTTTGAGGATTTGAGCCATACAACTCAAATTTAATTGAGAATTGCTAAGTCAAAATTAATGTCATATAAGATCTATGGAAGAGTTGGACTCCATGATCACACCACACTCCCAGTTAGTATGAGAGACAATGTAGGGACATAATAGTCAACTACCAATAATGACATTATAGTCAAACTGAAAAACAACTAGCTCATGGAGCAATGTATTTAAGGACTTTGCATATGCACGGGGCTCCCTAGGGCTAGTGCCACCTCAACGACGGACAGACGATCCTGAGGTAAGCTCATCCCATCCCCCCGGGGGGGGATCTCCCTCCTCCCTCTCCGGTGCCATGGTTGCGGCGGTGTCTCCTGGTGATGAGGCACCTGTTGTGATCGAGCGCCCCACGCTCAGATGGGCTTGGAATTAGGTCCTGGCTGGCGGCGGCCTCGACAGCGAGAAGCACACGTTCAGCCCGCCTGAGAATATTGATGGCAAGCGATTCGTGACAATAGACGAGCCGACTTACAATGCCATGGAGAAGTGCTGGGAACATACAACGATCCTATATGTGATGGGAAAGAGACCATATTACCATCATCTTCTTTCTTAGATTCATAGGTTTGGAAACCTAAGGGAGGTTTCAACCTATTCTCCAAACCGAACAAGTTCTTCCTTCTCCACTTCAACTCAACTGAGGACAAGAAGAGCAACATCAATGGAGGACCTCGATGGTTCGACAGCCGTTTGGTGGTCATCAAGGACTACAAGATGGGGGATGACTTGCAGAAGGACTTCTTCAGCACCTTATCGGTCTGTATCAACATACCTAGTATGGGGCGCAACTGGTCCCCTAGGGCTATTGGGATCGTGGCCAGCGGAGTAGGGAAGCTAATCAGAATTGACTTCAAGTCCTTAGGATAGGAATTGCTGGGAGAGGCACGTGCGCTGGTGGAAATCGACGCTGATGAAGAGCCTCCTCAGGAGGTGTGGGTCAACATGCCTAGGAGCGACCCTATGCTAGTGAAGATCCAGTATGAGCACGTCCCGAAGAGGTGTGTTGAGTGCAGGGTGTTTGGCCATGATGGGTTTGACTGCCCTATCAATCTGATCGCCGATGTGGTGGTTCCTGCTCCAACAACGCAAGTCTAGGAGGTAGTCAGGAAGAAAGGCAAGGCTGTGGCAGCTGCTAATGCAACGACGGATGAACAAGGGGTCGATCAGGTCATGGTTGTAAGATCGAGCAATGGACATGATCGTGGCGCTTCTTCCTCGGGTGTTGTTGGCATTGGACCACATGTTGATGGCGCACGGTGGTTCCAGCGTGGGGGTCTTGGGCGCTGCTGCTGTTAGAGTTCCAGATCACGGGCTTGAATTTGGAACACAGGCTGATGGTGGAATGCCCCACTCAGCCAGAGGCAGTACTGTCATGGCTGATGGAAGGGTTGGCTAGTCGACGGGTCAAGGTAGCGGCAATGTTGCATGTGCTGCGTCTCCGGTTACTGTAGCAGCGTCTCCAGTTGCAGCTAGAGCAGATGGTGGGGGCAACACTGCATCGCGGAGCAGATGTGGGTGATGGTTCGGATGCTACTGTTAATGGTGGGTTGGGCACTACACTTGACTCAATGGTGGGTGCTTGCATTGCTGGTTCAGGGGAGACTGATGATTCAATAGTCAGACAATCCACTAGTGCTTCCTCTTCTTCATCATCTAAGGCTTCAAGGGTGTCCAAAGGTGATGGGTCTCGTAAGACCCGCTCGGCCGCCAGAGGTCATTAATGACCTTTTTCATGACTAATGTTCGTGGCTCGGGGAAGCCACGTAAGAAGAAAGAAGTGAGGAGAGCCATCCTTGATAATAAAGTGACAATGTCCATTCTTGTTGAATCTAAAATCAAGTCTCACACTTGAACAAGTAAGACCTTTTGCATGACGGGCGTCTGGGGGGGTCTCGGAGAAAGGTGGCGGCATGGGCGACGGGGTCGAAACCCTAAAAGATGACGGGAGAGAGACCAGGGGTAGCAGGGATGGAAGGAAGAGACCGACACGGAAGACGATGGAAACTCAACGGCTGGCCAAAGTGACCGGCCTTAACATCACTTACAGAAGTATGAGAGGCTCAAACCCTAACGATGAATCGGAAGCCATGACTGCGGCAGATGCTTCTACGATGGAAACAGACGGGCAAAATGACGCTGATGGTAATCCCTTTCTACCAGATGAAGGCCCCCAGATGCAAGCATTAAACTTCAAACAAGCCTGTATGGGAGGAGGACATGGGGGTGCCACGAACCCAGTCTTTATCGAAGATGAACCAGAGGAGTTAGTAAATCCCGAAGACATCGAACTCATCAACGTCCATGGATATCCAGAAATATATGTTGCACCCGAGGCTGAGGAAATCCTTAGCAGACCCTTTAAATACTCGGTTATCGTGAAACTCATAGATAAATCGGTGGGCTTCCTAACCATGGCGGAGAGATTAAAACTCTTATGGAAACCTGCAAGTAGGTTCAAACTTTATGAATTAACTGATCAGTACTATGTTGCCCAATTCTACAATAAGCACAATCACGAGAAGGTTCTTACAGGGGGGCCATGGTCCCTTTTTGGAGGATGTCTGATGGTATGGCCATGGAACGGTTACTTTGAACCATCACAAGGTATACCTGACCATATCGTCACCTGGGTCCGAGTGATAGGGCTACCAATCCACTACTATAACATGGAGATCTTCAATAAAATAGGGGAAGATGTGGGGCGTTTGATTCGTGCAGACGACCACTCAGTGAACAGAACAAGAAGTAGATTTTCTAGGCTAGCCATCGAACTGGATACTAGCCTTCCTGTCAACCCAGCAATTCTGATAAACGAGAGGGAATATAAACTAGAGTATGAATCATTGCCAAACTTCTGTACAAAGTGCGGCAGACTGGGGCACACAGAACAAGACTGTAGGGGCACAACTGAAGCACCTGCTACAACAGAACCAAATGCAATGGAGGAGTCTGCAGGGGTAAGATGGGTTGATGAAGAGGACAAATGGAAAGTTTACTACGGCAAGAAAATACTAGCAAGAAGACCGCCGAGGAAGAAGGATAAAGATCCAGATCGCAAAGATGAGCACCAAGGGAAGGAGTAGAACAATAGATACCGAGTTCTTGATGAAGAGGAGGAAAGCAATGAAACACCCGGAGGGGAAGAAACTGAGAACACAGGAAAGAAACAAAGCACTGTGACAAGCCCAAAAATATGGAGGAAGAAACAGAGAAGAGAAAAGGAGGGAGATACTTCACATGAGGAACCAATGGAGACACAAAACTAGGTCCCAGCAAATGTAAGTGAAAAGGCGGCCAGTGAAAGTGAAGGACCAAACGAACAACCGAGACATACTGCAGTATCACCAGTAGGCGATGAAGTTATAAGGGGCAGATTTGTAGAAGATGCCGAAGTCACATCAAACTCAAACCAGGGAGAACAAGTGAAAACCACAAAAGCAGCAGAAACTCAGTCAACCTTGACAAGACCTGTCAATAGAAAAACATCTATGGCAGGACGGAAGGCGAAGGAAAAGGGAGAAACTGCACAGCAGGGTAGTCCACACAAAATCCACTCTTATAGTACCCGAGGAAAGACGAAGAGGACCAGTGAAGACAATGAGGGGTTGGGCGCCGCACTGGGCCAATAACTTACATCTCCTCTGACTTTTGATGATTAATACACTAGCTTGGAACATAAGGGGTGCTGGCAAGAAGAAAGCCAGACACTACCTCAAAACCCTAATCAAGAAGTACAATATTGATATAGTATCCATTTCTGAACCTCGCATTTCTGGAACACAGGCAGACAATATCATCAAGGAGATAGGCTTCTCTAGCTCACATAGAGTAGAAGCAGCAGGTTTCTCAGGAGGTATATGGGTTCTTTGGAATGAGCAAAAATGTGACGTCCAAATTCTTGAGAGCATTAAATACTTCATCCACTGTAAAGTTAACAACAACACCTACTTCACCTTCATCTATGAGTCTCCTTCCCCGGCTCACCGACCCATTCTTTGGGAGCATCTGTTACGTCTAAGTATCTCCATTGATAAACCCTGGATCACATTGGGTGACTTCAACTGCATGCTTAGCCCTGATGAAAAAATTGGAAGCAATATGTTCAACCTCCGGGAAGCAACTACTTTCAGGAATACCCTCACTCATGCAGGCCTTACCGACATCGGCAACTCAGGTTACAAGTTCACTTACAAGAAAGGGATTCTTCATGAACGCATCGATCGGGCAGTAGCGAATGCTGATTGGATTCAGAATTTTCCCAACTTTGTGTGCGAAACCCTTACATGGATAGGTTCAGATCCTAACCCCATTGCTATCCTAAATACCCGAACCAAACAGAAAAGAACTCGTTTTTTTTACCAAAGCTAGTTGGCACCACCAACCTGTCTTCACAGATCTTCTAAAAAGTGTTTGGAACCCAGAGAAATCTTACCAGGAAGCTATTAAAGACGCCATGGAACCGGTGCTGCGATGGGATAAAAATGTCACCAGGAAACAACAGAAAGAAAAGGATATACTTATCCGAGAAATCACACAAGCCCAGAAGGCTGTGGAAGCACATTACAGTGTAGTAGGGGACTCAAGATGTATCGAACTTGAAAGTAAACTCGAGAGCATTATGTTGCAGGAAGAGGACAGTTGGAAACAGTGCAGCCACATCAATTGGCTCCGTCATGGAGATAACAACAGCAAGTATTTCCATGCGTTCGTCAACAATAGGCTTCGTTCTAATCGAATCAACACCCTATAGAAAAGCAATGGTGAATGGACATCAGACAAAGCTGATCTTAATCTACTGGTGGAGTCTTACTTCAAGGAGATGTTCACAGCTCCTGCAAACCAGTCCTCTACGAGTATTACCTCTATGCCTGCTAAGTTTAAGAAACTCACACCCTGCCAACAAAGGTGTCTTGCTGCTGCCCCTACGGAGCACAAAATCTGGAGAATAATTAAAGAAGCTGACTCTTACAAGGCGGCGGGGCCAGATGGATCAGACAACCTCTTCTTTAAAAAGCAATGGAAAGTTATCAAGCATTCTGTTATCAAGTCTATACGAGGCATGTTAAACGGAACACCCATTGATGACCAGCTTGCAAACTCCAACATTGTACTCATTCCTAAATGCAGAAGCCCTACCAACTGTAACCAATTGCGACCCATCACCTTGAACAACACAATTATGAAGATCGCGTCCAAGATTGTGGTGGATCGAGTGAAACAACACTTGCCAAAGTGGATTTCCAAAGTCCAGACTAGTTTTATACCTAGAAGGAACATATCTGATAATATCATTATTGTTCAAGAATTACTCCACAACATGAGAAGGAACTCCACCGGAGCTTATATGGCTATCAAAGTCAATTTATCGAAAGCCTATGACAGACTTTCCTGGGATTTCATCGAGCATACTCTAAATCACATGGACTGGCCGAGTAATATCCAAAATTATATTATGAACTCTCTCCATGCAGGTCGAACCAGCATTATCCTAAATGGTGAAACTCTTCGACCTTTCAAAGCATCTAGGGGCCTGAGACAGGGAGATCCCCTCTCCCCATATCTTTTCGTACTTTGTATGGAAAGATTCACTCAACTGATTGAAAACTCTGTTGCGAATAAAAGCTGGAAACCAGCCAAGCTATCCCAAAAAGGCCCATCTATATCTCATGTTATCTTCGCTGATGACATCGTCATCTTCGCCCATGCTTCTATGGAGCAGATAATTAACATCAACAAGTGCTTTCAAATGTTCGAATCAGCCTCGGGACAGAAAATTTCCATTGAAAAATCAAAGATCTACTTCTAGAAGTCCGTCTCTCGTGCCATACGAACTCAAGTTTGCTCTGCTAGTGGGATAGCCGAAACCAACGACCTGGGGAAGTACCTTGGGGTACCTCTTTTACATGGCAAAATTCAAAAGGAGACATATGCATATCTAGTGAATAACATTACCTCCAGAATTAATGGTTGGGCGGCGAAGACACTTTCTCTCGTAGGAAGAATTTGCCTGGCAAAAGCTGTGCTTAACTCCATACCTTCCTATGCCATGCAAACGGCAAAGATCCCAGTGTCAATCTGTAAAAAGCTAGACAAAATTATTCGGAACTTCATATGGGGAGGAGGACACAAAGACAAGCTTGTTTCACTAGTCGCATGGCGACATGTGACGTCAATCATAGATAGAGGAGGTCTGGGTATTAAATCTATGCATAGCTGGAACAAAGCCATCTTATGGAAGAACACTTGGAACATCCTCAATGCCAAATCGTCTCTCTGGAGGCAGGGCCTTCTAAACAAATACAAAAGTTTCCGCCAAGGCAAAGGCTGTCGTGCAACACCTTTCTGGCAATCCATTGACTCAGGGAAAGATTTCGTCATCTCTAACTGCATAAGATCCATTGGTAATGGCAGGGACACCTCGGTCTGGTAAGATAATTGGGTACCATGAGAAGGGAAGTTGGTTGATAGATGTATTGAAACCATTGATGAAGAGATTATGGACCTAAAAGTCTCGATCCCTGTCAATCTCAACGAAAATTGGGACACATGCTTCCTAGACAGCTATCTGCCACCGAGCTGCGTAAGGAAAATCATCAGCTTACCCACTCCCAACTGTAATAAAGGCAAAGATCTTTGGAGCTGGAAACATGAAACTACAGGTAAATACTCAACATGCAAGGCTTATGACTTAATCCACACTGAAGATAACGCACAATCAGATGACGTGTGGCTGAAGATATGGAACATCAGGGCCCCCGCAAAAATTCGTACCTTCTTATGGCTTGCTGCACATGAGGCGATCATGACCAACATGAGAAGGAAGCAACGAAAGTTCACCGATTCCACCCTTTGTCCGAGATGTGGTAGCAACGAGGAAACCACACTCCACGCGCTGAGAGACTGCCCACACGCAGGTGAAGTGTGGTCGGCTACAAAGCTCCGCAACATATATCTGACAGACTCGTCTGCACTCTCAAGAAGCTGGATAGCAACTATGCTGAAGGAAGACATGAACACCCAGTCCACGTTCGCTATCACCTGCTGGTTCATATGGAAGGCAAGAAACTTTGTGATCTTCGACAAAAAAACTATCCAGAAAAGTCGACAAGTTTCACAAATATCATGTCTTTATAGATCATTGGTCCAAGCCTGGGAGAACAATGAACAGGCCAAAACAGATGAGATACAATTAGAAGGCGAGATTCCCATGAATGAGGAAAGACGCATCCTTTGGATGACTGATGCCTCAGTACACAAAAACACTGCTTCCATAGAGGCAGTAGCCATTGACAACAATGGCAACTGGCTAGGGGGGTGTGCGAAGAAAATCACTGTTCAGTCAGTTCTTGAAGCTGAAACGAGAGCACTGCACCTTGCAGCCGAAGCTTGCAAGATCAATCAATGCCCCAGGGTCATTCTGGTCTCGGACAGCGCCACAGCAACTAAAGCAGTGAAGGACAAAGGACGATATACACCTGCAATTCGATCCTGGATCTCGGACATACACAAGATCTTAGCAGACATTGAAGATAGTGTTGTCTAGAAGGTTGGCAGAGCAACCATTCAACTGGTGGACGGCCTAGCCAGGCACCACCACAAAAATTATTAGGATGATCGAGTATATCTCGATCCTCCCCTCGACCCTGTGGGTCAACCCCTTCTCTTTCTCCCCTGTAATGGTAGAAACCCTACCAGCTTCATTTTCCCAGCAGGAACAAAATGTAATCAATGGGTTTTCCCAGACATGCGGGAGCATAATGAATAAGATATACCTCTGAAGAGGTTCCAAAAAAAAATCAAGTCTCACATGATCCATACATCTGACCGTATGTTCCCTAAAGGCTGGTTATGGGTTTCTAATCATCTGCATGACCATAATGGTTGTCTCTATGTTGGGTGGAATCCTAATTGCTGGACTACTTCTGTGGTTGAGATGGATGATCAACATGTCACTATGAAATGCATTAATAAATGTGGTCTCACTATCTACACTAGGAACTCTGTGTCTGAGCATTCTATTCTGTGGAGTACCTTGGAGAGGATTTCTACTAGCATAGATGAAGCTTGGCTTATCACTGGTGATTTCAATAATATCAGGAAATAAGAGGAGAAGGTAGGGGGTTGTGAGGTTCCCTCTATTATCCTTAGTTCTTTTAATGCTGCTCTTGATAATGTTGGTCTAACCAAACTACCTATCATTGGTAAGGAGGTTTATACATGGCATAACAAGCAAGGTGTTGCTAAAAGGGTGGCGTGCAAACTTGATAGAGCCTTTTTCAATGATGCTTGGCTGTCTAAATTTCCTGGTTCCAAAATGAAGTTCATCACATGTAATTACTCAGATCACTGTGCTCTAAACATCAATATGAAACCTATCTCTTTCAAGAAGAAGCCTTTTCATTTTCTCAATTTATGGATGGATTGGGAAGGTTGTCGGGACATTATTAAAGAGGCTTGGTCTACTGAAATCAACGACAACCCACTCTTCCAGTTCTATCATAAACTCAAGAATGTCAAAGAGAAGTTGAAGACTTGATCCAAACATTATGTCAACCTCAAGAACCTTATTGCTAGAGAAAGAATGGAGCTTGATGACATCTCAACTGTGGTCCATAGATGCCCTCTAGATCCAGATCTGATTCATGCTGAAAAACAAACCCTTGAAAGACTGGACTTGCTTCTTAAGGCAGAAGAGGTTTATTTCTGGCAGCGCAATAGAATGGAGTGGCTCTCCAATGGTGATAGGAACACTACTGTCTACCATACCATTGTCAAGAGACGGGATGCTATAAACTCTATAACTGAACTTTTTGACTCACATGGTGATCTTTTGCAGGATAATGATGCCATTGTTGATGACACTGTATAGTATTTTGAACAACTATATAACCAACCTTATGTTGCTTCAAGATCTTGTATTCCAGATTGGTCACCTCTTGTTTCTGAAATTGATAATGCCATGCTATTCTCTACTCCGAGTTTGAATGAGGTTCGTGATGCTGTGTGGATCATAGGACCTCACAAAAGCCCGGGTCCGGATGGCTTCAATGGTTACTTCTATAGGGGTAATTGGAACGTCATTCGTGATGATCTCCTTAAGGCTGTTCAATGGATTTTTGAAGGGGGAAGCATGGTTAGGCAAGTCAACCATGTTTTTCTTGCTCTTATTCCCAAGAAGGACATTGTTTCATCCCCTATTGATTTCAGGCCTATCTCTTGCCGCTCGATGCTTTATAAAATTATCACTAAAATCATATCACGGAGACTAGCTACTCTTCTGCCAAAGATTATCTCTCCTTACCAAGGTGCTTTTGTCAAAGGTAGGAGTATTGAGGATTGTTCTCTTCTTGTGGCTGAGTTCACTCTTAGATTCAACCAAAAATCCAGTCCTCCCGCTGCTTGCATCAAGTTGGATATTACCAAGGCTTTCGACTCTGTTCATTGGTCTTACCTTTAAGATTGTCTCATGGCCTCGAGTTCAATGAGAAGTTTGTCTCCATTCTTAAAAAATGTGTGGAGACTCCACCCTTTTCTCTCTTACTAAATGGTTCTTCGATTGGCTTATTCAAAAGCTCCAACGGTCTTAGGCAAGGCGATCACGTATCTCCTCTACTTTTCGCTATTGCTATGGAAGGCTTCAGCAGATGTCTTGAGGAGGCATATGATAATAGACTCATCAGAAGCTATTACATCAATAGGACCAAGGCTCTTAACCATCTTCTTTTTGCAGATGATGTCCTTATTTTTTTCGAGGGTCGACTACGTAGCCTTGCCAAACTCAAATAGGTTTTGCTTGAATTTGGTTCTGTTTCTGGCATGAAATGCAATCCGAATAAAACACATATATTCTTGTCCTCTTCTTGCCGCAACAAGGACGCCTTGATCAGTTGATTGGGTATTCAACTAGGTACATGGCCTACAAAGTATCTTGGTTTTCCTATGGCTGGTGGCAATCTCAGGAGGTGCCACTTCCATGAATGCTTAGATAAGCTCAAAGATATGATACAGAGATGGCTTGGTTCTAAAATATCTATGGCTGGTCGGCTTGTGCTTATTAAGCACTGTGCCATGGGTCTGATCAGCTATTGGTTGCGTATGGGTGACGTTCCTCCTGCTGTCTTACGTAGGATGGAGCTGTTGCTTTCTGACTTCCTTTGGGGTAGCTTGGTGCATCCCTCAAGTTGGTCACGACTAGCTTATCTACTTGGCAAAGGCAGTTTGGGGATAAAGAGACTTGATGAACTTGTGGATTACCATACATTACATCGTATTAAAAGGTTCACCCAAGCTCAATGTATATGGAGCTCATGGTTTTCTTGTAGGTATGGTGATACCTTGTCTACTGTTTCCAGGAATGGCTCTACTTGCCATAGACGTATGGTGGCTCTATGGCCTTCCTTCTCAGCTTGGGAGGGCAAGGATCTTTGGGGAAATGCAAGACAAAAGTGTCCATCTGATAAGGCTTATGGAAATCTTTGGCTCTCCAAGCACTACCCTAGATGGAGTCTTACTACCTTTAGAGCACTCATAAATGTCCTTCCTACTATGGAAAAGATTAGTTCCTGGTCGGGGGCACCTATTCATGCATGCTTACTATGTGGCCATCACAATGACTCCATAACTCATATGTTTGATGGCTGCAAATATTGGAAATATATTTGGGGTCGCGCTCACCTTAAACTCAACATCAGAGCCTCATATTCTCTATATGAATGCCTTATGGACCTTGGTAAAAGATCAAAGCAATCCAGAATCATTGAACTTTGGGACATCATTGGTGCTGTCCACTTCATTTGGGAGGAGCGTAATAAAAGGTTGCACAATGGTGGCTCTTCTAACTTTGTCGTCATCTTCAACCGTCTTGCACTTGAGATCAAGAGAATGTATTTTACTTTTAAATCTTGTCTTGATTTTTCTCCTATAATAGCTAGGTATTGGGATCTGTTGTAACCAATTCTTAGGAGTGTGTAGCCACATGTTCGGGTGTGGCTTGTAACTTTGTCCCCTTCCAGGGGGTTTTTGGAATATACTTACCCAATTTTCCAAAAAAAAAAAAACTAGCTCACCTTGGTACATGTCGCAATGCTAGAGAACACGTCATGCATACACATTCTATATAAGGCATGCTGTAGTTGTACCCACTACTTCCTTTCACATATCACAATACCCGAGGTATGACCACAATCATCCTCTATAACCTGCAATTGTGGACGCAAGGAAATGCCCTCGACTTACGCCCCCACATATTCAACAATATGCACTCTGAGTTTCACACAAGAATTGCTTGTTTCACCATCTAGCAAGTTGTGACACTCGAATGGATCTATGCCACAGGGAAACTACATAATTAGGGTTTCACATGGTTCATTATGTTGATTGGGTATCTTTTAGCATGAATCAAGTTCAAACATACAAACCTTAAATAGATTCTACAAAGACAAGGATATAGTGGAACTCGATAAGATATAAAACATATTAAGTACAAAGTTGATCATATCTACATGGTACTATCTCACCGCCTTACATCAGGCCACCACCATTACCACATCATCATAGGATAACCATCCCTCATAACCTCACTTGGAGGATATCTCCTTCACTAGGCACACAACGTCTACCAAGTCATAGGATACAATCACATGATTTCTACATAATCATTATTTCATCGTGCCTCATCCAAACTCATAATAATCACCTTGTGTCATATAAGTGATTCCATAGCAATCACAAATGATTCTTTTCATTCAGCCTGAAACATTAGAGTTACACAAATAGGAGGAATGAAACACTTCATTACATGCCATTCATTCATACAAGCTCAAGAAATTACATCATACAATCGAATTAGGGTTAGTGTTTCTCATAAATAGCCTATCATGGTTTCCATAACAACATTCAACATAAACCATAGATACATCACTTCCTAAATTGTTAGAGTGTATTAGGTTAAGCATCCTTACATGTGTAGCGACCATCAAAGCCATGAAAATGTAGCGATCATACAAGACTCAAACACATGTAGCGACCACATGGTACAACCATGTATAGCGACCAAACCACTGTATACATATAGCGAAAAAACCTGCAAGTTTATCAAGATGTAGAAACTTCTAAGATTAATCACATGACGACCATGTCATCTAACCTATATAAGAGACCACACATGGTCTGCCTAAGATGATAGTGATTGTTAACCACATATCCCATTGGTGAATGCTAATGATAGGGTACATTAACGACCACTAACCATAGGGTGCATTAGCGACCACTAATGTTGTATCCCAAAGAGATAGAGACCGACATGGTATTAGGGTTAGGGTTTGCGATCAAACCAAAACATAGCGACCATCCATCAACCCACACAATGTTGACCAGACAAACACTCTAGGTAGCGATCAACACAATGGCTCATATGTAGTGACCCTAAACAACAACTCGTATAGAGACCAAGGTGACTAAAGTTAGGAATATAACGACCACATCATAACCCTAACACACCATTAACATGATCATAACAACCTCAAGAAACCATGCAAGAAATATAGAAGGGAAAATACCAATAAACTCAAGTGTCACTACAAGAAATCAAGAACTAAAACCTCAACATTCTTAAAGTTGGCCAAAAATAGAAACATGGTATTAAATCTAACATTCAAGGTGCAAGTAAGAACAATCAACTCCACCATCACTTAGATTTTGGGTACATGAATTAGAGTTTTGGATAATGAGATATCTATATAAGAATACTTCATAATCTTAAACCCTAAATAAGAAGTAACATTATCTAGTGACTTATGAATCCATCTTAGAGGTAAGATTATGTGCATGCAAAGTAAAGTGCAATAATAGAAGAGGGAAGAGTTATATAACTCAACTTTGATCTGATGGAGGGGTTCCAAACATCAAGGGAACTCCAAGAAGAAACAATAAGCTCTAGCTTGATCTGCAAACTAGGCCAACTAACCTTCACCTCCAGGAAGAAACAAATACCCTATGAAAAAGGGCAAGAAGGAGAGCAAGCAAAGCTTAGAACGTGAGGATTAAGGAGAATAGATTCCAAACTCAGCCCTAGCACACCATGGCGACCTACGGATTTTGAAAAGTTGCGGAGAAAGAAGAAGATGAAGATAGGATAAGGAAAATGAAAAATAAAGATTACATCACTTACTCAAACTATAGAGGAGAAAGGATCACCAAATGATCACCATGGATGGTTGTTTCAACCCTTAGATCCACAAGCAAAAGGGAGAGAGCATGTTCTCTAAACTCAAGACCTTCTTCTCCACCAAGCACCAAAGGGGCCCAACGTCAAGCAAGAGAGGTGAGAGAGATGATGCAAAGAGTTTAGTTGCATGCAAAGAGGAGGGTTTGTATACTCAAAGGTTAGAATGAGAAAAGAGGGGTTAGGAGTCATATAACTCATGCCATGTTTCCACAAAACTAATACATACAACCACTAACCTCTCATGTCACCATCACCAACATAACCATCATTAGAAACTAGGCAAGTTCACTAGTACATTTTTGGTCTCTAACGTCGCTTCCGTTAGCGTCACTTATATTAGAAAAACCGACCGAATAAGCTAAAACCGAAGCAACAAGTCATTAGAAAAAATCCGGGTACCACTTTTAGCTATTGGGTCGGTTTTTTAAGGATAATCGACGCTAGAAAAAGACCCGCGAAATCATCAAATTCACGGCACGCATAAACATAACATCGGTTTTATAAGAAAACCAACCCAACATGCTTCCCGCAGAGAAAAGGAATTAATTTTTGCCTTTCGCGCGCTGATCTATAACCTCTTGGGTCGGTTATTCTCTTTAGCCATACCTAAAAGCTTCCGCGAGCACTCTCTCGGGTCGGTTTTCCTATTTAGCCGTCCCTAAAGGTCTCTGTGCAAAGACCCTTTCGGGTCGGTTTTCTAAAACAGTCATCCCTAGAAGTCTCTGTGCAAAGACCCTTTCGGGTTGGTTTTCTAAAACAGACATCCCTAGAAGTCTTCGCGCAAAGACCCTCTCGGGTCGGTTGTTTGATTTAACCGTCCGCATAGACGCCGACAATGGGGACCTCTTGGGTCGGTTTCCTTGCTTAACCGACCCAAGAAGTATTAGAAACCCTTTTCGTCTCACTCACACTCTCACTCACGCACACTCCCCACTCTCACACTCTCTCTCCTAGCCTCAGTGTCGTCTTGTTCTCACTGTCGCCCTCACTCTCGCTGACGCCAAGGTCACGCGCCACCAAAGATTTGCCGCCACCAGCTTGCCGGTCGTCGCTCGCCGCTCACCAGCTTGCCGTTCGGGTACGTCGCCGCCGTTGTTGCTCACTAGCTCGCCGCCAAGATCATAGCTCACCAACTCGCTGCTGTTGCCGAAGCTCACCAGCACACCGCCAAGGTCTCGCCGCCGTTGTCGTAGACCAGCTCGCTGCCAAGGTCGCCGCTGTTGCTTCTCCAAAAGCTGCCCCCCGCCGACGCACCTTCTTCTCTCACGCGGCCCGACCGTGTTGATAAAGGCAACGAAAAGCTTTTCCTCCACGCTCGCACCCAACAGGTAAGATTTTCCATTTCCCATTTCAAGCTTTGTGTTGTCCTTTGCACGACTATGTTTGTGCTCTTCCTTATGTTGGGGGTGTAGCACGACAGTGTTGGTGTCTTTTGCATGACCGTGTTGGTGTCTTTTGCACGGCTAAGTTGAAATGCCAGTGTTGTACCACGGCCGTGCTAGGTACACTGGTCGTGTTGGCTGTCTTTTGCATTTGAGTTGTACCACGGCCGTGCCGTGCTATACGGCTGTGCTAGGTACACTGGTCGTGTTGGCTGTATTTTGCATTTGAGTTGTACCACGGCCGTGCCGTGCTATATGGCTGTGCTAGGTACACTGGTCGTGTTGGATGTCTTTTGCATTTGAGTTGTACCACGGCCGTGCCGTGCTATACGGCCGTGCTAGGTACACTGATCGTGTTGGCTGTCTTTTGCATTTGAGTAGTACCACGGCCGTTTCATGCTATACGGCCGTGCTATGTGTATGTGCTATGTGTATGTGCATTTGAGTATGACATTAAATTTAATATCACTTTTAAACTTGCAATCTATCATTGTTGTTAGTATGTGCTATGTGTATGAATGTTAGTATGTGCTATATGTCTCATTTGAATGAATCTATCTTAGACTTGCAAGAATGTTAGTAAGTGTTGTGTATGAAGATGTCTCAACTCAATATATGTGAATAATAATTGTTGTTATGAATGTGTGGTTTGGAGATTTACATCAATTCAAAAAGGATTGGACATAAAAGTTTGCAAATGGCTTTGGAATGCATTTTTTGTCTTGCATCATTGCATTTGCAAGTCTATTTCTATTGCTGGTTTTGAATTGTGTAAAGCAATTCTGTTTTGCAGGTTGTTGTACTGAAGATTTCTGGTTCTGCAGAATTTTTCTTTAAAAAAATATAACTTCTCGGGTCGGTTATTTGAGAAAACCGACCCAATAGGTTCTATCCCAAAATTCTACAGCTATTTGAAGACTTCTAGGGTTGCTTATAGAGAAAAACCGACCCAATAGACACTTCTTGGGTCAGTTATACACAAAACCGACCCAGTAGGTTCATCCCAAAATTCTACATGTATTTGAAGACTTCTAGGGTCACTTATGGAGAAAAACCGACCCAATAGACACTTCTTGGGTCGGTTATACACAAAAACTGACCCAGTAGGTTCATCTACAACTATTTGAAGACTTCTAGGGTCGACTATAAACAAAAACCGACCCAGTAGGTTCTATCCCAAAATTCTACAGATATTTGAAGACTTCTAGGGTCGCTTATAGAGAAAAACTGACCCAATAGACACTTCTTGGGTCGTTTATACACAAAACCGACCCAGTAGGTTCATCCCAAAATTCTACAGCTATTTGAAGACTTCTAGGGTCGCTTATGGAGAAAAACCGACCCAATAGATACTTCTTGGGTCGATTATACACAAAAACCGACCCAGTAGGTTCATCTACAGCTATTTGAAGACTTCTAGGGTCACTTATGGAGAAAAACCGACCCAATAGACACTTGTTGGGTCGGTTATACACAAAAACTGACCCAGTAGGTTCATCCCAAAATTCTACAGCTATTTGAAGACTTCTAGGGTCAGTTTTTGTACCTCTTTTGGTTTGGTTTTTTACCTCTTTTGGGTCGGTTTTTTTACCTCTCTTGGGTCGGTTTTTGTACCTCTCTTGGGTCGGTTTTTGTTCCCTCTAGGGTCAGTTTTTTTTACCTCTCTAGGGTCAGTTTTTCAACCTCTATAGCGTCGCAAGTACTGTAGCGACGCCCACCTAGGCGTCGCTTAAAAAGTGACGCTGCAGGCTTCAAAAAACCGACCCAATAGACCAATACTGTACTAGTGGTTAACGACCACTTTTGGACTAAGATCCATATCAACTGTTAAGTATCAAGGTGGTCAACCAACCTTAGCGATCAAGATATTTCAAGGTGTGATATCGGTCACCAAGATCATGGGAACTCATCCAACCATATCGACCGCTACAAGACACACCCAAAAGACAAGCATATCAGTTGTCAACCCAAGGTGAAGAGCCACATATGAACAACACCATCTAGGGTATCCAAGCAACCTAAACATATACAAGATATCACTACCTTCAACAAAGGTAAAACAAAGCACCCCAAGCTCAACTATCATCTATAAGACAAGAAAACATATAAGGAACATCAAGCATGTGGCAAATTGCAAGATAAACCCTTAATATGGTTAAATTGCAACTTGGTCGAAAATAAGGAAGATCAAGCACTAAGCTAGGTCAGGGGTCTTACAACGTTAAACCCATAATAGCGATTTCACCCCTAAAATCCTACGCGAAAATACATGGGTACTTCCTATGCATCCCATCCTCAAGCTCGCACGAGGCTTCCTCCACGCTACAATGATGCCACAAAACCTTAACAAAAATTATGTCCTTCCTCTTCATCTTCTTCACCCTTTTGTCTAAGATCAACACATGACCTTCTATATAAGACACATCCTCATCCAACTCAACCTGTACTGGCTATAGCACAAGCTCTGAGTCAGGGTGACACTTCCTCAACATCGACACATGGAACACCAGATGCAACATGTGCAACTCTAAAGGTAAGTCCAACATGTAGGCTACCTTCCTAACACATTCCACCATAGGGTAAGGTCCCATAAAACTGGGATCCAACTTACCCTTCTTCCCAAACCTCAACAAACCTTTCCAAGGAGAGATTCTAAGATACACCTTGTCTCCCACTTGGAACTCCAACAGCCTATGATGATTATCAGTGTTAGATTTCTACCAATCCTGGGATGCCTTCAAGTGTTGTTGAATCATCTTGATCTTCTCTGTCATTTGTTGCACAAGCTCAGGACCCAAAAGTTGATATCCGCCCATCTCATACCAACACAAGGAGATCTGCAACATATCCCATACAAAGCCTCACACAAAGCCATATTAATGCTTCTCTAAAAGTTTTTATTGTAGACAAACTCTATCAAAATGATATGTACATCCCAACTTCCCAAAAATTGCAAGACACAAGATCTTAACATATTTTCTAACGTATGTATCATCCTCTCTGACTGTCCATCTATTTTTTGGTGGAACACTATATGAAACCTCAACTACGTACCCATCGATGTATGCAGACATTCCTAAAAATGATTAATAAATGAGGACCTCTGTCAGACACGATGGTAGTTGGAATACCATGTAAATGAACAATCACATATGCATAAATCTAAGAAAGCTTCTTTACTATATAATTGTCTTCATAGGAAGAAAGTATGCTAACTTAGTCAACCTATCAATGATCACCTAGATAGAATCATGACCCTTGATTGTCCTTGGGAAACCAACCACAAAGTCCATCACAACATGATCCCATATCCATTGTGGTATACGAAATAGTTGCAAAGTCCTTGCAGGCTTCTAATGCTTGCTTTAATCTACTGACACACTACGCACTTAGCCACAAACTCAACCACATCACACTTCAAACCAGGCCACCAATACAAATATTTTAGATTGTGGTACATCTTTGTCCTACCCGTATGCATAGCGTACATCAAAGAGTGGGCCTCTGCGAGACGCAACTTCCTTAGATCATCAACATCTGGCACCACTTTCTTGCCATGCAAGCACATTGTCCCTTCCTCAGACTCATGGAATCCATCACACTTCTCACTGTCAAACTCTACTCAGATCTACTATATCATAGTCTCATCATGCTACACATCTCTGATCTACTTCCATAACGTAGGCTTCACTTGTAACTGTGCCAATAGACCTATTAACAAAGACATCTCTAACTGTATATTCATCTGACGTAGGGAGACCAACATTTCTCTCCTATGGCTCACCAAGGAAAACTACACCTTATCCACAAATGATGACAAAGAGGACTTCTTACTCAAAGCATCTACCACCACATTCAAATTCTCTAGATGGTTATCAGTGGTGCAACCATAGTCATTGATTAGCTTTGTCCAACATCATTGTCGCATGTTCAGCTCCTGCTTCGAGAAGATGTATTGTAGTTCTTGTAGTCGGTAAAAATCTGACACTTCTCACCATAAAGGTAGTGTCTCCAAATCTTCAAGGCATGGATCACAACAATAAGCTCCAGATCATGCGTCAGGTATCTCTCCTCGTGTTTCTTAAGCTATCACAAATAAAAAGAAATCATGTTCTTGTATCCCATCAGCACACAACCCAAACCATTCTTCAATGCATCACAGAAGACGATGTAGCTCTTCGCTTGCTCTGGAAAACCAACATCGATGCACTGGTCAACTTCTCCTTCAAACGATGAAAAGAATGTTGACACTTGTCATCCCAGACAAAAGGCACACCTTTCCTCATTAACTTCTTTAAGGGTAACACCACTATACTAAAGTTCTTGAAAAACCTTTTGTAATAGCCTGCCAAGCCAAGGAAGTTGCAAAACTCTATCGACATCTTTGTATTCTCCCGTTCCAACACATACTAAACCTTATTGGGATCCGCATGAACACCTTCAGTAGAGATCACATGCCCAAGGAACAACACCTCCTTCAGACAAAACTCGCACTTGCTAAACTTGGCATACAACTTTTACTGTCTCAACAAGGTCAACACCTGATGTAGGTGTTGATCATGCTGATGACTATCTCCAGAGTACATTAGGATGTTGTCTATGAACACAACCACAAAGTGGTCAAGATAAGACAAGAACACAATGTTCATTAGGTCCATGAACATTGTCGGTGCATTGGTTAGCCCAAACGGCATAACCATGAACTCATAATGACCGTACCTAGTCCTGAAAGATGACTTGGGTATGTCATCTACCTCAATCCACAATTGATGGTATCTTGACCTCAGATCTATCTTTGAGAACACTATGGCACCTCACAACTGATCAAATAGATCATTGATCTGACGAAAAGGGTACTTGTTCTTGATCATCACCTTGTTCAATTTTCGATAATCAATGCCCAACCTCATAGATCCATCCCTCTTCTTAACAAACAACATAGGAGCACCCCAAACTATATGTAATCGGTCTGATAATGCCCTTCCCTAGAAGCTCCTACAATTGCTTCTTCAACTCCTACATCTCTTTGGGTGCCATCTTGTACGGTGACTGCGCTATCAATTGTGTACCAAGAACCAGATTGGTCTCAAAATCAATCTCTCAAGGTGGAGGAACATCGGGGAACTCATAGGGAAACACATTCACAAACTCTCAAACAATAGGTACCTCCTGGATACTAGGACCCCTCACCTTAGTGTCCACCACATGTACCAAGAATGCTTCATAGCCCTGCCTCATTAGCTTCTCCGCTATCATAGCTGACACCAAATACAATAGAAGTAACTTCTTGTCTCCTTGGGAAATCCATGAAACATCACCGTCAAATAATGTCGCCACCTTGGAACTACAGTCCAAGATGACTTGATTCTTGTCCAAAGTATCCATCCCAAGGATCACATCGAATCCATGCATATCAAGTGGTATAAAGTCCACCTGAATGTTGCGTCTTGAGAAAGAAAGAACAGGGGATGGATACACCTCCCACAACTCGGTGGAACCAACCAAAGGGGTTTCTAAGTGAAGACCATCAACTCTACGATTAACAGACAAAGAATAGCTAGCTATCACTTCTTTAGTGATAAAAGAGTGTGTCTCACTCGGGTCAACCAAAATAGACATAAAGCAGGTCGAAGACAAATCAAAATGAAATAACTCCATATGACCAATCACAAAGCATGGATTGACTACTCCTTCTGATAGACTCATGGCATAGAATCAAGTCATTTCCTATTGTCACCCCCTTCCTCTGCTAGCATGTCCAGACGAACCAACTTGTGATGTCTGATCGCATCCTCTACCACTGCCACTGTTGAACTGTGGCCGCTGCAACCCTTACTGACTATGTCTCGAATGTTGTGTCACCTACTTATCCTTCATCAGAAAAAATGAATTTAGATGTCCCTGTTGACCATACCTATGACATGTCCTAGTGTCCAACTATGACCTAGACGACCCTATCACTAATATTGATGTCGCACTGTGAGATGCTACCAACAGAAAATAGTAGCCTCTGCCTTTTCTTGGAGACTACTGTGACAGTACCACCGACCTTTGTTGTGATTCAGGTGTTGAAATCCTAGGCTTCCTGAAGCATCCAGAATACTATCCATGAAACTTTTCTAGTCTCTTCTTGGCATTCAACTTGTGTTTCTCTATCACTGACCACTCTATCCTTATTACAGACTCAAAGAACATCGTAAACCATTCCCTATTATCCATAGCTGACACCATCATTGTCAACTCTGAGCTCAAGCCCCCTTCTCAGAGCGCCTCATCCTCTCCTTATCTGTCATAGCCATATGTGGGAAAAACTTCAGAAGTTCCATGAACTTGGCCTCATACTCGTCAATCATCATAGATCCCTGTCTGATCCTCTCAAACTGTGAGATCTTCTCGTCTAGATAGGTCTCGAGGAAGTATTGGCTTACAAACTCCCATTGAAAATATTCCCAAATGATCATCACACCAGGTCTCTTCTCCTCCTTGATGGCCCACCAATGAACAACACTACCTTTCAGTAGGTACACAACATGCTTCACCTTATCCTCTTTAGGAATATTGAGGATCTTAAAGGCCTTCTTCAACTCAGTCAACCACATGTCAATGTCTAGGGGATTATCCATACCGTCATACTCCAACTCCCCCACATGCCTTAACCTCTCAAAGGTCTTCCCATAACCTTGTGATTCCGTATTGGGCCCGTTCATGGGATACGGGCATTCTGTCCACCATATGCATCGTTGTGGCCATAAACTGTCCAAACATGGATTGGAAAGTGGGATTGGCCACCACAGTTGGGTCAAATTGGGGCATCTCAGGCACTCCATCTACTCTAGCCTACTTCCTCGCACCACCTCCTAGTAGAGCAACACTACTCTCTACATGTTCTTCATGTTCTCCTGACATATCTTTTCTTCTTCTACATAATTAGAAGTTGCAATCAAATATACTAGATACACAAGAACAGACACAACCCTACTTCTATGTCCATGTAGACTCAGTGAACCTAAAGCTTTGATATCACCCAAATTATGACACACTTGTCACAAAAAAGTGAGATTACTCAAAACAAAATGCAGAATTATCAACTAATAACCAAATTACCACAAATCAGGGCAAAATTAAAATTGATTCCATATAACCACAAAAGTTGTTACACAATACATCAGAAGCCACAACCTGGTTCCACATGTATCATATATCATGCCAAAGGATATTATAGATCACTGTTCACTGGCTAACTTGTTACAACATGTTTCATATGATAACTTGTTCACGCATACAAGCCATATTTGTACAACTATGACATACTGCCAAAAACTTGCAACGATGTACAACATCTACAAAACACCCCCAAGGATCTAAGAGTATAGGGACGACACATAGGACTCTACTACAAAACACTAAAAATATATCCAACCTTCAAACAGATACTACTGTTTTTGCTGCTCAACCTCAATCACATGATCTCTACCTCATCATGCTTGACCACCTAAAAGATGTGGAAACCCACAAGGTGAGACCAAATCCCTAGCGAGAGATGTAACTCCCCATCAACAACTATTATTAACATGAATATATTAAAGCAGGAAGATAGCATAATTATCAGAATGAGTAAATTTAGCTAAATGAATTAAGCAAAATTAGATAACACAGATTAAGTGGTTTAAGCAGCTAAAACTGATCAATAGAAAATCTTATACTTTTAGAATGAATTTGAAGAACATGTATAATCGTTATCAACTAAATATTATAAGAAGCAAGGAAAAGGGTCATCTAATGTGAATTGTCTTTAACCCTAAACAATTATACTACACAACTGTATTATGTCTTCTATTATTCCCTGAAGGATTTGAGTTGCTCCACCCAAATCCAACTGACCACTACTAAGTCGAAATCAGTTCCATACAAGAACTATTGAAGATCTAGGCTCCATGATCTCACCACACTCCCAATCACTACGAGAGACAATGCAGGGACATAACAATCAACTACTAACAATGACATATAGTCAAGCTGAAAAACAACTAGCCCACCTTCATACAGGTCACGGTGCTAGAGAACAAGTCACACATACCTGTTCTATATAATGCATCCTGTAGTAGTACCCACTACTGCCTTTCACATATCACAAAACCGAAGGTATGTCCATTGTCATCCTCCATAACCTAAAATTATGGATGCAAGGATATACCCTCGACTTACGACCCTACATATTCAACAATGTGTGCTCTGAGTTTTCCATAGGAATTTCTCATTTCACCATCTAACAAGATCTAACACTGGAATGGATCTGTGGCACATGGAAACTATATGATTAGGGTTTCAATTGATTAATTATGTTGATTCGGTATCTTTTAGCATCAATCAAGTTAAAATGTACAAACATTAAATAGATTCTACAAAGACAAGGATAGAGTGCAACTCCAAAAGATATAAAACATATTAAGTACAAAGCTGATCATATCACCACATGGTACTGTGTCGCCTTCTTACATCAAGCAATATCCATTACCACATCATTGTGAGATAACCATCCCTCATCACCTCACTTAGAGGTTATCTCTTCTACTAAGAACAAAGCCTCTTCCAGGTCAAAGGATCCAATCACATGATTCATGCATAATGATTATCTCATCGGGCCTCACCTAGACTCATAATTATCACCTTGTGTCATATAAGTGATTCCATAGCAATCACAAATGATGATGTTCATTCAACCTGTAACATTAGGGTTACATGAATAGGAGGAAGAAAACACTTCATTACATGTCATTCATTCCATAAAGCTCAAGCAATTACATCATACCATCAAATTAGAGCTAGGATTTCTCATAAATAGCCAATTAGGGTTTCCATAACATCATTCAACATAAACCCTAGATACATCACTTCCCACATTCTTGGAGTGTATTAGGTTTAGCATCCTTACATGTGTGGCGACCATCTAAGCCATGCAAATGTAGCAACCATACAAGACTCAAAAACATGTAGAGACCGCATGGTACAACCATGTATAGTGACCAAATCATAGTATACATATAGCGATCAAACCAAGAACTTTTTCAAGGTGTAACGACTGCTATATTAATCACATAATGACCATGTCATCTAACTTATATTAGTGACCATGCATGGTCTTCTTAAGATGATAGTGACCGTTAACCACATATCCCATTGGTGACCACTAATGATAGGGTACATTAGCAACCACTAACCATAGGGTGCATTAGCGACCTCTAACCATAGGGTGCATTAGTGACCTCTAACCATAGGGTGCATTAGCAGCCACTAATGTTGTAACCCAAAGATATAGAGACCAACATGACATTAGGGTTAGGGTTCGTGATCAAAACAAAACATAGCAAACATCCATCAACCCACACCATGTCCATCAAATGAAACAGTCTAGGTAGTGATCAACACAAGAGCTCATATGTAGAGACCCCACACAACAACTCGTATAGAGACCAAGGTGACTAGAGTTAGGATTATAACAACCAAATCAGAACCCTAACACACCAGTAACATGACTATAACAACCTCAAGAAACCATGCAAGAATTTTGACCAAAACAGAAGGGAAAATACAAAGAAACTCAAGCATCACCACAAGAAATCAAGAACTAAAACCTCCACATTCTTCAAGATTGTCGAAAATAGAAACATGGTATTAAATCCAACACTCAAGGTGAAAGTAAGAACCATCATCTCCACCATCACTTATATTTTGGGTACATGAATTAGGGTTTAGGAGAAAGAGCAATCTATATAAGTATACTTCATAATCTTACACCCTAAATTAAAAGTGACATCATTTAGCAACTTATGATTTTGTCTTTGAGGTAGGATGATGTGCATGCAAAGTAAAGTGCAATAATAGAAGAGGAAGAGTTATATAACCCACCTTAGATCTGATGGAGGGGTTCCAAGCATCAAAAGAACTCCAAGAAGAAAGAAGAAGCTCTAGCTTGATCAGCAAACCAGGCCAACCAACCTTCACCTCCAAGAAGAAATGAAAACCCTAGGAAAAAGGGAAAGAAGGAGAGCAAGAAAATCTCAAAACATGACGATCAAGGAGAAGAATCTTCCAAACTCAACCCTAGCACACCATGGCGACCCACAAATTTGGCCAAATTGAGGAGAAAGAACAAGATGAAGATAGGGTAAGGAAAACAAAAAAGAAAGGTTAGATCACTTACTCAAACCATAGGGGAGCAAGGATGACCAAACGATCTCCAAGGATGGTTGTTTCAAACCTTAGATACACAATAAAGAAGGATAGAGAACCTTCTTCAACCTCAAGACCTTCTTCTCCACCAAGCACTAAAGGGACCGAGCTCTAAGCAAGAGAGGTGAGAGAGATGATGCAAAGAGTTTAGTTGCATGCAAAGAGGAGGGTTTATATACTCAAGGGTTATAAAGAGAGAAGAGGGGTTAGGTGTAATATAACTCATGCCATGTGTCCATAAAACTCATACATTCAACCACTAACCTCTCGTATAACCATCACCAACATAATAATTGTTGAAAACTAGGCAAGGTAGCGACCACTTTTGGTCCAACAGCCATATCTACCACAAAGCATCAAGGTGGTCAACCAACCTTAGCGACCAATATGGTTCAAGGAGGGATATCGGTCGCCAAGATCATGGGAACTCATCCAACAATATTGACCTCTATAAGGCACACCCCAAAGACATACATACAGGTTGCTACCCAAGGTGAAGAGCCACATATGATCAAAACCATCTAGGGCATCCAAGCAACCTAAACATATACAATATATCACCATCTTCAACAAAGGTAAAAAAAATGCCCCTAAGCTCAACTATCATCTATATGACAAAAAAACAAATAAGGAACATCAAGCACGTGGAAAATTGCAAGATAAACCCTCAACATGGTTAAATTGTCACTTGGTCCAAAATAAGCAAGATCAAGCACTAAGATAGGTCAGGGGTCTTACAACCATAAATCCCTAATAGGGATTTCTCCCCTAAAATCCTACACAAAAAGAGATGGACATTTCCTATGCATCCCATCCTTAAGATCCCACGTGGCTTCCTCCATGCCACAATGATGCTATGCCTCAATTCCATCACAGGAGTTCTAGGCAATTTGTGTGGACTTCCACAGAGGCAAGGAGGTCATTTTCTACCGCTAGGAGGACAACATTAGCCTACTGTCTATGGTGAAGACTAGGAACTGATGTAGATGCCATCCCAATGCAAATACAAGATAGTTGCACGACTATAAGGATGAGGAGAGTGTCATTGGACTTGCTCTAGGATCAGGTATATCATCAAAACAATCCTTTCCATTATATAGTTGTTGATGTGATCCACTAGTTTAATGGGGAATATGGCAGTAAAATGTTTGCCCACTGATACCATATTTCCCTATAGTTTGCACTAACCAATGTGGAATTTCTAGTTCCGTCATTGATTAGCCAACCCATAATCTATTAGTGATTACTTCTCTACCACATTCAAATATTTTGCTAATGTGGGAAAGAGTGTGATTGTAGCTCCTTTCAACGTTGGGTAAGTTTCCACTTGGATTATAATTTTGACTTATAAATTAAATTTAGATGTGGATTTTGAGTTTTCTTTTATTTTCCTTCTTTTTACTTAATAATAATAATTGGATGTTATGGTAGTTGTCACAGAGACATTAACTACATATTATCTAAATCCTTTGACAGAGAAAGTAGATAGCGGGGAACACACAATGAAAAATACATTATTAATGTGAGTAAAATTTTATATCCATCAACATATATTTATATATGCATCTTAATTACATGATTATTTACTAATCCAATTAAATATTTTACTTTACCTTTTAGGGTTATTAAAGAATTAAAAAAGAATGGATGAGAGGTAAATAAGGAAAAGAAATTATTAGTTGGAAAGATGGTGAGGTCATTTTTTTACTCCAATGCATATATAAGCCAACTATGCTTAATTTTATTTATTTATGTTTCGCATAACTATAAATTTATGGTGCCCTATACAAGACAAGGTTTGGACATATTGATACCATATGATGTAGTATATGGACCTGATTGTCAGACAGGCGACACTAGACACCCATTGTATATACAATGTAATCTAAACATAATCTTGATCATCATAAGAAAATAGTCTCATTTGATAATATGAAAAAATAAAATCAAACTCGTGAATCATTTCATTCTCTTTGTAGAATTTGACACGACAACACCCTATACAAATGAAGAGATAGATGAGATACAAAACAAATGGGCACACAGCATGGTTGAGGAAGTTGACTTTGAATGTGATTGGGATAAAATACCCATTTTCTAAGCCTTAATGTCATTTATTTCAATATACATGTAATGGTTAAGACTTTGGAAACTTTAAATCTGATGTGAGTGGATGTTGGTTCATATGTGAATGATGTGTGTATTTATGCATGTGTATGAATGAATGTAAATATGAATGAATATAATGGGGATTGCATTTATACATGTCAAGAGAATGGAATTAGAAGATATAACTATATCTATATTTTTAGAATTGTATATGTGCATGAGAATGGAATCAGGTGTTGGAGGGAATAGAATTGAAGAATGGAAATGTATGTGAGTTGATGAATTATGTTTATGCGTTTGTTAATGCAGATTTTGCAGTTGTGCTGACATGTTGTTGAGATGAAAACATGATGGAACCTTTAGTTCTAATTGCTTTTTGTTCTACATCCAGCTGAACAATCAGATACCAAGTCTGTAGACCTTCTATTTAAAAAAAGATAACTATGAGGTCGGTTGTTATAAAAAACCTGACATTGTGGGTCTGTGTCGTCTATTTTTTTACAAAAATCGACAATACATACACGCTTATTAGTTAAAATTTTACCTGATAAGGAATGTGGTGTCAGTTCTTATAAACAACTGATGTTGCAGCTCTGTATCGTAGATTTTTGGACAAATACCGACGACATATCTGCCCTTATTAGTTAAAATTTTACCTAATAAGGAAGTACAACATCAATTTTGGTGAACAATCCAGCTCAACAGATAACTTGTGGTGTCGATTGTTTTTACGAAAAGTGCTAGTGCTACAGGCCCGCAACATAGTTGTGTTGTCTGGAACGACTGTGTTTCCAATACGGAAATGCTTCTTGGCATGAATGTGCTTCCAGTATGGTCTGGCTCATCTTTGGAGTTGGGTTTTTTTAACTAACATTGTTACCCTAAGGTGTAAGTTGTTGCTATAGAAATCGACGATACAGTTTGACTGTAGCGTCAGTTGCTTTCCAAGAACTGACAACCCAGAGCGATTCCACGATACTTTATTGATTTGAGTCATCGGTTGAGCCGTTAATTTCTTTCTTGATAGCAACACACTCAAATTATAGCGTCGGCTTGACCGTTTCCATAAAACTGACGCAAAAAGTCCTAGTTGTAGTGTCACCTACTTAAGTGTTAGTAAAAAAATGACGTTATATGACTATTTTAGCTAATGCTACAGGTGGCATCTATACTAGTAAATTAGATACCAACATTCTAACTTCTTTAGTTAGTAGGCATATCTCGTACATTGTACAAATTTGAGAATATTAGTTTTACAACCCCAATTTTTGGGTCCATCTGGTGAGAAATGTAATTTCTCATATTAAAGATAATTGAAAAAAGAATGGTATAATTTGTTTTGAATACATGGATTTTGTTTACAATAGCCTTGATGTCTGTGTTGTGGGCTTTATTGTCTATTGGGCCCAAATAACAAAGAAAATTCAATTAGTAATTGAACAATTGAATATTTGAGAAAAGGAAGAGGTAGAAACCTCTAGAAGGCAAAGAGATGTAATTCAAGGATAGATTTCGTGCCTATTGGGTTCCTTGGGTTCCAAGGAGTCCAAAGTTGCAAAAAGAAAGCAATAAGAAAAGAAAATATTAATTAGGTATTTCGTTATTAAGAAAGAAATTGAAAACAATGAGAAAATGTGGAAAATAAGTGAAAAGAGGTATAATTGAGTTTTCCTTGGCGGAATTTCATATCCCAAGGATTTCTAATGAAAAAAGGAATGCCAATGAGGAAAATAAAAGAGAAATAAATAGAAATCCTCAAAAGTAAATATTTTAATAAGAAATAAACAAGATAATGTGAGATAATGCATAAAGATGCATCTAGAAGGATAATAAGTATCCAATAAAAAGAATTTCGAAATAATGGAGTAACTTGGGATCCAAGGAGTCCCAATAAAGAGGAAAGAAAGAGAAAATACCAAAATTTGCAAAATAAAAGATAATATGATACATTATTAGTGAATTTGGTGATATTGATAACAAGGAAGTATTTTCTATTAAATGAAAATAGAATTTCGTGCCAATGGTTTAAAAAGCAAGAACAAAGAGAATAAGAGGGATGATTTTCGAAATCTTAATGTTTAAAGAAAAAGGATTATCAAAAGAATTAGGAAAGAGAGAGGAACTTGCTTCCTAATGAAGGAATTGAATTCATTTTGGAAGAGAGATTGTTTGCTTCGAGGGAAAGCATCCTAGGGCATTCCTACACTCTCCTATATCAGGGGCAAGGCCTTGGGCCAAGTTCAGAAGATCCCATACACCATCTTCTCTTCTTCTTCCATGTTCTCGTCTATAAACCCTAGCCAAGTGGGGCAACGCGATCGTGAAGTCATGAGGCGGCCATAATGGGTTGAAACGATCTCTAGATGCTCCACGATGCCAGTGAGTTGTGTTGCCATCATGGCCAAACCTTAAACAAAGCTCAGCAGCATCCGAACGGCTGCATCACTGGCTACAAGTCGCATGTTTGTTTCTCTTGACCTAGCCACCTAGGCCACGCACTAGGCGGCGCCCCAGGTGCAGCTGAAGGTTGCGGGACTAGGGAAAGGTGTGGCAGCATCTATCGTGGTCTGAGAGAGAGACAATGAGCCACCAGGTCGCGCCTAGGGCTACAATGACGACCACCAAAACTTGGCCCGACGATCATCTTGACGACCACCTTGGCCAAGAAAGGCGGGCACCCTGTTTGCGCCTATGAGTGGCGGAGACAGAGGAGGAGATTTTGGTGAAGATCGCGGCCCTGAAGAGAGGGAGAGCCCCCTCATGACTGCCAATGGTGGCCGCTAGGGTTGGATGGAGGTGGAAGACAACCCTTCGTGTCGTGGACAAAATTGCCCCTCCGCGGGCTGAACGAGCAGGAACTTAAGTGAGGGCATAACGGTCAATCCGTTATGTTTCCAAGCAAGCCGTGTTGCATGGTAAAGGACGACGTGGCGCCATCTGATTGGCTGAGAGGAATTATGTGATGATTGAATTGCTTGGATTTTATTCTTGGTTGGGTTTACTTAATGCTTGTGAAATCATCAAATCAGGTATGTGGTTATGCTTATGAATAATCACTTTAGTTTCACGACAATTTCCGAATATTTTATCGGTTGCTTGAAAATAACTATTGGATGCTTTTATTTCATGCAACTATAGAGTGACTATGACTATCACTATGAATATACATGTATACCTGGCTAGATTCGGGTCCACCTCTATGTCTTGTAAAGGCTAAAAAGGGGTAACCTAGAGTAGGGTCTAGGTTATCGTGGGTTAGAAATTGGGTACCAAGTGTAGTGCCATGAGACCTATTAGCCTGCCATGAGTTAAGGAGTGGGCTACTTACGAGTAGTGCCATGTGACTCAACCCTAGAAACTGGATCACCTATAGGTGGGACCATGAGGGGTTTAATGGGGATCTACCATAAGGAAGGTAGTATCCAGGTCCACTGCAGGGATAGCACAGAGGATAGGGTACTCATGGATCACTGAGTTATATTTAAAATGTAAACTTATTTGTTAAATGGTAATTGGTTGCAATACATTGTTATGAATAATTGCACGATTATTGTTTCTCCCACATACCAACTTCGGCTGACCGACGTTTTATTTGTCGGCATTTTAGGTACAAGCCAAATGGACAAACAGTAAATCATCATATTGTGAAATACATGAAGTAAAATGCAAGGAGGATCAGTTATAGTAGAATACATACATGGATAGAAGTTTAGAAATCCAAAATTTTAAGAAGGTATGCAAAATTTTATTACAGCTTTTCAGTATAGATTGTTGAAATGTAATAATTGTTCTTGGTTAAATGTCAAACCTTTGATCCGGAAGTTATGGGTGCGGCTTCGACCTCTCGGTCTCCCTTAATTGGGGTTTATTGGGAGGTGGGGTTGTAACATTTGGTATCAGAGCGTAGGTTCCTCGGTTAACCATTAATAATTATTAAATTTTACAAGCTCCATAGAACCCAAGGGAGTTATTAGAGGATTATCTGAAAGACGGAGGTGTCTAGAAAAGGATCACAACCAGGGGTTGGCAATATTTTCCTCCGCACCGCTAGTCGGAATATGAGGACTCCCGGATCCGTGTGACTAACTGGCCAAAGTCTTAGGGTATGAATCGAAATAAGATATCTTTAGGACTTTCTCATCTTATTCATCCCTTCTCATCATAAATTTTGTTAAGGACCTTAAGGATTAGGGTTTTCTCTCTTCTCCTCACCCTCTTGAGGTATGGGTAAGGTTGATAAGGTTTGAGGGATCCTCCACCAAATTAAAGGAAAAGCATGTAAATAAGATGTCATGGATATAAGATTAATAGTTTAAGCACAAACTAAAGAATAGATACATGCCTAGGTCGTATGACATGAGTTGTCATGCCCTCAGGAGAGACTTAAGGCTAGACTTTCTTGTCAGGAGGATAAGAAAGAGAGTTAGTCTTGGAGATAGAGAGCTCCATTATAAGAAAAGACCGGACACATCCTCTGAGGATGATGTAAACCCTAACCCTAAGTGAAGGTTAGAGAGAGAGAGATGGCAAGATGAGTTAGGCCAAGTGTTTGGATGAACATGTCTTGGATGGCGTATGAATTATGAGAGGTTGGATGACCTAGTGCCTCTGGTGACCCAACCCTGGGAAGGGTCGTGCATGTTGGAGTGAAGGATATCTCCTTCATTGATGGGGTTAGAAAAGAATCTATGGAAGCCTCATGATATTATATGGGCATAATAGGCACCCAGAATGTATCAGTAGTGCGAGCTATAGGTTGAAACCCTGATCAGAGGAGTTTGATGGATAGCTTATGTGATAAGCCTAAGGGGCTATAGATAACCTTGAGCGAACATGAGTTGAACATAGGCTTCATCCAGGTAGGGGCATGCTTTTGAGGTTGACCTTTCACGAAGAGATGACCTCTAATGGTGAGGTTAGTTGTAGGGTTAGCTCTAGAGAGAGAGCAGGAAACCCAGCAAGAAGGTTGGAATCCTAGACTCCGGGATACGAGGAGAAGTCAAGAGTTGATGATGATGCGACCTAAGTGGATGATAGTAGTCATCACATGCTTGATCCCTAGAGGTTGATGATGTCTTGGTTGCCATGGGAGGAACCAAACCCTAGAGAGAGGATGAGGCTTCTGGCACTTATGAACCTATGGTATAAGAGTTTACCTTCTAAGAAAGGAAGAAGAAGTTCTGTATACCCTGGAGAGGATTAGTAACAGGTTATGAGGCCTTGTACCTTATTGGTTGTCCTTGAGGAGGACCCAACTCTAAGTGTTGCTCGAGTTGAAGGATGATAGGAAGTGCATGTCATGCCTTTTGCATGCTTGATTCGTGATTATGAGTTTGAGCATGCAGTTGGACACCCAAAGGTGAACCTAGGGTTCCTAGGCCTAAGAGGGGAAGCAGTGTACCTAATGCTCATGACGATAATTAAGTTGTTATAGTTTCGAGCATGGAACTCCTCATATATAGAGGAAAAGGGAAGCCCCTTAAGTTTAAGGCATGTTTGATGGACCCCTCACATCTAGGATGATGATAAAGGAAGGTATGATCTTGATCCAGCATGAAGGAAAGAGGACAAGTATGACCGAGCATGGTTCAGTAGGTGATTTGCTTATGCCTTAATAGCTTGCTAGGGTTAAGTAGGCTCATGTGTATGTAAACCCTAGACCTAAGAGGTTTTGTGACCTTGTTGTCAAGAGATAGTTTTCCTCCCATCCTGGGAGAGGGACCCTTTGGTAGGGTGTATACCATTTTTGTGGGTTTTGAGAAAACCTAGAGAGGTCTCATAGGATCTTGAGAAGCTAAGTGAAAGGTACATGGTATGAGAATGAACCTAAAGACCCATAGATATCCATCTCTAAGTGCATGTGGATGTGTTACCATGGAGGTAACCGGTAAGGGGGGCCTGACCAAGGTAGGTAGGTCACCATGATCCCTATGAAAGGATGGATGTCATCCCATGTATACAAAGAGAGATGATGAAGGCTTGGGCAAGGTTCTAAGTTGGACATGTACTATAAATGGAGAATCCTAAGTCTATCCTAGGGTCAGGTAGGGATAAGACCGATGGAAGTAGGAGTTTCCTAATTCCCCAGTTGCACAAGACCATAGGGTCAGGAGGTAACAACTATCATTGTCTAAGGGCCATGGGTTAGGAGATTGATCACCTTCATGAACTCATGGGACCCAAAGGGCAAATGAGTAGGGCACTCTCTTGATGCATGAGGGAAGAGGGATGACCCCAAAAGAGCCGGTACCCTAAAGACCTAGAGGAGATGACCAAGGATATAAACCTCAGTAGGTTCAAGACTAGTTTTCCATGAAGGTAACTTTGATATCGAGATGATTGTGATGTAGAGACATAAGTTGCGTGTTTCATCTTAGATTGGAAGGTGTACTGGCAATGTGGGATGTACCATCTCTACTCGTAGAATAGGTAGAACTTTGTATTTGGACGGCCGCCAAGTGCTTATTTCCTCTTGTTATGGGAGTGAGAGATAGGACAGTACGCATGCCATACACCAAGGATAAAAGATGGACATGAGTTGGAACGTTGCTATGAGGTAAGAGGACAGAGATGATAGCCTATCCTTATGGAGTAAATAATACATAAATGGTTTACAAATAGTAAGAGTACTAAGGTAATAACCTTATGAGGATGTTTTTATCATGAGATATGAGTCATAGAAGATTGAGTTTGATCACCAAGAAGATGGGATCATAGTATTCTCAATAAAGATAGACTTGGAATTCGAGTTTGAGATGATAAGTGAAATGCATGGAAGTGTATGTCCTCAATGTTACCTAATACCTAAGGATGTGAAGTGGTAATGGATGTTCTGGTTGAGATATATCTGACTAGTTTGGCTAGAAGCTAGAAGAGGTTGTTAGGCTAACCCTAAGTTTGGAAAGGAGATATGTTTGGATAATACTCTGATGTAATGAGATTTGTTGAACAAGTTAATGGTTGTTTGGTTATCCAGTCTAGTCCTTGATGCAATGAAAGGATGGTGGTAGGACCTCAGATGCACTTCTTTGGAAAAGAAGGTGATGAAACCCCGACTAGAGTGGTTTAGGGTTTCTGAGGAATCTATCTTGAGGATATCATGATTTTAAGATCACCATACACCGTACCACCAAGATAATAAGTGACAGTAGGACTTTGGATAAAGTTGCATGTGGTATATGGCCATGCAAGCCAGGAGGTAAAGGACGAACCCCAATAACCCAGTGTATCGATATAGAGGACAAAAGAGTCCCTGAGAGGGAATGGGAGTTCATCATTATGAATGTGGTGATAAGTCTCCCCTAGATCAAGGAAGGTCAAGATGCAATATGAGTTATGGTAGATCGCCTTACCTAGATGACATGAGAAATAAGAGAGTTCTGTCAAGAGATAGATCATGTTGAACTACATATGAGAGAGATGGATCAACTACACCATGATGCGAGTTGAAAGGTTCTTGAGTTTGATATAAAGGTTCCCTTCCAAAAGGTGGAAGTAGGTACATGAAGAACTCAATGTTAGTACAGTTTATCACCCCAAACTAATGGTTAGTATGATCCAGACTAAAGGGTCTGATGAGAGCATATGTGCTCATTTAGGGTGATAGCTAGAGATAGTTCTTGTCCTATGAAAGATGTGATGATGACCACCATAGCCAGTATTGGGATTCTAAGAAGCTCTATAAGAGAGGTTGTGTCGGTCACCACTTCAGTAAGGTGATGTTGGTGAAAGGACCACGTGATGGTTAGAAAAGGACCACAATGTGTGTAGATGAAGTCGCTTTGATCGTGCAATGGATGAAAGGAGCCTAGAGATGACAAGAGTCATGAGAAGATGCAAAGTAGACTGACATGCAGTTCACTGTGGGAGAATATGTGACATGAAAATTCGACACCTCTAAGTTATAGCTAAGAGAGATGAGTCCCCGATGCATGTGTTCTTTTGACATGGTTTGGTGGAGAAGGTTAAGATTGACCTTACCCCTCAGGATAAAGTAATGTGTGATGAGTTCCATGTGTCCAATTTAGAGCACTATGTGATGTGCCCCGACCATGTGCTGAGCAATGAACCTAGTGAGCCCCAAGGGAGGCTAAAATGGCCTGAGTCCACCTGTGCAGTTTATAGACGCCAGGATGAAAGAACTCAGAGAAAAGAATATGTGATGATAAAGGTTCTTTGGAGACGCCATGAGTATGGTAAAGCCACATAGGGGCCAATGATGGACATGGAAAAGTCTTATCCTGAATTGTTTGTTTGCTTGATAGAATTTTGAGGACAAAATTCCTATAAGAGGGGAAGGATGTTACAACCCCAATTTTTGGGTTCATCTGGTGAGAAATGTAATTTCTCATATTAAAGATAATTGAACAAAAAATGGTATAATTTGTTTTAAATAGATGGATTTTGTTTACAATAGCCTTGATGTCTGTGTTGTGGGCTTTATTGGCTATTGGGCCCAAATAACAAAGAAAATTCAATTAGTAATTGGATAATTGAATATTTGAGAAAAGGAAGAGGTAGAAACCTCTAGAAGGCAAAGAGATGTAATCCAAGGATGTATTTCATGCCTATTGGGTTCCTTGGGTTCCAAGGAGTCCAAAGTTGCAAAAAGAAAGAAATAAGAAAAGAAAAGATTAATTAGGTATTTCTTTATTAAGAAAGAAATTGAAAACAATGAGAAAATGTGGAAAATAAGTGAAAAGAGGTATAATTGAGTTATCGTTGGTGGAATTTCGTATCCCAAGGATTTCTAATGATAAAAGGAATGCCAATGAGGAAAATAAAAGAGACTCAAAAGGAAATATTTTAATAAGAAATAAAAAAGATAATGTGAGATAATGCATAAAGATGCATCTAGAAGGATAATAAGTATCCAATAAAAAGAATTTCGAAATAATGGAGTGACTTGGGATCCAAGAAGTCCCAATAAAGAGGAAAGAAAGAGAAAATACCAAAATTTGCAAAATAAAAGATAATATGATACATTATTAGTGAATTTGGTGATATTGATAAAAAGAAAGTATTTTCTATTAAATGAAAATCGAATTTCGTGCCAATGGTTTAAAAAGAAAGAACAAAGAGAATAAGAGGGATGTTTTTTTAAATCTTAATGTTTAAAGAAAAATGATTATCAAAAGAATTAGGAAAGAGAGAGGAACTTGCTTCCTAATGATGGAATTGAATTCCTTTTGGAAGAGAGATTGTTTTCTTTGAGGGAAAGCATCCTAGGGCATTCCTACACTCTCCTATATCAGGGGCAAGGCCTTGGGCCGAGTTCAGAAGATCCCATACACCATCTTCTCTTCTTCTTCCATGTTCTCGTCTATAAACCCTAGCTAAGTGGGGCAACGCGATCGTGAAGTCATGAGGCGGCCATAATGGGTTGAAACGATCTCTGGATGCTCCACGATGCCAGTGAGTTGTGTTTCCATCGTGGCCACGCCTTAAACGAAGCCCAGGAGCAGTCGAACGGCTGCATCACCGACTGCAAGTCACGGGTTTGTTTCTCTTGACCTAGCCACCTAGGCCATGCACTAGGCGGCGCCCCAGGTGTGGCTGAAGGTTGTGGGACTAGGGAAAGGTGTGGCAGTAGCTATCGTGGTCTGAGAGAGAGAGAGAATGAGCCACCAGGTTGTGCTTAGGGCTGCAATGACGGCCACCAAAACTTGGCCCGACGATCACCTTGACGACCACCTTGGCCAAGAAAGGTGGGCGCCCTGTGTGCGCCTATGAGTGGTGGAGACAGAGGAGGAGATTCCGGCAAAGATCGCAGCCCTGGGAGAGAGGGAGATCCCCCGCATGACTGCCAATGGCAGCCATTAGGGTTGGCTGGAGGTGGAAGACAACCCTTCACGTCGTGGACAAAATTGCCCCTCCGCGGGCTGAACGAGAAGGAACTTAAGTGAGGGCATAACGGTCAATCTATTATGTTTCCAAGCAAGCCGTGTTGCATGGTAAAGGACGACGTGGCACCATATGATTGGCCGAGAGGAATTATGTGATGATTGCATTGCTTGGATTTCATTCTTGGTTGGGTTTACTTAATGCTTGTGAAATCATCAAATCAGGTATGTGGTTACGCTTATGAATAATCGCTTTAGTTTCACAGCGATTTCCGAATGTTTTATCGGTTGCTTGAAAATAACTGTTGGACACTTTTATTTAATGCAACTATAGAGTGACTATGACTATCACTATGAATATACATGTATAACTGGCCAGATCCGGGTCCACCTCTGTGTCTTGTAAAGGCTAAAAAGGGGTAACCTAGAGTAGGGTCTAGGTTATCGTGGGTTAGAAATTGGGCTACCAAGTGTAGTGCCTTGAGACCCATTAGCCTGCCACGAGTTAAGGAGTGGGCTACTTATGAGTAGTGTCATGTGGCTCAACCCTAGAAACTGGTACACCTATAGGTGGGACCATGAGGGGTTTAATGGAGATCTAACATAAGGAATGTAGTATCCAGGTCCACTGCAGGGATAACATAGAGGATAGGGTACTCATGGATCGCAGAGTTATATTTAAAACATAAACTTATTTGTTAAATGATAATTGGTTGCAATACATTGTTATGAATAATTGCACGATTATTGTTTCCCCCACATACCAGCTTCGGCTGACCGATGTTTTGTTTGTCGACGTTTTAGGTACAAGCCAAATGGACAAACAATAAATCGTCATATTGTGAAATACATGAAGTAAAATGTAAGGAGGATCAGTTAGAGTAGAATACATACATGGATAGAAGTTTAGAAATCCAAAATTTTAAGAAGGTATGTAAAATTTTATTACAACTTTTCAATATAGATTGCTGAAATTTAATAATTGTTCTTGGTTAAATGCCGAACCTTTGATCTGGAAGTTATGGGTGCGGCTTCGACCTCTCGGTCTCCCTTAATTAGGGGTTATCGGGAGGTGGGGTCGTAATAATTAGACCATAATGAGGATCATAAATATTATGTTGCATAACCTTATATAGTTACAAAAAAGGAGATAAGATTAGAGTCAATAGGCGACTAGCCGACTAGTCAATATAGGTTTGAAGAAAAATACACATGTTGACACTTATTCAACTAATATTGTTCTGGGGAATATATTAAGGAAGAAGAAGAGCACTAAGAAGAGAACCAATGATTCAAATAATAGTACTTGCTTCCCAGTGTTGACTATATTATCGTGTGATCATTCTCAGTATAACATCAAAGCAAACACTCCTCTACCTACTTCGAACGCCACTTGGCCAACCCTAGCTATCACAAAATGATCATGTGAGTGCGGAAACCGGCAAGAATTAGTTGTCAATGTGGTAGTATGTATAACCTTATTAGGATACACAAGGTTTAATTAGTAATTTGGAAAACTATAGGTAAACGTCGCATGAAACTCTTCCCACAATATTTCATATGTTGTAAGACAAATAGTATTTTGCAATCTAACAACTGAAGGCAGGAATAATATGAATCTTTGTACAACTTTTTCATCTAGCTTTATCAATTTGTAATATAAAAATAAAAAAGAGATTACATTCAAATTCTTCTCTACTGCTATGGCTTCCTAAAAAAAAAGGCTAACTTCGAACTTAAAGTTTATAATAATATATAGTACCTCTCATAGATTATGATAAATGGACTATTTTATAATTCAAAAATATAAATAAAGAAATTTAAAAAAAAATCTTGAACGGCCTTACAGATCCTCCTTGTCGTGGTGCCCATGCAATTCGACTTTGTAGTGGACTTGGTCCGTGCCTGCTGGCCCACCCACGGCATAAGGAACAAACTGTTGGCAGTTACCGCGTCTTCATAGAGCTGCCGCTGCGTCTCAATCCGTGGACTGGGGCCGCGTGATCGTTGCTGGAGGAATTCCTCATCAACAGGCGATCATGTCGTGCTATACATGCCGGTATGATAGGAAGTCAGGAACGTAGAACCAACCGAGTCAAATCCCGAATCTAGAATACATTTATACCAAAAAGTAGTCACCGCCTAGCCACCGCCCCCATACCCCTATATATATTCCATGGATGCCGCAGCTTCTCCTCCAAACTGCAAACCAGTTGAAGAAACTCCAAACCGAAAACTACAAACTCCAGATTAAATCTTCCATCCGACCGTCACCCATACTCCGAAAGCAACCATGAGCGTTGAGCTGCTTGACGGCGCCACCATCCGTGAGTTTGTAGAGGACGAGACTGCCTTCGACAGCTCCATGGAGGAACGGTTCTGTAGGCTCGACACCAACCAGGACGGCCTCCTCTCCTACTCTGAGATGGCTGCTGAACTACGGAGCCTCCGCTTGAGAGAGACCCATTTCGGCTTCGACGACGACAAACCCACAGCGGACGAGATCCAGCGGCAGTCCAACTCCCTCTTCTTGCAGTTCGACCATGACGGCAATGGGACGGTGGACTTGGATGAATTCAAGGCTGAGATCAGAAATCTGATGCTTGGCGTCGCTAACGGCCTCGGCTTCCTTCCAGTGCAGATGGTGCTCGAAGAAGGCAGCTTTCTCAGGAACGCCGTCGAAAGAGAGTCTGCCAAAATCTCCGCTCTTGCTATCTGAGCAGTTTTGGATTCCATGGTTCTCAGCTAGTGCAGTACTTCTATGTCGGTGCACTTGATGGGTAGTGTTCGAGATCAATTAGTTTAAGGCGGTCGTATCTCTTGTGCCGCTTTATGTATTAGTAATTCTCTTTTATTTAGACAAGTGATCGAAATTTTTGTAGCCCTTTGGTTTTCTGAAGCCACATTACCAGAGAGAGGAAAAAGTATACTTGTATTACTTTACCAGTTTGAAAGCAATTCTGTCAATTTCCTCCCAAGTTTGTTACTGTGATGCGATGGTTTTTTGTTGAGGAAAAAGTGATTTGGGATATCGACATGCTGTTTTTAATGTAAGTTTTAAGTATTGCGACCAGCCTGCTAGAGAGTATAACCATTTCGGAAAGGCAAACAAATTCACGCAAGGGAAACAGATACCGGTTGAGCCCAAGAGATTCCGTTGCTCTTTTACTTACAAGAAATATTACCAGCTATGAATATAGAAGTTCGAGAACAAAATTCGGTCCCTGTACTCGCTTTGTGGGTTGACACACCATCTTGTTCTTGCTTGATGATATGTTCGTCCTAAAACCAACTCTGTGGAAAGTGAAGAGAAAAACGACCTAGGAACATCTCATTGATCACAATAGCTCAGCAAACATATCACGAAAACACAATAGTGATATCTTTCACGTGAAATCTATAGATAATATTTTTCACAATCGGATGAATGGTTCATTTGGTTAATTAAATTGGATTTCTTTTGTTTATTCTAATAAAAGAACTAGGTTTCCTGAATTAATTAGGTAATATTATTAGTGAACGATGAGCAACATAAGAAGTGTTGGTTCAAATTAATGACCATTTCCACCAGTAAGACTATATTGAGCTTAAAGGCTACTAGTGAAATCAATCAAAATTTCCATTAGTGTTAGCTGTGAGAGTAATGACAGGTAACCACCCATTATTGTCTCTCTCGACTCTCCCAAAACACCGCCATTCTTACCTAATGACGGATGACCGTCCTGTATTTACTTTCCATCGCTTGATGTACCCAATGGGTGTGTAACTCAATACCGCACCCTCAGTGAAAGGCAATGTGAGCATTACCCTCTTCTTCAACCTCAAGAACCCTAACATGGTATCAGAGCCATACAAGCTCTAACCGACATCTTCTCTAAATTTCTTCTAAAACTTCTCCTCTGCTCAATCTAATCTAGTAAACTCCCGACATGGCAAATCCAGAAGCCTCCTCCTCCACTTCCATCTATCCATACCCTGTGGGACTTAACATTGCTAATTTCCTATCGATCAAGCTCAACCTTAATAACTTTCTCCTCTGGGAATCCCATGTAAAGAACCTGGCTGAATCCTGCTACCTTGAAGGGTTCCTCGATGGCACTGAAGCCATGCCACCTCTCGTCGTTCCTGATGACTTCGGGCTGTCGGATGCAAATCCCAAGCACAAGGCCTGGATGCGAACGGATAAACTTCTCAAAGGGTGGATATCTAGCTCGCTCACTGAGGAGGTGATGAGTGACATCATTGGATGCACTACATCACATGAAGTTTGGTCAGAAACTGACCAAGAAATTTTCTAAATCTTCCCAATCATGGGAATTTGAACTCAAGTCGCAGTTGAGAACTTTCAACAAGGGATCTGACCCACTCACCGACTACACAAGGAAGTTTAAAACACTCTGTGATCAGCTTAATGCTATAGGATATGAAGTGAATGACCAAGAGAAGGTCTTTACTCTACTGAATGGGCTCGACGGAAATGACTATGAAGGGTTTGTCGTCTCCATGCTCAAGTCTCCAGTGCCATCCTTCGTCGACCTCATCCCACTGCTGCAAGACTTCGAACGACGCAAGTCCAAGTGGAACATCCCCTCTCCAATTGCCTTCTACTCCAATAAGACTCCCGACAATCAACTCACTTTCACCAAGCAACAGTTCTACAGCCAGACTAACTTCCATGGGCGAGGTCGTGCTTCTGTTCGTGGTCGTGGTCGTCAATCTAATAGCTACATTCAAGGCATCATGGGAAGTGGCCTAGGGAACACTACAACTCACTTCAACCCTCGGGGATGTGGCTTCAACTACTCCTCTCAGGTAAAAAGTAATCAATTCAATTCATCTCTTCCCCTTTGCCAAATCTGTGGGAAATGTGGTCACACAGCTCTCAAGTGCTGGCACAGGTACGATAATAACTATCAAAACCCATTTGTGCCTGACTCCCTTGCAGAAAACACAAGTGCAACTCTAGAAGCACTCTGTCTCAATAACATCAACCCTTCGGACGGGCACCTAGACTCAGGAGCTACCGACCACATAGCTTAGAACTCAGGTAACTTTCACAATCTTCACACCTATAGAAATTCAAATTCTATATTGGTGGGAAACGGAGATTTCCTACCCATCTCACACATTGGTGACACCACACTGGACAATCTGACTCCTGTCCCCCTACAAGATGTTCTCGTCGTCCCGACAATCAAGAGGAATCTTTTATCCGTCTCCCAGCTGACCTCCATGCTTCATTGCTATGTTATCTTCACTGATAAACTTGTTATTATTAAGGACATCAAGACGAATCAAGTCTTGGCCAAAGGGAGATGCAGTAATGGTCTATACTACTTGCCCGCATTGCTGTCCAAAAGCTTTTTTCTTGAACAGATTCGTCAAAGCTCCAGGTGATATTTGGCACAAGCGGCTAAGGCATCCAAGCAAGCCGATTCTACAATACCTAGTTCGACAGAACATGATCTCTAGTTCCTCGCTTATTTTTTATTTATTTAACAACTGTGAACTCAGTAAAAGTAGAAAGTTTCCCGTTCTTCATAGCCATACTAAGGCAACATTACCATTTGAACTACTGCATTGTGATGTCTGGGGTAAGGCTCTAGTCCCTTCTCATCATGATTATCTATATTATGTTATGCTTACAGATGATTTCTCTCGATTAAGTTGGATTTTTCCAATGAAACACAAACATGAGTTCTGTTCGCTATTTATATCATTTTGTGCTATGGTTGCAACTCAGTTTAATGCCAAAGTAAAGAAACTGCAGAGCGATGGGGGTGGAGAGTTCCTGAATCACTCTCCTCATTCCTTTCTCTCAAACTCAAGTATATTGCAGAGCAATGGGACGGTGGACTTGGATGAATTCAAGGCTGAGATCAGAAATCTGATGCTTGGCGTCGCTAACGGCCTCGGCTTCCTTCCAGTGCAGATGGTGCTTGAAGAAGGCAGCTTCCTCAGGAACGCCGTCGAGAGAGAGTCTGCCAAGATCTCCGCTCTTGCTACCTGAGCAGTTTTGGATTCTATGGTTCTCTGCTAGTGCAGTACTACTATGTCGGTGCACTTGATGGGTAGTGTTGGAGATCAATTAGTTTGAGGCGGTCGTATCTCTTGTGCCGCTTTATGTATTAGTAATTCTCTTTTATTTACACAGATGATCGAAATTTTTGTAGCCCCTTGGTTTTCTGAAGCCACATTACCAGAAAGAGGAAAAGGTATACTTGTATTACTTTACCAGTTTGAAAGCAACTCTGTCAATTTCCTCCAAGTTTGTTACTGTGATCCGATGGTTTTTTGTTGAGGAAAAAGTGATTTGGGATATCGACATGCTGTTTTTAATGTAAGTTTTAAGTATTGTGACCAGCCTGCTAGAGAGTATAACCATTTCGGAAAGGCAAACAAATTCACGCAAGGGAAACAGATACCGGTTGAGCCCGAGAGATTCCGCTGCTCTTTTACTTCAAGAAATATTACCTGCTATGAATATAGAAGTTCGAGAACAAAATTCGGTCCCTGTACTTCTTTGTGGGATGACACACCATCTTGTTCTTGCTTGATGATATGTTCGTCCTAAAACTAACTCTGTGGAAAGTGAAGAGAAAAACGACCTAGGAACATCTCATTGATCACAATAGCTCAGCAAACATATCAGGAAAACACAATAGTGATATCTTTCACGTGAAATCTATAGATAATATTTTTCACAATCGGATGAAGTATGGTTCATTTGGTTAATTAAATTGGATTTCTTTTGTTTATTCTAATAAAAGAACTAGGTTTCCTGAATTAATTAGGTAATATTATTAGTGAACGAGGAGCAACATAAGAAGTGTTGGTTCAAATGACCATGTCCACCAGTAAGACTATATTGAGTTTAAAGGCTACTAGTGAAATCAATCAAAATTTCGTGTTAGCATCCAAGTGGGTTGGAAGTCGAAAATGATGCTATCATAAACAAAGTCAAGGTGGACAATGGAGAATTCTTACATGGTTGTTGCTCCAGTCTGGTCGAGGAAGAGAAGTCCGACCAAGTTGGATCTACACACTTGACGACATCCACTATCCTCTATGTATAAATGGAGCGTATGTTTTCAGTGGTCTCACTCAGTATGTCCTTATGGTTGAGATTTCCTATGATACAATGGAGGCCATCTCTCTCTCTCTCTCTCTCTCTCTCTCTCTCTCTATATATATATATATATATATATATGTATGTATATATATATATATATATATATATATATATGTATGTATGTATGTATGTATGTATGTATGTATGTATATATATATATATATATATATATATATATATATATATATATATATATATATATATATATATATATATATATATATATATATATATATATATATGGCCCATCTTTATTGCCCGCGCGGGTAGCTACCCGCCCACCATTTCGGTTACTTTTTTTCAAGTTGGTTACTTTTGACATGTAGAGGGTTACTTTACCTTGCAAATTGCTAAGTTTCGTGCATAGATAGTTACATTTGCAACAGCAGATTTTAAAACACAGATACATATATATATGTTGTATATTTTGTACAGAGTTACTTTTTTAGTCGCATAGTTACTTTTTGATCAATATAGTTACTTTTTTGATAGCAGGGTTACTTTTCTGGCCAGAATAGTTACTTTTTTGGCTGCCGGGTAGCAAAATCCAGGCTACCCGCGTGGGCAATGAATGAACGGCCATATATATATATATATATATATATATATGACCAACTCACAATAACTCGTGTCTTCTACAAAAATGGGTCTCGAAATCCTTAACTAGAATAGTGTGATTAGGTCATCAGGGGAGGTTGGCCCTGATGCAAAGTGTTTACCACATATAGATTGTAAGTTTCCATAAGAGGGGCTAGAGAGAATTATTATAGTAAATTGGTGGAATACCATATGAGAACGTTAATGTGATCTTAAATATTTCATTTGAGTTTATTCTATCTACCTAACTATTCTATTGTAGGTTTGAAACTATAATCATGAATTACATTCAACGGGATACCTAAAGTGCATATTGTGTTGTGAAAACTCCAACATAATCCTAGGATCAAAATTCGACTACTAGAAAATCAATTGGATGTAAAATATGTTACATATCTAGAAACTAAAGTTAACAAATTTTGGGATTATGTTGGTATATGTTGGAGTTGAATGGATCAATAAATATGACGAACCATGCAATTATGTCACCTTTACCAAACTAAGGGTACTTTAAGAATTTATTTAATAATTGAGGGAGCAGTGGAAATTGTTTGGTTCAATTGGGTGAAAGTATAGACAATTCAAATTTTAGTTGGGAACTAGAGGAAAATAACACATTTGAGGAATAATTGAGCTCTAAAGCTGGCTAAATTGGATTTTAACCCCTAGTCATATTTGATTGGACAATTCAAAAGAATGAAAAGATCAGTACAAGGGGCATACTTATATGTAGAAGGGAAAGATGGACGATGAGAATTCTGACATGGTTGCTTCTCAATTGTGATCTAGGAAGAGACTACCATGCCATATTCAATCTACACACTAGAGTACATCAAGTAGCCACTTTATGTGAAGGGACCCTACTTTTCGATGGTATCACTTAGTAGCTCCTTAGATTGGGGTTTACAATGTTAATCATGGATGCTCCACCAATATATAAATGACCAACTCACAATAGTTCTTTTGTCTTATACAAAAATTGGATTTCATAAACCATTCATAGAGTAGTTTTGTTAATTCTTCAAGGGACATTGGCCCTGGAGTAGTGTGTTTAGCACATGTACATTGTAAGTGTCCATAACAAAGTGTAGAGGATATACTTAAATGAAATTGGTAGAATAACGCGTGAAAATATTATTGTAAACATGCTATTTGAATTGATTGTATCTACCTAACTATTCTACTGTGGGTTTGAAATCTAAATCAGGAATTACATTCAATCTAATAACATAATGTGATATATTGTATTGTGAAAACTCGAGCATATGCCTTGGATCAAATTTGACTACTTGAAAAATAATTTAATGTAAAAATGTCACATTATCTGAAAAGAATTTAATAAAGTTTGGTTTGATGTTGTCATATGTTGGAATTGAATTGGTCAAAAAATATGAGGTCCATGCAATTATGTCAAATTTACCTAATTAGTGGTACTTTTGGAATTAATTAAATATTGGAGAATGAATGAGACATTAGGGAAACTTATTTTACATAGCATTGTAGGAGTAAGTAGTGGAACCTTTTTAGGTTCAATTGGGTGTAAGGTGTAGCTAATGTACACATTTTCATAGGAAATTAGAGTAAAATGACTTGTTTGAGGCTTAATTGAGCTCAAAATCAGGTAAAGTGAGATTTTAACCCCTAGATCATACTCGATTGGATGGTTCAAAACATTGAAAAGGTTACAAGGGGAATACTTATCTTTACAAAGGCAATAAATAGGGACATGGAACACGAGACCTATGACTAGAACCCCCTTCCTAACCTTTACTGTAAGGACCCTGACATGCGTTTAGGGTTTACCCTGTTTGTTTTGCTAATCACCTTTAGTGGTGATTAGGGTTTTGATGTGCTTTGTTGAGTGTTTGAGGGGCTACTTGCAAATAACCCAAGTTTAGGGTTTTGGGTGCAAGTTTTCCATCTTGTGAGATGTTTTCCTCTCTTTCCTTCCTCTAGGGTTGAGAGGAAGGCTTGGGCTTGTTTGAGTTTCTTGGGCCTTGTTTGAGCTTGTTTGGGCCTTGGGATGTTTTGTTTGGGCTTGCTTGAGCTTTATGTCGGCCAAGACTTGTTTGTGTCGACCTAGAGTAGCTTGTGTCGCCCAACATGGTGGTGTGTCGCCCAGGTGCCTTGGTGTGTCGCCCAGCAGAGCTGATGCATGTGTCGCCCATGTTGCTTGGTCTTGGTTGGTAGACACTTGGTGCATATCTTGGACAAGTGTCTCATGGCTTGCTAAAGTGTTGGCTTGAACCCTAGGACAAGTGTCCCTGGGGTGGACGACACTTAGCATGAACCTACCTTGTTTTCTCCTCCCTTCCCTTCTATATAGGTGGCTCTTTCCCTTGCCTTAGCTTCCTTTGCTCTTTTGGTCTCTCCTCCACCTTGAGTGCACGACACCCCTCTCCTTCCTTGCTTGTGTTGGCCGATACACTCTCCTGGAGTAGCGTTGGTGGCCGATACCCTCTTGGAAGAAGCTTCAGTGGACGATATCCCTTGGACCTTGGATTGCTTCTTCTCCCTTGGAGCTTGGAGCTTAAGGCGGGTTGCATAATTTCTAACCCTAACTCCTTTACCTCTTGTTATAATCTTGTTCTTATGTTAGTAGCTTAGCTTAGTTCCTTGCTTTTGTACCTTTTCTTATGTACCTTTGGTGGCCGATCCTCCTTAGGGTTTAGGGTTTCCTTATGACCTAGTATACCTTGTGATCTAGGGTTTGTGCTCCCTTGAGTTGGAGGTTGAAGATGACTTAGGTTGAGCGATACCCCTTCCTTGTTTGGTGTGTTGGATGATACCCACCTTTGTCTTTATGATGGACGACATGGTGAGGTGCCCTTGAGTTGGACGATACCCCTGCCCTTATGATGGGCGATAGGGTGAGCTAGTGTGAGTGTTGGCCGATATGGCTATGTTGGACGATATGGACTCTCTTGTGTTGGACGGCATGATGACTTTCTTGTGTTAAACGATACTCTATGTTCTTGTGATGGACGATAGGATCAGGTATGGTCAGCTGGTTTGGGTTGAACGATAGGCTAGTATGAGTGTGTTGGTCGTTATAGTTGTGTTGGGCATAAAGGTTTGGTATCAGGCGATACATCTAGTTGTGTGACGGCCGACAGGGTTGGGTTGTGACGGGCGTCACACCCTTTTTCTTTGGTATGTGCTGGCCGTTAGACCTTGGGCTATTGTTGCACGTTTTTTGGGAGTCTTTCTCTCTTTCCTTCTCTCTCTCCTGGTTGTTGAGGGGTTGTGAGCTGGACGATAGCCCTTGAGTATCGGGCGTTGCTTTTGGCTTGTGACGGGTGTCGCGGCAGAGGTGTGACGGGCGTTGCCCGATAGGCACGGATGCCCGACACCCCTGACGTGCGACATCCTTGTAACGTTGCGTCGTGTAGAGTGCTGGGTAGCAACGCAGCGTTGCTGCTCTTCTCCCCTCCAGCCGTTGTTGTGGGATGATTAGGTGAGGGTTATGATGAGATGTAGTGAGGGATGGTTCCTTGTACCATGGAAGTGTTGGTTATACACAAATAACAATAATGATGCCTTGCTAGTAGTGATAACAATAACGATGTTAATGTCGGTAATGACGATGCTAAGTGACAATTACATAAATAGCTTGCTTAATGACATAACAATAATGTTAATAGTGCTAATGATAGCAATAATGTTAATTGATAGTTACATTAATGGTTGCTTAATGATAAAGATAATAATGACGATAGTGGATGGTGATAATAATGACATTGGTAATAATAGTGTTTGCTCTGTATTCTCAATATGACATCTTGCTTGATGTGAGCGTCTTGTTTATTCATATAAATCCTGAGATAAGGGTAAGCATGAATATGGTTTGATACGCTTGATCACCAAATAGTGTAAGAATGATAAGTAGAGTATCTTGTATGATATTTCATGATAGTGAGCATATCCCTTATGTTGAAACTATGATTATTGTGTACCCTAACCATGCAGGTGATGTTTAGCCATGAAAGGGCTATGAGACACATGTGATGAGTAACATTACTTTGATAATTATTCTATGAGGTTGTATGTATGATGTGTTGGTCCCATGATGTTGATGTGAGCCTTGAAGAGGCAGTGACAGTACATGATGAGGGATTGAGATCCCATGGTATGTGATGATCCTTGAGATGGATCTGGATGATTGGCAAGAGGCCAAGTGGTAACATATGATGTTGGGTCCTTGAGATGGATAAAGTTTATGTGATTTCAATAATAATATAATGTTATTTACTTTCTGTTATATCTTGCATGTTATACAACTTGATTGAATCTTGCAACCCATCTAAAGATACTAATTAATCACAGTGAAATATATCATGTAGTTTGCCCTGGCCATAGATCCATCATCGTCAGGACTTGGTGATGGTGAGACGGGTTCTCCTACGAGTTAACCTGGAAGCACATATTGTTGAATATGTGTAGGTTGCTCCTAGCCTGAAAATGAGGAGGTAAGAGTGTAACTTCTGTTACAGACTCAGATATGTATATAGAGCATGGTGAATAGGCCCATGGCTCAGGACATGTGATGTGAAGAGCATGAATGCGTTCATGGCTTAGAGCACGGTAAACAGGCCTGTGGCTCAGTTTTACTAGCGCCGAGACCTGTACCAAGGTGGGCTAGGGTGAGGGTAGCCTATGGAGCTGACCTTGTGGCTTAGACCACTTCAGCATGTGACTGCAGTCGTGCTTGTGTTGTACTCATGCACTGACCATGAGGTGGGAGGTCGTGGAGTCCGGCTCTTCCATTGACCTTGTATGGCACCGGCTTGGGTTTCGTAACTGAAGGTTGGATTTGAACGGTACTGTTCAAATCCTCAGGGCATAATAATACATAATACAGCCGTTTAGTATTTGCTTCTTAAGATAAACATGAAACATTGGTTGAGGCCTTGTTTGTGTAGCTAATTCTGTTATATTTACAGTTACTTATATATATATACATCAGGTATGTGGTGATATGTTGTATCTTGATAATCAAGTTACGTGGCAATATATATTATTCTGATAATCATGTTACATTGTGATATATGTTATCTTGTCAATCATGTTTCATTGAAAGGTATTTGGTTATATGCTTTTGTACAGCTGGTAAGCTTGTCGGTAAGAATAACCTTGCTTTATATAGACTGCTCTTGTTATACTAGTTGTCAGTTACCTTCTACTTTATAGTTTATCTTGCTGAGGTTATGTAGTTGCGGTGGGGAGTTATGTTTCCCACTGGGACAATTGTTCAATTGTCTCACCCCGCTGGTTTAACCCCTTTTTAGGTGGTCGAGCTAGACGTGGTCGTGGTCGTGGTGTTGTGGACGAGCAGCTTGACGAGCAGTAGAAGGCAAGCGATGGATATGCTGTTGTTTTGGATGTTTTGTAGTAGAGTCTAGCGTCATCCCTGTACTCTCAGGTCCTTGGCAGTGTTTTGACGATGTTTCACGATGAACGATCGATGACGTTTGCATATCTTGCTGTTGTCCGGATGCGGGCCTTTATATATATAAACAGGTGGTGAACTCATGTGATGGATGAACAACTATTTTTGTAAGCTGTAGACACGTATCAGATCTCGTGTATGTATATATATGACATGTTTCTGTGTAGGATGAGGACTGGAAAGTAATAGTTTCACAGTTTAGCAGTTTTCCGCAATCGGTTTTAATTAACCCGTGTTTTCATAATCTGTGGTTATGGTGATTTCCGCACGTTTTCGCGTAACACCTCGTTATCTGTATGATAATGGGATGTGTTGCCACATTTACATTAGGAGTATAATTAAGGTTGTCTGTGTTCATGATAGACTGGTAGATATTGATGGCCTTTGGACCATGAAAAGAGGAAACAACCTAAATCCAAGCTTCCCTAGATCAGGGAAGGTACCTTATCCCAATAATATCATAGAGAACATGACCCAACAGGACCATGAGACAGCCTCCAAGGTGGAGTGTGAGAAGAATATGGAAACCCTCTCTTATAAGTAGGAGAGGGGTAGAAGGGGTGTAGCAGGTGCAAAAGACACCCTAATTGAGTTATACGATGAGAATATGAGAGATGAGAGGGGGGAAGAATAGACATAAATCTCATTGACAACTCTTTGAGGTGGTGTGTAGTAGATGCATGGGTGGAGCATGAAGGAAAAGAAGAAGAGAAGAGGAGTAAGAAAACACTCAAGGTCTAGGCCACATGAATGAAAATCAACACTACAATAAATGATGTATGGGTCAAGGAAAATCCCTAAACAGTACCCTCCAAACCTCTCAGAGTGTTTGTTCAAGGCTAATACTTGGAATTTTATTCGCAAGTAGCTTCTTTAACTACCTAATCTATGGATTAGCATGACCAAGATTAACTTCCATGTCATCATGTAATCTTATTTTCATTTAAGTTTATCTAAAACTCTAATTGTGTAAAGTAACCTATGGGATTATGGCCCTAGTTTGGGGAAGAATAAACTCAAGGGTAGAGAAAATAAGAAATGAGATCTGAATAGGAAAAACTGACACTAACCATGAATTCCATCTCCAATCATTGTAGGATATGACCCCAAAAAATCTACAAATATCACTACAAATATTTTTTCTATGGAAAATTTAATGAGAGAGAGTTTTTGTTGTGAGAAGTATACCTCTAAATGTTTTAGTGTCAAGATGAATCAACTAGAGTTATATATACTTTATGTAATTACAAATTTTATAAATTTAGTTTCTATTTTTATAGAAATGTAAGTCACTACACTAGTCAGGTATTTGGGACGACTATATATGTCCATTGGATTAAATTTTGTCAAAGTTTGAGGTCGAAACAAAGTATTAAGTCTAGGGCTTATCAAGTCATTCCCACTTGTTTAGAAGTGAGGAAATGTTTGGTCTTGAACTTCTAATAGGTTGTCCATCTTGGGTCACTTTGATCGACCGGTTTGATCGATGGGATCACTTCGACCACCATGATTGGCCCAATATGTTACATAGTTGCCAAGTATTGGTCTAATTAATACAAAACATTAGAATTTTTTTAAATTTCATTAAATGCTATTCTGATTCCTAAAAGGTATATATTTTCTTTGAATTCGAATTTATCATGTTTTTCATCTATAACAAGGTTAATGTATATTTTTTTATCCCCCTTCCCCTTTTTGACCTTTACATCAGGAGCATAAATATGGATGTCTATATTCATGATAGACTGGTAGATATTGACGGCCCTTGCACCAGGACAAGAGGAGACACTCTAAATCCAAGCTTCTCTAGCTTAGGGAAGGTACCTTATCCCAATAATATCATAGAGAGCATGACCCAACAGGACCATGACATAGACAACCTCCAAGGTGGAGTGTGAGAAGAAGATGGAAACCTTCTCTTATAAGTAGGAGAGGGGTGGAAGGGGTGTAGCAAGTGTAAGACACCCTAGTCCAGTCATACGATGAGAATCTTAGAGATGAGAGGGCGAGACAATAGACATATATCTCATTGACAACTCCATGAGGTGGTGTGTAGTAGAGACATGGGTGGAGCATGAGGGAAAAGAAGAAGAGAAGAGAAGAGAAGGAAGAAAACACTCAAGGTACAGGCCACATGATTGAAAATCAGCACTACAAGAAATAATGTAAGGGTCAGGGAAAATCCCTATATAGTACCCTCCCAACCTCTTACAATGCTTGTTCAAGCCTAATCCTTGACATTTTATCCTTAATTAGCTTTTTTAACTACCTAATCCTAGGTTTAACATGACCAAGATTAACTTCCATGTCATCATGTAATCTTCTTCTCATTTGAGTTTATCTGAAATTCTAATTGTGTAACGTAACCTATGGGATTATGGCCCCAGTTTGGGGAATAATATACTCAAGGGTAGAGAAAATAAGAAATGAGATGAGAATAGGAAAAACTGATAACTAACCATGAATTCCATCTCTCGTCGTTGTAGGAGATGACCGTAAAAATCTACAAATATCACTACAAATCTTTTCTCTATGGAAAATTTAATGAGGGAGAACTATTGTGCTGAGTAATAGACCTCTAAATGTTCTATTGTCAAAATGAATCACCAAGGATTATATGTATTTCATTTAATTACCAAATTTTATGAATTTAGTTTTTGTTTATAGAAATTTAAGTTGCTGGACTAGTCAGGTAGTTGGGATGATAATATATGCTGATTGGACTGACTTTTGTCAAAGTGGGAGGTCAAAATAGAAAATTAAGTCTAGGGCTTGACAATTCGATCCCACTTGTTCAGAAGTGAGGAAATGTTTGGGCTGACCTTCTAATAGGTTGGCCAACTTGGGTCACTTCGGTTAACTACTTTGGTCGATGGAATCACTTTGACCACCAAGATCAACCCAACTTGTTAAATCGTTGGCCAAGTATTTGGTCTAAGTTCTACAAAAATATTAGAAATCTTTTTAATTACATTTTAACATACTATATGCTATTTTGATTCCTAAAAGGTATATATTATTCTTTGAATTCTAATTTATCATGTTTTCCATCTACAATAAGGTTAATGTATATTTTTATCCCATTTATCTTAATTATATCACATGAACCAAACATGATTATCTTTCATGATACATATATATCAAATTTGCAATGAACCTTCTCAACTCATATATTATTTTTATTGATGCATGTAATACATAAATTGGTTATCGAAAATGCTATTAAGTTTCCTGAATCACGATTTTCTTATAAACATCATGTTTTCACCAATGTAGGGTTTCTCATTCAATAAATCGATATTTTCTTCCCCAATCACCTCTTAGGTAAATGCTAGACGTCTAGGTCTATTTTCTCCTAAACAATTGGAAGATCGGTAGGAGTTTGTTGCAACCTAGAGAAGGTGTAAATATATTCCATCATAAAACAACTAAGTTAGTAGATAACTTCATAATGAATTAGATTCACACAAATTCACCATTGTTTAATCTAATTCTTGACAAATGACAGTTATTTACATAAAAATGGTTTAAACTAGGGTTTTGCTCAAATTTTAGAACTAAACTTCAATGTTTTGGATGACTCTATACTTATGAAAATGGAAGCCATATTTGAAATATTTATGTTATAAATTTATTTTATTGTTTATCATACAATTTTACAGGAAATGATGGAAATTTTATGAAATATTAATGAATATTGAGATGAGATACGATAATGAATGTGGTTTTTGAGGGAATATTCGAACATCAAAAGAGATTAACTTGAATTCTTAAATCATTTTATGGATTCATTATTATGTTTTTTCTTATTTATATGTCTTGTTTTGCAATACACCCTAGTTTTCATACATATGGTGATTCACATGACTAGTACCATGAACTACATGAATTAATTCCATTAAGATGTAGTTAATAATAAAATTATATGTGTACATCTAGCCAGTCCTTGGTAGAGAATGTGTTCGCACCCCAAGTCCACACTATATATCATAAAAATACATGTTGTGTGACATCTTATAAGGGATATTACTATAGATCATGCACAAAAAATCTCACAATTTATATAACTACGACTCTAGAGATTGTGCACGCATGTCAAATCTCAATATAAAAATGGATACACAAAAATTGCATGCCCGCGCCTAAGTATACATGGAAAATGCTTGATCACTAACCCTATACACTTTATCTCCATAGTAGGTCACACAAACCACACCTACGCATCAGACTACTTCACACAAATATCACCTAGCTCCTTATCTAGGTCCAGTTTTGTGACATCCAACTCACAAAAACGTGATTAACAAATGCGGAAGCGATCATTATGCAGCGGATTACCAAAAATCACTAAAAATTAAAACCTTTTTACCAAGAGATCCATCAAATGAAAACTTTCTCACATAGAACCAAATTAACATATTTACATTCTAGTTTAAATGTACATGTCCAATATCATCTCTTTCTAAGAATTACAAGCATCAACTGCCCTGTTAAACTAAACACAGGCAGTATAAAATCTCGAGGCACTAAGCCAAAATCTCGAATACATTAACTACTACTCTAAGGACCTGAGAGTACAGAGACGACACATAGGACTCTATGTATATCTATGCAAGGCATATCAGCCAGTGTCTCCACCTGAGACTTCATTGTTATCCCTGTTGTTGCTGTTGTTGTCCTTCACCTATTAAAGGATTCCTGCCTCCTCATCCACGTCCACCTAAAAATGTGGTTCCCACGTGGGTGAGACAATTCTAAATTGCCCCAACAAGAGATATAACTCTCTGCCAGAAACATTATTATTGCAGATAAATCTGAACAGAAGAATCATTATTATTTAACAGAAGTTACTTCGTTGTCTAACAGATTGGAACATTATTTTTATCTAAAGCATTGCAGCTATAACTTGATAGAGAACCATGTCACTTATCCATTAAGGAATATATATAACATTTATTCACTGTAGAATTATAGCTGCAACATATACTCTCTTCAGGCTTAGATCACATAGCTAATGCCTGGCATTGTCTTTGTGGAGTCATGGCCTGTAACCACATTCTTTTAACAAAGTATTGGGATCTTAATCCCTCATCTCAACAAGTACAATTCCATTTCATAACAAGTTCATTATCATGATTATAGAATATGGGTATTTGAACCCTTAACTCAACATAGAATACTTGTTACCACTTATTAGGTAACTTAATACCTTCAGGTCATCTGACCAAGGATATTGTGATTCTTTTTACACAAAGCATTCCACATGGTTCACAAAGCTCATATCTCCTCTTATTACCCCTTAATAGGCAACAAGGCATATTATGGCTTATGAAGCCCATAACCAATTTCAGTAGTTTAAAACATCATATGGCACATAGGGCTCATTAATTTTGGTATTACTTCTCACTGAGAAATAAAGCATATGAAGGCTTATAAGGCCTATAAAACATTTTCAATATACAGAGCATCATATCCCATACCTGGCTATGCTTGTCATCTCAACATACCTACATAATTAGTACTCATGATAACAATCATATATCAGGACCATTCAATACAAGGGTTTTCTTATTACATTCATAACTCATCAATCTGTATTTGAGCTTCACATAGAATTTCTCTGTGTTAGGACTTCACATAGCATCACCCTGTATTAGGGTTTCACATAGCATTACCCTGTATTAGGGTTTCACATAGCATTACCTTGTATTAAGGTTTCACATAGCATTACCCTATATTAGGGTTTTATAACTATATACGTTCTCAAGATCATATTATTAATGATCAAGTCCTATTCCATTACTTCACACAACTATGAATCAATATGGATAACATAAGTATTTAATCATACTTATTTATTCCCATCATTCATCATTAGATGAATTATCAACACAAAGTATGAGTTTCTCCCTTATCTTTACCAGAATATGATTGCATCATAGTTTTTGGTTTGGATTAACCTTTTCATAAGGAATGTTAGCCTACACTCATTAAAGTGTATTACATCTCAATGTAATAATTGACATGACACACTTCATGTGTCACTCACCCAAATATATTGGATTTAAAACACATCAAGGTATATCAGTTTTGAGGTGTTGGATGTGATATCTATCATATCATGATGTATCTCTTCCCTCATCACCTTTATCTTACTTGAGTTCATCCACTTATCTTGTATTAGGGTATTCCTCATCCTAATACTTTATGCATCAGTTCCTCACATTTATCATGTAATGTATTGGTCATAAGTCACTTAGTCAGAATATACAACCATTGCCCATGATATGGACTCATACTTGAGTTAAGAACTATTGCTATAAGGATATCCATTATCACCTCTCTAGGTGTTACATTTGTCAATACATTAATCACTATTCCATTATTAGGAATAGGATTTTCCATATTTATAAATTGAGGTTCACATAGCGTCTCCCATTCATATAGATTTCACCTAATATCACTCTTCATTAGAGTTTCACATAACATCCTTCCATATTAGGGTTTCACTTTGTATTACTTGAAATTAGGATTTCACTTGACATTTCCCTCAATTAGGGTTTCACCTAGATTTTCCCTAAATTAAGGTTTCACACATAGCTTTGCCCAAAATTAGGGTTAAGGCTCATTAATCTTTTCAATGAGGGTTACATGATCTCTTTAATAAGAATCAAACCCTAATTACATATTTTGTTCATAATGAGAGAATTAGGGATTAATTACATAAGCATTCCTCTCTCTCTCTCTCTCATCCTCTCTAGGATGTTAAGTATTCCAAAATTGATCTAGGTCAGCTCTTCATTTAAGTACACACAGTTTAGGGTTAATCATTATGATCACCATTAGACTACATCATTATCAATCAAGTAGCTAACTGACATTTAATCATATTAGGTGTCCAAATGGTTTAACCAATTTGAACCTAAAAAATTCTTGGTCACATAGACCCCAAATGGTCTTGACCACTTAGACCTCAAACGGTCTTGACGAATTAAGTTCAAACGGTTTGAAACCGTTTGGCAAGGTTAGTACTTGAAACCATTTTACAAAGTAGGTGCTTGAAACCGTTTGCTAAAGTAGGTGCTTGAAACTATTTGACAAAGTAGGTACTTGAAACCGCTTGCCAAAGTAGGTGCTTGAAACCATTTGACAAAGTAGGTACTTGAAACTGTTTGCCAAAGTAGGTGCTTGAAACTGTTTGACAAAGTAGGTACTTGAAACCGTTTGCCAAATTAGGTGCTTGAAACTGTTTGCCAAAGTAGGTTCTTGAAACCGAATGAACTTGAGTCTCCAAATGATTTGAGACCATTTGGACTCAAATGGTCTTAAGACCATTTGGTCCAAACCCTCTCAAAACTGAATGAACCAAAAATGGTCTTAAACACTTAAGCAATTCAAGGTTCCAATCCATGGACCAACTATCAATTGGACCACTAATTTATTCTTCAATTGAACCGCTGAATCTCCCTTCAATTAGGGTTTTGAACCCAATTGAACTAGGGTTGGTAATCAAGAAACCATCACTTAGGGTTTTGAAACTGAGGAACCATCAATGGTTGACATTGTGGAACCAATTCAATCAAAATTATTGAACCATCATCATTACATGATATGACCTGACCTCAAACGGTCTTGAATGACCCCCAAATGGTCTTGAGGTTGTTTGAATGATCTCCAAACGGTCTTGAGACCGTTTGCCTCAAACCACCATTGGAATCTATGACATTCACTTAGGGTTTCCATCATTGAATCAATCATCACTTAAGCTATTGACTGTAATGCAATTTGATATCTTTGGGTCTTCAAATACTAAACCACACTTAAACTTAGACCTACAAACGGTCTTGGTTGACCTCCAAATGGTCTTGAGACTGTTTGGGTGATTCCCAAACAGTTTTGAAATCATTTGCGTCAATCAACCCAAGACATCAACTTAATCAATTGCAAAATCAGCACTTAGCCGATTAGGGTTTCTATTTAAAAGTTTATCCATAAGTTGAATTAATCAATTGAAGCCATTGTATCATCATCCAACACATACTAGGGTTCAGACCTCAAATGGTCAACCCATCCAAATGGTCAACTCCTCTAAATGGTTTGGGGTTCAAGTCTCCAAACGGTTTGGAAACCGTTTGGTCTCCAAACGGTTTGGTGAAACCATTTGAACCATTTTGTGGAAACCATTTGCAAGAGATATTTGGGGAGGTGTGTTCTTATGATGATGTCATCATCATCAAGCTCCAAACCCACAAATCTTATTGTGATTTTCATGGTGATTGCATCAATCAACCAAATAAAATTTCAGAAACAAGGAAAGAATCAACAATTGATGAAGATATGGAATCAATAACAAAGTTCAAGGGTTCAAGTTATATAACCCACCTTCAATTGAGCTTCAAAGATTCAACCTCCAAATATTTAATGGTGAAATAAACACCTTCCACTATCCCAAGCTCGTCCTTAAGCTTTGAGTGAAAAGGAACGGCTAGAATTGAAGATAGAGTGGAGATAAGAAGAAATCATGCATTGTTTTGTGATTTCCACCATGCATTCAAGGTGAAAGAAGGTCAAGAATCTTACCAAAAGGTTGGAGGTCGTTATCCTCTTTCTCCCAAGCTCCCAAGGTCGTTTTGCAAGCAAAGGGTGGAACTGAATTCGAAATTCCCCTTTTACTCTATGGATAAATGAGCTTATAAGCAATTTTTATTCAAAATTCAATTAGGAGAGAGAAAGTTGGAATTATCTCCCCTTATCCTTGCCACTTTCCCCATTCTCTTCCTTAGGGATGAGGAAATCCTCTTTTCCTCTTATTCCTCTCAATTATCCATGATTTAAAGTAAAGCAATTTAAGCACCTTAAATCATATTATACTAATATCCATAAGTGAGTGGATATTTCTTTTTCTTATAATATTGTGAGTGAGTTATCTACTTCCTTTGGATATTTTCATGCCTTTGCAAGGCACGTGATCGTCCACATACATGGATTTCAACCAAAAAAAATTTGGTTGAAGAGTACTTCAATTAATATATTTATTTTTGCATTAAATTGAAGTAAAGTTCCAATTATGCTTAAATCTTGATTATTTTAATATCAAGATTCTCTCTCCTCCAAAGTGATTCAAATGAGGTGCAACTCTCATTGTTTTTGCCCTACATGATGCCAAGAAACATTAGGGACCCTCCTGAAGTGGTAATTTGCATATTGAACCCTAGGTTTTGGGTAAATTGTATTTTACACCAAAACTAGACTTTAATGCACAACCATTGCGTTATCAACTCTTTCTTGGTACTCGGGCTACCAAAAGCCATACCTCTGCATCATATTCATTCTCATGATGCATCAACACATGAGGAATATCTTATCATGCAAAATTTGCAAGTTAACCCCTCAATTTGGGTAATTTACACTTTAGTCCAAAACTAAGAAAACATTGTTTCAACATTATTCAAAAAAGACTAAAATTGAAATATAAATTCCTCTTGAGCCTTAATTACTTTTAGAGAGATAGGAGAGATTATATAATCAACTTTACTAAGAAAAACATCTAGGTTTAAGCATAACCCAGGTCAGGGATGTTACAAATTATAAACCCCTAACAAGGATTTCGTCCTCGAAATCCCATATAACAAAAGATAGTTGTTACTCATGTCATCAAGTCTCAGCTTGATAAACTTTTCCACCATGATTACACTTGTTCCTTCCATTAGTTCAACCTTATCAATGTTCATGTTTATGCAGAGCATAAACCCCTAACATATGATGTCCATATTATTTTATGTAACTAGATTGATTCCACAGTTGGCAAACACAGGTAACCAACATAATTACCTTTGGTATTCATCATATGTATTGAGAACACATCTCATCCTTATCATATTCGATTCCCTGTTGTTTCCACCAAGGGTACACATGCAAAAAGTATTTCTTTTACTATAGGACATTGCTTGTTCCATATATCATTATCTTGGAACCAAAGTCCAAAGCAAACTAATACTTTTCTAAGTATCCAACAACAGATTATTTCTAATCCAAGTACATCAACTGTCTTAATACTTACTTGATTGTCATGTAAATGAAAGGAGAAATGTAAAGTATCATACTCCTATCATTACCCAAGGTTGTTCATCAAAGGGAAAACATATACATTTAATAGAGGTAATCCATTCAGAAATCCTTTATTTGCTTGGGAAAGTTCACTTCGCAAGCCCTATGTGGCTGGGATAGTTCACTTAGCAGTTCCTTTGTAATTGGGAAAATTCACTTAGTACTTCCTTATGGAATTTGGGAAAGTTCACTTAGCACTTTCTCATTAATTGGGAATGTTCACTTAGCTCTTCCTCATGGGTTGGGAATGTTCACTTAGCTCTTCCTTATTAGTTGGGAATGTTCACTTTGCTTTTCCTTATTAGTTGGGAATGTTCACTTAGCTTTTCCTTATTAGTTGGGAATGTTCACTTAGCTTTTCCTCATTAGTTTGGAATGTTCTCTTAGCTTTTCCTTATTAGTTGGGAATGTTCACTTAGCTTTTCCTTATTAGTTGGGAATGTTCACTTAGCTTTTCCTTATTAGTTGGGAATGTTCACTTAGCTTTTCATTATTAGTCGGGAATGTTCACTTAGCTTTTCCTTATTAGTTGGGAATGTTCACTTAGCTTTTCATTATTAGTCGGGAATGTTCACTTAGCTTTTCCTTATTAGTTGGGAATGTTCTCTTAGCTCTTCCTTATTAGTTTCATTATACTCACTAGATTGTTTTAGAATGACTACTTGATCAGAGTAATCAGAAAGATAACAATCTAAGAGTTTCATGCTTGCCTTATCTCAAATAATCGTATACCTAGCCAGGGTATACAAGTATTGAGATTAGGTAGTATGCACTTTATTTGCTATCATATTCCTCATTTTTCGTATCTTTATACACACTGGATTTTTCATTCTTGAATTTTCTTCTGGCATCACTTCTATATCTCATATTTTAACACATAGATAAAGGAGATTATGAAGCATTTTAAGGAACACTAAATAAGGTGTAAGTTCTCATCTCCCTTGTGTCCTTATAGGACTAGTCAAAGGGGAGTTCAAAAACAACCACTTTCTTGTTTTTAACACATAGAATCATGAAATGAAATATCAGTATGAATCTATTTCACCTGAACTGTCATGACCTGAGGGTTGACTATTGCATTAGATTGATTCATTGCATAGAACCTTACAGTTGCTAGTTGTTGACCCTGTACTTGATTGTTAAGTGTTGATGAACCAGGTCGGGATGCTTGTCCACATCCTCTATTGTTATTAGAAAACTGCCTCCTTTGTGAGCCTTACTGACTCTGCCCCTGGGGTTGAGTCACCATTACATTCCCATCTGGACAATCCTTTACTAGATGTCCTAGTTGTCTACATAGGTAACAGATCCTAGGCACAAAATAAGGTCTGTAAGATCCAGTTACCGATGTTGATGCTGTGCTAGGGGCTCTACTAGGAGAAAAACTACGGTCCCTACCCCTATTTGACGCCCAATGCGTCTGGGTATTGAACCTCTATGGTGCTGCCGATGCAGAAAATCTCGGCTTCTTAAAACTTTTAGATCCTTGTCCTTGAAACTGAGTATATACCTTCTTACCACTGGTCTGTCATTTCTCGATTTCAGACCTTTGTATCCTCCTTACAAACTCTACAAAAGTGGCAAACCTCTCCCTATTCTCTAAAGCAGACACATGAGTGGTTAGTTCGGCGTTCAACCCTTTCTCAAAATGTCGAATTCTTTCCTCATCACTAACTGCCATATGCGGATAGAACCGCAACAGCTCCATGAACTTAGCTTCATATTCACTAACGTTCATCTGTCCTTGTCTGATCCTCTCAAATTGAGAGATCTTCTCATCTAGATTCATCTTAAGGAAATATCTACTGACGAATTCTCTTCAGAATACCTCCCATCCAATCTCTTCACCTGGTATTTTATCTTCTTCTATCATCCACCAGTGACCAGCACTCTCTTTTAGGAGGTACACAACATGTCTTACCTTTTCGGCTTTAGGAATATCAAGGATCCTAAAAGCCTTCTCCAGTTCTGTCAGTCACAAATCAACATCTGCTGGATTAGATGTACCAGCATAATCTATGGCTCCAACCCGACGAAGCCTCTCAAAAGTCTTACCGGCTCCATATCCCTCATAGTGGGCTGGTGCCCTAAGTGCAGGTGGTGGCATCCTGTCTGCCATGTGTGTCATGGTTGTCAGGAATTTCTCGAATAGAGCATGGAGGGCTGGGTTTTCTATCACAGCTGGGTCAATCTGGGGCTATTCAGGTACATACCCTTCCCTATTCTGGTCTCTTGCACCTCCTCATGGTGCAGTAACACTACCATCAGCAACATGTTCTTCATGTGGCCCAGACATCTTCAAGTTTTTCTTCTCCTCCTATATGAGCAGAAGTCACTATTAGATGAACTGGAAGACACTAGAACAGACAACATCTTAGTCCTATGTCTCTGTAGACTCAATGAACCTAGCGTTGTGATACCACTAAATTGTGACATCCAACTCACAAAAACATGATTAATGAATGCGGAAGCGATCACTAAGCAGCAGATTACTGAAATCACTAAAAATTAAAACCTTTTCACCAAGAGATCCATCAAATGAAAACTTTCTCACAGAGAACCAAAGTAACATATTTACATTCTGGTTTAAAGGTACATGTCATGTATCATCTCTTTCTGATAATTACAAGCATCAACTGCCCTGTTAAACTAAACACTGGTAGTATAAAATCTCGAGGCAGTAAGCCAAAATCTCAAAAATATTAACTACTACTCCGAGGACCTGAGAGTACAGAGACAACACATAGGACTCTATGTACATCTATGCAAGGCATATCAGCCAGTGTCTCCACCTGAGACTTCACTGTTATCCCTGCTGCTACTGTTTCTTTCCTTCACCTATTGAAGGATTCCTGCCTCCTCATCTGCGTCCACCTAAAAATGTGGTTCCCACGGGGGTGAGACAATTGTAAATTGCCCCAGCGAGAGATATAACTCTCCTCCAGAAACATTATTATTGCAGATAAATCTGAACAGAAGAATCATTATTGTTTAACAGCAGTTACTTCGTTGTATAACAGATTGGAACATTATTCTTATCTAAAGCATTGCAGCTATAACTTGATATAGCAGCATGTCACTTATCCATTAAGGAATATATATAACATTTATTCACTGTAGAATTATATCTGCATCATATACTCTCTTCAGGCTTAGATTACATAGCTAATGTCTGGCATTGTCTTTGTGGAGTTATGGCCTGTAGCCACATTCTTTTAACAAAGTATTGGGATCTTAATCCCTCATCTCAACAAATACAATTCCATTTCTTAACAAGTTCATTATCATGATTATAGAATATGGGTATTTGAACCCTTAACTCAACATAGAATACTTGTTACCACTTATTAGGTAACTTAATACCTTCAGGTCATCTGACTAAGGATATTATGATTCTTTTTACACAAAGCATTCCACATGGTTCACAAAGCTCATATATCCTCTTGTTACCCCTTAATAGGCAACAAGACATATTATGGCTTATGAAGCCCATAACCAATTTTAGTAGTTTAAAACATCATATGGCACACAAGGCTCATTAATTTTCAGATTACTTCTTATTGAGCAATAAAGCATATGAAGGCTTATAAGGCATATAAAACATTTTCAATATACAGAGCATCATAGCCCATACCTGGCTATGCTTGTCATCTCAACATACCTGCATAATTAGTACTCATGATAACAATCATATATCCGTACCATGCAATATAAGAGTTTTCTTATTACATTCATAACTCATCAATCTGTATTTAAGCTTCACATAAAATTTCTCTGTGTTAGGACTTCACATAGCATTACCCTATACTAGGGTTTCACATAGCATTACCCTATATTAGGGTTTCACATAGCATTACCATGTATTAGGGTTTCACATAACATTACCCTGTATTAGGGTTTTGTAACTATATAGGTTCTCAAGATCATATTATTAATGATCAAGTCCTATTCCATTGCTTCACACAGCTAGGAATCAATATGGATAACATAATTATTTAATCATACTTATTTAATCATACTTATTTATTCCCATAATTCATCATTAGATGAATTATCGACACAAAGTATGTGTTTCTCCCTTATCTTTACCAGAATATGATTGCATCATAGTTTATTGGTTTGGATTAACCTTTTCATAAGGCATGTTAGCCTACACTCATCAAAGTGTATTACATCTCAATGTAATAATTGACATGACACACTTCATGTGTCACTCATCCAAATATATTGGATTTAAAACACATCAAGGTATATCAGTTTTGAGGTGTTGGATGTGATATCTATCATATCATGATGTATCTCTTCCCTCATCACCTTTATCTTACTTGAGTTCATCCACTTAGCTTGTATTAGGGTATTCCTCATCCTAATACTTTATGCATCAGTTCCTCACATTTATCATGTAATGTATTGGTCATAAGTCACTTAGTGAGAATATACAACCATTGCCCATGATATGAATTCATACTTGAGTTAAGAACTATTGATATAAGGATATCCATTATCACCTCTCTAGGTGTTACATTTGTCAATACATTAATCACTATTCCATTATTAGGAATAGGATTTTCCATATTTATAAATTGAGGTTCACATAGAATCTCCTATTCATATAGATTTCACCTAATATCACTCTTCATTAGAGTTTCACATAACATCCTTCCATATCAGGGTTTCACTTAGTATTACCTGAAATTAGGATTTCACTTGACATCTCCCTCAATTAGGGTTTCACCTATCTTTCCCCTAAATTAAGGTTTCTTACATAGCTTTTCCCTAAATTAGGGTTAAGGCTCATTAATCTTTTCAATGAGGGTTACATGATCTCTTTAATAAGAATCAAACCCTAATTACATATTTTGTTCATAATGAGAGAATTAGGGCTTAATTACATAAGCATTCATTTCTCTCTCTCTCATCCTCTCTAGGAAGTTAAGTATTCCAAAATTGATCTAGGTCATCTCTTCATTTAAGTACACACAGTTTAGGGTTAATCATTATGATCACCATTAGACTACATCATTATCAATCAAGTAGCTAACTGACCTTTAATCATATTAGGTGTCCAAATGGTTGAACCAATTTGAACCTCAAAAAGTCTTGGTCACATAGACCCCAAATGGTCTTGACCACTTAGACCTCAAAAGGTCTTGACCAATTAAGTTCAAATGGTTTGAAACCATTTGGCAATGTTAGTACTTGAAACCGTTTGACAAAGTAAGTGCTTGAAACCATTTGCCAAAGTAGGTGCTTGCAACCGTTTGACAAAGTAGGTACTTGAAACCATTTGCCAAAGTAGGTGCTTGAAACTGTTTTCCAAAGTAGGTGCTTGAAACCATTTGACAAAATAGGTACTTGAAATCGTTTGCCAAAGTAGGTGCTTGAAACTGTTTGCCAAAGTAGGTGCTTGAAACTATTTGACAAAGTAGGTACTTGAAACCGTTTGCCAAAGTAGGTGCTTGAAACCGAATGAACTTGAGTCTCCAAATGGTTTGAGACCGTTTGGGTCCCAAACAGTCTTGAGACCGTTTGGACTCAAATGTTCTTAAGACCGTTTGGTCCAAACCCTCTCAAAATCGAATGAACCAAAAAGGGTCTTCAACACTTAAACAATTCAAGGTTCCATTCCATGGACCAACTATCAATTGGACCACTAATTTATTCTTCAATTGAACCACTTAATCACCCTTCAATTGGACCTTAAATTAGGGTTTTGAACCCAATTGAACTAGGGTTGGTAATCAAGAAACCATCACTTAGGGTTTTGAAACTGAGGAACCATCAATGGTTGACATTGTGGAACCAATTCAATCAAAATCAGTGAACCATCATCATTACATGATATGACCTGACCTCAAAAGGACTTGAATGACCCCCAAATGGTCTTTAGGTCATTTGGATGATCTCCAAATGGTCTTTATACCGTTTTCCTCAAACCACCATTGAAATCTATGACATTCACTTAGGGTTTGCATCATGGAATCAATCATCACTTAAGCTATTGGTTGTAATGCAATTTGATATCTTTGGGTCTTCAAATACTTAACCACACTCAACCTTAGACCTCCAAACGGTCTTGGTTTACCTCCAAACGGTCTTCAGACCGTTTGGGTGATTCCCAAATGGTTTTGAAACCGTTTGGGTCAATCAACCCAAAACATCAACTTAATCAATTGCAAAATCAGCACTTAGCCGATTAGGGTTTCTATTTGAAAGTTTGTCCATAAGTTGAATTAATCAATTGAAGCCATTGTATCATCATCCAACACATACTAGGGTTCAGACCTCAAATGGTCAACCCATCCAAATGGTCAACTCCTCTAAACGGTTTGGGGTTCAAGTCTCCAAACGGTTTGGAAACTGTTTGGTCTCCAAACGGTTTGGTGAAACTGTTTGAACCATTTTGTTGAAACCGTTTGCAAGAGATATTTGGAGAGGTGTTTTCTTATGATGATGTAATCATCATCAAGCTACAAACCCACGAATCTTACTGTGATTTTCATGGTGATTGCATCAATCAACCAAATAAAATTTTAGAAATAAGGAAAGAATCAACAATTGATGAAGATATGGAATCAATAAAAAAGTTCAAGGGTTCAAGTTATATAACCCGCCTTCAATTGAACTTCAAAGGTTCAACCTCCACGTCTTTAATAGTGAAAGCAACACCTTCCACTATACCAAGCTTGTCCTTAAGCTTTGAGTGAAAAGGAACGGCTAGAATTGAAGATGGAGTGGAGATAAGAAGAAATCATGCATTGTTTTGTGATTTCCACAATGAATTCAAGGTGAAAGAAGGTCAAGAAGCTTAACAACAGGTTGGGGTTGTTCTACTCTTTCTCCCAAGATCCCAAGGTCGTTTTTCAAGCAAAGGGTGGAAGTGAATTCGAAATTCCCCTTTTACTCTATGGATAAATGAGCTTATAAGCAGTTTTTATTCAAAATTCAATTAGGAGAGAGAAAGTCGGAATCATCTCCCCTTATCCTTTCCACTTTCCCCCTTATCTTCCTTAGGGACGAGGCAATCCTCTTTGCCTCTTATTCCTCTCAATTATCCATGGTTTAAAGAAAAGCAATTTAAGCACCTTAAATCATATTATACTAATATCCATAAGTGAGTGGATATTTCTTTTTCTTATAATATTGTGAGTGAGTTATCTACTTCCTTTGGATATTTTCGTACCTTTGCAAGGCACATGATAGTCCACATACATGGATTTGAACCAACACAATTTTGGTTGAAGAGCACTTCAATTAATATATTTATTTTTGCATTAAATTGAAGTAAAGTTCCAATTATGCTTAAATCTTGATTATTTTAATATCAAGATTCTCTCTCCTCCAAAGTGATTAAAATGAGGCTCCCCTCTCATTTTCTTTGCTATAAATTATGCCAAGATACATTAGGGACCCTCCTGAAGTGGTAATTTACATAGTGAACCCTAGGTTTTGGGTAAATTGCATTTTACACCAAAACTAGGCTTTAATGCACAACCATTGCTTTATCAACTCTTTCTTGGTACTCATTCTACCACAAGCCATACCTATGCATCATCTTCATTCTCATGATGCATCAAAACATGAGGAATATCTTATCATGAACAATTTGCAAGTTAACCCCTCAATTTGGGTAATTTTCACTTTAGTCAAAAACTAACAAAACATTGTTTCAACATTATTCAAAAGGAACTAAAATTGAAATATAAATTCCTCTTGAGCCTTAATTACTTTTAGAGAGATAAGAGAGAGCATATAATCAACTTCACTAAGCAAAACATCTAGGTTTAAGCATAACCCAGGTCAGGGATGTTACAAGTTTGCTCATTGTTGTTACTCTTTGATACTATCAAGAAAGTTATGTTATTCACCTAAAGATGTGGAGAAACTATTGTGTGAGTCCCCAAGTCCTAAAAATATAATGAATGTATGAGACATATATTACATACTAAAGATAATATCTGCTAAAAGAGAACCAAAATATTGAGATATAATAACAACCTATATACTTGCGAGTACACACTTACCAAGCCATCCTTGTGTCTTCATAAATATATGTATGAGAGGTTAGGAAACAAATACATACTCAAGCTTATATTAAATAAATATCACATCAAGTGCACATCCATGTTTAACACCAATAAAACCTAAACTACTATGCAACTAGGATAAATTTATAAATTATTAATACCATGGGAAGATTGAGGCATACCAGTCAATGCACTAGCTATATAATACTAAGCCATCCTAGCAATCCATACAATATCTAAGAATATCTAGATTTCGTAGATCTCTCCATACAATCTCATGTTGAAGTGAGTTAACTAAAAGGGCTGGGAAGCCACTAGTTGAGTCTACCATGAACATTTTTTAATAAGTAGATCCACTAATCACATGCTCTACCTAGTTTCACAGCTCATGAGCCAAACTTAGGGTAGAAAACCTTCAAATCACAATATATTTATCACATCACATCTCATATGTTGTTCCTTGTCAAGCCATAAGCCTTTTCTGAGTCCCAAATATTGTTTCACGATGATAGGTGTAACAACCTTATACATCCCCATATATTTTCTAACATATAGCTCTAAGAATTCTTTTCATAATATTAAATTATTATATGATTTACTCATTTCACTAATTTCCCTAGCTAACCAAGGATATATATCTATATACTTAGGGATATACATTCTTACATTTCTCTCATTCATTTACACCCATTAATCTACAACTACCTCAAGCAAACAATAAGAAATACTAATAATGATTGGTAAACAAGCAAGTTACTTGCAATTTTAGAAGATATAGAATGCCTAGTCATCAACATTACTTTTGCAAAGTGCAGTTCAAAGACACACCTCTGTCTGTATCGAGAACTATCCTAAAATCACATCATCAAGAGAGTAATGAAGGTTACAAGATCCTTCTAAATGAAATCCCTTCAAGGAATTCATGTAAAACATCACCTAGTACCCATTGGCTGGATACTCAAGACAAAATAATATAATAGGTAAATTAGACAACATCATATTATATAAAGGAACATCTTGCATGTAGTATTCTATAACACCCCCTTTAAAAAACATACACAACATAGAGAGAAAGCATAAATTTCATTCCCTTCAAGGGGATATCACAGTCATAGTATTTTTTGCATAAAAATAGATTTTATATATAAACCATCACAATATAAAAATAAAAACTCATATCCAAGTCCTCAACATAACTCATACATAAACAAAACTAAACATATATCACACTCAAACATGATATGTTTCCCCATATATAGGAAAAGAATTCTAAATTAAGTATAGCAAGAACCCCACTAGGTCCTTTTTTTGAAGATTCTTGAGCTAGTTGTTGGCCACTAAATAGCTCCACTCATCTATGCTTGCTCATTAGATGCGGGTATTGCACCCCCAACCATGCATCAAACAATTTTTAAGTGAAACTAAACATATTATATCTTTAAAAAACATGCAAATGAAAATAGACTTTAAACATTAAATGTCAATGAAAATACATGATTACTTTTAGATCATTTCATTTATCTTGATCTATGAAAGAATCCATAAGTTTGCACATAAGTTCCTCTTCTCTTATGCACCACATTGCCTCTTGGGTTGCACTAAAGTACCATTTGTTTTATGCATCAACGTGCCACTTAGTTTTTCTATGGGGAGCCTCTTAGTGAGGATCTTATATAAGTTATATTCTATCATTTCATTTCTCTTTCTAAAAAACATCTAACTTTTTCTTAAATCTTAATCTTAATGTTTTTCTTAATGTGCATGAAAGATGAACTTTCACAATAAACATGACATTCAGTTCATTATAGATCTTTTGACTCTTATCTTCATTAGCAATTGAAACAATAATAATTATCTCACCTATATCAAGTACATTGTGCATCTGTATATATACAATAAACATATACTTATGTTCAAAGTGCATGGACCACTTACCTTTCTCTTAGAGAAGATCCTAATTACTCTTCTTGGGTTGAAGAAATTATAATCACGTTCTTGGGTTGGTTGGACCCTAATCATCTGGTATATTCAATTAAAATTCATTAATACTTAATCTTCACTTTAATTTCTAGGGTTGGCAGGGTTTCGTGGCTCTTGTCTAAGATAGGGAAACTCAGAGTTTGAACAAACTTTGAAACTTATCCATTCATCTAGATCTCAAAATACTGATCAAAACTCATATAGGGGTTGACCCAAACAGAGTTGTTCTTTAACATCTATGATTTTTCAAAAATAAATCCCTATCCAATCAATAAAAAAATAAAATAAAAGCTATTTCTTGAAATACCGAATCTCATTGCATGGAGGGCAGAGAGACAAAAGTATCACTTACATTTTACCTTGATCTAGGGCCTTATAGGGTCAAGCACATTCCCAATTAAATCAACCTGACTTGTTATATACATATGACATCAAAACCCAAAAAAAACATATATTATCCTTAGTATGTGTGACATCTACTATCAATCAAAGGGGTAGAGGGGTGAATTTGTGGGTTGACTTTTTCCTTGTTTTTCTTATTCATCTTGAGAGCTTTCATCACAGCTTGGCAACATCTCAAATCCTTAATCGACCTTCACTTAAAAAGGAAAACTATTGGGAAGTAAAGGTTGGATCATAATCCTCTTTCTTCTGTGAAGGAGAGCCCAAAATTGGGTAACTAGGTAGATGAAAGAACCCAGAGGGCCCTCCATCATTGATGATGAGGAGGGTAAGCACGAAGGCACAACTTGGGTGAAACAGAGGAAAAACCAACTATTTGAAGCAAGCTCGATTAATCCTAGCGGATCCAAAGAAGTCAAAACTACCAAGAACATAACCAAAAGGTGCAGATGACTTTCATGGATTATTGAATCTTAGAAATAGTTAGAAAAAGGGGGAAGTTAAATTCTTATATGAATGAATGACAACTAATCATGCTCTAATCTCATTGAAGCCCCAAGAAAGATGAAGTAACCCCTTAGGAGGCCTTGTGGTAGTTTGAATCAACAAATGGATGAATTCCATTGAGCATCAACATGGTAGCTCCTATGGAGGACCACCACGGGGAATTGTGAAAAAATTGGAAGTCAGGGAGCAATCTTTCCAATCTCTTAGTTCTTCTTAGATCTTAGAATTTATAGGGGATGGTTTGTGTTGTGACCAGGACTTATGATGGTCAAAAATAGGGGACGGGTAAAGTCCCAGATTGAGGATACTCTTGTAGGCATGAAAACCTGCTCTATGGATTTATCTCTCTACAAAGATGGTGAAAGTGTATTGCATACATATTGGGATACAAATGAGAGGAAGATATTGGTGGATGGACTTCAAAATTCAATAGAGTCCTACAAGGACTAGGAACTAGGTAAGGGAGATGACCCCCACACGACTTCCATGGGAATTATGAGTGTGAACCTAAATGAAACTTTGTCAGAGTGACAATGTAACTAAGCCCATGACTATAAGTTAGATGATAAATTGATTAATTTCAATTGAACACTATATAGAAACTTTACAACACAATTTTAGGACTTTAGGATAATATGATTGAGCCCAAATTTTATAGGTTACCTAATTTGAATATGTATAATACCAATATCGATTTAGTTTTTAGTTCGGAGAGTCACAAAAATCTATATTATCCTTTTCAGGATAAACATATGTTTTATTATCTAGGATTATCTAGAAAATTATCATGGAGTCATAATATGAAGAGATTCATATATTATTGTACTACATCTCATATGATCTTCCTTGGGACCAATTGTGATCATTAGTTAGGTCAATCCACTTTAAACCCTAATGTTTGACTTGTTCAAAAATTTAGGACTAAGTTTGATGTGATTTATTAAAATATATTTAAAACATTAGCTAATTTAGTGAAGCATGCCCTAAACACTTTTCGGTCTTATACTCGCATTAGGATTCCTGTATTCAAGATATTTTTAGATTTGAAAATTGGGGTTTCTAATTGGGGAATATTCATAAGATTTTAATTTAGGGTGTTAATTTCCATAATATATTAGTAAAGGACTAAAAACATGTATAACAGATCCCCTCTTAACAAGGATAATGTGTAATCTACACCCTACTAGAAATAGATATTGTGGCTTCATAAAGGTGTAATCTTTCTATCTCATTCCATCATCATTATTGAAACTACTCCAAAAGTGTTGGTATGTATGCCCATAGAGCCAATCATATGATAATTGTAATGAGGCATCATTTACTTGATTCGATAATTATAAAGGTAATTCCATATATTATGTCTATTTCAATCATGAAATGATGACACAAACATGGTAGATGTTTAAAGAATGATGTTACTTGATGACACGTGTCTTCATGTTGAGGACCTAAACAATGAGATCATATGTATGATAAGAGTGTTGGTATGTATTCCTAGAAAGCCTATCTTATGATGATTGTAATGGCATAACTTGTAAAATGATTTTATTATTAATAAAAGGTAAGATTCCAATTTATTCTATTTAAATTAGTTATGAGTTAATGATGTAACATTATAAATGTCTAGATAATATTATTACCTGATGATGCATGTCTTCAAGTATTTGATTTGGAAGAGATGAGTTCATACGGATGTTAAGAGTACATATACATTCTCTTTGTTTCCCCGATTAGTTGTTAGTGTTGAAGGTTGATAGACAACAATGACACATAAGATCAGAGTTTGAGTGGGTTGTTGACTGACATATGGCAATATCAAACCAATCACATAGATATATGTTAGAGAATAGTGTATCGAATAGACCTACTGTGTGACTGACACATGGAAGCCATCATCATGGAAGTCATAGTCAGGTCTCACAGTGACGATGGTGGTTGTGGTTCTTACACCTAAAATCACTACACTCATCACATGTCATTGGGTACACTTTGACATCATCAAATGCATTCCTAAAACATGGGTTGTTATAAAGGTGACAATTGGGTGGATTTGACACATGGTGATAGACTGTGAGTGATAGATATGGGATTTGTCCCTCCAATAGGAGATTAATGTTCTAGGCCTCTTGATTAGCGAGACTAAAAAATGCATGGCCATGCACATGTAAGTCAATATATGATATTGAGCTTACATATATCTCATATAGTCTGCTCTGGTTCAAGAAACCAGATTGAATGATGAACAGGGTCATTGCTCCATGCTTCAACTTCAATCTGGACATCAGTGACAAAGGAACTATACAAACACTGTAACACCATACAAAGATTGTAGGTTGAAGTTTTTCTTCAACTTTCCATTTACTTAGGTAGCATTGATATGAGACTAGGCATGACCCACTACTTGTGATGTCATAAGTGTTATGGACATTCACTGCCAATGTAATATGGGACCTATAGGGTTACACACATAGGTCTTGACCTTGAAGAGGATTTTGATTTTGAATGGCATATGAACTAATTGCTAAAATGTTTAGGAAAGTTGATTCATGCAACCAGCAGCCTGACTGCACTGCCAGACACCCGCCTTATGGCATGAGATGACTGTCTAGAGTGCCAAACAACCGTCTCAAGTTTTGAGATGGGTGTCTAGGGAGTCAAGACTATTTTGAGTTGAAATTGTCTAAGAAGTGAATTGACCCTACTAACTGGCTCGAATCGGGTCACCATACGACCGTATTAGTAAACGAGACGGTCATCTCGCATGGGCAAGATGTTCCACTTCGGCCAAGGGAAGTTTCTAGACATTTCCCTATTTCTTTCTCTTATACTTGACTTGTTGTGCAAGGAAATCAATGTCTAACATTGATGGAAATTGAGTTTCCAATTCTGTGTACAACTGGGAAATAGCCAAATGGCCGTCTGGGCTGTGCCAAACAATTGTTTAGTATGCCAGACAACCTTCTGGGTTGCTAGACGACTATTTGGGTTGTTGTAGGCTGTGAGATTTCTAGAATTTTTGTGAAAATTTGAGATCTTCATGTCCCTTCCACTCTCGCATCGACTGGGAAATGCAAACCCCACCTATAAATAAAGGGGTACTGGGAATTTCTTGGAACACAACACAGTCAATTGAGAATTAGTTTCTCTGACAAATGTTGTCCTCTTTGGTTGTGGTAACCATGAGAAGCTAGGTATGTCCTACCCGACTAGGGAGGGATAGCCAAAGGGAGAGAAACAACTACGTTCATTGTTGTGGGAGAGCAAGTTTGTGACTAGTACGCTAACAGAAGGGACAACTCCTTCCTGTGTGGTCTAGTAGGACGACATGAGTTCTAGGCATTCTGTGTGGACTTCTCTAGAGGCAAGAGGACGTTGTCTGGCTCTAGGAGAGCATCATCAACCAGCAATCCATGACGAGAGGAATTATTGTAGATGATGACATGCGAGTCTAGTGTCCTTAGACGAGCAGTCAGACGAGTCCCAATACAACTAGGAGTCAAAGTTGCACAATGACAACATGGAGGAGATGTCACTGGACTTGCTCCAAGACTAGGTATATCCTCGAAACCATCCTTCATGTCTTATAGTAATTGACGTGATTTTCTAATTATGGGAATATGGTACATACAATTTTTATTTCTGCTGCCTATTGTGTAGTCATATTTACCTATAGTGGTATCAGAGGAAATGTCAGTTTACTATATTATGGGATACTCGATATGATCATATTTTGGTTTTGTCATTAAATTATTGCATGCAATGTGAATAATATCTTATTAAATCCAAACACCGTGATTATATCAAACTAATATATGTATGATATATATATGAAATTTACACATGTCACCCTAAAAGTGGTTTTGATGGTGGATGTCTACCATGGTTATTGGCATAACCCCTATTATCTGTGCATGGTTGTATGGTTGGTTGATCCTTCTATCTCGGTCTATGTACCGATCCTCTATCTTTTCTTCCCCATGTAAAGTTAAGTATTTCCTAACCTTGCTCCCCTCAAATGTAACTTGAGGTTTCCAAGTAATCATGTAAAAGTAGGATAGTTTACTTTCTGTTATGACATTGAAGAAAGATGTCTCAAAGATGAGTAGAACGACTGAAGGACCATGGAGGACCAGGAGGACTATCCAAACTGATCAGTTGGTTGACCCGACTGATCTACTGGAGGAGCCAACAGATGGTGGGAAGAATGACCAGATGACCGGAGAGACAATCAAACAACCGGCCAAGAGGCGAGCCGACCAGTTCAAAGGTTGAACCAATCAACCCATATTAGGAAACATAGATCTTCATCAACGACATATTTCTACATGTGATGTAGACCTAGATGAGCGTAATTCCTTGTGGCTCCAAGGGGATACATTACGCTGGCCATAACAACTGCTTTTGTTTATTGCATGTTTTCATTCTGGGATATAGCATGTATATGATACATACTATATATGTGGTGATTGGAGAAAGTATATGTATTTATAAAAACTCCCCCAACTAAAATATTAAGTCTTATATGCTTTCTAAAAGTGGCACAAATGAAAAGGTTGATCGAGTAAGCATAGGATATGAAAAAGTGTAATGCACCGTCTATCTCATGGAAGTGTAATACTGGTGATGTAGGATCTGCAAAAGCGGGATGCATTATTGTTGTGTTGGATTTTTGGTCAGGGTTAACAGGTGATTCCTTAGTGAGACTAAGCACTAGAAGCATGTAGATGATCATGGAAAGGGTTTGTGCATAGCATCTATCCAATAGTTCCATATGATGCAATTGGCATGATGGCCTACCTAAATAGTCAGGTTGTCGGCGATCGGTAAAAGTCGACTCATGACTTGATGAAATATGGATCTTGGCCCACTAGAATATTGTATGCTACAATATTCTAAATTGATATTGAGGGCTATCAATTTGAATAAAATAGTGGGAGCGTTAATAGTTAAAGACCTAATTAATATCATCAAAATTTTCAAATCAAATCAAATCAAAAGTTGTTTTTGACATATGCAAATTTTCTCTTGTAGAATCAAACGACGAACAAATCCTATTTGTGATTGGTCTTGAACTTGAAGGCTTTCATGAAGCCAAAGAAGGGGATGGTGATCTCCACTTCAGGTATGTATGTCATTGAGATAAATCTATCTACTTCCTCATCATGGGTATTAGATGCCGGATGTGGATATCACATATGTTCACATATGCAAGATCTGAAAAGAAGTAGGCCTTTGGGAAAAGGTGAGGTGGAACTATGAGTGGATAATGGTGTAAAAGTTGTGAAAAGAGCAGTTCGAACCTATAGTATGCCTCTTCCTATGGGGCTTTTAATAGAGTTAAAGAACTACTATTATGTACTTGCTATATACAGAAACATCATTTTTGTATCTTGTTTGGACAAGGAAGCATTTGAATTCCATATTAAAGATGGTTGATGTTCTATTTCAAAAGATTGGATCTTTTATTGTAGTGCCCTAATGTCTTATGGTCTTTATTTATTAGATCTAAAGACAAATGTATATAATGTTAATACCAAAAGACTAAAATTCAACAACTCAAACAATACATACCTTTGGCATTGTTGTCTAGGGCACATAAATGAGAATCACATATCTAGACTCCATAAAGATGGTTATCATGACTCTTTTGATTTTGAATCAATAGAGACATGTGGATCTTGTTTGATGGGCAAGATGGCTAAGACCCCTTTCACTGGTTACAATGAGAGGGCTAGTGATCTATTCTGACTCATACATACTGATGCGTGTGGACCTTTTAGAATAACCGCTAAAGGTGGGTATCGATACTTCATTACCTTCACGGATGACTTCAGTAGGTATGGCTATGTTTACTTGATGAAACATAAGTCAGAAACTATTAAAAAGTTCTAGTATTTTATGAATGTAGTACAGAACCAATTTGGCAAAAGTATTAAGGCACTTCATTCTGATTGAGATGGAGAATACTTAAGCAAAGAGTTTGAGGACCTTCTTAGAGCCCATGAGATTGTATTCCAGTGGACTCCACCTAGAACATATCAGCATAATGGTGTACCAGAAATAAGGAATCTCACATTACTGGATATGGTGCAATCTATGATGAGTTTATCCGATTCCGACTACCTTCTAGGTTTTTTTTCTACAAACTGTCGCATTGACACTAAATTGAGTACCATCTAAATCGTTTCAAGAGACACCATATGAGACATGGATTGGGAAGCATCCAAAAATATCTTTTATGAGGATTTGGGGGTGTGAAGATTATGTCAAGAAATGTTTCCTGAAAAACTTGTCCCTAAATCTGAAAAATGTTATTTTGTTGGATATCCCAAAGAGACTATGGGATACTAGTTGTATAATCCATCATACAACAAAGTGTTTGTTGCCATAGATGTTGTATTCTTACAAAGGGAATTCATTTCTAAAGGAATTAGTGGGAGGCAAGTAGAACTTGAAGAGGTTCAAGACCAACAAGAAAAAATTGAACTGTTAGATGTACAAGAGGAACCTAGAGACTCAAAAAGTGTTGTGGAATCTCAAATTCCTCAAATGACATAGAAACCTTGTTGATCTAATAGGACGCCTTGAGCCTGAAAGATTTGGATATCTTGTAACTCAAGAAGGCAGTGAATTGGTCATAGATGATGAGCCAATTTTCTATCAAGATTCTATAGAGGGACCAAAGTCTGAGAAATGGCTTGAGGCCATGAGATCTAAGATGGAATACCTATATACCGATTAAGTATGGACATTGGTAGATCCATCTAAAGGAGTAAAACCCATAAGGTGTAAGTGGGTCTTCAAGAAGAAGACTGACATGGATGGTAAGGTACAAACCTATAAGGGAAGATTGGTTGCAAAGGGGTTCAAACAAGTTCAAGGTGTTGACTATGATGAAAAATTTTCTCTAGTGGCCATGGTTAATTCCATCAAGATCATGATTGGTATTGCTGCTTATCATGACTATGAGATTTGGCAAATGGATGTTAAAACCACATTCCTTCATGGGATTCTTGTTGAGGATGTGTATATGACACAACCTGAGTGGTTTATAGATCCAAAGTTTGAAAATAAAGTTTGTAAGCTACAAAGGTCAATCTATGGATTGAAGCAAGCATCTTGGAGTTGGAATCTTTATTTTGATGAATTAATCAAAGAGTTTAGCTTTGTTCAAAATGAAGATGAACCCTATGTACAAGAAAGTTAGTGGGAGCGTAGTGACATTCCTCATTTTGTAGGTAGATGACATACTTGTGGCAACACATCCCACTATCACACAGATAGCGAGGTGTTATGTGAAAACGTGCGGAAAACACCATAAACCACTCATTACCAAAAACACAGGTTAATTAAAACTGATTGCAGAAAGTAGATAAACCAAGAAACTATTATATTTAGGTCCTCATCCTGCAAAGAAACATGTTATATAAATATTTACAAGTCTTGATACGTGTCCACAGCTTAGGAGATCAGCTGCCCTATCATCACATGAGTTCATCACCTATTATTACATACAGATCGGCCCACATTCGGCCAGCAGCATGATATACAAAACATCATCAGCTATACATCATGAAACAATGTCAAAATACCTCCAAGGACATGAGAGTACAGTGATGACTCTAAGACTCTACTACAAAACAACCAAAACAGTAGCATATCCATCTCTTGCCTTCTACTACTCTTCTTGCTGCTTGGTCACAACTCTACGACCACCACCACGTATAGCTCACACACCTAAAAAGGTTGTAAACCAGAGGGGTGAGACATACAGTCCCAGTGAGAAACATAACTCCCCGTCGAACTATGAAACCAAAGAAAGATTAAAGCAACAATAGCAGATAACTGACAAAGCGTAGAACAAGAGCAGTTTATAAAGTAAAGCTATTCATACCATCAAGCTTACCAAGCTGCACGGAAGGCAGATAACCAAGTATTTATTTATGGAACATGATTAACAAGATAAGATTTATAAGATCTTATCACGGAACATAAGAAACGTATAAGTAACTGCAAGTATAACAAGATTAACTTTACAAGCAAGGCCTCAACCAATGTTCTGTATTTCTAACAACAAGCTATCTTTCTTACAACTAACAGGTAAACGACAGTTTTCAAGCATACTATAGGTGATAAAAGAGTGTGTAGCACCCGAGTCAACCAGAGCAGATATAAAGCAAGAAGAAGACATATCAGAATGAAATAACTACATCTGACCTATCACCACTCGTGGGTTGACTATCTCCTCCGACTGACTCATAGCATAGAATCGAGCCATTGCTTGTTGTCCACGTCCTCTGCTTCCTTGAGCAGACGATCCCGCTTGCGACGCTTGACTGCGTCCTCATCCTCTGCTACTACTGGGCTACTGTCTATCTGACCCTTGTTGATTCTGTCTCAGCAACTGTGTCACTTCAACATCCCTATTCGGGCAGTTGAACCTGAAATGCCTGATTTGCCCACACTGATGGCATGCCCTATCATCAATCTACGACCTAGATGGCCCTGTCACTATCACAGAAGCTGTACTATGTGCCTTAGATGGTGAAGAAACATATCATCTTCCCTTACTTGGAGACCACTGCGATGGTACACTGGAACCTCTCATCACAGAAGGTGTTGAAAACCTTGACTTCTTGAAGCCACCAAACCTCTGTCCCTGGAATTGAGCAGGCCCTTTCTTAGACATAGATTCTCTTTTCTCCCTGACTGACCGTTCGATCCTCTGGATAGATTCCACAAACGTAGAAAACCGCTCTCAGTTTTCCAATGCAGAAGCAGGTGTTGTCAGCTCAGCACTCAGACCATTCTCAAAACGTCTGATCCGTTCGTCATCTGTTGCTGCCATGTAAGGACAAAACCTCAATAGGTCCATGAACTTGGCTTCATACTCAGTGATATTCATCGTTCCTTGGCACAAGCGCTCAACTGACTGATCTTCTCATCCAAATACGTCTTCGGAAAGTATCAGCTGACGAACTCACGTCGGAAAACCTCCCAACCGATCACCTCACCAGGTCGCTTCTCCTCCTCGATGGTCCACCAGTGACCAACACTACCCTTCAGAAGGTAGATAACGTGCTTTACTTTGTCTTCTTCGGGGATGTCGAGGATCCAGAAAACCTTCTCAAGACTTGTCAGCCATAGATCTACATCCACTGGATCAGCCGTTCCAGCATAATCCGAAGTTCCAACTCGGTGAAGCCACTCAAAGGTCTTCCTAATACCCGATGTTTCACCATGGGGAGCCTGTGCTCTCGGCGGGGGCACTGGAAATCTTTCTACCACGATATTCATCATAGCCATAATCTGCCCCTTAAGATGTTGGTAGGCAGGGTTTTCGAGAATGGCTGGGTCAGGTTGGGGGACCTCAGGCACCCGATCTTCATGTGCCTGTCCTATAGCTCGATCAACTGATGCAACATCACTGTTCTCAGCAGCATGATCTTCATAGTTTCTAGACATCTTGGCTTTTCTTCCACTGAGAGCAGAAGATGATTGTAAGAAAATCTGGAGAACTCACAAGAACAAACACAACCTAGTCCTAAATCCCTGTAGACTCAGTGAACCTAGAGCTCTGATACCAAACTTGTGGCAACACATCCTACTATCACACAGACAACGAGGTGTTACGCGAAAACGTGTGGAAAACACCATAAACCACTCATTACCAAAAACACGGGTTAATTAAAACTGATTGTAGAAAGCAGATAAACCAAGATACTGTTATATTTAGGTCCTCATCCTGCAAAGAAGCAGGTTATAAAAATATTTACAAGTCTTGATATGTGTCCACAGCTTAGGAGATCAGCTGTCCTGTCATCAGATGAGTTCATCACCTGTTATTACATACATAATGACCCACATCCGGCCAGCAGCAGGATATACAAAACATCATCAGCTATACATCGTGAAACAACATCAAAACACCTCCAAGGACCTGAGAGTACAGGGATGACTCTAAGACTCTACTACAAAACAACCAAAACATCAGCATATCCATCTCTTGCCTTCTACTGCTCTTCTTGCTGCTCGGCCACAACTCCGCAACCACCACCACGTCTAGCTCGCACACCTAAAAAGGTTATAAACCAGCGGGGTGAGACACATAGTCCCTGCGAGAAGCATAACTCCCTGCCGAAACTATGAAACCAAAGGAATATTAAAGCAACAACAGTAGATAACTGCTAAAGCGTAGAATAAGAGCAGTTTATAAAGTAAAGCTATTCATACCATCAAGCTTACCAAGCTGCACGGAAGGTAGATAACCAAGTATTTCTTTATGGAACATGATTAACAAGATAAGATTTATAAGATCTTATCATAGAACATAAGAAACGTATAAGTAACTACAAGTATAACAAGATTAACTACACAAGCAAGGCCTCGACCAATGTTCCATGTTTTGCCTTATGCAGTAAATATTATTCGGTTGGGTTACATATTATTATTATTATTATTATGCCCTGAGGAAGTGAGCCGTACCGCTCAGATCCAACCGACGACTGCGAAACCCAGAGCCGGTTCCATACAAGGTCAATGGAAGAGCCGGACTCCACAACCTCCCACCTCGTGGTCAGTGCACGAGTACAACACAAGCAGGACCACAGTCTCATACTTAGGTGGCCTTAGCCACAGGGTCAGCTCTCGCAGGCTACCCTCTACCTAGCCCGCCTCGGTATAGGTCTCGGTGCTAGTATATCTGAGCCACATGCCTGTTCACCGTGCTCTGAGCCATGAACGCATTCATGCTCCCATATCACACATCCTGAGCCATGGGCCTATTCACCATGCTCTTATCATATTTGGGCTACGGGCTGGCATCCACACCCTGGAGTCTACAACCGAAGTTGTGCTCTTACCTTCTCACTTTAGGCTAGAAGATACCTCGCATAGTCAACAATATGCACTCCGGGTTAACCCACAGGAGAACCCATTTCACCATCACCAGCTCCTGACGATGATGGATCTATGGCTAGGGAAAAATACATGATATGTTCCACTGTGATTAGTTAGTATATTTTATGTGGATTTTTGAGGCACCCAAGTTGTAACACATGCATAACATAAAACTACATTATTATTACCATCATCATGCTATTCCAGGATCTCAATCCCTCATCACAAGAAACCACTGCCTCAACAACCATTCTCATCACTTGGGATATCAATCCCAGATCATCATTAGAGGATAACACCTCAACTAGGCACTTTAGCCCACTCAGGTCCTCAGACCATCACATATATCATCTCATCATCACGAGTAACCATCAGAGCAGTGTTACTCAAACATATATACCTCATAACCCTTTTTACCTGGCTATGCATCTGTATGGAACACCTTCATGGTTAGTATGCACAATCATCAAGGATTGACAGAGAGATCATATTATGAATATAGGGCAACATTGATGATTATATACTTTGTCATCCATGCCTCAACCTGTGACCACAAACATAGGCCATATCATCATCTAAAGCATCTTATATGCTTACCATTATCTCGGCACTATACATATCATTCCAAATGCTCATAAACATATGTAAAGTCATGTTAAGTTACATAGATATAATCTACTACCTCAATTTACTATAAAGCATATCAAGGGTCATCATTATAAGCCCAAACGTGATGCATAAACAAGATCTAGCATATCAGTTTTCCATATAAGGAACATGACCCTCACTAGAAACACCCACTACCCTCGCCAAAGGTAGTATCGGGCAGGGTACTCTCCCCTATCGCCCAACACTCTAGCCTCACAACGGTCCAGCACCCAACAAGGATAACATGCAGCACCTAGGGTGTATCGTGCAACGTTGTGTCGTGCACCTCAAGTATTGGACAACCAAAGCATAACGGCCACCAGCATAACGAGCAACTAATCTCAAGGGCATGTCGAGTAGCAGGTGTAACGTGCAACTCCATGTCGTGCAATGGTGCGTCATGCATCAGGGAACCAAAGCATACCGTGCACCCATGCATATCGTGCAACCACATGTGTCGTGCACTTTGGTGTCATGCAACGCTCCATCGGGCATCCATTGTGCAACGACTAGGGATACTATGTGACACTCTGTCGAACATCACCACGCAACAAGGAACAATGCCCAAAGGATGCTGATATCATTACATTTGTGTGTGGGCCTTCCGTCATGAGCGTCGCCGTTGGTTGGAGCGCTGGACCGGCCAAGGTCTCCTCCTGTTGCTCTGCCTTGAACTGTCGCTACCGGTCTGGTTCCTTGTTCCCTGCCCTTGCAGGACTTATCGCCCCCTGATCTCCAGGTCCGACTCTGGAGCACATGCGGAATTACGGAAACTGATAAAACCTCGGCTCAGGCGATCGGCTTCCTAGGGCGATCGCCCCCCTATCGGCGTCGCTGTACCACTCCGGCTAGGCACCCCACCTACCAGAGGCCACCGTTTACTAGGGGCTAGGGTCCAGGTCGTGATGCTACCATCACCATTGATCCGCAGGGTGACCAAACAGAGCATGCGTGAAAACCTAGCATAACAAACTGTAGCGGAGAGGAGAAAAATGATGATGGCGTCCGCGATTTCAACGGAGGAGATACTTCCTAATGTCAGGATGGTTCTTGCGGATGAAGAAGCAATGACTGATCACCGATCGCAGCCTAGGGCGACCAGGGAGGAAGGGAGGCCTGACATTTCCGAGTCTGGGCGAATGGGAGATCTCACGATCAGGTGTGTAACAGGAGCGCCAACACAGGTAGGTATTGTAGAGCCGCTGACGTTGGACTCTGGTCATCGGGAGGGACACCCAGTTGTGGCGCCGTCCCAGCCGATGTTGATGGGGAATGAAGGTTCAGCGCCATTGGTGTTCGAGGCCCCTGCTATCCTAGTGGAGACAGCGACTCTTTCATCCGGAGAAGGAATGAGGGAAACACCTGATGGAAACACGACGAACCCTAGGGTTATTGCTGGCCGGACACCAAATATGCCGCCAGTGGATACGATGCAGCCCCAAAGAAAAACACCTCTGTTTGGGATTCCGCACGACACTTGTTTCAAGTGTATGGGAAGAGGTCATTGGCAAGCACAATGCAGGAGAAGCAAGGTCTTCTATAACTGTCGAAGACCGGGGCATGTGGCTGCTAGGTGCACATAGTTTGTCCCGAGACCGAGACCGCCGGAAGTACATTCGAGAATGGCCTTTCCACCTTTTCCTACAGGTATTCCGGCTAGGGGCGCTCCACAACACGTCCCTAAACGCATCACTATTGATGTAGGTCCTGATGACGAGATGCGGAGAAGCAAGATGATGGCGCTAGAGAGAGCGGTGGAGGTATCTTGGCCCTTTGATATTCAGTGGACGGAGGTATGCCCATTCTTGCGGCAGTGCTAGCCCAATGCTGCAGATTTATACAGGTTTGTGAAGCGCAAGGCTGTTGCCTTCTTCTCATGTGACAAGGAGGCTAAGGAAGTGACAGAGAAGGGAGTACCATCATTACGTGGAAAAAAAATCGATATGCACCACATGATCAATGGAGAACAACACCAGCAGAAGGAGGAATTTTGGTTCCGGGTAGCAGACGTTTCGATTACCTGTAGGGATGACGACACGATGAAGAAGATTATATCACCGTTCGGAAAGCTGATGTTTATTTCTGATTGGCAGAAGGATAAAGATGACCTATCTGGGCTCCTGATATTAGTAGAGGCTTTTAATGAAGATGTCCCTCAATTTATATCTCTTTCATACGGGCAGTTTCAGACTTCTGTGCAGCTCTTCATGGTGGTGAGAGGACCGGTGGGATCCAATAACACACATTTTACTGAATTTGGGAGAGATTCTGGGATTCCTCGGGAGGCCTTACTTGTCCAGGAGAAGACAAATACATCTAATACCATGGTGGTTGTGACAGATAGAACCTCGGATGCTAGGGAGATCTCTCAGACGCGGTGTCCATCTCCGATCAGGCAGCATCACAGGACTCCAAGGCGAGTGGTGGTGGATAGAGAAGGTAACAACAGGTTCCTGTCGAACAGATGGTTGGAGGATTTCATGTTCCTTGAGAGTGAATACAATGAGTAGTGGAGGAGATCGGGGAGATGCCATAGCATGCGAAGAAGAGATGGTGATGATAGTCGATACCACAGGCGTTATCATTCCAGGAGAAGACACTCAAATTGTGACGGTGAATTTTTTGATGGTTGCTGGTCGGATTTTGAAGGGGGGCACACCCCTTGATTGGGTTCATCTTTGCTGGGACAGCGGCACCAAGTTATAAATGAATTGTTCTTCTATTTTTTGGAATATCCAAGGGGCTTCTAATAACCCAACGAGAAGAGTGTTGAGCAGAATTTGTGGTCGGTTTAAACCAGGCGTGGTTTGCCTATTTGAGCCATTTCTTCATGCGGAACAGGCTGCGGAACTCATGGACATTGTGAGGCTTGACTGGGAAGTGGAAACCAAGAAGAGGGAGGAAAGGTTTGGTTCTATGCTGACAGTGATATGAACCCTGCGGTTTTCAGGAGACATAGACAACACATCACAACGAGTATGGAAAACAGCGATGGATCTAAATTTTTTGTTACAGCTATATATGCCAGTTGTGATACCGTTGAGAGAAGATCTCTATGGTACAAATTGCTTGTATTGGCAGAACATATTGGTGATGAACCATGGATGATCGCAGGTGATTTCAATGTGGTACGTAATGAAAGGGAGAGATGAGGTGGAAATTTTCCAGGATACCAGGACATGCTGGATTTCAACGCATTAATTGCGGATGCAGCTCTGGATGAGATTCCATTTGAAGGAAGCCAATTCACTTGGGTGAATAAACAGATTCTTACACCTACTATGTGGCAGAGAATAGATAGAGTGCTAGTGAATGAAGCATGGATGATGGCAAGGCCCGCTACCAGGTCGATACACCTGACCAGAGACAGAGTATCGGACCACAGTCCAATTGTTACAATTCCAGACGCTCGTGCAGTAGACCAAAGGAAAGCACACTTTGTTTTTATGAAGGCATGGCTTGATCATGATGACTGTTTAAAAGTGATTGAATAGGCTTGGAATGAACCAGTGATGGGACATCCTTCTTTTATTTTCTATCACAAGCTTAAGAAAGTTAGGACAGCCCTGCGTCGATGGAGCAAAGATTCTTTTGGTGAAATCAAGCAGCGGATACATGACTTGGAGGACGTGGTCTTTACTACACAGGTTGCATTTGATGAGAATCCAACCAGGTTGAATGAAATAAATCTGAGGACAGCTGAGGATGAGCTGAAACTTCTGTTAAATGAAGAAGAAGCAAAGTGGAAAGAGAAAGCAAGGATAAGTTGGCTTAAAGACGGGGAGCGTAATATGAAATTCTATCATGTAACTGTCAAAGCAAGAAGAAAACACAGGAGGGTTAACAGGGTGGTCTTACAGGATGGCAGTTGTATTTCGGATCCAAAGCTGATTGCGGAGGTGGCGGCCGATCACTATAAATTTTTTTTCAATGAAGTGGTGGAGACAAGCTATTCTGATATGGAAGATTTCCTGCAAGGTATACCGGAATCAATATCTATGGATGACAATTTTTCCCTTATTGTTGTTCCCCATGAAGAGGAGATTAAGAAGACCGTACAAAAGATGGATTCCACATCGGCTCCAGGTCCGGATGGGTTCACATTGTCTTTCTTTTGGGCTGCTTGGTCCATCATTGGTGAGGATTTTATGAAGATGTTGGAGGCCTTCTTTAGAGGACAGCCATGTTTTAGGGGTCTTTTTTGCTGTCGTATTCTACTCATACCGAAGGTAGACACCCCAAAAAGATTACCGGAGGATTTTAGACCTATATCGATTGAGAACGTTGGCCTTCGCATACTTGCGCGAGTTCTTAATGATAGAATGGATCTCATGATGCTGAGATTGATTTCTACGGTGCAAGGTGCTTTTGTCAAAGGGTCCGATATCACTCATCACGTCTGAATTGCGAAGGAGCTGATGCACGACATCAATAGGGGCCAAGGTACACCTAATGTAATTTTTAAGTATGATATGTCGAGAGCTTATGATAGGACTGACTGGAATGTTCTGAGGAGAGTACTGCAGCAGTTTGGGTTTACAATAGAGATGGTGAATTTGTTCTTAAGCTTCTTTTCTAATACTTGGGCCACGATCACTGTTGGAGAAGAAACTGTTGGTTTTTTTCCGATTTGTAGAGGCATAAAGCAAGGATGTGCTTTATCACCTTTTTTGTTCATTCTGTTTGAGGAGATTCTATGTAGAAGATTTCTGAAACTAGAGGAAGAAGGACTAATTTCTAGATTCCAGATAAGGGGAGAAGCAGTTCCGCCAAGTATCCTTTTATATGCAGATGATATTGCTATATTTTTCAATGCTGATCAAAGATCGATGGTGAAGGTTAAGGAAACATTTGAGGCGTACGAACGGGCCACGGGACAGCGTATAAACAAGGCTAAATCCTCCTGTGTCGTAGGTGGGAATGATTTGGAAATGACCGACAGAGTGGTGAATTATCTTGATACGGGGGTAGCAAAGGATTCTTTAACTTATTTGGGCATTCCTATTTCTAAAGGAAGGATGAGACTTAATGACTTTGAGTTTCTAATGAAGAAGATTGTTGGTAAATTCACAGCCTGGAGGTCCAAACTATTATCCTTTGCGGGTAGGAGACTACTGATTGCTCATGTTCTGACATCCATTCCAGTATATACGGCGGCTGTGATTGGTATTCCAGCAGGGATTGCAGACCGTATTGAAAAAAAACTATCTCAATTTCTGTGGGCGGGCAAAGATGAAAAGCACAGAAAGGCATGGCTCAGTTGGCATAGAGTTGCAAGACCTTTTTCTCAAGGTGGACTTGGGAATCCTCAAATGATGATATCCAGACCGTAGATCGATATTTGAAAACACGGTAGCACCATGCAACTGATCGAACAAATCATCTATCCTCAGTAACAGGTACTTGTTCTTGATCGTGACCTTGTTCAACTGTCGGTAATCTATACATAGTCACATCGAGCTGTCCTTCTTCTTGACAAACAACACTAGAGCACCCCAAGACGACGTGCTCGGTTGGATGAAACCTTTCTCCAACAACTCATGTAACTGCTTCTTAAGATCTTCCATCTCCACTGGAGCCATCCTATACGGTGTCTGTGCAACTGGTTGTGTTCTTGGAACAAGATTGATCTCAAAATCAATCTCTCGGGGTGGAGGAACACCAGGGAACTCATCAGGAAACACATCCGCAAACTCTCGGACAACCGACACCTCCTCAAGGCTAGGACCTTTCTCCTTGGTATCGATAATGTGAGCTAAGCATATCTCACATCCTTGTCGTAACAACTTTTCTGCCACCAAAGCTGACACTAGACATGTCGGAAGAATCTTCCTATCACCTTGGAAGATCCACTTCTTACCGCCATCATCAAACACAGCTTGCTTGGAACTACAGTCCAAAACAACCTTATACTTCTCTAAGGTATCCATCCCAAGGATCACATCGAAACCATGCATATCAAGTGGTACAAGATCCACGTGTATACTGTGTCCCGAAAAAGATAAGACACAAGATGGGCACTCTTCTCGAAGCATTGAGAAACCATCAAGAGGGGTTTCTAACAACAAGCTATCTTTCTTACAACTAATACGTAAACAACAGTTTTCAAGTATACTATAGGCGATAAAAGAGTGTGTAGCACCTGGGTCAACCAGAATAGATATAAAGCAAGAAGAAGACATATCAGAATGAAATAACTCTATCTGACCTGTCACCACTCGCGGGTTGACTATTGCCTCCGGCTAACTCATAGCATACAATCGAGTTGTTGCTTGCTATCCACGTCCTCTGCTTCCTTGAGCAGATGATCCCGCTTACGACGCTTGACCGCGTCCTTGTCCTCTGCTACTACTCGGCTGCTGTCTATTTGACCCTTGTTGATTCTATCTCAGCGGCTGATTCACTTCAACATCCCTATTCGGGCAGTTGAACCTGAAATGCCCAATTTGCCCACACTGATGGCATGCCCTATCATCAATCTGCGGCCTAGATGGCCCTGTCACTGCCACAAAAGCTGTACTATGTGCCTTAGACGGTGAAGAAACATATCCTCTTCCCTTACTCGGAGACCAATGTGATGGTACACTGGAACCTCTCATCACAGAAGGTGCTGAAAACCTTGACTTCTTGAAGCCACCAAACCTCTGTCCCTGGAATTGAGCATGCCTCTTCTTAGACATAGATTCTCTTTTCTCCCTGACTGACCGTTCAATCCTCTGGATAGATTCCACAAATGTAGGAAACCACTCTCGATTCTCCAACATAGAAGCAGGTGTTGTCAGCTCAGCACTCAGACCTTTCTCAAAATGTCTGATCTGTTCGTCATCTGTTGCCGCCATGTGAGGACAAAACCTCAACAGGTCCATGAACTTGGCTTCATACTCAGTGATATTCATCGTTCCTTGGCGCAAGTGCTCAAACTGACTGATCTTCTCATCTAGATACGTCTTCGGAAAGTATCTACTGATGAACTCGCATCGGAAAACCTCCCAACTGATCACCTCACCAGGTTGCTTCTCCTCCTCGATGGTCCACCAGTGACCAACACTACCCTTCAGAAGGTAGACAGTGTGATTTACTTTGTCTACTTCGGGGATGTCGAGGATCCGGAAAACCTTCTTAAGACTTGTCAACCATAGATGTGCATCCGCTGGATCAGTCGTTCCAGCATAATCCGAAGCTCCGACTCGGCGAAGCTGTTCAAAGGTCTTCCCAATACCCGATGTTTCACCATGGGGAGCCTGTGCTCTCGGTAGAGGCACTGTAAATCTTTCTGCCATGAGATTCATCATAGCCATCATCTGCCCCATAAGCTGTTGGTAGGCAGGGTTTTCGAGAATGGATGGGTCAGTTTGGGGGACCTCAGGAACCCGATCTTCATGTGCCTGTCCTATAGCTCCATCAACTGATGCAGCATCGTTGTTCTCAGCATCATGTTCTTCATGATTTCTAGACATCTTGGCTTTTCTTTCACTGAGAGCAGAAGATGATTGTAAGAAAATCCGGAGAACTCACAAGAATAAACACAACCTAGTCCTAAATCCCTATAGACTCAGTGAACCTAGAGCTCTGATACCAAACTTGTGGCAACACATCCCACTATCACACAAACAGCGAGGTGTTACGTGAAAACCTGCGGAAAACACCATAAACCACTCATTACCAAAAATACGGGTTAATTAAAACCGATTGTAGAAAGCGGATAAACCAAGAGACTATTATATTTAGGTCATCATCCTACAAAGAAACAAGTTATATAAATATTTACAAGTCTTGATATGTGTCCACAACTTAGGAGATCAGCTGTCCTATCATCAAATGAGTTCATCACCTATTATTAGATACAGAACAACCCACATCTGGCCAGCAGCAGGATATACAAAACATCATCAGCTATACATCATGAAACAACGTCAAAACACCTCCAAGGACTTGAGAGTACAGGGATGACTCTAAGACTCTCTACAAAACAACCAAAACAGTAGCATATCCATCTCTTGCCATCTACTGCTCAGCCGCAACTCTGCGACCACCACCACGTCTAGCTCACACACCTAAAAAGGTTATAAACCAGTGGGGTGAGACACACAGTCCCAGTGAGAAACATAACTCCCCGCCGAAACTATGAAACCAAAGGAAGATTAAAGCAACAACAGCAGATAACTGATAAAGCGTAGAACAAGAGAAGTTTATAAAGTAAAGCTATTCATACCATCAAGCTTACCAAGATGCACAGAAGGCAAATAACCAAGTATTTCTTTATCAAACATGATTAACAAGATAAGATTTATAAGATCTTATCACAAAACATAAGAAACGTATAAGTAACTGCAAGTATAACAAGATTAACTACACAAGCAAGGCCTCAACCAATGTTCCGTGTTTTGCCTTATGCAGTAAATACTATTCAGTTGGGTTACATATTATTATTATTATACCCTGAGGAAGTGAGTCGTACCGCTCAGATCCAACCGACAGCTGCAAAACCCGGAGCCGGTTCCATACAAGGTCAATGGAAGAGACAAACTCCACGACCTCCACCTCATGGTCAGTGCATGAGTACAACACAAGCAGGACTGTAGTCTCATGCTTAGGTGGCCTCAGCCACAGGGTCAACTCCCACAGGCTACCCTCTGCCTAGCCTGCCTCAGTACAGGTCTCGACGCTAGTATATCTGAGCCACGGGCCTGTTCATCATGCTTTGAGCCATGAACGCATTCATGCTCCCATATCACACATCCTGAGCCATGGGTTTGTTCACCATGCTCTTATCATATTTGGGCTACGGGCCTGAATCCGCACCCAGGAGTCTACAACTGAAGTTGCACTCGTACCTCCTCACTTTAGGCTAGGAGAAACCTCACATACTCAACAATATGCGCTCCGGGTTAACCCGCAGGAGAACCCATTTCACCATCACCAGCTCCTGACGATGATGGATCTATGGCCAGGGAAAACTACATGATATGTTCCACTGTGATAGTTAGTATATTTTAAGTGGATTGTTGAGGCACCCAAGTTGTAACACATGCATAACATAAAACTACATTATTATTACATCATCATGCTATTTTGGGATCTCAATCCCTCATCACAAGAAACCACTGCCTCAATAAGCATTCTCATCACTTGGGATATCAATCCCAGATCATCATCAGAGGATAACACCTCAACTAGGCACTTTAGCCCACTCAGGTCCTCAGACCATCACAAATATCATCTCATCATCAAGAGTAACCATCAGAGCAGTGTTACTCAAACATATATACCTCATAACCTTTTTTACCTGACTATGCATCTGTATGGAACACCTACATGGTTAGTATGCACAATCATCAAGGATTGACAGAGAGATCATATTATGAATATAGGGCAACATTGATGATTATATACTTTGTCATCCATGCCTCAACTTGTGAGCACATACATAGGCCATATCATCATGTAAATCATCTTATATGCTTACCATTATCTCAACACTATACATATCATTCTAGATGCTCATAAACATATGTAAAGTCATGTTAAGTTACATAGATATAATCTACTACCTCAATTTACTATCAAGCATATCAAGGGTCATCATTATAAGCCCAAACGTGATGCATAAACAAGATCTAGCATATTGGTTTTCCATATAAGGAACATGACCCTCACTAGAAACACCCACTACCCTCACCAAAGGTAGTATCAGGCAGGGTACTCTCCCCTATCGCCCAACACTCTAGCCTCACAACGGTCAAGCACCCAACAAGGATAACGGGCAGCACCTAGGGTGTATCGTGCAACGCTGTGTCGTGCACCTCATGTATCAGGCAACCAAAGCACAACGGCCACCAGCATAACGAGCATCTAAGCTCAAGGGAATGTCGAGCAGCAGGTGTAACGTGCAACTCCATGTTGTGCAACGGTGCGTCATGCATCAGGGAACCAAAGTATATCGTGCACCCATGCATATCGTGCAACCAAATGTGTCGTGCACTTTGGTGTCGTGCAACGCTCCGTCGGGCATCCATTCTGTAACGGCTAGGGATACTAGGTGACACTCTGTCGGGCATCACCACGCAACAAGGAACAACGCCCAAAGGATGCAACTCAACCGGGAAACAAGGAGCCTTTCGCTCAACCAGCCTAGCCTGGACCTATCGGCTGACACACGGGGCAAGGACTGGTGTGACGTCATCACAAGGTCAGCCCACAACGCCCCCTATCGTTCAAGGTGTAACAACATAAGCAACCACCTGAGCTAGGCGTGTCGGGTAGGATACTCAACCAGGTGTGACGCCTACCACCAACAAGGCTAAGCATATCGGGTAGAGTATCAGCATAGTGTGATGCCCGACACACAAAAGGTCAAGGACCAGGTTGTATCGCCCAACATGTCCACAACAACATAACGTCCAAGGCTCTAGGTAAAGAGGGATATCGGGCAATGCCAACCCCAAGCCATATCGGCCAAGATGCAACTCCACAAGGTCGTCATCCACCCCAAGCACAAGGGTACCAAAACCCTAATGGATGAAGAAGATGGCTCACCTCTCAACAACTAAGAGAGAGGGGTCTTGCTCAACTCCTTATCACCAATTGGTCAACACAAGGATCAAACCTAACAAAGGTCAACAACCACCACAAAGCTCACCTTTCAAGTCCACACTGAGAGGAGGGTGTTGTTCAAGCCACTAGAACACAAGCTCACCTCTCAACTTAGACAAGAGAGGAGTGTTGTCCATATTATTAGAACTCAAGCTCACTCCTCTAGACCTAGGAGAGAAAGGGATGTTGCTCACCAAGAAACCCTAGAACATAGGTTCGGCCAACAAGGACAACTTAAGAAAGAACTCAACTAACAACATACATAGCCGATATGATCACAAGAAACATACAAGAACATAGGAGAGGTAATATAGTTAGGGTTAGGAGTTATGTAACCCGCCTTAAGCAAGCTCCAAGCTCCTAGCTGCAAGCTCCAAGCACCAACAAGGAAGAAGAGCAAGGCACTCTAGGGTTCAGCCACCAATAGAGGAAGAAGGAGACTCCAAGGCAAGGATCGGCCACCAAGCTTGCAAAGGAAGAGGGGTGTTGTGCACCAAGGGAGAGAGAGACTAAGGAACTAAAGGGATCCTTAGCAAGAGAAAGGAAACACATATATAGGAAAGGATGGAGGAGAAACCAAGGAAAAACAAGGCAAGGTGTCACCCACCTAGGGACACTTGTCCATGAGCAAAGCCACCACTTCTAACATGCTCTAAACACATGTCCAAGGCCATTGCCACATGCAAGCATCAAGCACCAAGTGTCCACTAGTGGTGACACAAACTAGGTCAAAGAGGGTCAAAGGGTCCATGGGCGACACACCTCCACACCATGGCCGACACACACCCTGGGCGACACAACTAGGATGACACAAACACACTCTTGACCGACACAAGGTCCAAAGAGGCAAAGGCAACGTACCACAAGGCCCAACAAACTCATCCAAGCCCAAGGAAACTCAAGCAACGAGCCCAACCCTTCCTCTCAACACTAGAGGAAGCAAGGAAAGGAGGAACACCTCACAAGGTGACAAACCTTCCCACAAACCCTAGACTTGGGTTAATTTCAAGTAGCACCTCCAGCTCTCAACAAAGCACCAACAAACCCTAATCACCACTAAAGGTGATTAGCAAGCAACTACACACCAGGGTTAAGCAAAGCAAACAGGATAAGCCCTAAACAGAGGTCAGGGTCCTTACAATATTGTTGATGGGGAATGACATCCCTACTTTACAAAAGATAAAGGCATGGCTTGGAAATATATTCTCTATGAAACACTTAGGAGAAGCATCCTACATCTTGGGGATAAAGATCTATAGAGATAGATCCAGGAGGCTTCTTGGACAAAGTCAGAGGACATACATTAACAAAGTGTTGAAGAGGCTCAACATGGAGAACTAAAAGAGAGGAAACCTATCAGTGTTGCATGGAGTGACCATCTCTAGAGCTCAATATCCCAGTTCTTCAGAAGAAAGGGAACACATGTGTGTGATTCCATATCCCTTAATAATTGTATCAATCATGTATGCAATGGTGTGTACCTATCCAAACATCTCGTATGTCTTGAGCATGAAGAGAAAATAACAGTCAGATCCAGGTGATGCTCACTCGACAGTCGTGAAGAACATGATCATGTACTTGAGAAGGACTAAGGATCAGTTCTTGGTCTATGACGGAGAGGAAGAGTTGGTTGTAAAGGGTTACACTGATGCAAGCTTCCAGTCTGATCAAGATGACTACAAATTGCATTCAAGTTTCATGTTTTTCCTAAACCAAGGAGATGTTAGTTGGAAGAGTTCCAAGCAAGAAACAATTTTTAATTTTACAACAGAGGTTGAGTGTATTGTTGCATCAAATGTAGAAAAGGAGGCTATATGGATCAAGAAGTTCATTATAGAACTTGGGATCATTCCAAGCATCAACGACGCAATGGATCTATATTTTGACAACAATTGAGCTATTCCACAAGCTAAGGAACCCAGATCACATCAACGCTCAAAGCATATACAAAGGCAGTATCATCTCATATGAGAGTACGTATAATGAGAAGATGTAAAGATTTACAAAGTACCAACTGAGAACAACATTGTTGATCCCTTGACTAAGGAACTTTCACAATAGAAGCATGATGGTCATGTGAGGTCATGATGAATAAGATTTGTGGGTGATTGGCTCTAAGTGCAAGTGGGAGTCTGTTGGTATGTATGTCTAGAGAGCCAATCATGTGATGATTGTGATGTCATAACATGTGAAATGAGTTGATTATTAATAACAGGAAATCTTCCAATTTATTCTATTTAAATCAGTTATGATATAATGATGTAACATTATAAATGTCTAGAGAAATTATTACTCAATGATGTATGTCTTCAAGTATTAAACTTGGAAGAAATGAGTTCATACGGATGTTAAGAGTAGATATACACATTCTCACTATGTCCCTGATCAGTTGTTATTGTGGAAGGTTGATAGACAACAATGACACATAAGATCAGAGTGTGAGTTGTTTGATGCTAAATCTCATTGGTCATGATATGGTTACATCAAACCAATCACATGTATACATGTTAGAGAACATTGTACCTGTGAGACTTACACATGGAACCCACATCATGGAAGTCATAGTCAGGTCTCACAATGATGGTGGTGGTTGTGATTCTTAGACCTCAAATAATTACACTCATCACATGTCAATCGGTACACTTTGAAATCATCAAACATAGTCCTAAAACATGGGTTGTTATAAAGGTGATGATTGTGTGGCTTTGATACATGGGGATAGAATGTGAGTGATAGATATGAGATTTGTCCCTCCTACAGGAGTTTGATGTCCTAGGGATCTTGGTTAGCAAGACTAATAAATGCATGGCCACACACATGTGAGTCAATATGTGATATTGAGCTTACATATATCTCAGACATACTGCTCTGGTTCAAGAAACAAGACTGAATGATGAAGAGGGTGACTGCTCCATGCTTCGAGTTCAATCTAGACATTAGTGAAAAAGGAACTATATAAACACTATCACACAATACACATATTGTAGGTTGAAGTTGTTCTCCAACTTTCCATTTACTTGGGTAGCATTGATGTGTGACTATGTGCTTCTTATATCTTGTGATGTCATAAGTGTTATGGACACTCACTACCAATGTAATATGGGACCTATAGGGTCACACACATAGGTCTTGACCTAGAAGAGGAGTTTGATCTTGAAGGACATATGAATTGATTATTAAAATGTTTAAGCAGTTGATTCATGCAACCAACAGCCTATCTACATTGCTAGATGCCCATCTCATGGCACGAGATGTCTGTCTAGAGTGCCAAACAGTCATCTTAAGTGTTGAGACGTCCGTTGGGGAGTTAGGCCTATTTTGAGTTGAAATTGGCTAAGAAGTGAACTGATCCAACCAGATGGCTCGACTCGGGTCACCAGAAGACCGTCTGGGTGACCAAGACATTCATCTCACATGGGTGAGATGGTCTAGTTTGGTTAAGGGAAGATTCTAGACATTTCCCTATTTGTTTTTCTTATACATTGCTTATTGTGCAAGGAAAGCAATGTCCAATGTTGCTGGGAATTGAGTTGCCAATTTTGTGTACAATTGGGAAACAACCAACCAGTCATTTGGGCTATGCCAAATGACCGTGTGCATGCCAGACAACCATCTAGACTGTCGCATGTTGTGAGATTTCTATAATTGTTGCAAAATTTTGAGATCTTCTAGTCCCTTCCACTCTTGTATTGACTGGGAACCTGGACCCAAACTATGCATATAAATAAAGGGGTACTGGGGGCTTCCTAGAACACAATACGTACAATTGAGAATCAATTTCTCTAATAAACATTATCCTCTCTAGTTGTGGTAACCATGAGATCCTAGGCAAGTTGTACCCAACTAGGGAGGGATAGCCAAAGGGAGAGAACCAACTGAGTTCATTGTTGTAGGAGAAAAAGTTGGTGACTAGTATGCCAATAGAAGGGACAACTACTTCATGTCTGGTCTAGCAGGACGACAAGAGTTCTAGGTGGTCAATCTGGACTTCTCTAGAGGCGGGAGGCCATTATCTGCCACTAGGAGAGCATCACCAATCAACAATCTGTCATGAGAGAAGTTGTTGTAGAAGATGACGTGTGAGTCTGGTGTCCTTAGAGGAGTAGTCAGATTAGTCCCAGTGCACTAGGAGTTAGTGTTGTGAAATGAAAATGACAAGGAGATGTCACTAGACTTGCTCCAGGACTAGGTATATCCTTGAAACCATCCTTCCTGTCTTATAGTGATTGACGTGACCTACAGATTATGGGAATATGGTACATAAAAATTTTGTTTCCGTTGTCTGCTTTGTAGCCATATTTCCCTACAAAGAATACATACATTCTTTTTATATCCCTAGGAAAATATTTCTATGGAAACAAAATAGACAAAAGTAATACATACAACTAGGGTGTATGTTGATTGATGACAAATTCTCATTAGTCATGATATGTGATATCAAGTCAAGTGCACAAATACATATTAGAGAACAGTGTATTAGACAAGCCCACCATAGGAATGATACATGTAGACTATGGAATGGTTGTTAGAATCAGCTCTCATAGTGACAGTGGTGATTGTGGTTCTTCAACCTAAAGTCACTACACCTATCACATGTTGTTCGATGTATTTAGACATCATCCACTGTGACCTTGAATAAGGGTTTCCATAAAGGTGATGCTCGAATATGTTGTGATACATGAATGACTATGAGTGATATAGATGGAATGTGTCCCTCCAATAGGAGTTTGATATCCTGGCCACTTGATAAGAGAGACTAAGAAATGCAAGGCCATACTCGTGTGACTCAATATGTGATGTGTGAGTTCACATGCATCTCATATTGTCTACTCTATTTCAAGGAACATGGATTCAACATTGAGAGGATGATGATTCCATGCCTCAAATTCAATCTGGATATCAAAGACAAAGGAACTATGTGATCACTATATCACTATATCACTTATCACAGATTGTAGGTTGAAGTTGTTCTCTAACTTTCTAATTACTTGGGTAGAAATGATGTGTTGCTAGATAGCATTCATTGTTTGTGATGTCATAAGTTATTTATGGACATTCACTGTCAATGTAATTTGGGACCTATCGGGTCACACACATAGGATGAACCTGGAAAAGGAGTTTACTGATGAACAAGATTTAACTTGATTATTAAAGTGTTTAGATATTCAATTTAAACCACATTGGTTGTATATTAGCTGAGTCAAAAAATAAAATGATCATTTCAAAAATGAAACGACCATTTCACAAATGAAACAACCATTTCACAAATGAAATGACCGTTTCATGAAATGAAACAACCATTTCAAAAGTGAAACAACCGGTTCATCATCTGGGTTCCTTTGTTCAATGATCATATATAATTGGATCAAGGATTGATGTTGACATCATGTTGTGCATTAATCAAATAATAAATACCAATGTGATTGAAAAGAAGAAAGCTAGTAAACCAACAAGTTTAAGCGTTGAACCGATCGGTTCAAATATGAACCTACCGGTTCAACAATGCACCAACTAGTTCAATAGTTAATCGACTGGTTCAGGGTTTGTAGATTCCAAAATTTCATGAGAATATGTCTGTTTGACTCCCATTTGATCTGGAAACCTTGACCTTGGCCCTTCTATAAATAGAGAGGTTGTCAAGCCTTTTATAGATAATTGAAAACATTTTCCTCTATGGTTGTGGTAATCAGAGAGCATGAACAATCATATTTGTTAAAGGGAGGGTCATCAAGGGAGAAGCAACATGAGAGAGTGAACCAACCCTAGCAGGTTGACCTTCTATGGGACCACTCCTTCCCGTTGGCTCTGGTAGCACAATGTGTAATTCCTGATGGTCTGCTGGACTACCTAGAGGCATGGAGGTTGTTGCCACCTACTAGGAGGACAACAACCACTGCCATCCGTGGTGATACACGAGGAGATCATCATCGCCAGTTGTTCGTGTGCAGTTTGCAAAGTGCGCACATGAGTAGTCGTTGGACTTTCTCCAGGACTGGGTACATCTCTTGCTATCCTCTTTCCTACATATATTATTGTTGATGTGATCTATTGGTTTGAGAATCGGGCTTTAATTTTTTTTTCGCTGCCTTATCTGTTGCCCCAATATCACAACAAAAAGATACTAGACAAACATATTTTCACTATCAAGGAACTACTTGTGAAGAATATCTACAACATACAATTCATATTTTCCTCATGGAGGACCAAGGAATTCAAATATATCATGTTTTAGCATTTTAGGGATCATTACAATAGAATATTGACTTGCATGTACAGAGTAGGTAATAAATGAATCAAAAGTTATATCACTCGCCTAACGATAGTGGAACCAAGTCCACTTGTGAAGAATCCATGTGAAGCCTCAAGATTCACAGAAAACTCCAAAACCAACGACAAACAATCTAAGATCTAATCTCCTCCTCCTAACACACTCTACAACTACTAATTAGGGATCTAAAATCAAAACATGGTGTAATACTAAATAATTAAAACCCTAGAGTAAAGCCACCTAGAAAACACCCATGGAGGATAAAATGTAATAGATGATTAAAAAAATGACATATAGAGGTCCCACTAGCATAGATCTAAGTTTGGAAATCTCTAATAATCCCGTCTACCACCCAAAGAGAAGATATTGAAGGCAAACAAAGATGAAGTCAAAGACTAATGAAAGTAGGATTATCATCAGTAGTCATCAACCGATGACATTGTCCTCCATTGTAGAACATCAGGGTTCAACTCATACAAGTAAGGTGAGAAGAAAGGAAAAGGGGGCATATATAGCCTTAGAGAATAGAGATAAAAGGTGGTAAAAGTCGTCCTAGTATTGGTCAAATCACTTGTGCCTCCGTTAGTGTATTGTCTCATTACTAGAGGACCCTGATATTTTATCAGAAATGAGATCAAGATCTACATCAGAAGGCATCCCTACCATGTAATTTGTCACATCCTCATTTTTGGTATGTGCATTCATACTTCATGAAAGTCTTCATTTATTAGACCATATTAATTTTTGAGCATTTCTTAGAAATGGGGTGCATCAAAATAATTAGTGGATGTACCAAATCCAAGTTCATGTTCTTATAAGCTTCAGGGCCAATTTTGTGAAGAGAAGGATAATTGAAGTAATTATAATGATTTATGGAAGTTTAAGTCCCCATAATTTATATTAGGCCTTTTAGTCATCAAATCAAGAACTAGGAATATGGTGTTAGTATATATATTTATATGGGCCTATGGTAAAAATTTCAAGTCATATTTAGTTGTTTAGCACCAAGAAATCAAATTTACAAGTTTCATTTTACAAAAATGATTTTGAAACATTTAAATCATTTTCAAGGCATGGGAACGCGTTGGACCTTGCCCATGGCCATTGGATTCATGTTCAATCTGGGAAAGGTAATCCCTACCTTCCAGAGGTCATCCCTAACCTCTCAACTTCACATGACCATGGAACAATAGTCAAACCACAATACCTCAACCTAGTTTCCCCATACTTCGTCGCATGTTTCTTAGATCTAACCACTCCATTATACTCAAGAGTTGATCATGAGACTATCGAGCCCTAGATTGAACCCTATATCTTCTTATACATAAAACAACCAAAGGACCACCATCTCTATTCCATGTCAAGTATAGTAGACACCAGACTAGTCCTCCTCGCGAGAAACTAATCAAACATCTTCCTTTACCAACTTCTATGGACCTTCTCCTCCACTTTAATTCAACTATTTTGCCTCGCATCACCAAGTTTGAGTCATCTTACACCTTGGACTCACTGGAGCTTTTCCAAGCACACAGGTTACCTCAAACAAATTTGGCCACTAAGGATCATCCTTGGGGCCCTGTGAAGCCTCAAAAAGTTCCACATAGAAGTGTGAGCCAGTGAGAACCCTCACCAAGCTTGATTTTCCTAGAGCTTGAAGAGATCCATCACCAACGAGGAATAGAGTCACACACACCATGAGAAATACCTCTGAGTGTTCCTAGAGAATCCAAAAATCCTGCCCATCTCTCAATCTAGCCCGAGGGGAGATAAGCACCAAGAACCCATTTTCGTAGCCCATGACTGTTCTTCAAGAATACATATTCTTGGTTTTCTCTCATGCCAAAGATTGGTCGGTCTTGACATATTTTCTACATGAGGCCTCTCGTCACCTTGTATTTTTGGTCATGCCACTGGTATGATGGTTTCCACCTTTGGGCCTTGCTGCCCTATTTTTGTGGCCAGTGTGGCTCACACCTATGACCACCTTCATACATTATCAGGAGCTTTCTGCCCTCTTCAATGCATGTCCAAGCCAATGGCATTAGCATAAGAGGAAGCAAGACCTTCCATCTGAGTTGCACACCATGATCCCCCCTCCTAGAAGTAACCATTGTTCTCTTGTGGGTGGGCTACGAGGGGAGGAAAAATCAAGGTGGGTGTTTGGCTGTATTGCCATGCTCCTTTATTTTTTTCCATATAGATCATTAGTAGAGCAATACTTTGCCCAGTATGATCAACATACATCTGTGATGTATTTCCCTAAAGCTTGGACCATACCCCCAACTTGACATTAAGGGTAGTTTAGTCATTTCATTAATTCAATTTGTATCAAAGACATTTCTAGTAAAAGATTTATAAATATTATCTTGACTGTGATTGATCAGTATTTACCCAAGATTTGAAAATTTATATAAAATGTTACAGAACTCGTATGAGTACAAGTGATATATAGATTTTCATCTACTTGTCGAGATCTACCCAATGGACTGAGTTTCAGAACCAAAAAATGTGTTAACATGATAAATCAAACTTAAGTCTAATTAGGGTTTATAAGATTTTAATTAGGGTTCTTTAGGTATTTCTGGTTAATTAGCGGTTAGAGGATAAGTAGATTTCCTAGAGAAAGAATCCCCACTATTGGGGTTAGTGGTCCATGCCTTGGGTTTATTCATATTGCATCACATGTTTTTCTTGCATATGATGCTCAAGTATTCAAAGTACATATTACAATGTGGTACATACATGTCGTAAGAGGTATTTTATTTTGTATATATTGTATAGAATTTACTGTGATCTGTTAATGCATAAAGATCATACCAGTTACCATATACCTCTTCATGTTTTAAGATAAGATAAGAATTTGGGGTGTCAACCCGAAAGTTAAGATCATCTCATAATAGGATTAAGAAAAAGAATGTATATAATCAAGGCTCAATCTCATGAAAATTTAGGAAGGTTGGTGCCTCATGAGACCCCTTCATTCTACTTTGGGTTCTCTAACCATATGCCATCACACTTTATGTGTGTCCAATGCATTACCTGCACACCCTGTGTGTGTCAGTGAGACCACATCAAGTTCATCGAGAAGGTGCCATTAACATAAGTTAAGTTAGTTAAGAATGCATTCCAAAGGATATAAATAAACACGTGTTCAATATTTTAGTTTTAAGTATATGTTTCAGTTCATGTTCTTGACATTATGAAAACCCAACAACTTACAATAGTTTTCTTTCAAATGCATGGCTATACGTGGATGCACATAGGTAGGTAGCCATGCTAGTGGTGATTAGTAGAGACATGAGGAGTTGTAGTTCAAGTTATTCTTTGGATCGTACTTGGTGGGGTGTCATTCTATATAGATTCCATTTTTTTTTCAATTATTATGTTTTAGAGTTATTTTATTGAACTTGTTAAGTTGAACTTTATTGTCCTTGTTTTGTCATGTAATGAGTCACTCTGGTGGTTAATCCTTTTACTCTGTTGATTTTTCTTAGTTGATGATATTATGTCACACCCTTGTCATAATATCCCAATTTAAAAATGATTCCTCTATGGTTGTTATTAGTTTAATTTGAGGTTGTGATAAAAGTGGTATCAAAGAAAAGTTTAGAATGCCCACTAGTAGGATCTTTTTTCTCTTTGAGAATACATTCTTATGAACATCCCTTTATCCCTTGTAGATGTCTACTAAGAGAAAACTTGACAAGGGAAAGGCCCATATGGAATCCAATGAGAAAAGCTTCTCTACCAGCAAGGAGGAGCGAGTCGAGAGTCCCTACAAGGAGAACCCCTTAGTTCCCTATGATTTTCTAGTCAGGGCCTTGGTTGAAGTAGTGGGAGGGAGAGACAAAGATCTCCCAGAGAGGATGAATGAGGTAACCTTGGTGGAAATACTCAAGGTGAAGCTAGAGATGTATGTGGGCGAGGAAGAGTTGGATGTTGTGGGGAAGGTTGAGGTCTGGCTCCGTAACATGGAGTATTGTTTCCATGGCCTACACTTCTCCCAGGGCTCCCGTGTAAGGTTCAGGATACACATGACTTGTGGGAGAATTTATGTGATGCTAGAGACCCAGGTGTTAAGCTCCTCACTTGGGATGAGTTCATGACTACTTTTAAGAATCGCTATATTTCTGAGGTCGTGATCGACAAGAGGGGGGGAGTGGATCAATCTCTACTTATGTGGAGACATTTATGTCATGCATTTCTATATCCTTCAGAAATATGGGCATGGGCTTGATGAGATGCACCTCTCTAAAAAGTTCATTAGTGGTCTCAAGGATGATCTTCGCTATGCCTCATTAGACAAGGCCATAGGACAATACATGATGCCCTTGATGTTGCTCTGGAGCTTGAGGCTCTGGAGCTTGAGGACCATCCAAGGTGAAATGGGAAGAGAAACTTCCATGGAAAATAGCACCACCACCAGCATCATCATCAATAGAATCACCAAAAGTGTCATCACCACCAATAAGGCAACAACAACATGCAACATGATAGAAAGAGAAAGGAACCATCAGGTGGACTCACTTAGAATGACAACTGCAACCATAGAAGTCCACCGAAGTTCCCTCACTGTTAGAGACAACATGGAGGACCCTGCAACTTAGGAGAGGGAATATTCTATTTCTGTGGTGAGGTCGAACACATCAAGAAGGACTTCCCAAAGTTCCTTTAGTGGGGAGGCTACAATGGTAAGGGTGTTGTAGATAATGCTCCCAAAAAGAAGAGGTAGGCTTGTGTTGGTATATATGCCCATAGAGCCATCCCAAGCGATTCCATGGAGTCAGATATTAATTAATCAATTAATGTGATTATTTGGTTAATTAATGAATTCCAGAATATTCTAATTAATCCACGAGCATTTTAATTAACGCAACGTTTATGTTTAGTGATGGGTTTAGGAAACCCTACTTCCCTTCGTATCCTATTTAAAGGAGGATTGACGGCCGATATCCATATAAGATATCAAGAGAGGCTTTTCAGTTTACGCTCACATACATAAACCCTAGTCGTCACCGTCCTTAGGAGAGAAAGCAGAGCAACACACTGCTAGCACGCTGCCGTACAGACACGACTCCTTCCCACCGGCTTAGGAAGCACGGCGTGGAGTACCAGTCCATCCGCGTAGATGAAGTAGAGACGCATATGTTGAGACGCCTGCATTCAGAGGGCATCAACGACCATCTGTGCGCATTATGAGCCACGTATGTCACCGCACAAAAGGAACGCCACCAGATCTTCCTGTGACAATGAATGGGAGAGAAGTTCTGTACATGTAGACAAGCGTCGTTGCATACCATTGTGCAGCGGGACATCACCGGACTTGCTCCGCGATAAGGTATATCCCGCAAACACTCCTTCCAAATACGATGTTGTCGACGACATCCTGTTTTGGGTTGCGTGTATTTTGTTGCTTCCGCCACGCATGTTTTCTCCAGAAAACCCAATAATGGTATCAGAGCAGTGTCGATCTACGACGTATTTGGATTTGTTTCGATATGATCAAATCGCTGTATACTATTTTTATGTTGCATATGATGTGAATTAAAACTGCTAACGTGCAAATCTAAACCTAATACCACATACGCCGTAGGCTTCTACTTTTGACGTTTTGGACGGGGTCGAATATGGAAAATATTGATTTTCCTAAGTGCATGGAAGTAAAATTCTGTAGATCTTTCAGGGGCTCTACCGTTGAGACCCCGCGAGGGGCGGCCTCCCCTCGACCCTGTCCGCTGACTGGGCAGCGGGATCCCGTAGTGTCATGCGTGGGAGTCAAAAATTTATTTAATGGGGAATGTCCCGCATTAAAAGTATTGCAATTTAATATGTATATACGTATGTGTAGATATACCTATGATAGCATACACGTTGCCTTTAAAATTTGTTTTATGTGGTGAGTGCATGCATGGTAATGGCCTCGTATCCCCTTTTGTGAATGTTGTGGATGAATGTGGATGCCAATGTTGTGGATATGTTTTTTTTGTGAATTCTATGGATGTATAATGGTTACATATGGATCCTTTTTATAAAGTATTCAGCTTGCATGCCGAGCCTCATCTCTTATTTCAAAGTGTAATTAATTCTTTCCTTTTATATTTGTAATGATATGATGTAATATAGATATGATTAGTTTTAGTTTTTGTAAACTTGATGTAAGGAGGCTACTTGAAGATCCAACTCCAAGGAGTGTCCATGGAGAAGAACCATGAAGATCTAATTCCAAGAAGCAACCTGAAGATTCAACTCCAAGGAGCGTCCATGGAGAAGCATCAAGAAGATCCTATTCCAAGAAGCAACTTGAAGTTCCAACCTCACGAAGCATCCATGAAGTTGTTCATTGTAATGTTGATCATTACAAGCTTACAGGTTGATTCACAGGTGTTGCATGAGATGCATAAGACCATAGGTGAATCATAATCCTTTTTTGCTCCAAACGATTACAATAGTATGGCCATAACCGATGTATTTGTGTTTGTGATTGCATGTCTATCATTTGTGGTTGTAGATATAGTAGTATATGATACATATTATAAGTATGTGGTGTTTGGATATGTATATATATTAATAAAACCCCTCAATTAATAATATTAAGTTTTAGTTGCCTTCCATAAAGCAACACACATGAAAATCTTGATCGACTATGTGTGGGCATGCCTCCGCGTGGTACACTGTCTATCTCATGGAAGTGTGATGGTGGGTGTGTGGGTCTGCCTCTGTAGGGTGCGCACTCATCGTGTTGGCTTATGGGTTAGACTTAACTAGGGAACCTTGATAGGATCAAGTACCTAGAGGCAAAAAGATGCATCATGGCAAGGAGTTGTTCATGATCATCTATCTAAGAGTTGCATATGATGCAATTGACAAAAGTTCCCTACCTTAGTTTTTGGTCTTTGATGCCGGCGTTGGCTGGGCATTGATCCAATTATTTTGGGTCTTGGCTCACTAGAAGGTTGTGCATTGCAATCTTCCGAGTTGATAGCGAGGGCTATCAATTTGAATAAAATAGTGGGAGCATAATTAATTAAAGGCCTAATTAATCTCATTTATCAAATCTTTACAAGTCAATATGTTTTGGACTAAATGCAAATTTTTCTTTTGTAGCAATCAAATGGCAAACAACACTCACACTTTCTCATTTTGATCGGTCCTTGAGAAGGACAAACTTACCAGAACCAACTTTCAAAACTGGTTTAGGACGCTGAGAATTGTTCTCACACATGAGCGTAAGCTCTATGTCCTTGAAACACCAGAGCCAGCAAAACTCGCCGTAAATGCACCCAAGGCTGAAAAGGATGCTTACAAGAAGCATCTTGATGATGCCGTGGATGTCAAGTGCCTGATGTTGTGCTCAATGAACTATGAGTTGCAAGAGCAACATGAGAACATAAATGTCATGGAGATGGTAACACATCTCAAGAACATGTATCAACATCAAGTAAGACAGGAGAGATATGATGTCTCAAAGGCTTTTTTTAGGAGCAAGATGAAAGAGGGAGACTCAGTTGGCACCCATATACTCACTTTAATTGAGTATGTGGAAAGCCTATCCAAGTTGGGATTTCTCCTAGGTCAAGAATTAGCCACTGATGTGATTCTACAATTGTTTCCTGAATCATATAATCATTTTGTCATGAACTACAACATGAACAATTTTGATAGGTCATTGTCAGAATTGTTGGGCGTGTTGAGGACAGCTGAAGCACAGATGAAGAAAGACAAGCCCAAGTCTGTGATGGTGATCAACAAGGAAAAGGGAAAGTCAAAAGGCAAAGGCAAGGCTAAGAAAGGTTCTAAAGCCGGGCAAAAGCCAAAGTCATCCGTGCTCAAAGCTAAAGGTGGGATCTCTAAAGAAGGCAGTTGTCACCATTGTCACCAGCCTGGACATTGGAAAAGAAACTATCCTCTCTACCTGGAGGAACTGAGGAAGAAGAAGCAGGGGATAGAGATCTCCACTTCAGGTATATACGTTATTGAGATAAACTTAAATACGTATTCATCATGGGTACTGGATACCGGATGTGGATCTCACATATGTTCTAATATGCAGGATTTGATAAGAAGTAAGCCTTTACGAAAGGGCCAAGTCGAGATGTGGGTCGCTAATGGAGCAAGAGTTGTTGCCACCGCAGTTGGAGTTATTAGTTTATCTTTGCCTATGGGCCTTGTAATAGAATTAGAGAATTGCTATTATGTACCTGCCATTAATAGAAATATTATTTCTGTATCTTGTATGGACAAGAGTGGATTTGAATTTCACATTAAGAATGGAATTATTTCTATTTATAAAGATGAGATCTTTTATGGCAATGCCCCTATGTCTTATGGTATCTACTTTTTAGAAATTGAGACTAGCGTATACAACGTAAATACTAAAAGGTTAAAACTTGACAACTCAGACAAAACATTCTTATGGCATTGTCGTCTTGGGCACATAAATGAGAAACGCATATCTAGACTCCATAAGGATGGTTATCTAGACTCTTTTGATTTTGAATCATTAGAGACATGTGAGGCATGTTTATTAGGGAAGATGACCAAGACTCCTTTCACTGGACATAGTGAGAGAGCTAGTGATCTTCTAGGGCTCATACATACTGATGTATGTGGACCTTTTAGATCAAATGCTAGAGGAGGCTATCAATACTTCATTACCTTCACTGATGACCTCAGTAGGTATGGATATGTATATCTTATGAAACACAAGTCAGAAACTCTTGAAATGTTCAAAACTTTCATGAATGAAGTAGAGAAGTAACTTGGTAAGAGTATTAAATAACTTCATTCAGATCGAGGTGGTGAGTACTTAAGGTAAGAGTTTGAGGAACTTCTGAGAGACTGTGGTATTGTTTCACAATGGAATCCACCTGGTACACCACAACATAATGGCGTGTTAGAAAGAAGGAATCATACATTATTAGACATGGTACAATCAATGATGAGTTTAGCCGAACTTCCAATATTGTTATGGGGATATGCTCTTGAAACTGCATCGTTTACACTTAACTGTGTATCTTCCAAATCGGTTCAAAAGACACCATATGAGATATGGAATGGGAATCATCCCAATTTGTCTATGTTAAAGATTTGGGGATGTGAATCTTATGTTAGGAAACAATTTCCTGAAAAGCTTGGACCCAAATTGGAAAAATGCTATTTTTTTGGATACCCCAAGGAAACTCGGGGATACTACTTCTACACACCAACTAACAACAAAGTGTTTGTTGCTAGGACTGCTGTATTTCTTGAAAAGGAATTTATTTCCAAAGGAATTTATTTCCAAAGGAATTAGTGGGAGGAATGTAGAGCTCGAAGAAGTTCGAGACCAACAAGAAAGTAGAGAACCTGAGGAGGTACATAAGGAACATGAAGACTCACAAGTTGTTGTGGAATTTCAAGTTCCAAATGTAACACAAGAACCTCATAGGTCTAGTAGGACATGGCTTGAGCCTGAGAGATTTGGATTTCTCGTGACTCAAGACAGTGACGAATTGGGCATAACAGATGAGCCAACTTCCTATCTAGAAGCTACTAAGGGACCAGAATATGAGAAATGGCTCGAAGCCATGAGATCTTAGATGGAATCCATGTACACCAACAAGGTATGGACCTTGGTGGACCCACCCGGAGGGGCAAGACCCATAGGGTGCAAGTGGGTCTTCAAAAAGAAGACTGACATGGATGGAAATGCTCAAACCTATAAAGGTAGATTGGTTGTGAAAAGATTCTGTCAAATTCAAGGTGTTGATTATGACGAGACCTTCCCATCAGTTGCCATGGTTAAATCCATCAAGATCATGCTTGCCATTACAGCTTATCATGACTATGAGATTTGGCAGATGGATGTTAAAACATCATTCCTTAATGGGAATTTACTCTAGGATGTGTACATGACACAACCTGAGGGTTTTATCGATCCAAAGGAAGCCAATAAAGTCTGTAAGCTACAAAGGTCAATCTATGGATTGAAGCAAGCATCTCGGATCTGGAATCTACATTTTGATGAAGTAGTCAAAAAGTTTGGCTTTAGTCAAAATGAAGATGAACCTTGTGTTTACAAAAGGGTTAGTGGGAGCACAGTCGTATTTCTCATATTGTATGTGGATGACATACTATTGATGGGAAATGACATCCCTACTCTTCATACAGTAAAAGGTTGGCTAGGGAAAACTTTCTCTATGAAGGATTTAGGTGAACCATCCTATATACTAGGGATCAAGATCTATAGAGATAGATCTAGAAGGCTTCTAGGCCTAAGCCAGAGAACATGCATTGACAAGGTGCTAAAGAGGTTTAGCATGGAGGGTTCTAAGAGATGTAACTTGCCCATGTCCCATGGGGTTACAATCTCTAAAGCCCAGTTTCCTAGTTCATGTGATGAACGGGCACGCATGAGTAAGATTCCATATGCATCAGCAATTGGATCTATCATGTACGCGATGTTATGTACTCATTCTGATGTGTCGTATGCTTTGAGCATGACGAGCTGGTATCAGTCAGATCCAGGTGAATGTCACTGGATAGCTGTAAAGAACATCCTAAAGTACTTGAGAAGGACTAAGGATCAATTCTTGGTATACGGTGGTGAGGAAGAGCTTGTGGTAAAGGGTTACACAGATGCTAGCTTCCAAACTGACAAAGATGACTACAGATCACAATCTGGATTTGTGTTTTACCTGAACAATGGAGTTGTGAGCTGGAAGAGTTCCAAGCAAGAGATGGTTGCGGATTCTACAACAGAGGTCTAATATATTGCCGCATCTAATGCTTCAAAGGTAGTTGTGTGGATCAAGAAGTTCATTTCTGAACTTGGAGTGGTTCCAAGCGCTGGTGATGCAATTGAGTTGTTTTGCAATAACAATGGAGCAATTGCACAAGCTAAAGAACCAAGATCGCACCAACGTTCCAAACATATTCTACGGTGGTTCCATCTCATACGAGAGATCGTACAATGAGGAGATGTGAAGATTTGTAGAGTACCTATAGAAAGCAATGTGGCTGACCCGCTCACAAAAGCACTTTCACAGCAGAAACATGACGGACATGTTCGATCACTTGGATTGAGATTCATGAGTGATTAGGTATAAGTGCAAGTGGGAATCTGTTGGTATGTATGCCCATAGCGACTATCATTCAATGATTGTAATGGGATACTATGTAAATGATTTTTAATACTACATTGATCATATCAATAAAGGCAAGTTTCCAATCTATATGTTTGTGTTTTATATTGTGAGATGACCATAAAACTTATTGATGTCTATAGAATAATATATTCAATGACATATGTCTTCGGGTTGATGACCTGAACAGTGTGATCATATGTATGCTAAGAGTATGTATTCTTATTTTATCCCTAATTAGTTGTTATTGTGGAAATATCCATAGACATCAATAACACATAAGTTTAGAATGTATGTTGGTTGATGGAAGAATCTCATTATCCATGATATGGAGATATCAAACCAAACACATAGATACTTGTTAGAGAACAGTGTATCAGATAGACCCACCTTGAGAGTGACACATGGATACCATGACTGGTAGTTAGAGTCACATCTCATAATGATGGTGGAGATTGTGGTTCTTAGACCTGAAGTCACTACACTTATCACATGTCATTCAGTGTACTTTGACATCATCCACCGTGGTGCTGAATAAGGATTTCCATAAAGATGGTGCTTGGGTGCACTGTGACACATGGGGATGATTGTGAGTGATGTAGATGGAATTTGTCCTTCCTACGGGAGTTTGATATTCCAGCCACTTGATAAGTGAGACTGAGAAATGCATGGCCATGCTGATGAGAGTAAATATGTGATATTGAGCTTACATATATCTCAAACAGTCTACTCTAGTTCAAGGAACATGGATTGAACATTGAAAAGGATAACAATTCCATGACTCGAGTTTAATCCGGATATCAGCGACAAAGGAACTATACAATCACTGTAACGCCAGTCATGAATGATAGGTTAAGTTGTTCTCCAACTTCTCCAATTACGTGGGTGGAAATGAAGTCTTTCTAGATACCAATCATTTCTTTTAAAATCATAATAAGATTATGGATATCACTGCCAATGTAATTTGGAGCCTACCGGGTCACACACATAGGATGTGTTGGAATAGGAGTATAATTGTGGATTTGATTGGAATTTCTCTCAATCACATTAATTACTAAAATGTTTATGTAATGGATTAGAATAATATTGGAGTGACTGGATCTAAGTGAAAGTGGGAGTCTGTTGGTATATATGCCCATAGAGCCATCCCAAGTGATTGCATGGAGTCAGATATTAATTAATGAATTAATGTGATTATTTGGTTAATTAACGAATTTACTACAAAAAAAGATGATTTAGCTACAATTACTCTAATTACATATAATTTATATGTATTTAAAACCTCTTTTAGCTATAAAATAAAAAATGTAAACAAGTTAATGTAGTTAATTCAATTAAATATACATCCCTACACTTCACCCTCTTTCTATGTGAAGTGTAGTGAACAAATTGTAGTTGATACCCCAAATTTTCACATTTGTATCTCATCTAAATTTTTTTACGCCAACTCCCACACGCCTCGCCTTAACTCCTCAAAGCAACCCGTGCACAGTCCTCATCCTTCTCAATCTCCCTCCACATCCTGATCTCCCCCCAAAAACTTGTAGTTTACTCCTCACACCATCACCCTCTGTCGACCGATCAAGAGCCCACACCACCTTTCCGTCGGACCCTCTATCGTCCCACCTTCACACCCTATCTATTGTGTACATGGTCTCCACGCGGCCGTCGGACCCCTCTAGGCTGCCACAGACCCCCTCCATGATGCCACTATCGGTTGTCCTCCTACCCAGCACCAGGCTTCCTCCATGTCATGTTTCCACCTACCCTCCTCCAGGCTGCCACTACCACTCCCCCTCTAGTAGGCCATCACTGTAGATCCTCCTCCATGCTAGCTCTGTTGATCCTCCTCAAGCTACCTCTGCTGATCCTCTACCAGGCCACTGCAAATATATATCATTTAGGTAATTTTTAATTACCAAATTTATGTAGATCGTTGTTTTTTTATAGTGGTGAATGTTGAATGGTTGATAGAGATGACCTCCCAATCTTTAATTGTGATGGGTGTCACTACAGTCTGTGTAAACATTGAAATATTATTGTAATGATAATGTTGTTAACATAAGAGCCATACACGCTGTTTGTTAGTGTGTATCAAAATCTGTAACAAGTGCATGGAGATCAAGATTATAATTTTTTTCTGGTTTATCAATACAAGTAATTTCTTGTCTTCTAGTTATTGAAAATCACTCCTTAGTTCTATTTCAGATAGTTCAGAACAAAATGCAGACGTGCTTTGAAGAAGGGTGGCTAATGAATTAGTAGTAAAACCCTACAATTTTTGTATAAAAATGCATGCTTAGTAAAGGATTAATTTTTTTAGTAAACAAGAAAGCATGGGATCATACTTTTTTATCTTTAGAAGCTTCAAAATCACTTCCATCAATTACTTATAGAAGATAGTCATATTTGAGTGTGCGGATGATTCCAAGTATCTAGGTAAGTCTAATACTTCAAACCTAAGCACATTTTCGCCCCTCAAGTGGATACATTTCTCTGGATACATATTATTAACTACACTTGATAACAAATTTCTATTTTTCTTACCCTTTTGAAGCAAACTATAATGCTCTTTGTTCGTAATTTTTTTTGCACCGCGTGGAATACTAGGTAAGTTCAAGTTGTTCTAAGTGCCATGCAATAGCATATTTGTACCACTGCAATGTTATGAACTATATGCCTGAGTTCTTAATATGTAGATTATAATATCTTGCTAATGGTATGAGACATAAGTTAGCTTGCATCCAGCTCATCTATTATTTGTTAAGCTATATTCTGCGGATGTGAGTTGTGATCATAAAACTTACAATCTATCTTTTTGTGTTTGGCGTGCAAAATTGTCACTATTATATGAAGTGGTATTCCTCTTTAGGTGATTTTAGCATGGTTTCTTCAAAGTTCTATTGTAAATGTTGATCTGGTTATTGTGAATTATATCCGTTCATACTTCAAAAAAATTCCAACTTCTTTTCTTCTCTTATTATACTGGTTTTGAGTCTAACTATTTTTCCTCTTCTCTCCAAGGAGGTTGCTAATTTGTATAGAACAAAGCATTATAGTTTCCACACCAAAATAAAGTTGCAAAAAAATTCTAAGGCGATCTTTGTAATGAGGATCATTCAGAATCATATGGAAGATGTTTCTTGGGGAGCTTACTATCTTCCATGTTGAGATAATAAAGGACGTGTGTAAGTCTTATTGGTTATGGCTTATAACAATCTAGGTATGTTTTTTACATATTACATAATTGTTTATACCTCACCATATTTGAGTATAAAACTTTTCTATCTATCTCTAAAGGTGTTTTGGGGTTGTTTGATATTGTGCATTTCAATTTAACAACTCAAGCCAAATTATTTTACCATGGAAGAAAGCTAGAATTCGGGAAGTCAGTCGTGAAACAAAATATATGGACTAACTCTATTCTTTATTTTGTGCAATCAACCATTAAGTTGTAGCCTACGGCTGAGAAACTACCCAGCAAAACAAGCCTCTTCATCCTCCCAGTGCATTTTAGGAAAAAAAATAAACCTCTTTGTGAAAGATGGCCTTGTTTTTCCTGCTTGAGTGAGTGATATCTTCTCTTCATAAGCGGTGTTTCAACATTACTGTTAAATATTAAAGCAATCATATTCTATTTTCTATATGGAGATATATGATCCTATAGTACTGCGTCTGCCTTTATCAGTTTGTATTTTTTGTCCAAAAAATGAGACATATATTGCACTGCAAAGCCTTAATCCCAATCATGTTGGGGCTGGTCACACGGACCCTTTTTTTTCAAATAGATCGGCTAAGGGTCACATTTTCTTAAATACATATAAAAGAGCCTAAATATCTAGAAAAAAAATATTTCAGTTTTATAAAGGAGAAATAGAAAGAAGAAGATTAGGTTTGTTTAACTTTCTCCCACTTAAAGTAGATAGATGTAATTCTATATTGTATTTTCTACTTTATTTATACTTCATCCTGCATCTTACATGCATACACATATATATGAGATGTGTATGTATATTGCTGGTATATTTCCAGAGTACATATGTTGTAAACTATTTATAGAACTATATTCATACCTATTGTGGGATTGGCACCATTTTCTCCGGTTCCTGATGGCATTACCCTCACAGTTTTCAATATGTGTTATCTATCTCTTTTAATTTGTCATGCATCCAACTTATTCTAGTATAGTAACATGTAATTGCATGTCTTCTTAATGAGCATTTTCGGAATAGCGTACCACCACAAGAGTTCCTTTGTTCAAGGTGTGTGCCGGAGCAACCTATTGACATTAATATCTACATTCCATAAATATGCAAGGATACTTTCCTTTGGTTTGGGTTAAAGGCCTTCCATGATGCTAAATTAAGTTTGATTTGGCTACTGTTTTCTTGGGTAAGCTTAAATGTTTTGACCTAGTGTGATAATAGAACCATCTACATGTTATCAATTCCAAGTTGATTCTTTCCAAGGATGAACATTTGATTATTATTTATATTTAGCAAAAAGAGACTAAGACATTAAAAGGTAGGTGATTCACTGCTTAGCCTAGCTTGCCATTTTCATAATCTCTAACTTATGTGGTTTTTTTAAGAAAAGACTGTACAATTTCCTAGTTACCACTTTTCCTTGTTTTAGTTGGAATTCCTTTGTTTGCATATTTTAAATAAATTTTCTATTTTGACTTATGGCACATTTAATGAACTCTTGTGCCCCTAATTTTTCCTTCAAGATTCAATGTTTTTCTAGGCTGCAAAACATCATTGTAGAGAAGAAATTGCATATAACTTAGTTTCTCTGAAGATGAGGTCAGTATTGGGTCCTTCCCCTTTGTTACCATGATATTTAACCTCTTGAATATCTGTTGGAAGTTGTACTCATGTAGCTATTTCAGGATCGATAATGTTCTTTGTAATTTAAGAATCTTGGAGAGAAATACAAGTAAACAGTTTTTCAAATCACTGTCACGCTCATGGGGCATTTCTTTTTCTGGAGGGGTGGCACTATTTTCCAAATAACTTGCAAACAAATCCAATTAGTCTCATTGTCAAGGGGATTTTCCCACAAAAATATAGTAATTTCAATACAATAAACATGCCTCAACTCTTCTTCTTTGTGAGTATGCCCAAGAACAAATAGACTTTCCCTTTCTTTATGCACTTAGGTATTGAAAATTGTTTTTTATGGTCTCACTGCATTTATAGGTCAGGTTATTGAAGATTTTTTTTCATAAGGTCCTTTGAACCATGAACTAGTACCTTGGATTCATTTCCACCAAATGCAGCTACCTCTATGAATTTTGGGGTGAGTGTTACCCCCATCACTAAAATCACTTGAACAAGGTCATTTTTTATGCTTCAACCTATGCACAAGTCTATGAAGAAGATTCTTCAATCCACTAATCAAAGAGTTGATAAAATAAACTTCAGACAATCCATGCAGTTAATTTAGCAATCTCTTAAGTTACTAATAATCTCACATAGATGAAACTTCAATCAACAACAAGAATTCCCTTGCACAATCTTATTAGGAGTTTCTGATCATCATGTGATGATCATGTTTAATATTCAACTAAAATATGACAAGGTGACTTTCAAGAAACCAATGTCACATGTAAAGATGTCATGTCAAGCTTTACATGGTATATCTCATCTTAAGACACCATCTGGTTTTTTATTTCTCACATATGAAGATCAAGGAGGAAAAGAGAATGGAGGGCTATGAAGAGTTGTTCACATAAGAGGAACTGTTATTAATTTTCATCTATGTCTTATCTTTTGGGTCTAACAGACTAAAAAAAGGCACAAGTAGAAAACCAACCTTCAGTTCAACCAATTACTTCTTAACTACCTATTGAGGTTTTCATTATATAGTAGCATGAATGTTGGTTGTTTAAGGATAGTTTATCTTAGTGCAAGAGGTTGATTGTGAATTGAATACAGAGGTTATGAAAGGATTGTAATGTGTCATGGAGTTGTTGCTTCTTTGGCTCTGTTTTACAATTAGATGCAAGGTCATTAATGTTTCACGACTTTTATCTTCTTCTTTTCTCACATTCAAGGGTTTTCTTCTTTGTCTCATGAAAGCAATGCTTCTTTGTGCTTAAAGATGCGTCCACTCTTCATTTTCTTATTCCTGGCATGCATCTTTATAGAAGTTGAGTTTGAGGCATGCGGTGTAGATTTCCTCTAATTTTGTGGTATTTCCTTGACTCTTGCCTAGATTTGAATAGAGATTGTTGCTATGATTGGATTCATGTTGTGGAGATTGCTCACTACATAAGATACCAATTGCACATCGGTATGGGGACCCTTTCATCTTATTATCAATGCAACTCATTTGATGACCAAAATATTTCATTTTGTCATTTGGTAGATGCACCATGACATGACATGCTCAACATGCCTAATGCAAACAAACAAGCTTGGGATAGGATCATCTGGGAGAGTCTTGTTGTCAGTAATTAGTACTAGTGGTTGACCTCTTATCTAACTGCCATTAAATTCACTGCATTTTGCCTCTTGACCAACGACCTATGATCCCACTTGAGAATTCAGAGTTGTTCAAATCATAAGACTGTTGTTTGCAGAGTTTTTCAAATCATAAGAATGTTGTATGTATTCTGCATATCATGTTAGGATCTACATTCTCGAAAAAAGTGGACTTTCATTTTCTCATGAATCTTCTAATGCATTATAATATCCTATTGTTAGAAAATTTTCACTTACTTTGTTCGATCTGGATACCTATATCTTAGTGTGAAATCACTCTACCATTGTAGGGTCTAAGTCGAAGTAACAAGAACTCCATCAGAATTTGGATAATGCAGTCTCGATGTACTATGGGAATTTTGAACTAGAGTTACAAAAGGCTTGACATATATAGTGCATATAGGCATGCATCACTGAGGCATGCCTCTCATTTTGAGATAATCTACTCAGTCTTCCCAGGTCATCTCTCCTTCAAACAGGCTGGTCCAGGAATAGAAGGTAAGGGGAGCATGTCACTTGACTTATGTCGTCTCTTTTATAGCTAGTTCTATTTAATATCTAAGAAAATCGAGATAGTGGGTGTGTGTGTTTTGTGTCTAGCATAGGCACCATGGGTGAGTTGTCTCATCATTCGGTTATTTGTGAGGTATTGCTACATTCTGGGAGAACCCATCAGCCATGCTCTGAAGTAGGGAGTCATCAGTTGGATTCAAGGACCAGTTCAATGAATCTCTCGACCATGTTTCAAGGAAAGGCTGCTAGCTCAATTGATGAGATGAAGGTAAGAGCCTTCAATCCTCCTTGATTGTTCAGTTTCACTACTGTAATGCTTTGTTATTCCCCTTTCTGGACGGTGTTTTCTGAAATATCTGTCTCTTCCCCCCTCCCAAATTCACAATCTCTAATATGTCCTAAGCTTGCTTTAAAGGAACTTGTACCCTATAAGAGTTCTAGTCCAACTTTTTAATGCTAAAACTGGTCTGAGGCATATACATATGGACTCCTATTACTCAAGTAAATTGGGTTAAGAAGTAATAGGCATGTTGGGTAACTATTAACCGCTACTACCCTCCCAACCTTGTCCCTAATTGTTCCTCTTATCCCAATTGCTTATAGAGCTTGAGGAAGCTCTGATGTGCAGAGTGTCCCATCTCATACTCACACCTTCTTCATAGTTGCTGAAGATATCGACACCACCAACAGCCCCCAAGGTCGCATTAGAAGGCATAAGTAATTATGGAAGTTGTTGAAAGTGCTAGTGCTAGAAGCAGCCCCCACAACTGCGTATGCATCATAACTCTCATATCAAAACCTGAAGTCTCCTTTTTCTAACATAGGTCACACAAAGTGAAGATCAGTAGTTCAGCAACAAAGTCATTCTTAAGTGGAATTCCTTCTAAATAACCATTCTAAATGTCCCATGTATTCTCTTATCACAAGTGAATGGAGTTTTCTGCATTTATTAGGGGAATATTATTTGAGTTTATGTTACGACCCCACCTCCCGATAACCCCCAATTAAGGGAGACCGAGAGGTCGAAGCCGTACCCATGACTTCCGGATCAAAGGTTCGACAATTAACCAAAAATAATTATCAAATTTTAACGTACTAAACTGAAAAGCTGTAAGAAAATAAACTTTTCATACCTTTTTAAATTTTGGATCTCTATATTTCTATCCATGCCGATACTAATCTATCTAATCCTCCTTTGTACTTTAATTCTCTTTTAGTATCACATGTGCCACTTTACTGTTTGTTCATTTCATTGTACCTAAAACGCCGACAAACAAAACGTCGGTCAGCCGTAGCTGGTATGTGGGGGGAACCAATAATCATTCAATTATCTATAACAATGTATCACATTCAATTATCATTTAACAAACAAGTTTACATTTTAAGTATAACTACGCGATCCATGTGTACCCTATCCCCTGCGCTGTCCCTGCAGTGGACCTGGATACTACCTCCCATGTGGTAGATTCCCATTTTACCCCTCATGACTTCACCTCATAGGTGAATCAATTTCTAGGGCTGAGTCACATGGTACTACCCGTAGGTAGCCCACTCCTTAACTCATGGTATGCTAAGAGTCTCATGGAACTACTCATGTGTAGCCCAGTTTCTAACTCATGATACCCTAGACCTTGCTCTAGGTTATCCCTAGCCTTTGCATAGCCACAAGGGTGGACTCGGATCTAGCTAGTTATACATGTATACTCATAGTGATAGCCATAGTCACTTTATAATTGCATGAAATAAATAGACATCCAACAGTTATTCATGCATTGAGGGAAACATCGATAAAATCTTCGGGAAACTATTCGGTATAGTCATAAGCGTAACCACATACCTGATTTGATGAGTCATGTAGATTATTCAACATATACTTCATGTATATACAATCAAGCCAATCAACATATCCAAGCAAGTAATTCAATCATCACATATTTCCTGAAAAGAATATGTACTCTATTGTTACACTCTTCATCAAAATCTACTCTATTTACTTGGATTCACTTTCTAGGGTTTTGTGTCTATCTTAGGGTTTCATTATACAATTAGGGTTTCCCTTTATCTTTCACCGCATTAAACCCTAATTTTATGTGATTATTCAAAAACCCTAGTTATCTTATCTATTCTTCAATACTAAGGTTATCTCAACCCTATTTCCATATTTAAAAGCACATTAATCATCAATTAATTTCATTAAACTTCTTTTACATCAAAGATACTATTTTTATCCCTTTTAATTCATGACAAGATCATTATGTGCATCTATCATTAATTCAAAGCTTATTAGGGTCTAATTAACATATGAACTCATTTTTCCATCAATTCCATATTTATTCATGAAAAGACCCTAATTACTACTTTTAGGGTATTTATCCAGAATTAAGGACTCTCATATACCAAAACTTAGAATTACCATTTAACAATCATATATTCACATTTTCCAATTTAAATATGATCTTATCTTCTTTTACCCTAAATTAGGGTTTCTAAATTATTTAATCATTCTCATATGAGGTATAACCCTAAATCATGCAATTCTACATTTAAATCAGGTTCGAATCTAACATTATCATTCAACAGGTTATTAACAATTCAATTAACCCATTAAGCATCTAAGATTCAACCTTTAATTACAAATAGGGTTTTTAACTCAACTTTAATGCACTTTTCATCATCTTACAGTACTTTTACAATTATAAACGGAATCAATATTGGATAATATTTTTAATGGATTCCTCTCATTCTGAGGATCAATTTTCATATAAGATTCGTCTAAATCCGAGTTACGGTTTGCTAGATATGAATTTTGCAAATAAATCATAAGGTGTCCAATAGGAAGGTGCCACGTAGGCAACCAATTCCCAAGTTCATACCTTGTGCGCGCCCCATCTTAAATTATAACGAAATGTCGGTTCTGACCCTGCATAAGTTGCTCACCTCTATTTCCCGCGGAGGGCAAAAGGGTCCAAGGCCAGGGGCCTTCATCTTCTTCACGCGACGCAGCTGGATCCCGCGCCCTGTAGCCCTAGCGGCGCCATGCAGGATCTTCCCTCCCTCAGCTGGACCCCGGCGACCGCCCATCTCGGTTCCTCCTGGCCTGCCGGCCTCCGTAGCACCTCCAGGGCCTTCGGGCCATAGCCGAGGTGGCGGAAAAGAGGTCTGGACAGACCCTGTAGTACAGCTGCTGCATGCAGCCGCGCTGCTGCTGCTGCGGTTGGCTAGGGTAAGAGGACGCTCGCCCAATCGCCTCTTGTAGTCGTGGAAGCATCAAGACACCCTCACAACTCCTCCCAGCCCCTTGGTTGCACTAGAAAAAGGGTGCTTTTCGTAGCTAGGGTTTAAACGAGGTTGAAGAAGATGGAGAAGAGAGGATTTCATGGGATCTCTCTCTTGAACTGATCCAAAGGCTTTCCCCCCTTAAATAGGGGTGGCTAACCACTCCTAAGGTCGTTCATACAAAGGGAAACAAACCCCTTCCTAAAAGGAAGGTGATTCCTTCATGGAAAAGAAAACTCCCTCTCTTTCCTTTATCTTTTTGCTATTCCTTCCTCTTAAAATATTAGGATTTTCGAAAGTTATTTCCTCTTTATTCCTTGTACTTTCCTTTCACTCTAAAAGCATGAAATCCTATTTTCATTTAATAGGAAGAATCAATCTCACAAATTCACTAATAATGTATCTCATTATCTTTTTATTTTGCAATTTGCTATTTTCTCTTTCCGCTTTGCCATTATCTCATTATGTTAGGTCCCTTGGACCTTAAGAAACATTCAAGGCACGGATTCCCACATTGGGGAACATTCGTTTTCCTTTATCTTCCTTAAAAGTCACTTTCTCATATTTTATTTATTTCTTATTAAAATATCTCCTTTTTGAGGATTTCCCTTTATTTCTCTTTTATTCTCTACATTGGCATCCCTTTTATCTTTAGAAATCTCATGGATACGAAATTCCATAAAGGGAAACCCAATTATCCATCTCTTCACTTAATTTCCACATTTCATCAATGTTTTCAATTTCTTTCTTCATAAAGAAATACTTAATTAATCTTTTCTTTTCTTATTGCTTTATTTATGCAACTTTGTACTCCTTGGAGTCCAAGGAACCCAAGAGGCACGAAATCCTCTTTGGATTTGCCTTCTAGAGGTTTCCACATATTTCTTTTATCAATTATTCAATTATTCCTTCACTAATTGAATTTTCTTTACTATTGCTATGTTATTGGGCCCAATAGCCAATAAAGCCCACAATCAAACAATAAGGCTATTTCAAACGAAATCCAATATTCTCAACCCAATATATGATTATTTGTTCAAACATCTTTAATATGAGAAATTATATTTCTCACCACTTGAACCCAAAAATGGGGGTTATAACATCCTTCCCCTCTTATAGGAATTTTGTCCTCAAAATTCAAACAAGCAAACAAACAATACAGGATAAAACTTTTCCATGCCCATCATTGGCCCCTATGTGGCTTTGCCGTACCCATGGCATTTTCAAAGAACCTTTATTATCACATATTCTTTTCTCTGAGTTCTTTCATCCTGGCGTCTATAAACAACACAGGTAACTCAGGCCATTTCAGCCTCCCTTGGGGCTCACTAGGTTCATTGCTCAGCACATGGTCGGTATCTCACATAGTGCTCAAAACTGAACACACGGAAAACATCTCCCATTACTCTATCCTGAGGGGTAGGTTCAAACCTAACCTTCTCCACCCATCCATCTCTAATGGACTCATGTATCGGGTACTCATCTCTATTAGATATAACTTAGAGGGGTCGGATTTTCATGTTATATTTTCTCCCACAGTAACTTGTATGTCAGTCTACTTTGCATTTGCTCACGACTCTCATCGTCTCTAGGCTCCTTTCAGCCCTTGCGCAACCAAAGTGACTTCATCTACATGTACTGGGGTCCCTTTTTCTAACCATCATGTGGTCCTTTTCTAACCAGCATGTGGCCCTTTTCACCAACATCACCTTGCTGAAGTGGTGACCGACACCACCTCCTTTACAGAGCTTCATATAAAACCCGATATTGGCTATGGTGGTCATTGTCACATCTTTCATAGGACAAGAACTCTCTCTAGATATCACCCTGAATGAGCACATATGCCCTCATCAGACCCTTTGGTCTGGATCATACTAACCATAGTTAGGGGTGATAAACTATACTAACATTGAGTTCTTCATGTACCTACTTCCACTTTATGGAAGTGAACTTTTAGGTCAAACTCAAGAACCTTTGAACTTGCTTCATGGTGTAGTTGAACCGTCTCTCACATGGGTAGTTCAACTGCATCTGTCCCTTAACAGAACTCTTCCTTATCTAGGTAAGGCGACCTACCATAACCCACAGTGTATCTCGACCTTCCTCGATCCAGGGAAGACCTATCACAACATCCATAGTGTTGAGCTCTCATTCCCTCTCAAGGATTCTTTTATCCTCTATATCGATACACTGGGTTACTGGGGTTCGTCCTTTACCTCTTGGCTTGCATGGCCATACACCACATGCAACTTCATCTTAAGCATCCAAAGTGCTACTGTCATATTCCACGGTGTAAGATGATCTCCAACCATGACTCCCTATATGTCATGATTCTTTCAAGATCAACTCCTCAAAACCCTAAACCACTCTAGTTGGGGTTTCATCACCTTCCCTTCCAAAGAAGTACATCTGAGGTTTTACCATCATCTTTTCATTGCATCAAGAACTAGGCTGGCTAACCAAACAACCCTTAACTTTTCACCGCATCTTGTTTCATCTGAGTGTTATCCAAACACCTCTCTTTTTCAAACTTAGGGTTGGCCAAACAAACTCTTCTAACTTCTAGTCAACCAAGTCTTAATCAGATCATTCATTATCACTTCACATCCTTAGGTAACATTACACTTCCATGTATTTTGCTTATCATGTCACCTTAAACTATATGTTCATCTTCATAAGAGCACTCTATGATTCCCTCATCATGGTGATCAAACTCAACCTGGTATAACTTGTAAGCTCTACATCCTCATAAGGTGATCACCTCATTCCTCTTAGTGTTTGCAAGCCATCCATCATTCATTCACTTTACCATGGTAAGATATCTTCTCTATCCACATTTCTCATGGCAACGCTCCAACTACATCATCTCTTATCCTTGGTGTATGACATGCATAATGTCCTATCTCTCACCCCCATAACAAGAGGAAATAAGCATTTGGCTGCAGTCCAAATACAGAGTTCTTCCTGTTCCAAGAGCAGAGATGGTACATCCCACCTTGCCAGTACACCTCTAAGTTGCGACGTGCCACATATGTCTCTTTAACACAAACATCATGATATCAAACTAGTCTTGAACCTACTGAGGTTTATATCCTTGGTCATCTCCTCTAGGTCTATAGGGTACCGACTCTTTTGGAGTCTTCCCTCTTCCCTCATGCATCAAGAGAGTGCCCTACTCATCTGCCCTTTGGGTCCCATGAGTTCATGAAGGTGATCAATCTCCTAACCCATGGCCCTCAGACAATGATAGCTGTTACCTCCCGACCCTATGGTCATGTGCAACTGGGGAATTAGGAAACTCCTACTTTCATCGGTCTTATACCTACCTGACCCTAGGATAGACTTAGGATTATTCATCGTAGTACATGTTCACCTAGAATCTTACCCAAGTCTTTATCATCTCTCTTTCTGCATTCATGGGCTGACCTTCATCCTTTCATTGAGATCATGGCAACATGCCCACCTTGGTCAAGCCCTATACCGGATACCTCCATGGTAACACATCTGCATGCACTTAGAGATTGATATCTATGGGCCTACGGGTTCATACTCATATCATGTACTTTTCTCTTAACTTCTCAAGATCCTACGAGACCTCTTTAGGTTACCTTGAACCAACAAAACTGATATACACCCTTCCAAAGGAATTCCTCTCCCAGGATGGGAGGAAAACTATCTCTAAGGTCACAAAAGCTCTTAGGTCCAGGGTTTACATCTACCCGAGCCTACTTAACCCTAGCAAGCCATTAAGGCACGAGCAGATCACTTATGTACCATGCTAGGTCATACTTATCCTTCTTTCCTCGATGTTGGATCAAGATCATACCTTTCTTTATTATCAACCTAGCTGTGAGGGGTTCATCAAAGATACCTTAAACTTAAGGGACTTCCCTTTTCCATTATTTATGAGGCGTACCATGCTCGAAACTATAGAAACTTAATTCTCATCATGAGCATTAGGTATACCACTTCCCCTCTTAGGCCTAGGATCCCTAGGTTTACTTTTAGGTGTCCAACTGCACGCTCTATTTCTGAACCATGAATCAAGCTGGAAAAAGGCATCTCGTGCACTTCCTATCATCCTTCTTCTCGATCAACACTTAGGGTTGGGTCCTCCTTAAGGACAACTAACAGGGTACAAGGCCTCATAGCCGGCTACCACACCTTTCTAGGTCTAAGGAACTCTTCTTCCTACCGTAGCCACATAGGCACCAGATGCTTCATATTCTATCTCTCTAGGGTTTGGTCCCTCTAAAGGAAACCAAGATATCATCAACCTGCAGGGATCGATCATGAAGCAACCACTATCATCCGTAGTTCAGGGTTTTAGGCTTTCAACCTTCCTGTTGGGTTTCCTGCTTTCTCTAGGGCTAACCCTACATTAGAGGTCCTCTCTTCATGAAGGTTCATCCTCAAAAGCATGCCCTACATGGGCAAAGCCTAGGTTCGAACTTAGGGTTGCTCAAGATTATCCGTAACCCTTTATGCTCTATCATAACTCCTTGTCTAGGGTTTCACCCTACTGTCAGCACTAAGACGTGCCCCAGGTGCCAACTATACCCTACTTGCACAAGCCCATAGGGTTTCTAAGGTCCTTCACTAACCTCATCATCTAAGGAGTTACCCTTTACCCTGCCATGCACGATCCTTCCCAGGGTTGGGTTGCCAAAGGTGTTAGGTCATCCATGGATCATATGGCATCCCAAAGGCATGTCCCTTCAAACACCTGGTCCAACTCATCTCTCTCTAACCATCACTTAGGGTTAGGGTTAGCATCATCCTCATAGGATGTGCCAGGTCTCTACTAGCAATGGAGATCTCTATCTCCAGGACTGACTTATCCTCCTGATAAGAAGGTCTAGCCTCAGGTCTCTCCTGAGGACATGACATCTTATGTCATACGACCTAAGCATGTATCTATTATTTATTTTGCGCTTAATCTATTAAGCTTATGTCCATGACATCTTACTTACATGCCTTTCATTAATTTAGTGGAGGATTCCTTAAACCTTATTAACCTTACCCATACCTCAAGAGGGTGAGGAGAAGAAAGGAAACCCTAATGCTTTATGTCCTTATCAGAATTTTGTGATGAGAAGGGATGAATAATATGAGAAGTCCTAAAGGTATCTTATTTCGATTCATACCCTAAGACTTTGGCCAGGCGGTCACACGGGTCCGGGAGTCCTCGTATTCCGACTAGCGGTGCGGAGGAAAATCTTGTCAGCCCCCGGTCGTGATCCCTTTCTAGAACCCTCCGTCTTTCGGATACTCCTCTAATAACTCCCTCGGGTTCTATGGAGTTTGTAAAATTTAATAATTATTAATGGTTAACTGGGGAACCTACGCTCTGATACCAAATGTTACGACCCCACCTCCCGATAACCCCCAATTAAGGGAGACCGAGAGGTCGAAGCCGTACCCATGACTTCCGGATCAAAGGTTCGAAAATTAACCAAAAATAATTATCAAATTTTAACGTACTAAACTGAAAAGCTGTAAGAAAATAAACTTTTCATACCTTTTTAAATTTTGGATCTCTATATTTCTATCCATGCCGATACTAATCTATCTAATCCTCCTTTGTACTTTAATTCTCTTTTAGTATCACATGTGCCACTTTACTGTTTGTTCATTTCATTGTACCTAAAACGCCGACAAACAAAACGTCGGTCAGCCGTAGCTGGTATGTGGGGGGAACCAATAATCATTCAATTATCTATAACAATGTATCACATTCAATTATCATTTAACAAACAAGTTTACATTTTAAGTATAACTACGCGATCCATGTGTACCCTATCCCCTGCGCTGTCCCTGCAGTGGACCTGGATACTACCTCCCATGTGGTAGATTCCCATTTTACCCCTCATGACTTCACCTCATAGGTGAATCAATTTCTAGGGCTGAGTCACATGGCACTACCCGTAGGTAGCCCACTCCTTAACTCATGGTATGCTAAGAGTCTCATGGAACTACTCATGTGTAGCCCAGTTTCTAACTCATGATACCCTAGACCTTGCTCTAGGTTATCCCTAGCCTTTGCATAGCCACATGGGTGGACTCGGATCTAGCTAGTTATACATGTATACTCATAGTGATAGCCATAGTCACTTTATAATTGCATGAAATAAATAGACATCCAACAGTTATTCATGCATTGAGGGAAACATCGATAAAATCTTCGGGAAACTATTCGGTATAGTCATAAGCGTAACCACATACCTGATTTGATGAGTCATGCAGATTATTCAACATATACTTCATGTATATACAATCAAGCCAATCAACATATCCAAGCAAGTAATTCAATCATCACATATTTCCTGAAAAGAATATGTACTCTATTGTTACACTCTTCATCAAAATCTACTCTATTTACTTGGATTCACTTTCTAGGGTTTTGTGTCTATCTTAGGGTTTCATTATACAATTAGGGTTTCCCTTTATCTTTCACCGCATTAAACCCTAATTTTATGTGATATTTCAAAAACCCTAGTTATATTATCTATTCTTCAATACTAAGGTTATCTCAACCCTATTTCCATATTTAAAATCACATTAATCATCAATTAATTTCATTAAACTTCTTTTACATCAAAGATACTATTTTTATCCCTTTTAATTCATGACAAGATCATTATGTGCATCTATCATTAATTCAAAGCTTATTAGGGTCTAATTAACATATGAACTCATTTTTCCATCAATTCCATATTTATTCATGAAAAGACCCTAATTACTACTTTTAGGGTATTTATCCAGAATTAAGGACTCTCATATACCAAAACTTAGAATTACCATTTAACAATCATATATTCACATTTTCCAATTTAAATATGATCTTATCTTCTTTTACCCTAAATTAGGGTTTTAAATTATTTAATCATTCTCATATGAGGTATAACCCTAAATCATGCAATTCTACATTTAAATCAGGTTCGAATCTAACATTATCATTCAACAAGTTATTAACAATTCAATTAACCCATTAAGCATCTAAGATTCAACCTTTAATTACAAATAGGGTTTTTAACTCAACTTTAATGCACTTTTCATCATCTTACAGTACTTTTACAATTATAAACGGAATCAATATTGGATAATATTTTTAATGGATTCCTCTCATTCTGAGGATCAATTTTCATATAAGATTCGTCTAAATCCGAGTTACGGTTTGCTAGATATGAATTTTGCAAATAAATCATAAGGTGTCCAATAGGAAGGTGCCACGTAGGCAACCAATTCCCAAGTTCATACCTTGTGCGCGCCCCATCTTAAATTATAACGAAATGTCGGTTCTGACCCTGCATAAGTTGCTCACCTCTATTTCCCGCGGAGGGCAAAAGGGTCCAAGGCCAGGGGCCTTCATCTTCTTCACGCGACGCAGCTGGATCCCGCGCCCTGTAGCCCTAGCGGTGCCATGCAGGATCTTCCCTCCCTCAGCTGGACCCCGGCGACCGCCCATCTCGGTTCCTCCTGGCCTGCCGGCCTCCGTAGCACCTCCAGGGCCTTCGGGCCATAGCCGAGGTGGCGGAAAAGAGGTCTGGACAGACCCTGTAGTACAGCTGCTGCATGCAGCCGCGCTGCTGCTGCTGCGGTTGGCTAGGGTAAGAGGACGCTCGCCCAATCGCCTCTTGTAGTCGTGGAAGCATCAAGACACCCTCACAACTCCTCCCAGCCCCTTGGTTGCACTAGAAAAAGGGTGCTTTTCGTAGCTAGGGTTTAAACGAGGTTGAAGAAGATGGAGAAGAGAGGATTTCATGGGATCTCTCTCTTGAACTGATCCAAAGGCTTTCCCCCCTTAAATAGGGGTGGCTAACCACTCCTAAGGTCGTTCATACAAAGGGAAACAAACCCCTTCCTAAAAGGAAGGTGATTCCTTCATGGAAAAGAAAACTCCCTCTCTTTCCTTTATCTTTTTGCTATTCCTTCCTCTTAAAATATTAGGATTTTCGAAAGTTATTTCCTCTTTATTCCTTGTACTTGCCTTTCACTCTAAAAGCATGAAATCCTATTTTCATTTAATAGGAAGAATCAATCTCACAAATTCACTAATAATGTATCTCATTATCTTTTTATTTTGCAATTTGCTATTTTCTCTTTCCACTTTGCCATTATCTCATTATGTTAGGTCCCTTGGACCTTAAGAAACATTCAAGGCACGGATTCCCACATTGGGGAACATTCGTTTTCCTTTATCTTCCTTAAAAGTCACTTTCTCATATTTTATTTATTTCTTATTAAAATATCTCCTTTTTGAGGATTTCCCTTTATTTCTCTTTTATTCTCTACATTGGCATCCCTTTTATCTTTAGAAATCTCATGGATACGAAATTCCATAAAGGGAAACCCAATTATCCATCTCTTCACTTAATTTCCACATTTCATCAATGTTTTCAATTTCTTTCTTCATAAAGAAATACTTAATTAATCTTTTCTTTTCTTATTGCTTTATTTATGCAACTTTGTACTCCTTGGAGTCCAAGGAACCCAAGAGGCACGAAATCCTCTTTGGATTTGCCTTCTAGAGGTTTCCACATATTTCTTTTATCAATTATTCAATTATTCCTTCACTAATTGAATTTTCTTTACTATTGCTATGTTATTGGGCCCAATAGCCAATAAAGCCCACAATCAAACAATAAGGCTATTTTAAACGAAATCCAATATTCTCAACCCAATATATGATTATTTGTTCAAACATCTTTAATATGAGAAATTATATTTCTCACCACTTGAACCCAAAAATGGGGGTTATAACAGTTTATGTACTTCAAATTCATCCATACTAACTAGCTAAAGATGTACACATATACTTTGCTCAAGGTTGAAAAGTTTCAGGTTTGTAAACAACTAAGAACATGCTTGTAATATCATATTTAAACAATACAAATCTATTGTATGCTCTAGCTAGGCAGACAGAAGTACACATAACAATGTACATTGCACTTGAATATACTAGTATCACAGGGAAAGTCAGTTAGAAGACAAATTCACATTGTTAGTATTCACTTCTACATAAAGAATGTTGGTAAGAGGAGAAGAGAAGTGTAATTCCTTATATATGTGCTCCTTGCTTGAAAAATAAGCAAAATGACCTCGCTTAATTGTCAATATATCCAGAACTCAAGTGAAAATGACCTTGCTTAATTTCTACAGTCTTGATACACATGAATTGGATTTTATAGCTAGATGGGTGTGTCTTTTAAATTAGGCAACACTATTTTCTATTGACTTCGTTCTGGTCATGATACCTGTAACAATGGGAGCACGCTATGTCATGATGCCTGTAACAATGGGGGCACCCTATATCAAAGCTTTTAGCAGATCAGATTTAGAACATTAATAGTCACTTATTTCTACCTATCTTAGTAATTTACTTGTGGAGTTATCTGAGAACCATAGTACCTGAACATCTACTGTTCTTGCTATACTTATCATTTCGTAAACTTTATGATTTTAGTACCATAGTTATCTGAGAACCATAGTACCCTCTATCTCCATCTTTATGAATACTTGCACTTGATTTTAGTACCCTTAATTTTTTGATTCTGATGTTTGGCTCCATGTTATGTTTCAGATGTGGATATGTAAGATAGAATACAAGGAGTCTGACCTAGCCATTGTGCACAGGAAGTGCTTCTAAGTGAATTTTGTAGCTTATGCAGTCAGGTATTTGCAAGCTATAAAAAGCAATTGCATGCAGTGTGCTAACCTGATGCATTTATTGATAGCTTCTACCATTGCTCTGTACCTCGCCATATATATGGATGAACTTTATATTCCCATATCTAAGTTGGTGCCCCTCGCAGTGGGATGTCTACTTCCATTCAATTTACTTGAGTACTCAACTCCTTGTTTAACTCAACTTGAAGATTGATTATTCGGTCTTCTAGTTCAAGCCAGTGGACATCTCCCAGTTTCTTTTGTGCAAGAAGCAGTCTCACATCTAACATTATGGTTGTAAGTTCATCAGTATATACCTTCAACTATCTTTTTGATAATGTGGACTTGAATGGATATCTGAATTAAACGTGTAGTATACAAATTGATATTTCTTTGCTTGTTTTCACTTTAGGTATAGGGATACTAGGTTTTCCAATCATGTTCATGCCCATATAGATAGGGTACCATGTTATCATTGTATAGAGACATGCAGTCATGCATCTCATTAGTTGGTTTGTTCTTTTTTTTCATCCAATATGTTTGATGTATGAAAGTACCACAACAAAATAGTATAATGTCAAATTAACTATAATTTTCAAACTTTTTTTGAGGCCAATATAAAATTTAAATAAATAATATTTACTTTGTTATATTTTCAAGTGGAGAACATGGGTTAGTGTGATCCTTACCACCAATCTGGAGGGTGTGCAGATAATTAGTAGACTTGGCAGGCTTGAAATTGCTAAGCTTCTGAGAAATCTGATGAAGCACCCATCTGTCTCTCAAGAATGCAGCAAGAGTGATAATGTTGTCTGAAAGTGGAGAATAAGTGTGTTGAACGAATCTCCATGAAGATAACTTGGAATATGTAGCATGAATACATATATCATCTCTTCTCATAATCTCTCTCTCAAACATATTCTCTCACACACTCTCTCTCCTCATCTCTTCCTCTCCTCTCTATCCCCCCCCTGCACACCAAATACGATGAGAGTGAGTGTTTGGTATGGAGAAATGGATATATGACCCCCCCCGCGCACTGTGGAAAGGGATACACACATGATATGGGTGGGTGGGAAAGGAATTGGTAGATTTGAGAGGATTTTGTGATATGGAGGTGTATTATGTGGAAATTGAAGCCGATAACCGGAGAGAATATTAATAGATCTGAGTAAATCGACTTAAAATTGGATCCAGTTAGCCAAAGATAGATCCGAGTAAGGATCTGAATATCAATAGAGATAGAGAAGTTGCGGGCAATAAAAAAACATAGAGGAGGACGTCACTCATATTTGGAAGAAGACAATACTGATTAGGGGGTGATGGCATGGTTGAATATGACAGAGTGCTTTGCTAGGGATAGGTGATGGTGTCGGGGTAGCAACAAGGAATCAACAACAATGGCAATGGATAATAATGTCAGCGGCAGCAGGATGGAGCAGAAGCCAGGGGGATAAATGATGGCAACGACAATTGAAGAGTGTGATTGTCGGCTGGGGATATGATTGCTACTAAATGAGGCAGCAACACTACAGTGAACAGACACATGATGGTGGTGATGATTGCAGCGGTCAGTGGCACATGATCGGCAACAACGGGATGGTTGTCACTGGCTGTGATTGTCACTGTTGATTGGCGGCAGTGGTTCTGTTGTTGTGCGTTGACGAAGTCAGGTGTACGGTTGGCAGGCATAGGCGGCGCATTGGAAGGCAGCATCGGTTGTTGTCCTGGCCAACGGCGGCTGCGGCTCCGCTGATGGTTGCAGCCAACGGCGACAATAATATTGCTACCAGTAACCAACGACTCTGTTGTTGTTCATGAAGCTTGCACCGGATGCATGAGGATGTGGTGATGGCGTGATGTGGCGGCATGATGCGGTGGCGTGACTGATGGTGACGTTGACTGTTGTTGTCGACGACAGCTTGATGGTGGCTAATAGCACCGGGAGATGACAGATAGATAGGAGATAGTCAGGATGGATAGTGCCGATGTACGGAAATAAAATCGGATCTGAACAAGGAGGAGGAGAAGCCATGGAGGTTGGGATATGCCCGACGGGCAGCTGGCCTAAGCCGTGGAAATGGCGGCGGTGGCCGCCCGCAGGCGGGTTCTCCCCCGATTGCGCTCTCTCGGAGAGAGGCGACAACTACATCTAGGGTTGTTGTTGCTTGACGTCTAGGAAAGCAGGGAAGCGGAGACGGCTAGGGTTCCCTTAGGAACAAACACACTCTGATACCATGTGAAAGAATATTGTATTGAACTAATTCAATGATTAAAAGAGGTACAACCCTATCCTATATATTGCCCAAATAGATGAAACCATATCCTCCCTTTAGAGCAAGCGAGCACTATAATTTCAATGTCCTAAATAAACTTATATGGACCCTCTTCCTTTCTTTTGCCACGCCAACTTCAAATCCATGCTCCGACAGAATACAAACATTATGATAAAGCTATATTTTTCTAGAAGATATCTTACAAAGACCACAATATATATTTTTCTTAATGTAAAATATTTAATGTCTCAATATATAATAGTACATTTTTAAGTGGTCGCTAGCAGGTTCTTTTTCCCAGGAGTTGTGGAATTCAGTATTTCTGGCCACTTCTCTATTTTAGCTGGAAGGAATAGGGACTTGATGGTCTTTTGTATTCCTATGATATTTTTTTTTCTAGAGAGATTAACTGGGCTCTGTTCAGTCTTTTGGTCCTCTTGTCCCAACACTCATCACATGAAGATCTTCTTACTTGTCTGCATTTCTTTAATCATTAGTGTGTATATTGGGAAGCATGATTTCTTGTACATGTTATTGATGGGGATATGTCAATTAAGATGATTTTGAGAGTGCACTCTCTCATCTTACTTGTTGATCCATAAATGGTACCTAAGGAAAAGCTGAGGATTTTTAATGTGAACGCCTTAGGTTGTCTTTTTCCACTTTCTTTCCGACCAAGGCACTGAAGACATTACATTATTGTTTTTAACAACATGCATACATCCAAGTCCCATTCGTGGGTGCAGTTAGTGTTACACTGCTATCAGTCTATCACTATACATGTTGAGCCAAATAACGGTACCTGAGGTAAAGCTGAGGACTCTTCATGCGACCACCATGTATTGTCTTTTTCTTTTTCCAGTCAGTCAAGACCTTTTAATGAATAAATGCTCCATCGTTGTAGTTAACTACAAGCATAAATTTGTGTTCCATTTCCAGATGCAGTTAGTGTTACATTTATCCAGCATGGATGTTGAATGCTTCACTATCTTAATTGTGTTTTCTCCTTGATATAATCAAATTCACTATTGAGTTTGGTCATTTAACACTTACTTCTATTTCTAGGGAATATGATGTTTGTTCCACAACATTTATTCCAAGCAAACATGTGTTTAGTAGGACTGACACAAAGTGTTTGATTATCAATAGTAGGACTAGTGATATCGGAAGATTTAGCTGGTAATCTAAGGAGTGTCCGTTTAAGAATTCAAGATCAACAATATGGTATTTGCAAACAGTATTATTCATGATGGCAGTGCTTTCAAAAAAGGGTTATCTTCAAATGGCTTTAAGTATGCAAACAAAGCCCACATTTTTTATACTCAAGCATGTGTTAAACTTGATAACTATGTATTTAGATTCCAGCTACTTATACTATCCAAGGTATTGTGATTTTATTACTGAATCACATTAATATCATTTTTCGTATAAAGATCAAATTTTCTTTCTGTATCAGAACATGCAGCCTTTTTAAATGTTCCAAAATATTATGAGGTTCACCTGATCACTAGGAAATAGTGACCATCATGGTCATGGATTTAAGGAAGCATGCCAAAAATTTTGATGGTATAGTGTGAATGCAGAACCCAGTACTTTATTCCATAGCCATTTGGACCCCCTATAATAAGTCATTACTACTTTCAGTAATAAAAATCATATTGTGTGAACACTAGAATATTCTTTAGTTGCTCGTAGACCAAACATTTATGAAGTTTCAAGTCTGACTTTTCAACACAACAAGGACTGATTCATGCAAATCACTTCTGAATGATCTATAGTTGGAGCACATCCTATCTTCAGCCATAGTGTACTAGTAATTGTCTTAACCCAAGCATTTGATTTTCCCCATTGATGATCCACCCAAGTTCTTCATATCAATTATCAACCACGGATTATCTGGCTCCAACTAGTTTGTGTATTTAATGGCTTGCATATGAACCCTTCCATTTAAGAAATCCCAAATAACCTTCCAAAATGAATGGGATATATTAATAACTTGGTCATGTTCCTTCCAATATTTTAGTCAATGGAAATTATAGTTACTTGGATATGAGCACAAGATATAGAATCACCATTGCGCGTTGCATTTTATTTTAATATCCATAAAATTGAAAACTTTTCATTTGGTTTACGTTGGAGTGTTGTAAGGGGTGTTGTTTACCTAGTTCAACCTCTTATACCTATCTTATTCCAAATATATAATCCTATCTTCAGATGATGTTCAAATGATGCATAAGAATCTGCCAAGTACATGTAACAATAATTTTGAAGTTTCAGATTCTCTACTTCAATGTTATGTTCTAACATGCCCTATCTTAAAGAAAAGAGTATGTATACTGACTTACCCATTTTCATTTGTACTTTGCAGCTATGAACTAGAGAACCCCGAATCAATTTGATGATCCACATAAGACTTGTTTTTTATTTCATTTACACCTCAAAATTTATATGGGTCATATTCGTGAAAGTCTATAGCTATTTGTAGACATGTATTGGTGGATTTGATTCTTTAGTCACCGTTGAACATCTGAGGCAGGTCTACAGTTCATATGTATGGTAATATCACTTCTTAACTTTGTTCAAGTTTTCAAAGAGCCTTTATTCTGATCCTCTTGAAAGTATGGTTTCTTTCCCTATAAAATTATATGCCTACAAATCTAATAAAACTTGGTCAATGTATTCTATTTTCTTTTTGTTCTTTGGTTTCTAGTTGGCACAAGGGGTGCTCTATTTCCCTAGTTGAGATATGTGATGAAGGATCTCATCCAATTATTTATAAAAAGTTAGTGGATAGCTAATGAATCCAGTTATATATACGTGATGAAGGATCTCATCCAGAAAATTAGTGGGCACGACGCTGCAATTTCTTTCTCAACCTCATCCTTCGCTAGCTTCAACCTTGCTAGTTCTGAATTTCTGGAAGCATTGTCAATTTGTTTTGCCTCTTGCTCAGTGTCTACTAATTAAATGCCACCCTAAGATATACCAGCTTCCATAAAAAACTGAGCTCACAACACTATATCTTGAGAGAAGTCGTATAGCTTCTGCGCTCCTCTGATATGCACATCCGGTTATTAAGAATCATTCACTGGATCTGGTCTGATCACTGAAGAATGTTCGTGCTCTCTAATAGCTGAAATATGGAAGCTACAATATATTTTTTCTTTTGCAAAAATCATGTATTTTACAATTTAGGTCGTCAATAGTTGTGTCTTGGTTCTTGTGGAACATGATCATACATCTTTTGGATATATATGTTGAGCTTCACCTTGGCCTCGTGCTACAAGACACGTTCACCCTTTGATAGGATAAGTAAAAATATTTTTTGTTTATTTTTAATATCCATGGGATTAGTGATTTATTAGTAACCACTTTACATCATATTTCTGATGGCAGGGGACTAAGCACCCAAGTAGGAAGCGCCACGGTTTTCTCCTAGGAAATACAAGAAAAAATATTGGCCTAGGAAAAGGAGAGAGCTATTCGACATCCACTTAGAAATAACAAATCCAAACAAAATCACATGCCTAGGTCTTGATAGATCACCTTTTATTGCCATTGAAGAAACCACAATTGGTAATGTTGTGTATGTTGCTGGATTAACCACCATAGTAGTGAGATCTTGCTCGCATCATGTCTGCTACACCATTATGATTTTTCTATACTGTCTCGTTGCATTAATAACTACCTAAACCTTCATAAGTAAATGTCTTATCATGTTAAGCCCCTGGTTTTCATTGTATTATTGACGATGATGGTCCACTCTCCTTTTTGCATGTTATATACAACATACCTTCTAAACTTTTGACCCACTTCCTGTTAAGCTACTGATTGAACAAGTTTTGAAGGAAAAAGAACCTCCTACCCCCAAGACGACCTGATGACCCTACAGAGGTCTGGCATGAGTAAAGTAGGTAATTAAGGGATATGCAATGAATTGGTGCTCAAACTACTACGTAACAAAATATGATAATGCTGCAAAGTAGCTGGAATTGATCGAGAGACATCTGAGCTACCTCCTCAGTATAATAAACACTGAACCACACCCATGCGTGTCAGGTATGTTTTTTTATTGCAATTTATGGCACCACTTTGAGATGTGTGGATACTAATAAATATGAGCAGTTTGATATTGATAACCAAAATGAAATGTTTGAAATAATGGTTTTTTCATATGTTTTAACTTTCACCTGGTTCTAAAGTTTTATATTTTATACTACTTTATAAACTCCCATCATTCATCCGCACAAACGAACAGGGGAAGGGGTAAGGCTCAAGTTACCTTACAAATTTCCTTGTAAGGATTATTGGCAAAATTTTCTCCCAAGATGCATGGCACTATGTCTGGAATATAATCTAGGTACCTAATAGTATAGTTTGATGTTGGTTTTTATATAATTTGTACATTATGTTTTCTGATCACTCACATTGTAAATTCTGAATATAAAATGATATAGTTCATGGTTGCAACTTAGGTTTCAAAAAGAAAATATATCTAATAGGTTGATATAGTGTTTTTAATCTACTGGATCCTTTGGACAAACTTTGTAGGTGAGCCACCTTTATGTGGGGTGATTAGAAGAACCTTAACACCATTGTAGATGCTTCCACTCTATTCTTTAGCTATGTTCTTGTTCATATACCCACACATAAGAGAGTTGAAGGGGTTTCAAAGACTGGAACTAGTTTTGAAAGAACCAACAAACTACCAAAAAACTTCAAGAAACTGGTTTTCTTCTTCCATCTATGCATGAAAAAATTTCTAGTACAAATAGATATCAATTACCTAATCTGTATTGAGCTCAATACTAATTGACTCATTTTCCATTTATGACAAGTTTGATACAGAGACTCGGATATGGTGACCGGTCAAATATTGGTTTTGGATGTCAAGGACCAGGAAAATGACATGAACCTATCTATAAATTCCTTTGGTGGATCTGTAGTAGCAGGTTCTTATGCATTTAAATAATTATAGTCTATCTTGTGTTTTATCTTATATTGGCTAAATGTTGTACTTATCATTGTTTTATACTATTTTCCATTTTCTAGTTACCACTATCCATTTTCCCCACTCTTGTTAGCAGCCAGCAAGCTTTTAGCTATCCTTCTCCTTGGATTCCTATCCCCACCTACCAACAATTGTTGTGGCATCAACAACCATTGCAGTGATCATCACTTACGGAGAAGGTAGGACAATGCAAAAAGGATATTTGTGATGATAGCTGTTGTTGGTTTTGTTTTTTCTAGTAGAGTATTGTAGTGAGGACAAGGTGAAGAGGGGGAGTAGGGTTAAAGGAAAGCTATTGACAGAAACAAGAAGTAGTAAGACATGTGATCTGATAACTTTACCAAATGGCTTATTCTTTTTTTTTTTCCTTTAATTTCCAAGATACACTCTATCTTGTGTGAAGTAGTTGTACATAGCGTACATATTACATGTGTAATGTTTAGTCCCACACCATAATTGATTTTCTTCATGATTTGTACAACCATTTCAATAATCATGAGCGGGTCATACTTTACAACTAATTGGGATTGAACAAAAGACTTGTTAGTACACTGATTGACTCCAATCAACATCCTCTATAGCTCACCGTCATCTAGGTAATGTTATGCATGCATGTATAGCTGCATCCACATAAAGTTACCTGATATCTTAATCCATGTTTCATAGCACATATCCCAGGACTATAGTGATACTGGATCTATAATGTTGTGTCTTTGATGTGATCATGAATCAGTTCCTAATCTTGAGATGGATATGTACACTAGAGTTGAAGGATATCCTTGACTTTCTTGTCCTTTATTTACTATTGTTGGTACAGGTTAGTAATTGCCAATATTGTTCAGCCAAATGCTAGATGTTGTAGGCCAATAGGTGAGATGGACCTTTTCACCAGTTGAGGCATTATATGTTGTGGATGTCCCTCTCTAACAAGCTCACCACTTAACTATGCTATTGTAGAAATAACACCTCCTTTTAGATCCCGAATGTAAAAGTAACACATCTTGGATCATTCTTCATCAACTAACTCCTACTCCTAACTAATTTCCAGAAGCTACATGTGTTTTATAACTAGTTGTCTAGGGAATCATTTTAGTTGGACTGTGTAAAACCTTATAGGGAGCATAAAAATTTATGGTGACATCTTTTGAGGCATTAGAGCCAGCTTTAGGTGGAACAAGCTTGTGCAAAACACCCTCTCTCTTAACCTTCAATGCTTCCAATCATTCTTTATGTTTGCAAGTAAAGAGTCTAACTTTATATATGCCTTAGAGTGTCTCATTGACCACTTGCGATGCTATTTTTTTTTCTAACATCACCTGACAACAAAGTTCTTGGGATATTTGGAGTATGCATTCGTATAGGATTCAGGGCTTTAGTTGTAATTCTGATTTAGTATATATCTTAAACTAGTTTTGTGTGTGTATCATTCTATGTGTATTTCTTGCTCTGTTTTAACGATTTCTTTAGGCCTTCTCTATTCTAACGATTTTGATAGGCCTCCCCTTATTGTGCTCATCTTTTTCATGCAAAATCATGTGATAACTACTACAAATCTACTTAGTTGAAATGTCAAATGAGATGGACACAATTTGAGGGTGTTAGGCTACCATCTTTGCACTTAAACAGACTTCCCATAGCCTATTTTATCTTCATTAAGAAGCCAATGATAACCAATCATGTCTACTTTCTTCTTGAAAATGTGATATCACTAAAGTCCTCAGACAAGGTATGGAAGCATCTATAGCTTCATTTAACTTGGATGGAGCCCAGATCTTCCATAGGTACACACATCAAGCACATATTATTCAGCTGAGTCACCAGGTTCATCATATCATTGTGGATCTACCTCATCGTATCATGTGCATAAACACCCACAAACCATATCACTAAGGATCAACCTCTTCACATCAAGATCATACTTTTGAAAACCTATCCATATTAGCAACACAACAGATACAAACAAGAACCAATAGGTTAAACCAAAACTGAATATACAACAAGGGAACACAGAAAGTCTAGAATACTTGGCAGCTTAGCCAAGGGAAAACCAAAAAGCTGACAGAAAACCACTGTCTCTGCCCCTGGTACCTAATTATTGCACATGACAATCTGTAATTTTTCATGTTTTAGTAAGACCTAGTACCCCACTTCAAGCTCCATTATCGCCAGCAATCATATCTGAATGAACCGGTCCCTCTATGTCAAACAACATTTAGGAAGTAATATGTTTTGATATTAGTTTCTTGAAATTCTATATATGTTGCAGGAACCACCTACTAATTCTACTGGTAAAGCAAAGAAACCTTCTCCTGCAACCTAGAAGAATTTTTTTTCAAAAGAATTCATATGAGGAAAGGAAACTAGCTTCTGAAGGTAATGACTACATGATATGTATCTATTTTAGTTTCATCCCTATAAGAACATTAGATGGTTGTCTTTTTCTAGTTAGCTCTAAGTATGGAACAAACACTCTCAACTTATTCTAAAAGCTACTGAACACATTGTTGATGTAAGAGACATTGTGTGGGTCACATATACCTATTTCTCACTAAACATTATGATGTATGGAAAGGTGCATGTGTTGGCTACATATCGCCTAACATATCCACATTACTCTCAATAAGCCCCTTAACCTAAAGTGGGTTACTTATTGCTGTTGTTAGAAGAAGTATGGCTCGCCATTAGGTTGTCAAATTACAACATGTTATATAAAAGAAAAATAGTGATGATTAGCTTGCAAAGAAAATTCAAAGGACGAATAGCTTCTTATCTAATAATAGGCTAGAAAATATTGAATGTTATATATGTTCATACTGAACTAGTTACTCAGATAATAACTAATAATAACAACGTTGAATTACCTAGAATAACTGAGTGTATGTATAATAGTGTCCTTCCTTCTATAATAAAACAAACTCCAGGTATTATTATATGCTCCCTGAACAGAAATTAAAGTGAATCCCACATTGTTTTTGCATACTCTTGAGTTGGCATCTAGTCCTTGGGCTATATAGGCACTTCTATTCTTGGGACTTATTAATATATTGGATGCTAAGAGATATCATTTTGAACTAGTAATTGTGTGTTTATGTATCACTTTTCCTGGCATGCAGGTTAGCTCAGTTGTTTTTCCTTGCATTTGCAGTGTAATGTTGGAGACCAGGTTTAGTTACTACCATCAACTCTTCTAATGGATGGCCCTTCGAGCGGAGGTTTGCTACCTTTCTCACAATTTCGACCATTTGTGGGACATGTGATTTGTAGTATTGATTGTTACTTGATGTTGTATATTTGTCTAGCGAGCATGCAGGTTGTCTAAAGATCGAGCCTGATCTATGATGTATCTCTATTGAGCATGGTACTGTGATGACCTCTAGAAATGGTAATTATTCTAAAGGTATGCTCAATACTAATTTTATGCTTAGGTATAGGTGCAGCTGCTAATCTATACGACATCTTATTTCTCATCTAAGATCAGATTAAGCTATCGTCATCATTAATAATTCTATTTTGTTCATCAGGGCAGTGATGTAAGTTATGCAAAGGGGAGGGTGCTTGGAAGCTGCTGTGACAAACAACTATGGTGGGAACATCTTGTATTGGGATTAGGGACATGGAGAATGGATGGGTATAAGGGGACAACCCTAACATAGTTGGTAATGGGGCATAGATGATGATCATGAAAAAGATGGATATACCAAGAGTTCCATGACAGAGGTCAAATGATGCCATTATAACTCATATATAGCTATGTTTTGTATAAATTCTGATATTTATAACTTTTAGCAAGGCAACTTGGTCATTCGCTATGACCTTTTTTGCATGTCAGGTTATTTGATGCCAAGAATGACTATAGAGAAGGCCTTTGTATCACATCTTCATCCTAGACAATGTAACCCATTCCATAACCTTGATTGGAGTACCATAAATTGGTGTTCATGTACATGTGAAAGGTAAACTATGCAATAATTTCATTGGTTTGTTCCAGTACACGTCATTTTCTCAAAATTAGTGTCAAACTCTCTTACTTTCACCTACATAACACAAATTATGTTACAGCAGGTTAAGTTATAGTTGGCTGCCATATCTCTTGTACAAGAACAACTGCCACAACAAAGGAAAAGAGGACAAAGGAATTATCCAATATATAGTCTCAGATTCACAAAATATGTGCTGAGATATATGGAAACCTCAAACTTGGGGACCGGGTGGAACTGCCAATTGTTGATGAGAATGATTTGTCTTTCAAGAATCTCCATGAATATCAATATCAACTACAGGAGCTTCCTATGGCCAATCTGAAGCAGAGCACGGTGAAGCTCTATTTTCAATCAAGAAGAGCAGTACCTTAGCAATCTTTCTCTTCTTATGAGTTTATCAATGTTATCATATTCATTGATGATACAAGTGGTAGAACTAATACAAAAGAAAAATAAAGATATAAGAAGATTCTCAAGATCATGTGGCATATAGAGTTTGCAGTGGATAGAGGCAGTCAGAAGAAGATATTGTATACATGTATCTTTTATCCATGCATATTGTAAAATAGGGGCCAGGTTAATGTCCTCCCCATGTGTACTCATTGTTCAAATATAAATAAAAGTATAATTTTTGACATTATAAGAACAACTTGATCTTGATCACTATTCATTTTTTCTTCTTTTTGAAAAACCCCTCTATATTGGCAAGTGACTAACTTGATACATAATGTCTCTCACTACATATGTATGTGTAGTACATAATGTCTTTCACTACACACTAGCTATAATTACAAGTGTAGTAAGTGCTAATTTTTGCTATACATGAACTACATATACCAATTGTAACCAATATCATCTCTCCCTGCATATCATAGCTACAAATTGAATTGTAGTCATATATTTAGCTACAATGAAACTACATTTTTATGTGTAAGGACATTTTTTACCTACAATTAGGGTTACATATGAATTTGTAGCCAGAGGAGTACCTAACTAAAACTTTGAAAAATGTAGCCTAAATAATTATCTACACGAGTATTAGCTTCATATTCTAAATGTAAGGATAAATGTAGCCAAAGCTTTTAGCTACACATTTTGGGGTTTTTGCTACAATTTTTTTTGTAGTTAAAGACCATATTTTTCGTAGTGATTCCAGAATATTCTAATTAATCCACGAGTTTTTTAATTAACACAGTGTTTCTATTTACCGATGGGTTTAGGAAATCCTACTTCCCTTTGTATCCTATTTAAAGGAGGATTGACAGCCGATATCCATATAAGATATCGAGAGAGGCTTTTCAGTTTACGCTCACGTACATAAACCCTATCCGTCACCATCCTTAGAAGAGAAAGGAGGCAATGCGTCGCTAGCACGCCGCCGTATAGACACGACTCCTTCCTACCGGCTTAGGAAGCGCGACGTGGAGTTCTAGTCCATCCGCATGGAAGAAGTAGAGACATAGACGTTGAGACGCCTGCGTTCGGAGGGCATCAATGACTATCCATACGCGTTACGAGCCGCGTACGTCACCGCACGAAAGGAACGCCTCCGGATCTTACTGGCACAACGAATAAGAGAGAAGTTTCGTCCGTGTAGACAAGCGTCGTTACACACCGTCGTGTAGTGGGACATCACCAGACTTGCTCCACGATAAGGTATATCCCACAAACACTCCTTCCAAATACGATGTTGTTGATGAGATCCTATTTTGGGTTGCGTGGATTTTGTTTCTTCCGTCGTGCATGTTTTCTCCACAAAACCCAACAGCTTGTATGTTCATGATGAAGGAAGAGGATGGCAAGCCAGATTAGGTTATTGAAGATATTGCTTTTATTCAAGATCAGAGTATAAAGATTTTATATCATTCAGGAGCTTCCCATGCCATTGTCTCTGTTGCACTTGTTGATATGCTTAGACTACCTGTTGAACACCTAGACTATGATCTAAATATCATTATACCTAGTAGGCACATGCATGAGCCTGGGAGGATGGTGTCTATGGTTTCTTTTTCTATATAGGGAAGGGTTTTCCCAGTAGATTGAATGGTAGTTAATATGAGGGATTTCAATGTAATCCATGGTATGAGTTGGCTTCATGAGAATTATACACTCCTTGATTGTTGGAAGAAGCTTGTTACGTTCTCCTTTCCTAGGGAGGAGACCCTTGTCATCAAAGGGAGGAGAAGGGATGGGAAAAGTCTCTTCATTTATTCTATGTGGGTGGAAATGATGAGAAGGAAGGGCCATATAGCACATCTCATATATGTATTAGTTGAACATGAGAAACATATTTATGATGTTCCTATAGTTAAGGATTTTTTAGATGTCTTCCATGAAGACTTGCATGGTATTCCTCTTAATAAAGATTTGGAGTTTTCTATAGAGTTGCATCCAGACACTTCTCCAATCTCAAAATCTCCCTACAGAATGGCCCTTGTAGAGCTAGTTGAACTCAAAAAGTAGTTACATGAGCTCTTGGATTTGGGTTTCTTCCACCCTAGTGCATCACCTTTGGGAGATCCCATTCTCTTAATTAAGAAGAAAGATGGTTTGTCGCACATGTGCATTCATTACAAGGTGCTCAATTAGGTAACCATCAAGAACAAATATATGTTGCCTAGAACAATGTTCTGTTTAATCAACTCAATACTGTGAAAGTCTTCTCAAAGATTAATTTGAGGAGTGGCTATCATCAGGTGAAGGTCCAAAATTCAGACATTAAGAAGATAGTGTTTTGTACCAGACATGGACATTATGAGTTCCTTGTGATGTCCTTTGGCCTCACAAATTCTCCTGCTATCTTTATGGACCTCATGAACATAATATTTCACTAGTAACTCGATTCATTCATCATTTTTTTATTGATGATATTCTTATCTATTCTAAAAATGATCATATCCATGAGGAACATCTTAATATTAGTCTTGACACACATGGGAAGTTCAGTTATATGCTATGTTGTCCAAGTGTGACTTCTAGCTTAGAGAATTCATGTTTCTAGGACACGTCATCTCTGAAGGTCATATAGAAGTGGATCTAGCTAAGGTGGAGTATGTAAAAAATTGGCTGACTCCCAAGACACCTTCAAATATTCATAGTTTCCTTGATCTAGAGGGTTACTACAAGTGCTTCATATAAGACTTCTCCATCAATTCAAAGCCATTGAACCCTTTGACTAGAAAAGATTGCCAGTTCATGTGAACACAGTTTCCAAACCCTCAAGAACAAGTTGAGTTCCTTTCTAGTACTTGTTCTTCCTTTTGATGATCATGGTCTCATCATTTTTAGTGATGCTTCTAAACATGGTTCGGGCTGCGTGCTTATGTAGAATGATAGGGCCATCTCATACGCTCCTAGACAACTCAAGGTGCATGAGCATAACTACCTGACTCGGGACCTTAATCTGGTTACCATTATTAATGTATTAAATATATTGAGGCACTATCTCTATGGTAAAAAATTTGACGTGTTTTCTGATCATAAGAGCCTCAAATATATTTTGACACACAAATATCTCAAGATGAGGCAACGTAGATATGGCTCGAGTTCATTAAAGACTATGATTTCTATATCAGTTATCATCATGGATAGGACATGTAGTGTTTGATGCCCTAAGTAGGAAGAGGGATGTTAGTTGGCTCCAATTCTAGTAGAGGAATGGAAAATGACGAAGGTGTTGACAGAGTGGAGGACCTTACTTGCTAAGGTTGAGTTAAAGCTGACACACATCATGATTAGAACATATTAGATTTTTGAGGTACGCAATGCACAATAGGATATCCCCGACCTTACACACATGTTAGAACTGATAGAGAGAATAGGTTCTAGACTCTCCAAGGGCAAGGATGGTGATATACTGATGAATAGCCGATTGTAGATACCTTATGAAGAGTTGAGGAAGAGGGTATTGTTTGATGTACATGGTATTAAGTACACTATTTGTCTAGGTACGATGAAGATATATCAGGATATGAAGAGAACCTTCTTGTGGGAAGGAATGAAGAAAGATGGTTATTCATTTATTTCTAGATGTCTGATATTCTAGTAGGTGAAAGATGAACACCAAAGACCTGGTGGTCTTCATCAGCCCCTTGATATTCTTGAATGGAAGTAGGAGAATATAACCATGGATTTTTTCACTGGTTTGCCTAAGACCAAGAAAGGATATGATGTTGTGTGAGTGGTGGTGGATTGTCTGAAAAAAGTGCACCTTTTTAGCATACAAGATAACTGCCACTATTTCTAAAATGGTTGATCTGTACATTTAGGAGATAGTACATCTTCATGGTATCCCTCTTTATATTGTTTCTGATAGGGACCCAAGATTCACTTAGTACTATGGAAGCAAGTTTAGGATGAGCTAGGTACCCAACTCCACTTCATCACTAATTATCATCCTCAGACCTATGGGCAATCTGAGCGGACCATTCATCTTATGGAGGACATGTTACACACATTTATGCTCAATTGGGGAGGATCTTGGTCTAGATTCTTACCCTTTTACAAGTTTTCTTATGATAACAGATATCACATCAACATAGGTATGGCTCCATATGAGGCTCTCCATGGTAGGCCATGCAGGTTCCCTCTGCTATGGAGTGAAGTCAGTGAAAGAAGTCTGATACGTAGTCATGAGCTATAGTTTTACACAAATTAGGTTGATCTTATTTAGAAAAGTATGAATGCTACTCAAGACTGACAAAAGAAATATAATGATGCTCACAGGTCTGATAAAGATTTCAAGGTGGGTGATCATGTTTTCCTTTATGTTAAACCCATAAAATTTATTGCAAGATCTAGGGTGAAGGGTAAACTAAATCCTCATTTTATTGGCCTGTTTGAAATCCTTGATAGAGTGAGAGAGAGTGCTTACGGGATAGCACTACCATCAGATTACAAGAAAATTCACAATGTCTTCCATGCATCCTTGTTGAGGTTGTACATTAAGGACATTTCACATGCCTGGTGCAAGATCCCATTAAGATCAGGAAGCACCAGTCGTTTGAAGAGTTCCCATTGAGAATAATGGAACCTCAAACCAAGAAATTGAAGAATAAAGATATAGATCTGGTCAAATTTTTATGGAGAAATCACAACCTAGAAGAAGCTACATGGGAGCTGAGGGAAGAGATGATATAGAAATACCCATAGATTTTCAATCCTTAAAATTTTGAGGATGAAACTTCTTTAAGGCGGGGAGGATTATCACATTGTCATATTAGGCATGTGCATTCATACTTTTCATGCAATTTGTCATTTATTAGACCAGAATCAATTTTTATATTTTCTTAGAAATGGGGTGCATCAAAGTAATTAGTGGTTATACCGAATCCAACTTCATGTTCTTATAAGCTTCAGGTCCAATTTTGATAAGAGAAGGATAATTCAAGTAATTATAATGATTTATGGAAGTTTAAGTCCCCTTAATTTATATGAGGGTTTTTAGGCATCAAATTTAGGAACAAAGGGTATGGTGTTAGTATATATATTAATATGAGCATCTAGCAAAAATTTCAAGTCATTTTGAGTTATTTAGCACCAAGAAAATGAATTTAAAATTTTGGTTTTACAAAAGTGATTTTGAGACATTTAAACCATTTTCTGGGCATGGGCACACATTGGGCCTTACCCCGAGCCATCAGATTCACACAAACTCTAGGAAAGGTGATCTCTACCATCTGGAGCTCATCCCTAACCTCCAAACATCACTTGACCATAGAACAATAGCCAAGCAATGATACCTCATCCCAATTCATCACAGTTTATTGCACGTTTCTTGTATCTAACCACTCCATTAGACTCAAGAATTGATCACGAGCCTACTGAGCCCTACATCAAAACCTAGATCTTCCTATACATAAAATGCCTAAAGTACCTTTGTCTCTTTTCCACGACGAGTCTAGTATACACAAGACTAATCCTCCTCGCGAGAAACCAACCAAACATCTGCCTTCACCAACTTCTTTGGACCTTCTCCTCCACTTAAATTCAACTATTTTATGTCCCATCACCAGGATTGAGTCATCTTCCACCTTGGAATCGACAAAGTTGGGCCAAGCATAGAGGCTACCTCAGGAAAATTGGGGCACCAAGGACCATCCTGGGGACCCTATAAAGCCTCAACAAGTTCCACATAGGGGAACGAGCCAGTGAGAACCCTCCTTGAGCTTGAGTTTCATGGATCTTGACGGGCTCCATCATCAACGAGGGAAAAATTCACGCACACACTGATAAGAATCTCCAAGTGTTCCTACAACATCCACGAAGCATGCCCATCTGTCAATCTAGCCTGAGGGGATGTAAGCACCAAGAGCCCATTTTCATAACCCACAGTTGTTCTTCAAGGATCCCAATTTTTGGTTTGGTCTCACACCAAAAAATATGATCAATCTTGATATATTTTCCATTATGAGTCTCCCTCTCACCTTGCATTTATAGGCACACCATCGGTATGATGGTTTCCATCTTTGGGCCTTACTGCCCTATTTTTGCGACCAGTGTGGCTCACACTTCCAGCCACCTTCGACCATCATCGTGATCTCTCTTCCCCCTTCATTGTCTGCCCAGGCCAATGGCATTATCATGAGAGATAACAAGACCTTCAATTTGACTTGCACATCATTATCCATCTCCCAACTACAGCCAAGGTGCTACCGTGTGTGGGTTGTGTGGGAGGAGGAATCAAGGTGGGTGTTTGACTGTATTGCCATGCTCCTTTTATTTTTGTTTCATATAGATCATGGGCAGAGCAAGACTTTGCCCTGTATGATCAATATACATTTGTGATGTATTTTTCTAAACCATGTCCTTACCCCCAACATGACATTAAGGGTAGTTTGGTCATTCCACTAATCCAAATTTGTATCAGTGACATTTCTGGTATTATATTTATTATGTATTATCTCGACTATGATTGGTCAATATTTACTTAAGCTTTAAAAATTATATAAAATGTTACAAAACTCATATGAGTACAAGTTATATACAAACTTCCATCTACTTTTTGAGATCTACCTAATGGACTTGGTTTCAAAATCCAAAAACAATATGTCTACATGATAAATTAGACTTAAGAAAAATTAGGGTTTATAAAGATTTTAATTATGGTTCTTTGTGTATTTTAGGTTAATTAAGGGTTGAATGTTCAATAGACTTCCTGGAGAAAGAATATCTATTATTGGGGTAAGTGTATGTGCCTTGGGTTTATTCATATTGCATCACTTGTTTTTCTTACATATTATGCTCATGTATTTAAAGTTATATTATCATGTGGTACATACATGTTGTAAGAGGTATTTTGTTTGGTATATCTTGCTTAGAATGTACTGTGTTCAGTTCATGCATCAATATCATGCTAGTTACTATATACCATTCAATGTTTTAAGATAACAACTTAGCGTGTAGACCCAAAGGTAAGATCAGATCACAATAAGATTAAGAATGTATACAATAAAGGACATATCTCATGAATATTTTAGGAAGGTTGGTGCCTCATGAGCCCCCTATAATTGGTTTTGGGCCCCCTAACCCTATGCCTGCACACTTTATCTGTGTCCATTGACTTACCCGCACACCCCATGTGTGTTAGTGAGATCACATCAGGTTCATAGAGAAGGTGCCATTAACATAAGTTAAGTAAGTTAAGAATACATCCCAAAGGACATTAAAAATTATCATGTTCAATATTTCATTTTATATATATGTTCCATTTCATGTTCTTATCATTTATTATAAAAACTCAACCACTTAAAATTTCTTTCTTTCGAATGAATGGTTGTGTGTGGATGCACATTGGCAGGAAGCCATGCTAGCAGTGAAGTAGCAGTAGGAGGAGTTGCAGTTCGAATTCTTCTTTGAATCCTACTTAATGGGGTGCCATCCTATATAGCTTCCATTTATTTCGTTTTAGATATGATGTTTTAGAGTTTATTTTGTTGAACTCGTTAGTTGTTAACTTTGTTGTCATTGTTTTGGCATGTAATAAGGCACTTTAGTGGTTCATACTTTTACTTTGTGGATTTTTCTTAGTTTATGATACTATGTCATGTCCTTGTCATATTCTCCCAATTTGATAATGCTTCCACTATGGTTGTATTAAGTTTAGTATGAGGTTGTGACATTATTGGTAGAAGTGAACATAGATCCCATTAATAGATTTTTTCAGTACAACCTCTCAAAAAAAAGATGGGAAGGCACACATCATGGTTATGTTAGTAAAGCACATCAAAAAAAGCACATTTGAAGTCATCGTAAGATTTCCATCGATACCAACCAACAAAATCTCACTTCCCAATCATCCAACTACTTTGTCAGTAGTAAACTGATCAATATATACAAAGTCATAAGACCAGCTACTTCTACTGGTCATCTACTGATGGAAAAGTAGAACAAATCCATCAGTCCTCAATCAAGAAACAGACAAACATACCTGTTTCGATGGACAAATAGAGGAACCTTTTCAGATGTCAACTGATGTAGAGCCATACACACTTCCATCGTTCTTGCTACGATGTAAAAGAAGACCACTTCAATTAGTGCTTCAACCAATGGAAAGGTAGAAAGCTTGATAACATCATCTATGTGCATGAAACCAAAACCAGGTAAGGGAGAGAATGGAAAGAAAACATGTTACATACAAACTTCAAGAAAACCCTCAAATGTGGGTAATTTTCACGTAGATCCTCAAATACGACACTAACCATCAAACACCAAAGAATACATCAATAAGCATCTGGACATGTAATTAAGACAGCAAAATGGGATTAGGAAGCTAAGACATGTTAGGGGTCTTAAACTTTTAGTGTACACTTATAGATTTTTATAGGCTGAAACTCTTTTGGTAGAATGAAGTAATGGAAAAAAAAGTTGATAAAAGTGAGTTGGATTGGTTCTTTCATTGATATTTGCACCACTTTTTAGCTCTACATCACAAAAGGTTGCATCACTATACTTATTATGATCATAATATTACGCATAAAAAAGGATATTTCAATCTCAATTTTATTGATAATTTGGTGAGCCAAGTCACCACCGTGTGAAGTTTCAAGTATTAAGAAACCCCTACGAAAATAGACCTTGACATTTTGATCAACTATGGAATCCTAGACCTATGTATGACCAATGTTGGGGAGAATTTTTGGATATATGTATGACCTAGTATATCCACCCCAACCTACTACTTTAGATGGTAGGTTGATATATGCCAACCCTTTGAGGGATGGAGTTTTATACATTAGTAGCTTAGGAGAGTAATTTGACTTTAGGATTCTCTGGAATTAATGATGAATGCACTAGGTAACCCATGGGGAAGTTCCTCATTTATGTCAAACAACTATAATTACTCCCTAATTAGGGTCTCTAAACCTTGTTGATATAGATACCATGGGAATGAGTTGTATAATATAAGAATAATCCATACAATAATATGTGCTTATCAAATTAAGGTTATGTTCAAGATTAGGTGTTCCCAACTGGTAGATAGTAGGAACAAAGTATGTAAGGAGGTAAATGATTCAACTACTAAACATATTAGAAATTGATCTTCATATACTTATGTGTTAACTCATTATAAGATATTTGGAAATTAAGTTAAACATTTTAATAAATGGTAAACATAATGAATGTACATCATGCAGACTTGGTAATAAGAAAAATCAAGTGATGAAAATGAAGTTAAAATTCCCTTATGAAGAATATCATAATAGATAAATTGGTAGTTTTGTTGATGTTAGAATATTGGTAGTCTAGGTTAGAAATGGGAGGATTTTGGGGAAGAAATCCTCTTTAAGGGGTGGAGAATTATAACATATCTGAATCTTGTACCATAGCCTAACCATCCCTCTTCTAGTCCCTTTTTTTGTTATGTTAGCATTAAAGCCTTATCTTTAAATTATATAAATTAAAAGAATTCAAAACAAGAAATATATTTTTTAACAAATAAACTTTCACATAAGTTTAAAGATAAATTAATTAATTAAGTCATCAATTAGGGTTTAGCTAAAACAAATCACCCATTAATTGGTTTTGACCCTAGTTTTGTAATATAGAATCACCCTACATCAAATTAATGAAAGGAATTCGATAAATATGAAATAATGTATATAATTAATCAATAAAGTTACTAAATGCATTAATTGAGTTCTTAAGTTATAAGTAATGAAATAAAATATCAAACCTTATCTAATGGTGAAAATAATGTCAGAGTTGGGTGCCTCATATCTTATTTAGCTTATAGGTCAAAATTCAAGAAAAATAAACATTATTTACCCCCTCACTTAATTAATTGGATTCACAATTTTAGTACACATAAATGCACGTAATATTTCAATTAAATTTGAGTTTCTATTTTTCCCATTATAACACTCCTCTCTTGGGTGTCAGTCTTCTTTGTTCCACAATGAACGTCCTCTTGTTTAGTTCACCTTCTTCTCTCTAGCTTTACTTTTGTCTAATCCTGTGACACGCTTTATACGTGCGTAGAAACGCAAGTGTACGCGTCAATGTAATATAGGCCTTTGTGAGTCCTGAATTGAACTCAAGGACACGTGAATTATCGTAGACTACTACTAACTACTCACAATCAGCTAGACTGGTTAAAGAGTTGCAAATTGTTGTAAAATTAAAAGAAAATAAAATGAAACAAAACAAAATAATCGATTAAATGTTTAGTTTAATCAATTCAAGATGAGATCTTTAGGATTGCAGTTTTACCGCGGGTTTTCATTGTAATAAATTCTATATAGTTATTCAGATTTATCTCTCTTTCCAGGTAGTGGCCTGTAGTCAGAATTGCCCACTGTCGTGGTACAATTCACTACCTATGTCTAGGTCGGTTCCACCGTCATAGTAACCTATACCCTAAACTAGGTGCATTAAAATCAATCTCTCGGTATCCACCATTAACCTTACACCACCTTGTTCAAGGGATTTGTCAATTAATGTAAATTATGTCTCTTTTCAACCATTAATTCTTCTTTCAAAGTAATTAAGGGCATTAGATTATTATTATGGTGATCAAGCATAACAATATAATTGAGAAAATGAAATTATACCACGGATTTAAGAGATAAATGATGAATTACTATGATAAAATTGTCATACAGTGATTTCCCGGGCTACTCCCGGTCCTAAAGACAAAGGGGATTAGCCCCGCATGTTCATCTCAGGGAAAAACATGGTAGAGAAAAGGGGAAACATGGAGAAAAATGTGATTGAGTGGTGAAACCCCTGAACGGAGAAGATCCAAGTGCTCCTTGGCATAGAATACACATTCTCCTGCCTTTCGATGGTGGAAAACATCTTTTTCAGCGTCCGGAACGACTGGGGTGTGCTTCTGGGCTCCGTTCTTCTCTCCACACCTTCTCGGGACATGTGCAGCGGCTAATGACATGATAGATTGCTCTTGGTCACCGTCATTAGATATAATCACTGAGTTAGGTCGCCAAAATATCACAGTCGTCGGATTTAGATCGATCTGAAGCAAACTCGTATCTGACGGTGTCGATACCATCGACTCGGGTCGATAGTATCGACCCTGCACTGTATCGGCTGGTCTCCTTTTCTTTTCTTTGTCGCGACTGATGTTAACTCGATACCATCGATGAGGGTCAATGGTATCGACTCTCTTAGGCGTCGCTTTTATCTTTTTTCATCGCTGAAGCTCCACTAGTCGATAGTATCGACATAAGCGTCGATAGTATCGACATAAGCATTGATAGTATCGACTCTCTTCTCACCAGCAACCTGATGGTGTATCGATACCATTGACTTCTGTGTCGATAGTATCGACTCTACGATACTCCTTGTGGCTGGAAACCTGTGGTCGTGTCGATGGTATCGACCACTTTCAATAGTATCGACAACAGCAAATACTTGTTTTTCCTGAAGTTACAACACAAAACCACATAAGCCAAAACAAAACATATTCTTGTAATAATTTATGCTAAAAAATACGGAAATAAGGGAGATTTGACATAGAGAAGGATCATAGACCAAAGTAGATGGATTATGCAATATTAACCACCAAAATGACTAATAAATGCATAAAAACACAAATAAACAAGTCTATAAATGCGACTCAAAATCATCGCATCAAACTCCCCTAAGCTTGAACATTGCTCGCCCTCGAGTAACTAAACCTTAGAATAGAATTGCCAGAGCCAACTAAAGAACAAATCATCACAACAAACATCACCATATGATCCCCATCGGACATTCACATTCTGGCCCTCACTAACCACAGAATGATAATTACCCTAAGGTGACAGTAATCATCCATAACAGATATCCACCTCAAAACTGATGAACACTATCACATAAGGTAGTTAACATAATAAAATTCGCCGGTCCAGACTTGGTGCATCTTGTGATCTCCTATACTATGTTGCTCGCCCTAACTACCATCTACATGGAAGCAGCTCTCCTGATATTCATAAGTGAGGAGAAATTCACATTGTCCTACCAATTTGAGCAACGAGTGGATAGAATGGGTGGCTAATGGAATAAATGGAAGCATCATACGGTTTCAACATGCATAAAACAAAAATACCCTAAATTATGCATTTGCACATGAACATGCCCTAATGCCTATAATTGGGTGGAAATGATGCATGCACTAACATCCCGTCTCAAAATGAGATGGAATATCTAACCGAGCTACATCATGTACCATCTTCAAATGCAGGTGAGACTATGTTCCTTTCTCCCTCTTATTCGACTTGCTTCTCAATACTTTCTTTTTTTTCAATTTTTTTTTCTTATTTTCTTTCTTTCAGGCCATTATATCAGCAAACGACAATGAATAATTTGTTGGGCTTACTTTTTCTGCATAGCTCAAAGATTTGAATTATTTATAAGGTATGGAATAATTTAATCACCATTAAAGAAGAAATTAGATACATGATGTACTCTATGCATAAAAATTATGAATGCAACTAAATGACATGCACCTAAGGGTAATGTGCATGTATAACTATTCTATTTTTTTTTAATGCAAAAAGTATGAAAGCGGTTGCAATGAAAGACCTATTTACATGAAATGCAATCAAACAGATTTAAACCGTAAAGTACTTCCAATTCTTATGGTGGATTGTGAAAAACAATGAGGTGGAAAGATCACAAGACTAATTGACTGAACCTTTGAAAAGTATTATATGTCCCTCCTTACTGACTTGTGTAGTAGTTAAGAGGTTTCTCTCTCTTATTTCAAATTAGAGACTCATTATCATTTGGTCAGTTTAGGCTCAAACAACCAATTCCGTCCACTTTTCATGAATCATTAGGAATGTATCGTTGTGATTTTTCTGTTTTAGAGTTGATAAAACCAATCATTTTCTTAAGTTATGTGCTCAAAGTTGAACAACACAAGCTTGTGAACACTAAATGTTTTTTTTAATTTTCCCTTAATTCCCATGTACAAGCAATTGAGATGACACAAGATTTAAGACATCCACAATTACACTAGATAGGATGTGGATCCTACAAACAAACTAAGATTGCAAAAACGAAATGACAAGAAACAAAACAATAAAAACTAAAAAATAAGAAAACTAAAGGATAGAGTTGTTCCAACAACCCCCCTAAGCTTGAATTCGACTATGGCCTCATAGTCAAAAACAATCTTAAAGGTTGGAACATAGATACTGATTACTCTTCTAGAGGAGGCGGGTACTGTGGGGCCGTGGGGTCCCAAGATGGGTACTGCCCCTAAAAGCTAGGATCATACTGGGGCATGGGTGGAGGTTGTGGATACCCCCCAAAGTAGTTCTGGCTCCAGTAATGATCATAGAAGGGCTACTGTTGCATCTCCATCCTATGCAACCTGTCATGAATTTACTGTTGGTTGTCGAGGAGGAGGCACTCATTCTCAAAGATAGCCCTCTGATTGTCAAGTAACCGGTTCGTCGTATCATGAATACCGGCGTATGTCGTTGTATGATGCTGCTGCGTCTGCTGTATATCCTGCAGCATGGCATACATACCTTGCATTGAGTAGACATCCTCGCTTTACTGCGAGGGAAGTGGTGGTGGCGGAGGCTGGTAAGAAGAAGATGCACCCGGATGCATGCGAGGACACTTCCTAGGTGCCACTCGTGCACGAAGAGGAGTGTAGGCCTCCTCTTCCTCTTCAGCCTCGTCATCATTATTGTTGTCGTCGCCACCGTCTTCATCTGAATCAGCAATGGCTATGATTGGCCATCGGAAATGTTGTGCACCCTAAATATGGAAGACGGGGTCTGGAAGTGAACACTCTTGATATGCTTGGTTGACATGACAGTGTGCATATGCCAAACCATCTCGAAGAAGGATGAGGTTGGAGCGGTGAAGGTGCTGCAGGTTCACTTTGCTCCTGTAGGAGAGAGGAGTCAGTTGGGAGAAATTCAACCCAAGGTAGGAGGCCAATGGTGTGATGAGCCCTCCAAAGTGAATTGGAGCATTCCGCGTACTCCGCTTTACTGCCAACACTTGCTGCAGAAAGAAAGCTCCCCAGTTGCACTCTTGGCGCTTTAGAAGTTTATGCAAGAAAAACAAGTCCGTCTCCTAGAATTTGCTAAGAGACAGATCACCACGGGCGAAGAGAGTGGTGCACAACATGCGGTGAAGAACCCGCATGAACGGATGCTCGAAATACGCCACCGCCGCATTGTGGTAGCTCACAGCTTTGCCCGGAGGTACAGTTACTAACTCGACGAAGATCGCGTCATAGTCTGTCCTGTTATCTGGTCATCGGTACTACTCTCGCCCGTGATTCCAGTTATAGATGGAGTTGAACTACTTGAGGGTGAGAGTGTAGTCAATTTTGTACATCCCAAAAGAAACACGGCCGTTGATCCATTCCCGATCTATGGCGATGATGTCATTTGGAACGACACAGATGTCCAACGACGCCATGAACACGGCGACTAGCTCCTTGTAAGTAGGCCATTCATTGAAGAACGACTGGCCGTCGTCATGAAACTCCATCTCATCAGGCCTCCTGCCTGTGTGCCTCGCCTGCGTCGAACCCCAAATTACGTATCATGTCGCGCTTGACGTAACGGGTCGGCTCGATCTTGCTCTTCATCAGTTCCTCATAAACCTTCTTGACTTCCGCAGATGGATGGACAATCCACGGATGTGGAATGGATGCAGTCGGTGGAGGAACGAACATCGGGATCTCCATCGGTGTCGCGCGTGAAGAAGATGCGCCGGCGGTGTACACCATTGTCGAAGAAGAAGAAACAGAAGAAGGAGCTCGGTGCAGGTCAGAGAAGAAAATCTCTGCTTGGTGAAGAACGGGCTCCTGTGGTGCTCATCACCAGGCTCAGATTGCTTTGGAATATGCACGTCACAAGTAGAGGAAGAACTCACTGAAGGTGTGACGTCATATGACGACAAACCCTCTCTTATATAACTGACTCCGGCACTGCTGCGTGCCCTTCGATACCATCAACGCTGGTCGATGGTATCGACTCACATAGCAAAATCCGTACTCCCGCTGGTATCGACGGTCGTCGATGGATGGATGTGGGGGCCCGGATCACTGACGTGTTGATACTATCGACAGGTGTCGATGGTATCGACCCGTTCCTCGGATCGACTCTCTGGTTATTGCGATCGCCGTTGATCTCCTCTCGTGGATCGGTGATGTGTCACGTCGATAGTATCGACCTATGGTTAGGGAAACACCCTAGGGAGGCCCGACCGCCACTTTCTGCCTTTGACTGGGTCGATACCATCGACATTCCCGTCGATGGTATCGACTTCACTGAGACAATTTCTTCTGAAAATCTTCAGAGATCTCGATGGTATCGACTTGCATGGCGATACAATCGACCTCGACTTTGTGATCAACCTGTTGGTGTGTCGATACCATCGACGAGGCCGTCGATGGTATCGACACAGAGCGATTTCTGCAGTCGCCAACCTGTACCCTGGTCGATACCATCGACACAAGGGTCGATGCTATCAATTCTGCCTCAGTCCTGCACATTACCCAAACGACCACGTCACCTTTTTTACACTAAAAACAAAGTCAAAACATACCAAAGTACGAATGTGAAAGAAACTAAACTACACTACCGATGGCTGGGTTGCCTCCCAACAAGTGCCCTTATTTAACGTCTTAGGCTATATGACATGAAGCTCATCATGCATTTGGAAGTGCAATGAGTTTGACCTCATTCACTTTCCTCATGTAATCTTCACCAAAATACATCTTCAAATGTTGCCCATTTACCAGAAAGGTTGTCTCGCCATTGCGCACCATGATTGCGCCATGTGGCCTCACCTCCTCTACGGTGAATGGTCCACTCCATTGGGATTTCAACTTCCCAGGATGCAACTTCAGCCTGGAGTTGAACAAAAGCACACGATCTCCTTTCTTGAAAACGCGCAATTGAATATGACGATCGTGAATCAACTTTGTGCGCTCATTGTAGATCCGCGAGCTTTCATATGCATTCATCTGCAGCTCGTCAAGTTCATTGAGTTCAAGTAACCTCTTCTTTCCCACTTCATCATAACTCAAATTTAGCTTCCTCAGCACCCAATGCGCTTTATGCTCCAGTTCCATCGGTAAGTGACAGGCCCGACCATAAGCCAACCTAAAAGGCGTAGTGCCTATAGGTGTCTTAAACGCCGTCCTGTATGCCCATAACGCATCTGGTAGTAGAGTACTCCAATTTGTCCTTGTGGAAGCCACAGTACGCTCCAAGATCTTCTTAATCTCTCGATTGGAGACCTCCACTTGTCCTTGAGTTTGCGGGTGGTACGGGGTACCAATGTTGTGTTTGACCCCGCACTTTCTCAACAGTGCCGCGAACTTTTGATTCTGGAAGTGTGTACCTCCATCACTTATGATCATCCTTGGTACACCAAACTTGCAGAAAATATATTTCTTGACAAACCTACACACTACAGCGGAATCATTAGTCCTTGTGGGTATTGCCTCTACCCACTTCGACACATAATCAACAGCCAAAAGAATGTACAAATTAGAATTTGAGGACACAAAGGGTCCCATAAAATCTATACCCCACATGTCAAATACCTCAACCTCCTGAAATACATTAAGGGGCATCTCTTTTCTTTTCAAAATGTTACCCGCCCTTTGGCAGGAATCACATTGCCGCACAAACTCATAAGCATCCCTAAACAAGGTAGGCCAGTATAGGCCACTTTCCAGTACTTTGGCAGCAGTGAGAGAGCTTGCATGGTGGCCGTCCGTCGGTAATGTATGAAAATGATGAAAAACACTTTCGTATTCCTCCTCAGGTAGACACCTGTGTAAGACACCATCCCTGCACTGCTTCAACAAGATAGGGTCATCCCATAAATAATAACGTAAAGAATGGAAAAACTTCTTCTTCTCTTGGCACGTCCAATCATCCGGGATGATTTTGCAAGCAAGATAGTGAACAATGTAAGAAAACCATGGGTCTTTCGAATTCACTTTCAAAAGTTGTTCGTCCGGAAATGTCTCGGTAATGGGTATGTGTAAATCATTTTCATCTACCCTCTCCAACCTAGACAAATGGTCCGTGACCACATTTTCAATACACACCTTATCCTTGATTTCAATATCAAATTCTTGTAAAAGCAAGATCCACCTAATCAATCTAGGTTTGGCATCCTTTTTCTCCATCAAATACTTAATGGCGGCGTGGTCCGTCCATACCACGACTTTTGATCCAACTAGATATTGCCGAAATTTTTCAAAAGAGAAAACAACGGCAAGCAACTCTTTCTCGGTAGTCGTGTAATTGAGTTGGGCATCATTCAAATTTTTAGATGCATAAAAAATCACAGTGAGTTTATTGTCCACCCGTTGTCCCAAGACAGCCCCAACCGCGAAATCGGATGCATCACACATTAGTTCAAACGGCTTAGTCCAATCCGGTGTTTGCATAACTAGTGCGGAAATCAATTTTTCCTTAAGCACATTGAACACATGTAGACATTTTTCATTAAAGTCAAAAACAACATCCTTTTCTAATAGCTCAGATAAAGGTTTGGTGATTTTAGAAAAATCTTTTATAAAACAGCGATAGAAACTGGTGTGGCCTAAGAAACTTCGTACCCCTTTTACCGAATTCGGTGGGGGCAATTTGGAAATTACTTCAATTTTTACCGGGTCTACCTCCAAACCTTTGCTAGACACTTTATGTCCTAGCACGATTCCTTCGTTCACCATCATGTGACATTTCTCCCAATTGAGGACCAAATGTGTGTCCTCACAACGTTGCAAGACCTTATCCAGATTGTAAAGGCACTCATCAAAGGATGCACCATAAACAGAGAAATCATCCATTAAACTTCTAGACAGCATTCTACCATATCAGAAAAAATGGCGAGCATGCAATGCTGAAAGTTCGTCGGTGCATTACATAACCCAAAAGGCATACGGCGGTATGTAAACGTTCCATAAGGACAAGTGAAGGTGGACTTCTCTTGCTCCTTAGGATCAATCGAAATCTGATTATACCCCGAATAGCCATCTAGAAAACAAAAATGCAATCGACTGGCTAAACGCTCTAAAATTTGATCAATAAACAGAAGAGGAAAGTGATCCTTAAGCGTAGAGGCATTCAATCGACGATAATCTATGCAAACATGCCACCCGGTTACCAAGCGAGTGGTGACAGGTTCATTTAAAAGATTATGGGTAACAGTGATTCCCCCCTTTTTAGGGACTACCTGCGTAGGGCTCACCCATGTCGAGTCAAAAATAGCATAGATGATACATGTAGAAAGGAGCTTAATCACCTCCTTTTTGACAACCTCTATCATGTTGGGATTTAATCGACGTTGTGGCTGAATCACCGGCTTGGCTCCCTCCTCGAGCCGAATTTTGTGCTGGCACAAAGTAGGGGAGATCCCCTTGATGTCTGCAACCGACCACCCGAATGCTCCTCGGTGGTTCTTCAACACAATAAGCAGCTGGTCCTCCTCTTTGGCACTCAGATAATCTGATATAATCACAGGCAGCTTTTCTTCCTCAACCAGAAATGCGTACTTCAGGTGCGGTGGTAACGACTTCAACTCCAATTCTGGCGGGCTGATTAAGGATGATTGAAGCGGTGGTGGGAGTTCGCCTAAGTCTTCATAGTACCTCGCATAGAAGCACAGCAACATCTGAAGCATCTTGGCACACTCTTGTAGTGACTTGCTTCTCATCCAATCATGTGTGATATTGACTAAGCAAACTTCAAGTGGTAGTTCTGGATATGCATTGAAAACCGAACTCACCATAGACTCATCTTCAGTAAAGGGGGGAATGTCCTCCTCCTCATCATTCGGAAAACCTACAGCTTTGCTAAGGGATACAACCTTGGTCTGCTCCATGATGTTCACAACCAATGTCCCTTTTTCCACCTTGGTCATTACATGAGCCATATATAAGAATGGCTTCCCTAGACAAAGTGAAATATTGTGATCAAAATGCTTTACCATGTAGCATTGCTCTTTAGCTTTAGATGACGTGGTGCTAGAAGGCATGACCATCTCGAACTGATCATCAGCGATGCCCAAGGTCAAACGACCTCTCCCCATCTCAAGTATCATGTCAGTTGTAGCTTGGAAGGGTCGTCCGAGTAGTAGCTCATTGCCTTGTTCATCTTGCATCTCCATTACGACAAAATCTGCTGGAAATACAAAAGGATCTACCTTCACCAACACATCTTCACATATACCGTATGGTTTCACCACATAATTGTCCACCAGTTGGATAGTCATGTTGCTCGGTCGTGACTCTTTTAATCCCAGTTTCTTGAATGTAGAAAGGGGCATCAAGTTTATGCTCGCCCCGGAGTCACATAGCGCTTCACCAAACTTCACTTGCCCAATGTAACATGAGATGTTGAAGCAGCCCGAATCCTGCCTCTTTGGTGGCAATGTGCCCATGATGAAGGCACTCACCTGCTCCTTAAGCACTACAACCTCCGTGTCTGGGATTTTCCTCTTCTTAGTAATGATGTCTTTCAGAAACTTGCCGTAAGATGGGATTTGCTCTATTGCCTTTATTAACGGGATGTTGACTGAGAGCTTTCTAAAACTGTCTAAAAACTTCTTGAACTGGGCGTCCACTTTCCTTGCTTTTGCACTATTCGGATATGGGACCGGGACAGCCTGTGCCCTTTGATGGGGTGGCACATATGGTGTCCTTTTCTACATCTCCTCCTCATCTTCATTAGGATTTTCAGTAGCATCCGCTGCTATATCCTTCTCTGGTCCGGTGACTGGGATTGGCAGCTCCTCAGTGGCCTCACCTTTCGGTTTCTGCTTGGGATTTGCTTGGTTCATCGGCCCTGGGGTTTAAAAGCTTTTTGCCACTCCTTAGCAAGATCGCCTTCGCCTGTTGGTTTCCTCCTGGAATGTTTGTGTTACTCGGAAAACCTTGTTGTGCTGGCTTCTTCAGATTGGCTATCTCAGCTGCCAATTCTGCCATAGACGTCTCTATTGTCCTCATCTGAGCCCCATGGCTCTGTAGTGTCTGCCCGAACTGGTTCATAAATTCCCCCTGTTGCTTTATCTGTTGGCCAAAAGTAGTCATTAATTCTTGATTTTGATTTATCACTTGGTTGAGCAACTCCGTGCTCTTGTCCTCCGCTACTGGCTGGGGTTTTGCATCTGGGTCCTGCAAAAAGTTGTTCGGATCCTTCCAAGAGAACTTCTTGTCCTTGCTCCATGAGTAATCATTATTTCTGTAACCTTGCTGCTGCCGCATGAATTTGACTTGTGCCTCATCTTCAGATTCAGTATCCTCCTTTGCAAGCAGTTTCTTCGCGAGAAGGTCCATCTTCTCATTCAGCTCCTTGATTGCTTTAGACTCTCCTGCTACTCAAATGTGCTCAACGGCGTCCCTGTCACCCCACGATTGCTTCTTGGCCATGTTCTTAAGGATTTCCCAACACCTCGTGTCTGTGTTGTTCAAGAAGAATCCCGAGCCTACTGAATCAAGGTTACTTCTATCATGCTCGGAGAGAGCAAAATAGAAGATTTTGACCTGTGTTTCCTTGTCAAGCCCGTGATGCGGGCATTGCCTAAGCATGATCTGAAACCTTTCCCAGGTCTCAGAGTAGGTCTCTCCTGCTTTCTGAGTGAAGTTGTGGATCTTCCTGATCAGGTCATTGGTCTTCTCGGGCGGGAAGAACCTTTCAAAGAAAACCTCCACCATATGGTTCCAAGATTCCACATATTCATCATCTAGATTGTTTAACCATTCTCGTGCGTTCCCTGCCAGAGAACTCAGGAATAGCTACAAGTAGAGTGTCTCTTGTGGAAATATGTCAATTTTTATCATATCACAGTTTTCCACGAATTGGCTTATATGAGTGATTGGGTCTTCGTTATTGAGCCCATGGAAAGCATTCGATTTGACCAAGTTGATTAACGCAGGATCAATCTTGTAAGTTGGAATGTTGATCGCCTGCTTCTTGATTGGCCCCTTTGAAGCAGATGAAGAAGAACCCTTGATCTTCTCCCATATTGTCTGTTCCTGTGCCATTTCTTCTTGTTCGGATTCTGAATCTGTTTCTTTCAAGTGGTCTTGATTGTAATCTTCCTCGTCGTCAGGTCCCGACAGTGGAACCTCTGGTGCTTGTTGTGTGTAGTCGGTACTACGCGTCTGCACCATACACAGTACCTGCAAAATTGTAAATTAAGTTCAGTACCGTGCTAGACAACTACAAGATGCGAAAGATAAGCTATAAATTTTTGGAAATGATTTCAAAATAATAAAAATAATAATAATAAAATGGCCTAGAGTGGCCGCTTACAACACTCGTAGTGCCGACAATTGTCGTGTCCCCGGCAACGGCGCCAAAAACTTGACACGCTTTTTACGTGCGTACAAACGCAAGTGTACGCGTCAATGTAATATAGGCCTTTGTAAGGCCCGAGTCGAACTCAGGGACACGTGAATTATCGGAGACTACTACTAACTACTCACAATCAGCTAGACCGGTTAAAGAGTTGGAAATTGTTGTAAAATTAAAAGAAAATAAAATGAAACAAAACAAAATAATCGATTAAATGTTTAGTTTAATCAATTCAAGATGAGATCTTTAGGATTGCGGTTTCACCGCGGGTTTTCATTGTAATAAATTCTATATAGTTATTTAGATTTATCTCTCTATCCGGGTAGTGGCCTGTAGTCATAATTGCCCACTGTCGTGGTACAATTCACTACCTATGTCTAGGTCGGTTCCACCATCGTAGTAACCTATACCCTAAACTAGGTGCATTAAAATCGATCTCTCGATATCCACCATTAACCTTACACCACCTTGTTCAAGGGATTTGTCAATTAATGTAAATTCCGTCTCTTTTCAACCATTAATTCTTCTTTCAAAGTAATTAAGGGCATTAGATTATTATTATGGTGATCAAGCATAATAATATAATTGAGAAAATGAAATTATACCACATATTTAAGAGATAAATGATGAATTACTATGATAAAATTGTCATACAATGATTTCCCGGGCTACTCCCGGTCCTAAAGACAAAGGGGATTAGCCTCGCATGTTCATCTCAGAGCAAAACATGGTAGAGAAAAGGGGAAACATGGAGAAAAACGTGATTGAGTGGTGAAACCCCTGAACGGAGAAGATCCAAGCGCTCCTTGGCGTAGAATACACATTCTCCTGCCTTTCGGTGGTGGAAAACGTCTTCTTCGACGTCCGAAATGGCTGGGAAATGCTTCTGGGCTCCGTTCTTCTCTCCACACCTTCTCGGGACGTGTGCAGTGGCTAATGATGTGATAGATTGCTCTTGGCCGCCGTCATTAGGTATAATCACCGAGTTAGGTCGCCAAAATATCAGAGCCGTCGGATTTAGATCGATCTGAAGAAAACTTGTGTCTAATGGTGTCGATACCATCGACTCGGGTCGATAGTATCGACCCTGCATTGTATCGGCTGGTCTCCTTTTCTCTTCTTTGTCGCGACTAATGCTAACTCGTTACCATCGACGAGGGTCGATGGTATCGACTCTCTTAGGCATCGCTTTTATCTTTTTCCGTCGCTGAAGCTCCACTAGTCGATAGTATCGACATAAGTGTCGATAGTATCGACTCTCTTCTTACCAGCAACCTGATGGTGTCTCGATACCATCGACTTCTGTGTCGATAGTATTGACTCTATGATACTCCTTGCAGTTGGCAACCTATGGTCGTGTCGATGGTATCGACCACTGTCGATAGTATCGACAGCAGCAGATACTTGTTTTTCCTGAAGTTACAACACGAAACCACATAAGCCGAAATAAAACATATTCTTGTAATAATTTATGCTCAAAAATACGGAAATAAGGGAGATTTGACATAGAGAAGGATCATAGACCAAAGTAGATGGATTATGCAATATTAACCACCAAAATGACTAAGAAATGCATAAAAACACAAATAAACAAGTCTATAAATGCGACTCAAAATCATCGCATCACCCTGGATGACATCCTCTTCTCTCTATTATGACATTGGTCCTTGTCTTCCATTCGTTGCCTAAAAACCATACTAGTGCTCGACGGTGGAGCTTAAGACCTCTAAAAAGCATGAAAAGTGTTGCCTCCATTCTGTTCCCCCTGACAGATCTTAAAAACCTCGACAAGCATATTCCCTCTTAACTCGGTGCTAGAATCTGCATATAAACCTCTTCATGACACCAAAATTTGCATCAACCTTGATAACAAAGTCAATCTTGGAGAACCAATGATTCACAAGAATGTTCAGGTTTTATACTCAGCCTCAGACCGTCTATCAGATGCCTTATCATATTTCAAATATACCACTACCACTAGGACTAAGCCCTACCCTCCCTATCTTCATGTCTAGCACTCCAATAGACTCGAAGACCTTACCAGACTTGATCATCATCTTAATTAGGCCAATATATCTGTGATGGGATCAAACCTTACAACTTTACCTAACCCACTAGGTGATAGACTTGTAAAACCAACACCACTTCCTGATCATGTCTACATCAGCACCTACCACAACATAGAATTGAAAGAAAAACCTCAATATTTTAGTAGAACACTAACAACTATGGATGACTTCTCCAAGTTTCTATGATGTGAGGTGACCTCTATTGTTGGCTCAAATACGTAGAAAATGAAATTAACCACCAAAAACTAAGAAGAGATTAATCTTGTTGAACAATCTCAAGAGGACACTACATCTAGGTCAATACTAATATCCTTTATAGAGTTCAACTCATAATGCAACTAATAAGACTAAAATAGGATAAATAATACTAATGCGGAAAATATGATTTTCCTAATAGTTCATTAGATCTAAAATTATTACTATGAAATCTATCATTAATACAGTAATATGTGTACATTATTGTATCTATTAATACAACAAAGATTGCATTTCGTATGAATATGTGTTGCCAACACTAAGGTAAACTGACCTGAAGATATCAGTATACCAAGTGTAAGTATAATATCAAACTATACTAGTTATTCCTTCCTAATTTTATTTTCTACCAATGTACATATTTGTATAATTAAATGGTGTATAAATACTTTAAACTTCTATTATGATACTCTAATGTGTGTTCTTATTATAGGATGTCTATTTTGGAAATGGAAGAGTACATACAAAACCATGATGTTGAACTAGGTTAATTAGTCAAATACCTTAGTACCAATTATGATAATATGCATATTGGATATATATATATATCCACATTAAGAATGAGTAAGGTTTAATATTTGGTAACAAATAGTAAGCATCATTTCTCTAATTGTGTATTAGATATTTATAATTTGTGACTTTTTTCATGTTAGGAAACTAAAATCGTAGAAGTGGTTATCATAGATACATTGAAAATTTTGTTGGTTATGAATTTATCACTTAGTTTCCAAAAAAATATACCTACATTAATATGGAATTCAAAGAGGAAGATTAACTTACAATAGAATAGTTTTGTGGACAACTTCATAATTACACGTATATACTCAGATGGGACATAATTTTGAACCATGTGATTAATTTTCTACAATATTAGATACATCATAATGCTTGGATAATTGAATGACATTGACATCCTAAAATTATGTAGAGAAAGTTAATATTCAAAAGAGAATAAGGTGGATTGTGATGAAATGGTTATGGGAAAAAACCTCAGTTATAAATATTGACGAACAATAACTGCAACCATTTATATATAACCTTATGTAATAGTGACATACACATATGGGTATTCCTAAACCCTAACTCAAAATTAGGCAATCAATACTAGGTTTAGCTATAGTTTCAACTATGAAGAGGTATTATTGGACTACTATATATAAAACACTTTTAGGTTGAGAAGAATGGACTTGGAATCTCGCCCTATGGATACGGTAAGTGATGAAGATTAGGCATGTGAAACTTCAAATTTAGTTAAGAGATTCATATTATTATAAACCCATATTCCCTATAATGAGGCATTTATCCTTTATTTGGTTCTTCTTATACTCCATTGGAAATTTCTAATTCCTAAAATTTTTGTTATCTAATTTCTATAAAGATGCTTAACATAGTTTTGCATTGAGTCTATGACCCCATTTTCTTTGCTATTTGGATATGGATCACGATTGAACTATATGTCTTATAATCAAATTGAGCATGCTTGGTGTTAGACTATGTATATCAATTAGTGGTTCTCAATAAAAACTACTAATATATTAAGGCACATGTATTTGGCCTAGGGTGTGCGTTTCCACCCATACATTTTAAGCAATGACCCAGTGGTGTTATGATCCCAATTTGTGTATTTATTATATCTTATATATTCTTGTGATTTTTTGTAAGTGATATAATTAATTTATTAATAATAAGACACTTTTATTAAACTTTATGGATTTTACTCATTAACACTTCATTATTTTATTCAATTTTCATTGAACTTACATACATGTTGATCACCCTCCTCTTGGATGTGAACTCCAGCTCTCTTGTTCTGCCTACCCTCTAATGCCCAAAAATTATATAGCCATATTTAGTAGTGATTGAGACATACTTATTGTTTTTCCTCTTTTTGAGTATTGTTCCCAACATACCCAGGTTTAGGTGTATTAGAGGTCAAGTACTCATGAAGGTCATATATTAGAATTCGAATTTTGAGGATATATTGGGATGATAGGTTGCCCTATTCAAGAGGCTTGATATATTATTAGATGTACCTTTTACTTATGTAAGACCACCCTTGTGGTGAGGAACACTGTATGGATTTTAATGAGAATACTATTGTAATAGTAAAAATTTCCATTGCTACTTTAAGACTCTATTGGATATATATCACACTTGGTAAATTAAAATACATGTTTTTCATGTACATAAGAGTGTGCCTAGAATGGATAAACCTATTCTTAAAATAAGCTAGGAATGGATCCCCTCGTTATTCACATAAGTTATAGTGACTCACATGAATGTGGCTATATATTTGTCAATTCTTATTTACCAAGCGCCTTAGGATGTCACTCATGTTACATAGTATGGGAAGTTTTTTTCTACATCACTCATAATGCTTAACATGACTTGCACCACACCCAACTACTACTTTTTGGCAACCTTGTTCTAAATCACATTATGTAGTTTCGAAGAATGACAATCTTCTTGCTATAATAGTAGTATATACATGTCTAAGGATAACAACACCATTATTATATTGATAATATTTTATGGAAATCATATTACAATTGATAACTAACTCTAGTGGCGGGTCTATCAAATACATTTTATCTTCAATGGGAACCTTATGTCGAACTTAGTATCAAATGCATGTAATCCGTGAGACATTGTCTTGAGTTACCATACTTACTAGTATCATGTGTATTGTTGTTGGCCAATCTACATTAACACTTTAGTAGCAAAAATCAAGAATATTGTTCTTAAATGAACAATCTCTAGTATGAGATATAATCACCAAAGAAAATCCTTACAACAGTGATGTGATCATGATTCATTAGCTAGAAAAATATCCATGTTGTAGTCAAAATATATCATGCGTATTGTTTTTCTATAGAGAATTCTCCAAATGGGAATCCAACCCTTATTCTTCAACGCCCCCCTTCGCATTAGCACGTTGAGTCACTCCCTTACGCCAAATGGGTGCAGCACTTTGTGGACGGAGGAGCTTGGTTGATATAACTGTATCCTCTCCTAGGGGTCTTTGGTTCATGCGGGCGTCGGACGCTGGTGGGCTTCTCCTCATTTGACGGCTCCAGGTGGATCGAGCTTTCCTTCCTCTATTTTTCTTTTTCCTTTTGTTTGATTTCCTACCATGATGTGGTTATTTAGGGATGTTCTTATCTATTTTCAACGCTAGCTTTCAGCATTTTGATAGTCCTTTGAGTGAAGATCTGTTAGTCCTCCTTGTGGGGAGGTGGTCGAACCACTTGGGTTCCCCTAAAGTTCGTCCATGATAAGGGTTTTCCCCCTTATTATGTGGTTGGTTCCCGTTTAATATCTACTCGCTAGCTATGCTGCATTTCCCGAAGGTTGGATGGTTTTTACGTCAATGATGTTCTTCAAACTCTGGTCACGATGAAAGATTTACCGAAGTTGTAGATGCTACCCTGGATCGTTATTTTTTTCCCGCGAGAAAACTGTTTTGTCCAAGCACAATGGAGAGGAAATCATATTAAAAAGTCATATTTGTATCCAACTCAATCTGAGTAATGTCCGTCTAATCTTTGTTGTTTGGCTTATGGTTTTGCTTAGTCTACTTTTCTTTGTAGATACATGTTGACCATTAGGCTGCGTTTGCTATACCGTCCTAGTGGCGGCACGGCAATTAAATTCGATCTGGTAGTTTAACCGGTATTTGTTATGAGGATTAAAAGATAAATAAGTTGTTTCATGATAAATCTCCTGATAATTTGCAGCACCAAATCTTTGTAGCAGGAAACATATTTATTTGTCGCATATGTCAATTTTTCACAATACCATTCAGACCGATTGCTCAATACATACAACATTATTTATGTGTTGGGTATTATAGACTTTGTCCAAATAAACGCAGTCTACGTACACGTATACTAAACGGCAGACATTTTTAAAAAAATTACTTCTTATTGTTCCAAATAAAAGTCATCTTACATAAAATTAAGATATCGCTGATTAATTTACACACGACAAATAAATCTATCAGTATGCCAAACGCAGCCATGGATCTTGAAGGACTCCATCATCAAGGAGGGACAAATTCACGCACACACTGAGAAGAACCTCCAAGTGTTCCTACAACATCCACGAAGCATGCCCATCTGTCAATCTAGCCTGAGGGGATGTAAGCACCAAGAGCCCATTTTCATAACCCACAGTTGTTCTTCAAGGATCCCAATTTTTGGTTTGATCTCACACCAAAAAATATGATCAATCTTGATATATTTTCCATTATGAGTCTCCCTCTCACCTTGCATTTATAGGCATACCATCGGTGTGATGGTTTCCACCTTTGGGCCTTACTGCCCTATTTTTGCGACCAGTGTGGCTTGCACTTCCAGCCACCTTCGGCCATAATCGTGATCTCTCTTCCCCCTTCATTGTCTGCCCAGGCCAATGGCATTATCATGAGAGATAACAAGACCTTCAATTTGACTTGCACATCATGATCCATCTCCCAACTGCAGCCAAGGTGCTACCGTGTGTGGGTTGTGTGGGAGGAGGAATCAAGGTGGGTGTTTGACTGTATTGCCATGCTCCTTTTATTTTTGTTTCATATAGATCATGGGCAGAGCAAGACTTTGCCCTGTATGATCAATATACATTTGTGATGTATTTTTCTAAACCATGTCCTTACCCCCAACATGACATTAAGGGTAGTTTGGTCATTCCATTAATCAAAATTTGTATCAGTGACATTTCTGGTATTATATTTATTACGTATTATCTCGACTATGATTGGTCAATATTTACTTAAGCTTTAAAAATTAAATAAAATGTTACATAACTCATATGAGTACAAGTTATATACGAACTTCCATCTACTTTTTGAGATCTACCTAATGGACTTAGTTTCAAAATCCAAAAACAATATGTCTACATGATATATTCGACTTAAGAATAATTAGGGTTTATAAAAATTTTAATTAGGGTTCTTTGTGTATTTTAGGTTAATTAAGGGTTGAATGATCAATAGACTTCCTGGAGAAAGAATATCTATTATTGGGGTAAGTGTATGTGCCTTGGGTTTATTCATATTGCATCACATGTTTTTCTTACATATTATGCTCATGTATTTAAAGTTATATTATCATGTGGTACATACATGTTGTAAGAGGTATTTTGTTTGGTATATCTTGCTTAGAATGTAATGTGTTCAGTTCATGCATCAATATCATGCTAGTTACTATATACGATTCAATGTTTTAAGATAACAACTTAGGGTGTAGACCCAAAGGTAAGATCAAATCACAATGAGATTAAGAATGTATACAATAAAGGACATATCTCATGAATATTTTAGGAAGGTTGGTGCCTCATGAGCCCCCTATAATTGGTTTTGGGCCCTCTAACCCTATTCCTGCACACTTTATCTATGTCCATTGACTTACCCGCACACCCCATGTGTGTCGGTGAGATCACATCAGGTTCATAGAGAAGGTGCCATTAACATAAGTTAAGTAAGTTAAGAATACATCCCAAAGGACATTATCATGTTCAATATCTCATTATATATATATATATGCTTCAGTTCATGTTCTTATCATTTATTATAAAAACTCAACCACTTAAAATTTCTTTCTTTCGAATGAATGGTTATGTGTGGATGCACATTGGTAGGAAGCCACGCTAGCAGTGAAGTAGTAGTAGGAGGAGTTGCAGTTCGAATTCTTCTTTAAATCCTACTTAATGGGGTGCCATCCTATATAGCTTCCATTTATTTCGTTTTAGATATGATGTTTTAGAGTTTCTTTTATTGAACTCATTAGTTGTTAACTTTGTTGTCATTGTTTTAGCATGTAATAAGGCACTTTAGTGGTTCATACTTTTACTCTGTGGATTTTTCTTAGTTTATGATAGTATGTCATGTCCTTGTCATATTCTCCCAATTTGATAATGCTTCCACTATGGTTGTATTCAGTTTAGTATGAGGTTGTGACATTATTGGTAGAAGTGAACATAGATCCCATTAATAGATTTTTTCAGTATAACCTCTCAAAAAAAAGATGGGAAGGCACACATCATGGTTATGTTAGTAAAGCACATCAACAAAAGCACATTTGAAGTCATCGTAAGATTTCCATCGATACCAACCAACAAAATCTCACTTCCCAATCATCCAACTACTTTGTCAGTAGTAAACCAATGAATATATACAAAGTCATAAGATCAACTACTTCTATTGGTCATCTACTGATGGAAAAGTAGAACAAACCCATCACTCCTCAATCAAGAAACAGACAAACATACCTGTTTCGATGGACAAATAGAGGAACCTTTTCATATGTCAACTGATGTAGAGCCATACACACTTCCATCGTTCTTGCTACGATGTAAAAGAAGACCACTTCAATTAGTGCTTCAACTAATGGAAAGGTAGAAAGCTTGATAACATCATCTATGTGCATGAAACCAAGACCAGGTAAGGGAGAGAATGGAAAGAAAACATGTTACGTACAAACTTCAAGAAAACCCTCAAATGTGGGTAATTTTCACATAGATCCTCAAATACGACACTAACCATCAAACACCAAAGAATACATCAATAAGCATTTGGACATGTAATTAAGACAGCAAAATGGGACTAGGAAGCTAAGACATGTTAGGGATATTAAACTTTTAGTGTACCCTTATAGATTTTTATAGGCTAAAACTCTTTTGGTAGAATGAAGTAATGGAAAAAAAGTTGATAAAACTGAGTTGGATTGGTTCTTTCATTGATATTTGCACCACTTTTCAGCTCTACATCACAAAAGGTTTCATCACTAAACTTATTATGATCATAATATTACACATAAAAAGGATATTTCAATCTCAATTTTATTGATAATTTGGTGAGCCAAGTCGCCACCGTGTGAAGTTTCAAGTATTAAGAAACCCCTACAAAAGCAGACCTTGACATTTTGATCAACTATGGAATCCTAGATCTATGTATGGCTAATGTTGGGGAGAAGTTTTGGATATATGTATGACCTAGTATATCCACCCCAACCTACTTCTTTAGATGGTAGGTTGATATATGTCAACCCTTTAAGGCATGGACTTTTGTACATTAGTATCTTAGGAGAGTAATTTGACTTTAGGATTCTCTGGACTTAATGATGAATGCACTAGGTAATCCATGGGGAAGTTCCTCAGTTATGTCAAACAACTATAATTACTCCCTAATTAGGGTCTCTAAACCTTGTGGGTATAGATACCATGGGAATTCGTTGTATAATATAAGATTAATCCATACAATAATATGTGCTTATCAAATTAAGGACAGATTCAAGATTAGGTGTTCCCAACTGGTAGATAGTAGGAACAAAGTATGTAAGGAGGTAAATGATTCAACTACTAAACATATTAGAAATTGATATTCATATACTTATGTGTTAACTCATTATAAGATATTTGGAAATTAAGTTAAACATTTTAATATATGATAAACATAATGAATGTACATCATGCAGACTTGGTAATAAGTAAAATCAAGTGATGAAAATGAAGTTAAAATTCCCTTATGAAGTATATCATAATAGATAAATTGGTACTTTTGTTGATGTTAGAATATTGGTAGTATAGGTTAGAAATGGGAGGATTTTGGGGAAGAAATCCTCTTTAAGAGGTGGAGAATTATAACATATCTAAATCTTGTACCATAGCTTAACCATCCCTCTTCTAGTACTTTTTTTTGTTATGTTAGCATTAAAGCCTTTTCTTTAAATTATATAAATTAAAAGAATTCAAAACAAGAAATATATTTTTTAACAAATAAACTTTCATATAAGTTTAAAGATAAATAAATTAATTAAGTCATCAATTAGGGTTTAGCTAAAAAAAATCACCCATTAATTGGTTTTGACCCTAGTTTTGTAATATAGAATCACCCTACGTCATATTGATGAAAGGAGTTCGATAAATATGAAATAATATATATAATTAATCAATAAAGTTACTAAATGCATTAATTGAGTTCTTAAGTTATAAGTAATGAAATAAAATATCAAACATTATCTAATGGTGAAACTAATGTCAGAGTTGGGTGCCTCATATCTTATTTAGCATATAGGTCAAAATTCAAAAAAAATAAACATTATTTACCCCCTCACTTAATTAATTGGATTCACAATTTTAGTACACATAAATGCACTTAATATTTCAATCAAATTTGAGTTTCTATTTTCCCCATTATAACACTCCTCTCTTGGGTGTGTGTCTTCTTTGTTCCATAATGAATGTCCTCTTATTTAGTTCACCTTCTCCTCTCTAGCCTTACTTTTGTCTAACCCTGGATGACATCCTCTTCTCTCTATTATGACATTGGTCCTTGTCTTCCATTCGTTGCCTAAAAATCATACTAGTGCCCGACGGTGGAGCTTAAGACCTCTAAAAAGCATGAAAAGTGTTGCCTCCATTCTACTCCCCCTGATAGATCTTGCAAACCTCGACAAGCATATTCCCTCTTAACTCGGTGCTAGAATCTGCATAATAACCTCTTCATGACACCAAAATTTGCATCAACCTTGACAACAAAGTCAATCTTGGAGAACCAATGATTCAGTCCCTAAAACTAAACTTCATGGCTACTCTGCAAGTACATGCTCGGTTAAATCCTCTAGTTTACAGATGAATTACATCACTTGTTTCTCCTAAAGACCATATTTGTTCAAAGTTCTGCTCAATTGCAAGTATATCAGACAAGTTTAACATGCAAATGCCATTCACCAAATATGTATTGGATGTCACCTTAGCAAAACATTGTACCATATGACTGAGCCCATGTCCATCATTGTCCTTTGGTGCATTGTTTTTTCTACATATCTTCCCATTTAAATGTGATCCTTTAGTTATTTTCAAGCTCTCCAGGTTGAAATGCATTTTCTTCCACATATTGGGTTGTTTATTGTATATAGACATAAATGATGGTAGTGAAACCCTTTGATGAGACTCTCTTTGTCTTAAATGAGGCTATTAATAGGTAAGGACCTCCTCCCATGGAATCCTTTTCCTTTTTACACCCTCTTTGAGCCTAGCCCTAGACTAGCCTCAGACCATCTATTATATGCCTTATCATATTTTGAATATACCACTACCACTAGGACTGAGCCCTACCCTCCCTATCTTCATGTCTAGCACTCCTATAGACTCGAAGGCCTTGGAAGACTTAATCATCATCTTAATTAGGCCAATATATATGTGTTGGGATCAAACCTTACAACTTTGGACCTAACCCACTAGGTGATAGACTTGTAAAACAAACACCACTTCCTGATCATGTCTATATCACCTCGTACTACAACATAGAATTGAAAGAAAAACCTCAATATTTTAGTAGAACACTAACAAATATGGATGACTTCTCAAAGTTTCTATGATGTGAGGTGACCTCTATTGTTGGCTCAAATAAGTAGAAAATGAAATTAACCACAAAAAACTAAGAAGATATTAATCTTGTTGAACAATCTCAAGAGGACACTACATCTAGGTCAATACAAATATCCTTTATAGAATTCAACTCATAATACAACTAATAAGACTAAAATAGGATAAGTAATACTAGTGCAGAAAATAGGATTTTCCTAATAGTTCATTAGATCTAAAATTATTACTATGAAATCTATCATTAATACAGTAATATGTGTACATTATTGTATCTATTAATACAACAAAGATTGCATTTCGTATGAATATGTGTTGCCAACACTAAGGTAAACTGACCTGAAGATATCAGTATACCAAGTGTAAGTACAATATCAAACTATCTAGTTATTCCTTCCTAATTTTATTTTCTACCAATGTACATATTTTTATAATTAAATGGTGTATAAAAACTTTAAACTACTATTATGATACTCTAATGTGTGTTCTTTTTATAGGATGTCTATTTTGGAAATGGAAGAGTACATACAAAACCATGATGTTGAACTGGGTTAATTAGTCAAATAACTTAGTACCAATTATGGTAATAAGCATATTGGATATATATCCACATTAATAATGAGTAATGTTTAAAATTTGGTCACAAATATTTATAATTTGTGTATTAGATATTTATAATTTCTCTAATTGTGTATTAGATATTTATAATTTGTGACCTTATTCATGTTAGGAAACTAAAATAGTAGAAGTGGTTGTCATAGATACATTGAAAATTTTGTTGGTTATGAATTTATCACTTAGTTTCCAAAAAAAATATACCTACGTTAATATGAAATTTGAAGAGGAATATTAACTTAAAATAGAATAGTTTTGTGGACAACTTCATAATTACACGTATATACTCAGATGGGACATAATTTTGAACCACGTGAATAATTTTCTACAGTATTAGATACATCATAATGCTTGGATAATTGAATGACATTGACATCCTAAAATTATGTAGAGAAAGTTAATATTCAAAAGAGAATAAGGTGGATTGTGATGAAATGGTTATGGGCAAAAACCTCATTTATAAATATTGACGAATAATAACTGCAACCATTTATAGATAACCTTATGTAATAGTGACATACACATATGGGTATTCCTAAACCCTAACTCAAAATTAGGCAATCAATACTAGGTTTAGATATAGTTTCAACTATGAAGAGGTATTATTGGACTACTATATATAAAACACTTTTAGGTTGAGAAGAATGGACTTGGAATCTCACCCTATGGATACGGTAAGTGAGGAAGATTAGGCATGTGAAACTTCAAATTTAGTTAAGAGATTCATATTATTATAAACCCATATTCCCTATAATGAGGCATTTATCCTTTATTTGGTTCTTCTTATACTCCATTGGAAATTTCTAATTCCTAAAACTTTTGTTATCTAATTTCTATAAAGTTTCTTAACATAGTTTTGCATTGAGTCTATGACCCCATTTTCTTTGCTATTTGGATATGGATCATGATTGAACTATATGTCTTATAATCAAATTGAGCATGCTTGGTGTTAGACTATGTATATCAATTAGTGGTTCTCAATAAAAACTACTAATATATTAAGGCACATGTATTTGGCCTAGGGTGTGTGTTTCCACCCATACATTTTAGGCAATGACCCAGTGGTGGTATGATCCCAATTTGTGTATTTATTATATCTTATATATTCATGTGATTTTTTGTAAGTGATATAATTAATTTATTAATAATAAGACATTTTTATTCATCTTTATGGATTTTACTCATTCACACTTCATTATTTTATTCAATTTTCATTGAACTTACATACATGTTGATCACCCTCCTCTTGGATGTGAACTCCAGCTCTCTTGTTCTGCCTACCCTCTAATGCCCAAAAATTATATAGCCATATTTAGTGGTGATTGAGACATACTTATTGTTTTTCCTCTTTTTGAATATTGTTCCCAACATACCCAGGTTTAGGTGTATTAGAGGTCAAGTACTCATGAAGGTCATATATTAGAATTCAAATTTTGAGGATATATTGGGATGATAGGTTGCCCTATTCAAGAAGGCTTGATATATTATTAGATGTACCTTTTATTTATGTAAGACCACCCTTGTGGTGAGGAACATTGTATGGATTTTAATGAGAATACTGGTGTACTAGTAAAAATTTCCATTGTTACTTTAAGACTCTATTGGATATATATTACACTTGGTAAATTAAAATACATATTTTTCATGTACATAAGAGTGTTCCTAGAATGGATAAACCTATTCTTAAAATAAGCTAGGAATGGATCCCCTCGTTATTCACATAATTAATAGTGACACACATGAATGTGGCTATATATTTGTCAATTCTTATTTACCAAGCGCCTTAGGATGTCACTCATGTTACATAGTATGGGAAGTTTTTTTCTACATCACTCACAATGCTTAACATGACTTGCACCACACCCAACTACTACTTTTTGGCAACCTTGTTCTAAATCACATTATGTAGTTTCGAAGAATGCCAATCTTCTTGATATAATAGTAGTATATACATGTCTAAGGATAACTACACCATTATTGTATTGATAATATTTTATGGCAATCATATTACAATTGATAACTAACTCTAGAGGTGGGTCTATCAAATACATTTTATCTTCAATGAGAACCTTATGTCGAACTTAGTATCAAATGCATGTAATCCATGAGACATTGTCTTGAGTTACCATACTTACTAGTATCATGTGTATTGTTGTTGGCCAATCTACATTAACACTTTAGTAGCACAAATCAAGAATATTGTTCTTAAATGAACAATCTCTAGTATGAGATATAATCAATAAATAAAATCCTTACAACGGTGATGTGATCATGATTCGTTAGCTAGAAAAATATCCATGTTGTAGTCAAAATATATCATGCGTATTGTTTTTATATAGAGAATTCTCCAAATGGGAATCCAACCCTTATTCTTCAATGCCCCTCTTCGCATTAGCACGTTGAGTCACTCCCTTACGCCAAATGGGTGCATCACTTTGTGGACGGAGGAGCTCGGTGGATATAATTGTATCCTCTCCTAGGGGTCTTTGGTTCATGCGGGCGTCGGACACTGGTGGGCTTCTCCTCATTTGACGGCTCCAGGTGGATCGAGCTTTCCTTCCTCTATTTTTCTTTTTCCTTTTGTTTGATTTCCTACCATGATGTTGGTTATTTAGGGATGTTCTTATCTATTTTCAACGCTAGCTTTCAGCATTTTGATAGTCCTTTGAGTGAAGATTTGTTAGTCCTACTTGTGGGGAGGTGGTCGAACCACTTGGGTTCCCCTAAAGTTCGTCCATGATAAGGGTTTCCCCCCTTATTATGTGGTTGGTTCCCGTTTAATATCTACTCGCTAGCTATGATGCATTTCCCGAAGGTTGGATGGTTTTTACGTCAATGATGTTCTTCAAACTCTGGTCACGATGAAAGATTTACCGAAGTTGTAGATGCTACCCTGGATCGTTATTTTTTTCCCGCGAGAAAACTGTTTTATCCAAGCACAATGGAGAGGAAATCATATTAAAAAGTCATATTTGTATCCAACTCAATCTGAGTAATGTCCATCTAATCTTTGTTGTTTGGCTTATGGTTTTGCTTAGTCTACTTTTCTTTGTAGATGCATGTTGCCCATTAGGCTGCGTTTGCTATACCGTCCTAGTGGCGGCACGGCAATTAAATTTGATCTGGTAGTTTAACTGGTATTTGTTATGAGGATTAAAAGATAAATAAGTTGTTGCATGATAAATCTCCTGATAATTTGCAGCACCAAATCTTTGTAGCAGGAAACATGTTTATTTGTAGCATATGTCAATTTTTCACAATACCTGTGACAACACATCCCATTATCACACAGATAACGAGGTGTTACGCGAAAACGTGCGGAAATCACCATAACCACAGATAATCAAAAACATGGGTTAATTAAAACCGATTGCGGAAAACTGATAAACTGAGAAACATATTACATTCCAGTCCATATCCTGCAAGAAAACATGTTACATATATATCCATACAAGCCTGGATACATGTCCACAGCTTAGAGCAACAGCTGTCCTGTCATAACCATGAGTTCACCACCTGTTCATACATATAAAGGCCCATATCTGGTTAACAGCAGGATATACAAACGTCATCGGTTGTACATCGTAAAACAACGTCAAAACACCACCAAGGACCTGAGAGTACAGGGATGACTCTAGACTCTACAACAAAACATCCAAAACAGCAGCATCTCCAAAGCTTGCCTTCTACTGATCTTCTCGCTACTCGGCCGCAACCCCGCGACCACCACCACGACAAGCTCGACCACCTAAAAAGGGTGCAAACCAGCGGAGTGAGACAATTGAACATTGTCCCAACGGGAGGCATAACTTCGTGCCAAAACTACAAAACCTCAGATAAGATAGAGCGTAAACAGTAGATTACTGATAAGGAATATAACAGAAGCAATTTATGAAAAACAAGCCATCCTCCATCAGACTTACCAGCTGTACCAACATATTTCCCAATGGAACATGATTGATAAGATAAGAAATATATAGAAAACTCACCACATAGGAGTAATGTACAATAACTGCAAGATAATTAAAGTTAACTACACAAACAAGGCCTCAACCAATGTTTCGCGTTTGTCTTAAGAAGTATATACTAAACTGCTGGATTACGTTTTTATTATGCCCTGAGGAGATGAACTGTACCGTTCAAATCCAACCTTCGGCTGCAAAGCCCATAGCCGGTGCCATACAAGGTCAAATGGAAGAGCCGGAATCCAAGACCTTCTCCGCCTCATGGTCAGTACATGAGAACACAAAGCAGGACCGCAGTCTCGTGCTTGAAGTGGTCATAAGCCACAGGGTCAGCTCCACAGGCTACCCTCTGCCTAGTCCGCCTCGATACAGGTCACGACACTAGAAACTGAGCCACGTGTCTAAACACCATGCTCGGAGCCATGAACGCATTCATGCTCAACATATCACATATCTGGAGCCATGGGCCATGTTCACCATACTCGTCACACATCCGAGTCTGCAACCGCAGCTGTACTCGTTTCACCTCTCTATTTTAGGCTAGGAGAAACCTCGCATATTCAAAAATATGCGCTCCGGGTTTACCCGCAGGAGAACCCGTTTCATCATCACCCTATCCTGACTGGTGATGAATCTATGGCTAGGGCAAGCTACATTATAGATTACACTGTGATTAGTTAGTATCTTTTAGATGGATTGCAAGATTCAACCAAGTTGTATGACGTGCAAAACATAACAAAGGAAAACAACATAAACTCATCATTATGCATTCCCTATAATTTACATCACACTGATCCATCACAAAGATCTCACATCGCATGTTATCACTTGGCCTCTTGCCAACCACCTAAATCCATCTCAAGGATCATTACATATCATGGGATCTCAATCCCTCATCACATAGTGCCATAGCCTCTCAAGGCTTTCAACATCATTATGGAACATCATTCATAATACACCTATCATCACAATGTTCTCATTAACCATTTCTCATAGCCTTTCATTTGACTAAGCATTACCTGCATGGTTAGCATCATTCAATAACCATATGAATAATCAAGAAACTATTATTATTACCATAAGGTGACAATTAGGGTTAAGTACATTGCCAACACAAGGTGACAATAATAATCATATCCATGCCTCATCTTAAGGTTACACATGTAAGCACACTATTAAGCAACCCTAATGCATGCTCAAGATCATCTTTGGCATTTAAAGGAATAGAGTAGTTAAGAACATAAATCTCATTATTGAGCAATGAGTCACCATAAAAGCATAGCTTGATATGTCACCCTTCCATGACCAACCGTGCCCTCACAAGAGATACTAAAAACCCTCACTAAAAGAACCTACTCGGGTAGAGTTCACCCTCACCCAAACCAGGGCGTGCACCTCTAGCAAGCGGGCAGAGCACAACCCTGAAACGTGAGCAAGCGTGCACCCCTATCGGGCGTGCAGCTCCAAGGCGCGCAAGGTCATCTCGAACAAGCCACTCAGTCGTGCAAACTATTGGGCGAGCACTCATGTGTCGGGCGAGCAGGATAAAGCCGCGTGAGCAAAGCCTGTCGGGCGAGCCAAGGCATCGGGCGAGCAAAGGAGTGTTGAGCGAGCAGGGTTAGCAAACGTGCAAAGCAATGTGCCGGGTACAGAGCCGTGCAAGGCTTCACTATAGGGCGAGCAGAGTACTACAGGCATGTAAGGGAAAGCTGGGCGAGCTACTCAAGCGTGTAGGTATGTATCGGGCGACATGGTTATCGGGTGAGCAAGCTGGGTGTCGGGTGACACAACTAGTGTTGGGCGAGCCAAAAATGTCGGGCGACATAGGGGCGTGCAGGGTATGTAGTTGAGTAACCAAAAGCAGGGCAAGCAGGGCTACTGGGTGAGCAAAGTTCAACTGGGCGAGCAACCTGTCGGGCAGAGCTGGCTTAGGGCAAGCAGGGTCAGGTTGCTCACCTGCCCAAGGTACAAAAAGAGAAAACTTGCTCACTCAATCCGTGCAAGGCAACAAATGTATGGGGCTGTCGGGCAGCACCTCCATGAGCACCAAACTCTCAAGATACGACTACTCAAGGTCATCTAAACGAGCTCACCATCTTGCCCAAGGTAAGATGAGGGTGTTGCTCGAGCCACTAGGTCACAAACTCACCTCAATCGGTTAGGAAGGAGGGGTGTTGCTCATGACACTAGGACCCAATGCTCACTCATCTAGACCAAGGGGAGAAAGGAGTGTTGCTCCCTAACCCTAGATCTCAAGGATCGGCCAACATGCAAGATAGCTAAAGAAGAACTCCAAACGTGCAAGGTCAAGATTAAAGAAACATATATGAAAAGAGAGTAAAGTAGTCAGGGTTTAGAGTCATACAACCCGCCTTAAGCTCCAAAGAAGAAGAAGCACTTTGAGCTCTAAGGGTTGTCGGTCACCAAGGCTCCTCTAAGAGGGTGTATCGGCCACCACCTTCCTTCTCCAAGGGTGTGTCGACCTCCAAGCTCCTTCTTCAAGGGTGTGTCGGCCACCAAGCAAGGGGGAAGATGGGGTGTGTCGGGCACAAGAAGGAGAGGAACTAAAAGGGTCCTCAAGCTAATGAAGGGACCACCTATATAGAAGAGAAGGGAGGAGAAACCAAGGTTGTTCCATGCTAGGTGTCGTCCACCCAAGGAACACTTGTCCACAAACTCAAGCCACCACTCTTGCAAGTCATAAGACTCTTGTTTAAGATGTGCATCATGTGTCCTCCAAACGTGATCAAGGTTGGACCAAGCTTCATGGGCGACACACCAAGCTCACTCTAGGGCGACACACCTCCTCTCTAGGCCGACACAAGCTCTACTTGGCCGACACAAGGCCCACGCAAGCCCAATCAAGGAACTCCAAGGCCCAAACGAGCTCAACAAAGGCCCAAAGAACTCAAGCAACAAGCCCAAGCCTTCCTCTCAACCCTAGAGGAAGCAAAGAGAGAGAAGAACACCTCTCAAGGTGGCAAACTTGCACACAAAACCCTAAACTTGGTTTATTTGCAAGTAGCACCTCCAACTCTCAACAAAGCACAACCAAACCCTAATCACCACTAAAGGTGATTAGCAAGCATCAAACTATCAAGGTTAAGCAAAACAAACAGGGTAAGCCCTAAACGCATGTCAGGGTACTTACAATCTAACCCCCTTTAAGGGATTTCGTCCCCGAAATCCAAAGAGAAAAGCGAGGGATACTTCCTCCTCATCTCTTCCTCAAGCTCCCACGTGGCTTCCTCAATGCCACGACGCTGCCAAAGGACCTTCACAAGAACCAGGTCCTTCCTCTTCAGCTTCTTGATCCTTTTGTCAAGAATCGCAACAGGATCTTCCTCGTAGGTCACATCTGCATCAAGCTCAACCTCAACTGGCTGTATCACTGTACCTGAATCTGGATGACTTTTCTTTAACATGCTGACATGAAACACTGGGTGCAACCTATGCAACTCTGGAGGCAACTCTATCTCGTAAGCTACCTTCCCAACACGAGTTGTAACTGGGTTAGGCCCCATATACCTGGGTGCCAACTTACCCTTCTGTCCAAACCTTAGCACACCCTTCCAAGGCGAGACCTTAAGATATACCTTGTCTCCTACCTGGAACTCCAATGGTCATCGGCGATTGTCTGCATAAGACTTCTGCCTGTCCTGCGCTACTTTCAACTGTTGTTGTATCACTTTGATCTTATCTGTCATTTGCTGAACTAGCTCAGGACCCAAAAGTTGACACTCACCTGATTCATACCAACACCAAGGAGATCTGCACTTCCTTCCATACAGAGCCTCATAAGAAGCCATGTCGATGCTTCGCTGATAACCGTTGTTGTAGGCAAACTCTATCAAACTCATATGTACATCCCAGCTGCCTAGGAACTGTAAAACACAAGCTCGAAGGAGGTCTTCCACAATCTGAATAGTCCTTTCAGACTGTCCATCTGTCTGCGGGTGAAAGGCTGTACTGAACCTCAACTGCGTTCCCAACGCTTTGTGCAACTGTTCCCAAAAACGACTCATAAACTGAGGACCTCTGTCAGAAACGATCGTTGCTGGCACACCATGCAAACGAACTATCTCATCCACATACACTCTAGCGAGCTTTTCTGTTGTATACGTCGTCTTCACAGGCAGGAAATGGGCAGACTTCGTCAATCTGTCCACTATCACCCAAATGGAATCATGATTCCTAGTCGTCTTGGGCAGACCAACTACGAAATCCATGGTTATATGATCCCATTTCCACTGCGGTATCGGCAAAGGTTGTAACGTACCTGCCGGCTTCTGATGCTCAGCCTTCACTTGCTGACAAACCGCACTTCTTGCCACGAACTTAGCCACATCTTTCTTCAAACCGGGCCACCAATACAAGTCCTTCAGACTATGATACATCTTGGTGACACCTGGATGCATCGCATACATCGACGTGTGTGCTTCCTCAAGTACCAACTTCCTCAGATCATCAACATCTGGAACCACCATCCTGTCACGATAGCATACTAGCCCATCCTCAGACTCATGAAACCCATCACGCTTGTTGCTGCCGAACTCTGATCTGATCAACTGTACCGCCTCATCTGTCTGATGTGCATCCTTGATCTGCTGCCTCAACGTAGGCTTGACTTGCATCTGTGTGAAAAGACCAGATAATAGAGAAACTTCCATCTGCACATTCATCTGTCATAGAGAAACAAACATATCCCGCCTATGGCAAACCAGGGAACTCAACTGTGCCTTCTTCAAAGAAAAAGAAGACTTTCTGCTAAGCGCATCTGCTACCACATTCGCCTTACCAGGATGATACTCGATAGTGCAGTCGTAGTCGTTGATCAACTCCATCCATCACCACTGTCGCATGTTCAACTCGTGTTGCGTAAAGATATACTTCAGGTTCTTATGATCCGTAAAGATCTGACACACTTCCCCATACAGATAGTGTCTCCAAATCATTAACACATGAACCACTACTACCAGCTCCAAATCATGAGTCGAATAGTTCTCCTCATGCTTCTTGAGCTGTCGCGAGGCAAAAGAAACCACATGATCTTCCTGCATCAACACGCAACCTAAACCTTTCTTGGAAGCATCACAGAAAACAACATAGCCTTTCCCAGGCTCTGGCAAGATCAACACTGGAGCACTAGTCAGCTTCTCCTTCAGGCTCTGGAAAGCTTGCTGACATCGATCATCCCACACAAAAGGTACATCCTTCCTGGTCAACTTCGTCATCGGTAACGTGATCACACTAAAGTCCTTGATAAACCTCCGGTAGTATTCTGCTAGACCAAGGAAACTACGAACTTCTGTCGGCGTCTTCGGCTGTTCCCAATCTGCAACAGATTCCACCTTCTTTGGATCTACCTTGACTCCTTCAACGGATATCACATGGCCCAAGAAGGTCACTTCATCTAGCCAGAACTCACACTTACTGAACTTGGCATACAACTGATGTTGGCGAAGGAGAGTCAACGCTTGACGAAAATGTTGCTCATGCTCTAGCCTGTCCCGACTATAGATCAAGATATCATCTATAAAGACTACAGCAAACTGATCTAAGAACGGACGGAACACTCTGTTCATCAGGTCCATGAAAGCTGCAGGTGCATTGGTTAGCCCAAACGGCATAACCACAAACTCATAATGACCATACCTTGTCCTGAAAGCTGACTTTGGTATGTCATCCGCCTTTATTCTCAACTGATGATATCCGGACCGTAGATCGATCTTTGAGAACACTGTAGCACCACGCAACTGATCGAACAGGTCATCTATCCTCGTCAACGGGTACTTGTTCTTGATTGTTACCTTGTTCAACTATTTGTAGTCTATACACAACCGCATCGAACCATCCTTCTTCTTGACAAACAGCATTGGAGCTCCCCAAGGTGACGTACTTGGTCGGATAAAACCTTTATCCAGCAACTCTTGCAACTGTTTCTTCAATTCTGCCATCTCTGTTGGAGCCATTCTGTAAGGTGTCTGTGCCACTAGCTGTGTTCCTGGAACTAGATTGATCTCGAAATCAATCTCTCGGGGTGGAGGAACACCAGGAAACTCCTCAGGGAACACGTCGGCAAACTCACGAACAACTGACACCTCCTCAAGGCTAGGACCCTTCGCCTTGACATCCACTACGGTATCCACTACGTGAGCTAAGAACGCCTCACATCCTTGTTGTAACAACTTATCTGCCACCATAGCTGATACTAAGCACGCCGGAAGAATCTTCCTATCTCCTTGGAAGATCCACTTCTCTCCAGCAACATCAAACACTGCCTGCTTGGAATTACAGTCCAAAACAACCTTATACCTCTCCAAGGTATCCATCCCAAGGATGACATCGAAACCATGCATATCAAGTGGTATGAGGTCCACTTGAATGCGGTGTCCTGAGAAAGACAAGACACAAGATGGACACTCTTCTAGAAGCAAAGAGGAACCATCAAAAGGGGTTTCTAACAACAAGCTATCCTTCTTACAGCTAACAGGTAAGTGACAGTTCTCAAGCATACTATAGGCGATAAAAGAGTGTGTAGCACCCGGGTCAACCAGAACAGATATAAAGCAAGAAGAAGACATATCATAATGAAATAAATCCATCTGACATGTCACTACTCGCGGGTTGACTACCGCCTCCGGCTGATTCATAGTGTAGAATCGAGCCGTTGCTTGCTGTCCACGACCTCTGCTTCCCTGAGCAGACGATCCAGCCTGAGACGCTTGACCGCGTCCCCGTCCTCTGCCACCACTGGGTTGTGGTCTCTCTGACCCCTGAAGGTTCTGTCTCGGCTGCTGCGTCACTTCAACATCGTTGTAGGGACAACTTGACCTGATATGCCCTGTCTGACCACAGGCATAACATGTCCTAACATCATCTCGAGGCCTGTATGGCCCTGTCACCGCCACAGAAGCCGAACTTGGTGCCTTAGAAGGCGAAGAAACATAACTCCTTCCTCTACTCATGGACCACTGAGACGGCCTACCAGAACCTCTCATCGCTGTCAGTGCTGAAAACCTGGGCTTCTTGAAGCCACCAAACCTCTGACTCTGGAACTGAGCAGGTCTCTTCTTAGCCATAGACTCTCTCTTCTCCCTTACAGATCGTTCGATCCTCCGAACAGATTCCACAAACGTCGCAAACCGTTCTCGGTTCTCCGATGCAGAAACTGGTGTCGTCAGCTCAGCACTCAGACCCTTCTCGAAACGTCTGATCCGTTCCTCGTCTGTCGTTGCCATGTGAGGACAAAACCTCAGCAGATCCATAAACTTGGCTTCATACTCAGTGATGTTCATCATTCCTTGTCGCACACTCTTGAACTGTCAGATCTTCTCATCCAGATACGTCTTGGGAAAGTATCTGGAGACGAACTCACGTCAAAACACTTCCCAACAGATCACCTCACCAAACCGCTTCTCTTCCTCGATGGTCCACCAGTGACCAGCACTACCTTTTAGAAGGTAGACAGTATGCTTTACTTTGTCTGCTTTGGGGATGTCGAGGATCTGAAAAGCCTTCTCGAGACTTGTCAACCACAGATCCGCATCTGCTGGATCAGCCGTTCCAGCATATTCCGAAGCTCCGACTCGGAAAAGCCGCTCGAAGGTCTTCCCAATACTTGATGCATCTCCATGGGGAACATGTGCTCGCGGAGGAGGCACTGGTAATCGTTCAACCATGAGATTCATCGTAGCCATCATCTGCCCCATCAGTTGTTGGTAGGCAGGATGTTCAAGAATGGCTGGGTCAGGTTGGGGGACCTCAGGCACCCGATCTTCATGTGCCTGTCCTTCTGCTCCATCAACAGATGCAGCATCACTGTGCTCAGTGGCGTGTTCTTCATGGTTTCCAGACATCTTGGCTTTTCTTCCGCTGAGGGCAGAAGATTTCTATGAGAAAATCTGGAAAACACATAAGAACAAACACAACCTAGTCCTAGATCCCTGTAGACTCAGCGAACCTAAATCTCTGATACCAAACTTGTGGCAACACATCCCATTATCACACAGATAATGAGGTGTTACACAAAAACGTGCGGAAATCACCATAACCACTGATAATCAAAACACGGGTTAATTAAAACTGATTGCGGAAAATTGATAAACTGAGAAACATATTACATTCCATTCCATATCCTGCAAGAAAACATGTTACATATATATATCCATACAAGCCTGGATACATGTCCACAGCTTAGAGCAACAGCTGTCCTGTCATAACCATGAGTTCACCACCTGTTCATACATATAAAGGCCCATATCTGGTTAACAGCAGGATATACAAACGTCATCGGGCATACATCGTAAAACAACGTCAAAACACTACCAAGGACCTGAGAGTACAGGGATGACTCTAGACTCTACAACAAAACATCCAAAACAGCAGCATCTCCAAAGCTTGCCTTCTACTGATCTTCTCGCTACTCGGCCGCAACCCCGCGACCACCACCACGACAAGCTCGACCACCTAAAAAGGGTGCAAACCAGCGGAGTGAGACAATTGAACATTGTCCCAGTGGGAGGCATAACTCCGTGCCAAAACTACAAAACCTCAGATAAGATAGAGCTTAAACAGTAGATTACTGATAAGGAATATAACAGAAGCAATTTATGAAAAACAAGCCATCCTCCATCAGACTTACCAGCTGTACCAACATATTTCCCAATGGAACATGATTGACAAGATAAGAAATATATAGGAAACTCACCACATAGGAGTAATGTACAATAACTGCAAGATAATTAAAGTTAACACACAAACAAGGCCTCAACTAATGTTTTGCGTTTGTCTTAAGAAGTATATACTAAACGGCTGGATTACGTTTTTATTATGCCCTGAGGAGATGAACCGTACCCTTCAAATCCAACCTTCAACTGCAAAGCCCATAGTCGGTGCCATACAAGGTCAAATGGAAGAGCCGGAATCCAAGACCTTCTCCGCCTCATGGTCAGTACATGAGAACACAAAGCAGGACCGCAGTCTCGTGCTTGAAGTGGTCATAAGCCACAGGGTCAGCTCCACAGGCTACCCTCTGCCTAGTCCACCTTGGTACAGGTCACGGCACTAGAAACTGAGCCACGTGTCTAAACACCATGCTCAGAGCCATGAACGCATTCATGCTCAACATATCACATATCTGGAGCCATGGGCCATGTTCACCATGCTCGTCACACATCCGAGTCTGCAACCGCAGCTGTACTCGTTTCACCTCTCTATTTTAGGCTAGGAGAAACCTCGCATATTCAAAATATGCGCTCCGGGTTAACCCGCAGGAGAACCCATTTCATCATCACCCTATCCTGACTGGTGATGAATCTATGGCTAGGGCAAGCTACATTATAGATTACACTGTGATTAGTTAGTATCTTTTAGATGGATTGCAAGATTCAACCAAGTTGTATGACATGCAAAACATAACAAAGGAAAACAACATAAACTCGTCATTATGCATTCCCTATAATTTACATCACACTGATCCATCACAAAGATCTCACATCGCATGTTATCACTTGGCCTCTTGCCAACCACCTAAATCCATCTCAAGGATCATTACATATCATGGGATCTCAATCCCTCATCACATAGTGCCATAGCCTCTCAAGGCTTTCAACATCATTATGGAACATCATTCATAATACACCTATCATCACAGTGTTCTCATTAACCATTTCTCATAGCCTTTCATTTGACTAAGCATTACCTGCATGGTTAGCATCATTCAATAACCATATGAATAATCAAGAAACTATTATTATTACCATAAGGTGACAATTAGGGTTAAGTACATTGCCAACACAAGGTGACAATAATAATCATATCCATGCCTCATCTTAAGGTTACACATGTAAGCACATTATTAAGCAACCCTAATGCATGCTCAAGATCATCTTTGGCATTTAAAGGAATAGAGTAGTTAAGAACATAAATCTCATTATTGAGCAATGAGTCACCATAAAAGCATAGCTTGATATGTCACCCTTCCATGACCAACCGTGCCCTCACAAGAGATACTAAAAACCCTCACTAAAAGAACCTACTCGGGTAGAGTTCACCCTCACCCAAACCAGGGCGTGCAGCTCTAGCAAGCAGGCAGAGCACAACCCTGAAACGTGAGCAAGCGTGCACCCCTGTCGGGCGTGCAGCTCCAAGGCGCGCAAGGTCATCTCGAACAAGCCACTCAGGCGTGCAAACTATCGGGCGAGCACTCATGTGTCGGGCGAGCAGGATAAAGCCGCGTGAGCAAAGCCTGTCGGGCGAGCCAAGGCATCCGGCGAGCAAAGGAGTGTTGAGCGAGCAGGGTTAGCAAACATGCAAAGCAATGTGCCGGGTACAGAGCCGTGCAAGGCTTCACTATCGGGCAAGCAGAGTACTACAGGCATGTAAGGGAAAGCTGGGCGAGCTACTCAAGCGTGTAGGTATGTATCGGGCGACATGGTTATCGGGTGAGCAAGCTGGGTGTCGGGTGACACAACTAGTGTTGGGCGAGCCAAAAATGTCGGGCGACACAGGGGCGTGCAGGGTATGTAGTTGAGTAACCAAAAGCAGGGCGAGCAGGGCTACTGGGTGAGCAAAGTTCAACTGGGCGAGCAACCTGTCGGGCAGAGCTGGCTTAGGGCGAGTAGGGTCAGGTTGCTCACCTGCCCAAGGTACAAAAAGAGAAAACTTGCTCACTCAATCCGTGCAAGGCAACAATGCTATGGGGCTGTCGGGCAGCACCTCCATGAGCACCAAACTCTCAAGATACGACTACTCAAGGTCATCTAAACGAGCTCACCATCTTGCCCAAGGTAAGATGAGGGTGTTGCTCGAGCCACTAGGTCACAAACTCACCTCAATCGGTTAGGAAGGAGGGGTGTTGCTCATGACACTAGGACCCAATGCTCACTCATCTAGACCAAGGGGAGAAAGGAGTGTTGCTCCCTAACCCTAGATCTCAAGGATCGGCCAACATGCAAGATAGCTAAAGAAAAACTCCAAATGTGCAAGGTCAAGATTAAAGAAACATATATGAAAAGAGAGTACAGTAGTCAGGGTTTAGAGTCATACAACCCGCCTTAAGCTCCAAAGAAGAAGAAGCACTTTGAGCTCTAAGGGTTGTCGGTCACCAAGGCTCCTCTAAGAGGGTGTATCGGCCACCACCTTCCTTCTCCAAGGGTGTGTCGACCTCCAAGCTCCTTCTTCAAGGGTGTGTCGGCCACCAAGCAAGGGGGAAGATGGGGTGTGTCGGGCACAAGAAGGAGAGGAACTAAAAGGGTCCTCAAGCTAATGAAGGGACCACCTATATAGAAGAGAAGGGAGGAGAAACCAAGGTTGTTCCATGCTAGGTGTCGTCCACCCAAGGAACACTTGTCCACAAACTCAAGCCACCACTCTTGCAAGTCATAAGACTCTTGTCTAAGATGTGCATCATGTGTCCTCCAAACGTGATCAAGGTTGGACCAAGCTTCATGGGCGACACACCAAGCTCACTCTAGGGCGACACACCTCCTCTCTAGGCCGACACAAGCTCTACTTGGCCGACACAAGGCCCAAGCAAGCCCAATCAAGGAACTCCAAGGCCCAAACGAGCTCAACAAAGGCCCAAAGAACTCAAGCAACAAGCCCAAGCCTTCCTCTAAACCCTAGAGGAAGCAAAGAGAGAGAAGAACACCTCTCAAGGTGGCAAACTTGCACACAAAACCCTAAACTTGGTTTATTTGCAAGTAGCACCTCCAACTCTCAACAAAGCACAACCAAACCCTAATCACCACTAAAGGTGATTAGCAAGCATCAAACTATCAAGGTTAAGCAAAACAAACAGGGTAAGCCCTAAACGCATGTCAGGGTACTTACAATCTAACCCCCTTTAAGGGATTTCGTCCCCGAAATCCAAAGAGAAAAGCGAGGGATACTTCCTCCTCATCTCTTCCTCAAGCTCCCACATGACTTCCTCAATGCCACGACGCTGCCAAAGGACCTTCACAAGAACCAGGTCCTTCCTCTTCAGCTTCTTGATCCTTTTGTCAAGAATCGCAACAGGACCTTCCTCGTAGGTCACATCTGCATCAAGCTCAACCTCAACTGGCTGTATCACTGTACCTAAATCTGGATGACTTTTCTTTAACATGCTGACATGAAACACTGGGTGCAACCTATGCAACTCTGGAGGCAACTCTATCTCGTAAGCTACCTTCCCAACACGAGTTGTAACTGGGTTAGGCCCCATATACCTGGGTGCCAACTTACCCTTCTGTCCAAACCTTAGCACACCCTTCCAAGGCGAGACCTTAAGATATACCTTGTCTCCTACCTGGAACTCCAATGGTCATCGGCGATTGTCTGCATAAGACTTCTGCCTGTCCTGCGCTACTTTCAACTGTTGTTGTATCACTTTGATCTTATCTGTCATTTGCTGAACTAGCTCAGGACCCAAAAGTTGACACTCACTTGATTCATACCAACACCAAGGAGATCTGCACTTCCTTCCATACAGAGCCTCATAAGCATCCATGTCGATGCTTCGCTGATAACCGTTGTTGTAGGCAAACTCTATCAAACTCAGATGTACATCCCAGCTGCCTAGGAACTGTAAAACACAAGCTCGAAGGAGGTCTTCCACAATATGAATAGTCCTTTCAGACTGTCCATCTGTCTGCGGGTGAAAGGCTGTACTGAACCTCAACTGCGTTCCCAACGCTTTGTGCAACTGTTCCCAAAAACGACTCGTAAACTGAGGACCTCTGTCAGAAACGATCGTTGCTGGCACACCATGCAAACGAACTATCTCATCCACATACACTCTAGCGAGCTTTTCTGCTGTATACGTCATCTTCACAGGCAGGAAATGGGCAGACTTCGTCAATCTGTCCACTATCACCCAAATGGAATCATGATTCCTAGTCGTCTTGGGCAGACCAACTACGAAATCCATGGTTATATGATCCCATTTCCACTGCGGTATCGGCAAAGGTTGTAACGTACCTGCCGGCTTCTGATGCTCAGCCTTCACTTGCTGACAAACCACACTTCTTGCCACGAACTCAGCCACATCTTTCTTCAAACCGGGCCACCAATACAAGTCCTTCAGACTATGATACATCTTGGTGACACCTGGATGCATCGCATACATCGACGTGTGTGCTTCCTCAAGTACCAACTTCCTCAGATCATCAACATCTGGAACCACCATCCTGTCACGATAGCATACTAGCCCATCCTCAGACTCATGAAACCCATCACGCTTGTTGCTGCCGAACTCTGATCTGATCAACTGTACCGCCTCATCTGTCTGATGTGCATCCTTGATCTGCTGCCTCAACGTAGGCTTGACTTGCATCTGTGTGAAAAGACCAGATAATAGAGAAACTTCCATCTGCTCATTCATCTGTCGCAGAGAAACAAACATATCCCGCCTATGGCAAACCAGGGAACTCAACTGTGCCTTCTTCAAAGAAAAAGAAGACTTTCTGCTAAGCGCATCTGCTACCACATTCGCCTTACCAGGATGATACTCGATAGTGCAGTCGTAGTCGTTGATCAACTCCATCCATCACCACTGTCGCATGTTCAACTCGTGTTGCGTAAAGATATACTTCAGGTTCTTATGATCCGTAAAGATCTGACACACTTCCCCATACAGATAGTGTCTCCAAATCATTAACACATGAACCACTACTACCAGCTCCAAATCATGAGTCGAATAGTTCTCCTCATTCTTCTTGAGCTGTCGCGAGGAAAAAGAAACCACATGATCTTCCTGCATCAACACGCAACCTAAACCTTTCTTGGAAGCATCACAGAAAACAACATAGCCTTTCCCAGGCTCTGGCAAGATCAACACTGGAGCACTAGTCAGCTTCTCCTTCAGGCTCTGGAAAGCTTGCTGACATCGATCATCCCACACAAAAGGTACATCCTTCCTGGTCAACTTTGTCATCGGTAACGCGATCACACTGAAGTCCTTGATAAACCTCCGGTAGTATTCTACTAGACCAAGGAAACTACGAACTTCTGTCGGCGTCTTCGGCTGTTCCCAATCTGCAACAGATTCCACCTTCTTTGGATCTACCTTGACTCCTTCAGCGGATATCACATGGCCCAAGAAGGTCACTTCATCTAGCCAGAACTCACACTTACTGAACTTGGCATACAACTGATGTTGGCGAAGGAGAGTCAACGCTTGACGAAGATGTTGCTCATGCTCTAGCCTGTCCCGACTATAGATCAAGATATCATCTATAAAGACTACAGCAAACTGATCTAAGAACGGACGGAACACTTTGTTCATCAGGTCCATGAAAGCTGCAGGTGCATTGGTTAGCCCAAACGGCATAACCACAAACTCATAATGACCATACCTTGTCCTGAAAGCTGACTTTGGTATGTCATCCGCCTTTATTCCCAACTGATGATATCCGGACCGTAGATCGATCTTTGAGAACACTGTAGCACCACGCAACTGATCGAACAGGTCATCTATCCTCGTCAACGGGTACTTGTTCTTGATCGTTACCTTGTTCAACTATCGGTAGTCTATACACAACCGCATCAAACCATCCTTCTTCTTGACAAATAGAATTGGAGCTCCCCAAGGTGACGTACTTGGTCGGATAAAACCTTTATCCAGCAACTCTTGCAACTGTTTCTTCAATTCTGCCATCTCTGTTGGAGCCATTCTGTAAGGTGTCTGTGCCACTAGCTGTGTTCCTGGAACTAGATTGATCTCGAAATCAATATCTCGGGGTGGAGGAACACCAGGAAACTCCTCAGGGAACACGTCGGCAAACTCACGAACAACTGACACCTCCTCAAGGCTAGGACCCTTCGCCTTGACATCCACTACGGTATCCACTACGTGAGCTAAGAACGCCTCACATCCTTGTCGTAACAACTTATCTGCCACCATAGCTGATACTAAGCACGCCGGAAGAATCTTCCTATCTCCTTGGAAGATCCACTTCTCTCCAGCAACATCAAACACTGCCTGCTTGGAACCACAGTCCAAAACAACCTTATACCTCTCCAAGGTATCCATCCCAAGGATGACATCGAAACCATGCATATCAAGTGGTATGAGGTCCACTTGAATGCGGTGTCCTGAGAAAGACAAGACACAAGATGGACACTCTTCTAGAAGCAAAGAGGAACCATCAAAAGGGGTTTCTAACAACAAGCTATCCTTCTTACAGCTAACAGGTAAGTGACAGTTCTCAAGCATACTATAGGCGATAAAAGAGTGTGTAGCACCCAGGTCAACCAGAACAGATATAAAGCAAGAAGAAGACATATCAGAATGAAATAACTCCATCTGACCTGTCACTACTCGCGGGTTGACTACCGCCTCCGGCTGATTCATAATGTAGAATCGAGCCGTTGCTTGCTGTCCACGACCTCTGCTTCCCTGAGCAGACGATCCAGCCTGAGACGCTTGACCGCGTCCCCGTCCTCTGCCACCACTGGGCTGTGGTCTCTCTGACCCCTGAAGGTTCTGTCTCGGCTGCTGCGTCACTTCAACATCGTTGTAGGGACAACTTGACCTGATATGCCCTGTCTGACCACAGGCATAACATGTCCTAACATCATCTCGAGGCCTGGATGGCCCTTTCACCGCCACAGAAGCCGAACTTGGTGCCTTAGAAGGCGAAGAAACATAACTCCTTCCTCTACTCATGGACCACTGAGACGGCCTACCAGAACCTCTCATCGCTGCCGGTGTTGAAAACCTGGGCTTCTTGAAGCCACCAAACCTCTGACTCTGGAACTGAGCAGGTCTCTTCTTAGCCATAGACTCTCTCTTCTCCCTTACAGATCGTTCGATCCTCCGAACAGATTCCACAAACGTCGCAAACCGTTCTCAGTTCTCCGATGCAGAAACTGGTGTCGTCAGCTCAGCACTCAGACCCTTCTCGAAACGTCTGATCCGTTCCTCGTCTGTCATTGCCATGTGAGGACAAAACCTCAGCAGATCCATAAACTTGGCTTCATACTCAGTGATGTTCATCGTTCCTTGTTGCACACTCTCGAACTGTCAGATCTTCTCATCCAGATACGTCTTGGGAAAGTATCTGGCGACGAACTCACGTCGAAACACTTCCCAACAGATCACCTCACCAAACCGCTTCTCTTCCTCGATGGTCCACCAGTGACCAGCACTACCTTTCAGAAGGTAGACAGCATGCTTTACTTTGTCTGCTTTGGGGATGTCGAGGATCTGAAAAGCCTTCTCGAGACTTGTCAACCACAGATCCGCATCTGCTGGATCAGCCTTTCCAGCATATTCCGAAGCTCTGACTCGGCAAAGCCGCTCGAAGGTCTTCCCAATACCCGATGCATCTCCATGGGGAACATGTGCTCGCGGAGGAGGCACTGGTAATCGTTCAACCATGAGATTCATCGTAGCCATCATCTGCCCCATCAGTTGTTGGTAGGAAGGATGTTCAAGAATGGCTGGGTCAGGTTGGGGGACCTCAGGCACCCGATCTTCATGTGCCTGTCCTTCTGCTCCATCAACAGATGCAGCATCGCTGTGCTCAGTGGCGTGTTCTTCATGGTTTCCAGACATCTTGGCTTTTCTTCCGCTGAGGGCAGAAGATTTCTATGAGAAAATCTGGAAAACACATAAGAACAAACACAACCTAGTCCTAGATCCCTGTAAACTCAGCGAACCTAAAGCTCTGATACCAAACTTGTGGCAACACATCCCATTATCAAACAGATAACGAGGTGTTACACAAAAACGTGCGGAAATCACCATAACCACTGATAATCAAAACACGGGTTAATTAAAACCGATTGTGGAAAACTGATAAACTGAGAAACATATTACATTCCATTCCATATCCTGCAAGAAAACATGTTACATATATATATCCATACAAGCCTGGATACATGTCCACAGCTTAGAGCAACAGTTGTCCTGTCATAACCATGAGTTCACCACCTGTTCATACATATAAAGGCCCATATCTGGTTAACAGCAGGATATACAAACGTCATCGGGCGTACATCGTAAAACAACATCAAAACACTACCAAGGACCTGAGAGTACAGGGATGACTCTAGACTCTACAACAAAACATCCAAAACAGCAGCATCTCCAAAGCTTGCCTTCTACTGATCTTCTCGCTACTCGGCCGCAACCCCGCGACCACCACCACGACAAGCTCGACCACCTAAAAAGGGTGCAAACCAGCGGAGTGAGACAATTGAACATTGTCCCAGTGGGAGGCATAACTCCGTGCCAAAACTACAAAACCTCAGATAAGATAGAGCTTAAACAGTATATTACTGATAAGGAATATAACAGAAGCAATTTATGAAAAACAAGCCATCCTCCATCAGACTTACCAGCTGTACCAACATATTTCCCAATGGAACATGATTGACAAGATAAGAAATATATAGGAAACTCACCACATAGGAGTAATGTACAATAACTGCAAGATAATTAAAGTTAACACACAAACAAGGCCTCAACCAATGTTTTGCGTTTGTCTTAAGAAGTATATACTAAACGGCTGGATTACGTTTTTATTATGCCCTGAGGAGATGAACCGTACCGTTCAAATCCAACCTTCAGCTGCAAAGCCCATAGTCGGTGCCATACAAGGTCAAATGGAAGAGCCGGAATCCAAGACCTTCTCCGCCTCATGGTCAGTACATGAGAACACAAAGCAGGACTGCAGTCTCGTGCTTGAAGTGGTCATAAGCCACAGGGTCAGCTCCACAGGCTACCCTCTGCCTAGTCCACCTCGGTACAGGTCACGACACTAGAAACTGAGCCACGTGTCTAAACACCATGCTCGGAGCCATGAACGCATTCATGCTCAACATATCACATATCTGGAGCCATGGGCCATGTTCACCATGCTCGTCACACATCCGAGTCTGCAACCGCAGCTGTACTCGTTTCACCTCTCTATTTTAGGCTAGGAGAAACCTCGCATATTCAAAATATGCGCTCCGGGTTAACCCGCAGGAGAACCCGTTTCATCATCACCCTATCCTGACTGGTGATGAATCTATGGCTAGGGCAAGCTACATTATAGATTACACTGTGAATAGTTAGTATCTTTTAGATGGATTGCAAGATTCAACCAAGTTGTATGACATGCAAAACATAACAAAGGAAAACAACATAAACTCATCATTATGCATTCCCTATAATTTACATCACACTGATCCATCACAAAGATCTCACATCGCATGTTATCACTTGGCCTCTTGCCAACCACCTAAATCCATCTCAAGGATCATTACATATCATGGGATCTCAATCCCTCATCACATAGTGCCATAGCCTCTCAAGGCTTTCAACATCATTATGGAACATCATTCATAATACACCTGTCATCACAGTGTTCTCATTAACCATTTCTCATAGCCTTTCATTTGACTAAGCATTACCTGCATGGTTAGCATCATTCAATAACCATATGAATAATCAAGAAACTATTATTATTACCATAAGGTGACAATTAGGGTTAAGAACATTGCCCACACAAGGTGACAATAATAATCATATCCGTGCCTCATCTTAAGGTTACACATGTAAGCACATTATTAAGCAACCCTAATGCATGCTCAAGATCATCTTTGGCTTTTAAAGGAATAGAGTAGTTAAGAACATAAATCTCATAATTGAGCAATGAGTCACCATAAAAGCATAGCTTGACATGTCACCCTTCCATGACCAACCGTGCCCTCACAAGAGATACTAAAAACCCTCACTAAAAGAACCTACTCGGCTAGAGTTCACCCTCACCCAAACCAGGGCGTGCAGCTCTAGCAAGCGGGCAGAGCACAACCCTGAAACGTGAGCAAGCGTGCACCCCTGTCGGGCGTGCAGCTCCAAGGCGCGCAAGGTTATCTCGGACAAGCCACTCAGGCGTGCAAACTATCGGGCGAGCACTCATGTGTCGGGCGAGCCAAGGCATCGGGCGAGCAAAGGAGTGTTGAGCGAGCAGGGTTAGCAAACGTGCAAAGTAATGTGCCGGGTACAGAGCCGTGCAAGGCTTCACTATCGGGCGAGCAGAGTACTACGGGAGTGCAAGGGAAAGTTGGGCAAGCTACTCAAGCGTGTAGGTATGTATCGGGTGACATGGTTACTGGGTGAGCAAGCTGGGTGTCGGGCGAGCCAAAAATGTCGGGCGACACAGGGGCGTGCATGGTATGTAGCTGAGCAACCAAAAGCAGGGTGAGCAGGGCTACTGGGTGAACAAAGTTCAACTGGGCAAGCAGCTTGTCGGGCAGAGCTGGCTTAGGGCGAGCAGGGTCAGGTTGCTCACCCACCCAAGGTACAAAAAGAGAAAACTTGCTCACTCAATCCGTGCAAGGCAACAAAGCTATGGGGCTGTCGGGCAGCACCTCCATGAGCACCAAACTCTCAAGATATGACTACTCAAGGTCATCTAAACGAGCTCACCATCTTGCCCAAGGTGAGATGAGGGTGTTGCTCGAGCCACTAGGTCACAAACTCACCTCAATCGGTTAGGAAGGAGGGGTGTTGCTCATGACACTAGGACCCAATGCTCACTCATCTAGACCAAGGGGAGAAAGGAGTGTTTCTCCCTAAACCTAGATCTCAAGGATCGGCCAACATGCAAGATAGCTAAAGAACAACTCCAAACGTGCAAGGTCAAGATTAAAGCAACATATATGAAAAGAGAGTAAAGTAGTCAGGGTTTAGAGTCATGCAACCCGCCGTAAGCTCCAAAGATGAAGAAGCACTTTGAGCTCCAAGGGTTGTCGGCCACCAAGGCTCCTCCAAGAGGGTGTATCGGCCACCACCTTCCTTCTCCAAGGGTGTGTCGACCTCCAAGCTCCTTCTTCAAGGGTGTGTCGGCCACCAAGCAAGGGGGAAGATGGGGTGTGTCGGGCACAAGAAGGAGAGGAACTAAAAGGGTCCTCAAGCTAAGGAAGGGACCACCTATATAGAAGAGAAGGGAGGAGAAACCAAGGTTGTTCCATGCTAGGTGTCGTCCACCCAAGGAACACTTGTCCACAAACTCAAGCCACCACTCTTGCAAGTCATAAGAAACTTGTCCAAGATGTGCACCATGTGTCCTCCAAACGTGATCAAGGTTGGACCAAGCTTCATGGGCGACACACCAAGCTCACTCTAGGGCGACACACCTCCTCTCTAGGCCGACACAAGCTCTACTTCGTCGACACAAGGCCCAAGAAAGCCCAATCAAGGAACTCCAAGGCCCAAACAAGCTCAACAAAGGCCCAAAGAACTCAAGCAACAAGCCCAAGCCTTCCTCTCAACCCTAGAGGAAGCAAAGAGAGAGAAGAACACCTCTCAAGGTGGCAAACTTGCACACAAAACCCTAAACTTGGTTTATTTGCAAGTAGCACCTCCAACTCTCAACAAAGCACAACCAAACCCTAATCACCACTAAAGGTGATTAGCAAGCATCAAACCATCCAGGTTAAGCAAAACAAATAGGGTAAGCCCTAAACGCAGGTCAGGGTCCTTACAATACCATTCAGACCGATTGCTCAATACATACAACATTATTTATGTGTTGGGTATTATAGATTTTGTCCAAATAAATGCAGTCTACGTACACGTGTACTAAACGGCAGACATTTTTTAAAAAAAATTACTTCTTATTGTTCCAAATAAAAGTCATCTTACATAAAATTAAGATATCGCTGATTAATTTACACACGACAAATAAATCTATCAGTATGCCAAACGCAGCCTTAACATTTTATCATTATGAGGTCGGCTGTTTCTTATCTTGATGAAAGAAACTCTTTTTCACGGAAGGATGACTTGAATATAATCATGGAATGGTGCCGACTCTTAAAGAGTGGGGGACTATGTAGTGGGCTTGGTCTGTCCGCACGACTTGACTGCCTCCTGGCCCACCCACGGCAAAGACGACCATACTGTTGGCAGCGGGCCCTTTTTCTAGCCGTAACGCGCGGGTTCAACTTTCCTTACACCGATCGTATACCGCGTCCTCAACTCCTCGTCGCGCTCCCGATTGGGTCTCCCCAACCCGACCACGGCGTACGTCTCAATCTGTGTACTGCGAGCGCGTAATAGCTTGTGGAATTCCTCATCAACTGGTGATTAGATTCCATGGAAGCAAGTTCTTGAAACTAGATTTTTACATTCCCAAACTAGTATACGTGTATAATATGAAAATCAGTTGTTACCGCCTAGCCACCGTCTCAGACCTCTATATCTATTCCTCGGATGCCGCAACTTCTCCTCCAAACTGCAAACCAGTTAGAAGTCACCCAAAATCCAAGAGTCCCAACTTTAGCAGAATCAGTCATCCCATAGCGGCATACCCCCGACGCAACTATGAGCGTGGAGCTGCTTGACGGTGATACCATCCGCGAGTTCGTGGAGGACGAGCGCGCCTTCGGCAGCTCTATCCAGGAACGGTTCGCCAGGCTCGACACCAACCAAGACGGCCTCCTCTCCTATTCAGAGATAGCCGATGAGCTCCGGAGCCTCCGCTTGCGAGAGACCCATTTTGGCTTCGACGATGACAAGCCCACAGCAGACGAGATCCACCGGCAGTCCAATTCCCTCTTCTTGCAGTTCGACCATGACGGCAATGGGACGGTGGACTTGGATGAATTCAAGGCTGAGATCAGAAATCTGATGCTTGCCGTCGCCAACGGCCTTGGCTTCCTTCCCGTGCAGATGGTGCTCGAAGAAGGCAGCTTCCTCAGGAACGCCGTGGAGAGAGAGTCTGCCAAGATCGCCGCGCTTGCTACTTGAACAGTCTCGCATTCCTGTTTCTATGCTAGTGCAATAGTTCTACGTCGGTGCACTTGATGGGTCGAGGTTAATTTGAGGCGGTGGTATCTTTAGCGCAGCTTATGTTTTAGTATTCTTTTTAATTAACGAATGTGATTGAAATTTGTGTAGCCCCTTGGTTTTGTCAAGCCCATTAGAGCAAAAATACTTGTGTGTGGGGTACTTTGTCTTACCATACATTAAAAATACTATTATATGTACAATGTTCATATGTATATCTTTTTCTTTGCGGCATATTTGATGCATTCGCATTATGCTTATTAGATGTTAAATTCTAGTTTAAAGTTGTAGAACAATTTTTACTGGTTCACGAATGCTTTTATGATTCGGTGTTTGGTTTTTGAGTATCTAATTATGCATTGGGAAATATTTTACCAAGTGGTCTCAATTCTGAAATGAACTTGGCAGCAAGCTGGGAGTTAGGAGTCACATATGTTGGTATATTCATGTATTCGTTTAAACTTTACCATTACATATGAGTTATGTTTCTTGGTCCATTACTTGGGATATTCATTCTAATCTACTGATTGATTATATTCGACGCTACTATATTATGGTAGATAGGTGTAAAGATTAGGTGATGTGTGAATCATGTAGCTCATACACCCATGGATAAGGATCTGTCTAGAGGTTTCCCAAGAGTAACTTTCCACCTTCATCCCAATCTCCTTCCCAAACTAATGTAGTTGATATTTGTGCACCTCATGCCCATGTGTGATCCAAGTGCTAAAGAAGGTCCTACTACGGTTATGTTTATTTGGTTAGGAGTAAAATCAAGTCACATTGTGAATTGCAGCACACAAAACTAAATTCAATGAACTGAAAGTATAACCAAATGGATTGATCTGATACCACATGTGTGTAGCTATTTAGATTGCATTTTCTTCCAAGTTGTGGTTTGCAGATATAGTTTGCAGAAGCCCTATCAAGCTAGTCTAGTGTTAAATTCAATGTATGAACCACTCGTACATCATCAACATGGGAACAAGGGAGTGAAAGTTAACTGCACAACATTTGCACATAGTTTATTTTCTGTCAATTTTTGTTGTATGGGAGGAAGTTCAATTGAGGGAGGTCCGACGTGGTTTAATTTGGACTGTGTTTTCTAACCAAGTGCAACCAAAATCTTCGATTTCTAAATTAGAGAGAATTGATTGCTTCCGTTCAATTATGCCTAACTGAACATGCCTTAAGAAGAATCACAAGCCATGAATAAAAAGATTGGAGAATGGAACTTGATATCTCTTATGTTTTGAGATCTAACCCCTCTCCCCTACCACTCCCTTTCCTCTACCAATCCCACCTGCATAGTCTCCAAATTAAGTAAACATTTTGTGTACCCTTTCAAACATTGCATTATAGAGAACTCTCAAAAATAAGAATTTGGTGTCTTTGCTACAGAGCGAAACCTCTCATCGAGATCATTTAGGCTATACCCTCTAATCTGAGTTCGATCATGGTGGGCTTGTGCTTTATTTGAGATTGAATGTTGATGTTGTGAACATCAGTAGTAACATGTTATGTCAATGCATTCTCTTTCCTGATGTATGAGATGTTATAACTTGACTCCTTTATGAATTATAAATAAGTGTTTATTATGGAAATGTAAAGATAATCATTCAAAGTATTCTAACCATATTATTATGAAATAATTTGAAACACGGGAAATTGGATGTAATAATGTAGTGAAAACATAGATAATAGTTTGAATAGGAGCCCTAAGCACCATCGATTGTCTATGGTAGCTTGTTTTTAGAAAGTGAAACCTATTTTTCTTGAACGGGTTTAATGGATTGTGAGGTAGAGCATTATATGTGATATCATCATTAAAGTATCAATAGGAAGAATACATAGGGATTTCATTACACATCACACAAATGGGGATGACCTATTACTTCATCAACACTTGATCTTAAGTGAGGGACCTCACATCGGGGAATACCTATATCTTCACATTCGTTGTAAAATTGTGCATCTTATACAATTCTAGGGGTTTGATGGTCAAGTACACTCGAACATATTTTACATTGTTGCAAAGGAACCCATGCCTGAGTGTTGTAGGCCACTTGATATTATGCCCCTATGTTCTAGATATGACAACCCTACTATGGACCAATGTGGAGTTGACATATCTTAGTGTGATGGCAAACCCTAAGACCTTACTTTGGATACTTGGACTCACTGCTTCATTTCTTAGATAAGAGATTTTGTTAATTACGGAAAGATAGTGTGGCGTCCATAGCCACATGCAGAAGAGATTACTCAAACCCAAGAACGGGAACAACATTAATCATGCTAACTACCAAAAATCACAAGAAAATAAATCTGATTTCCCAAAAGCACCACAAGCAGAAACTTATCACATATAAGTCCTCAATAGGATACATGTATCACATAACATATATCATGGTGCTTAAATCACTGTTCTTAAACATTCATGTCATTCATTTGTTACATGAGGTACATGTTCCACATATATTCACATACACATGCCATATTTGTACAACCATGGCAGACAGGCCAAAAACCTTGTATCAGTAACATATCCACAAAACACATCGAGAACACCCCCAAAGACCTGAGTGTATAGGGACGACTCTAGGACTTTATCACCAAAAGACTAGAAACACATCCAACCTTGTCAGCTACCTCTCTTGCTGCTGCTCTTCCTCAGTTGCACGACCTCTACCTCTTCATGTATGACCATCTAGAAGATGTGGAAAACCCACGGGGGGAGATCCATATCTGAATGGGAGATATAACTCTCCAACAACACTATTATTAACATAGATACATTGATAAAGAAGAACATGAAGTAAAAATACTAACATGATGAGCAGATTCAACTAAATAATATATTTAAGCAGATAGCACTATTGAATCAGTATAACCATTTGCAGTAGACCATTTTATCATATCAGAAGGAATATAAAGAACATGTACATTCTCTACTAAAAATTATACAAAAGAAAGGCAAGTCTTCAACCAATATTATTCACATTAAACCCTATGCAAATATGCTAAACAACTGTGTTACATCTTTTACTAATGCCCTGACAATTTGAGTCGTACCACCCAAATCCAACTGATCACTGTTAAGTCAAAATTAGTGACATACAAAGTCAATGGAAGAGCCGAAATCTACAACCTCTCCAATACCTCATGGTCAGTACATGAGAACACCGCAGTGACATAACATATGAGTCATCTGCAAATAGTGACATATAGTCAAGCTAAAAACTCCTAGCCTGCCTCGGTACAGGTCACAACTCTAGAGGATCGGGCATGGCAGTCCCAAAAAGGTATATGTAGTTGCACTACTGCCATCACATATGTCACATGTCACATATCACATATTTGAGGCATGAGAGCAGTCACCCTCCATATCACATATGATAGTGAACGCAAGGATATTCACTCAACTTGCACCCCCCGTATATTCAACAATTTGCACTCTGATTTATACTCATTTCACTAATCCAACAAATGAAACTGACAATGGAAAGGATCTATGGCACATGTCAACTACATGATTAAGGTTTCACTTTATTAGTTATGCCAATGGGTGAATTAAGGCTTTAGCACACCAATGGACATACAAACCCTAATTCATTCTAGCAAGCATAACTATGAAACAACTTTAGAAGATATAAAACAGATAAGGTATGAACTAATAACATCATCTCTCACTATAGATACAACTTCCATACACAAGGCCATCACCATTATCTCATCAAAATGGAGTACCAACTCATAATAAGATATTGATCCCTCAATCAAATCTCTAGAAGTTATCACCTCAAATCATATACAAAGCACATGCTAGGTCATTAGACCCAACCACACACTCCCTACATGTACAACATCACATTATTCTTCAACATTTCTCATAATCACCATCCTATACAATATATGATTCACCATAGCATTCACATAGCTATGTCGTTCAAGTTCATATCACCTGCAAGGTTAGGGATTTATAAATAGGAGAGAGAAAACATCATAACATGATAACCACTTCAAGAGAGAAAAGCAAACACATCACTTGTCATTAAATTAGGGTTAGGATTTCACACATAGCCGTTTAGGATTTCATAGCTTTATTTAATCATAAAATCCTAGGAACACTATCTCCCACTTTCTTGGAGAATAATAGGGCTAGGGTTCATGATTAGGGTTAATCAAACAATCATTCAAACAACACAATACATGAATCATTACTTGCTCACTCATACACATGTGTTGACTATATGTTCATGTATGTGTCTCGACCATCCATAACAAAGTGTCTCGACCACTCTTGAAACAAATGTCTGGACCACCCTCAAGAAAAGTGTCTCGACCACCTCCATGCAAGGTGTCTTTCTTGACTGCAACATGGCTAGGTGTCTCGACCGCAACAACATCACATGTCTCGACCTCAAACCAAAACATGTCTCCACCTCAAACCAATACATGTCATAACCTTAAACCAAAACATTTCTTGACCTCAAACCAAAACATGTCTCGACCTAAAACCAAAACATGTCTCGACCACCCTAAAACATGATGTCTTGACCAAAACTAAAGCTCTTGTGTCAACCAAACAAAGCAACATCTCTATCATCACCCAAAAGTGTCTCGACCCAAGAAAAAACATGGTGTAGCGACCAACAAGGAAAAAGACCAACATCAAAACATGGATTAACCAAGATCAAAATAGAAATTGTCTCCAGTCAAAAAAGAAGATTACATCAAGAAAAATCCTTCATCTTCAAGGAGGAAAAACCTCATACAAAATCGTCACCAAAACTAAAAAAAAAACATGTATCTTGAAACCACCATGAAGGAACCTCATGCAAGAGATATAAACCATGTTTAACACATGCAAAATAGAATCTATCTCCATATTACATCATGGTGCAGGAACCTCATGAATGTGATTAAAACCAAGATCAAAAGATAGGAAGAAAATGACCATTTCACAACCATCTCTAAAATTGGGTACCTTACATTAGGGTTTCGAATTTTAAGGAAGCCAAGCATGATAACCACCATAATTCAAGTTCTAGATCATAGTATTATCTACTAGAATGTTAACGGAATGTTTTAGAGAGAGAAATAGAGACATGCATGTGAAAAAAAGTGTAATAATAGAGAGGGTAGAGTTTTATATATTCCGTCATAAGGAAGATCAACTCCAAGGATCACAAGCTCCAAGCACATGATCACCAAGGACGGTGAAGCTCCACCAAAAGCTCCACTTTTGACCAATAGATCACCTCCAGAAGAAGACACCAAGGTCAAAGACTGATCAAGAAAAGAGGGTATGAAACCCTAGGCCAAACCAAAAGAAGAAGGGAGAAAAGAGAGAAGAAACTTCCTCACACTTGGGTACCATCTTGCCAAAGCATGGCCTGTGACCATTATGATGAGGTGTTCCTCTCAAAACGACCACCTTGGATGATTCATGGTCCATGGCTGAGAAAAGAAGAAGAAGATGGGGTAGAAGATCCAAAGAAAATGCCACCAAAGAAAGACATATACTTACCAAGGTTGAAGATGACCAAGAATCACCACATCCCAGGGATTTTGATCACCAAAGCTCTAAGTATTAGTCCTTTTTTCTCCTCAAAGATCCAAAGACGAACAAGAAATGAAGGAGAAGGTAAAGAGTTCAAAAGAATCACTTGCATGGAGAGAAGAGGGTTTATATACTTGAGGGAGGAGAGAAGTAGGTGGATTATGAGGTGTCAACACCTAAAGGCACCAAAGGGACACTTATCTTCCCAAGAGACAGACATGTAACCACTCAAACCATGCATGCACAAGATGGTTATACAACCTCAGCTGGGTCTCGACCACTTAGGTCACCACCACCTTGGTTTTGGTCACAACACCTCAAGGAGGTCAAAATAAGAGCATCACGCACATCCTAGTCGAGACAAAAGGTCACCAAGACACCAAGGTCGATACACACCACAAAAGGACAAACTATCTTGAACCAACCACTCCAAGACTATCATGGTCAAGACAAAACCACCTAGGAAATGTGTCTCAATTGAGAGACACCCAAAGCACACCACAAGGTCAAGATAAGGGTTGCTACACTCAACCATGCACACATGGGCAACACCAAGCAAAACCCTAGAGACCCTAGCATCAACACATGATGCCACCTCATCAAACAAGGTCCAACAAGGCATCCCATAGCATCAATATCTCTCATGGAACACTCTACACATGGAAAATTGCAAGATCACCCTCACAAATGGGTAAATTGGAATTTGACCCAAAACATGCACATAAAGCACAACATCATCCAAACATGGTAAAATTGAAAATTTAATCTCTCCACATGCTCTAAAACATCTAAAAAGATTAGAGCAAGGTTCTAAGCACTTAATCGAGCAAAACAAATAGGGTTACCCCAAAAACCTAGGTCAGGGGTCTTATAGATAGCATACTCATCCCTTCACACTTAGGTTATGGGTTATAGATCCTTCTTTGTATTGGTATTTTGAGAGGCTCAACACATATATATATATATATATATATATACATACATAATATCCATATATATGTATATGTATGTATAGGGGATGTATTCGCTTCCTAGCCGGGTAACATAGATTACTTATCCAACAATTTTGATCAAAATCCAAATGTTTTGGTTCCAATTTTGACATTCTAGTTATAAATTTTCTTTCCTGGTTACAATTTGTGATGGAGATTTCTTTCTTCCAAAAGTTTCATTTTTAATAATTTTGTAGTAAAAAATACAGAATTGGCGCTCCATTTAGGGAAGGAGTCTTTGTATTATAAAATTTGGTCATCAAATTATAGTTAAAATAGGATCTGCGAGTAACTAACCTTAGTTACTAACTCGGGTAGAGAATATATGGTCATATATATATATATATATATATATATATATATATATATATATATATATATATATATATATATATATATCTATGTGTGTGTGTGTATATATATGTATATATATATGTATATATATATATATCTATATCTATATATATATTTATATATATATATATATATATATATATATTTTAATATAAATATATGTATATATATGTATGTATATATGTATGTATGTATGTGTGTCTATATATATATATATATATATATATATATATATATATATATATATATATATATATATATATATATATATATATATATATATATATATATATATAGAAAGAGAGAGAGAGAGAGCTAGGCTAGAATACACTCGAGTGTATTCAGAGCAGAATACACTCAAGTAGTTTTCCATGATACAATAATTTTTTCAAAAATTTAATCAGTTGATGTTTTTCAACATCTTGTGAATACCCAGATATAAAATTTGAGCCCATTTGGACATTTATAGGTCATGTTACAAAGGCCACAAAAATAATGCATTTCAAATTAGTTTTGTGTGTAGATTTTGTTGTCCTTGGATGAGTGACTTACACTCATCCAAATGAGCTCAAAATTTGGGCCTTGCTGCCCTATTTTTGTGACCAGTGTGGCTCGCACTTCCAGCCACCGTTGGCCATCATCGTGATCTCTCGGCCCTCTTCGTTGTCTGCCCAGGACAATGGCATTATCATGAGAGACAACAAGACCTTCAATTTGACTCTTGCACATCATGATCCATCTCCCAACTATAGCCAAGGTGCTACCGTGTGTGGGTTGTGTGGGAGGAGGAATCAAGGTGGGTGTTTGAAATTATTGCCATGATCCTTTTATTTTTGTATCATATAGATCATGGGCAGAGCAAGACTTTTCCCAGTATGATCAATATACATCTCTGATGTATTTTCCTAAACCATGGCCTTACCCCCAACATGACATTAAGGGTAGTTTGGTCATTCTATTAATCAAAATTTGTATCAGTGACATTTCTGGTAAAATATTTATTACGTATTATCTCGACTATGATTTGTCAATATTTATTGAAGATTCAAAAATTATATAAAATGTTACATAACTCATATGAGTACAAGTTATATATGAACTTCCATCTACTTTTTGAGATCTACCTAATGGACTTGGTTTCAAAACCCAAAAACAATATGTCTTCAAGATAAATTAGACTTAAGAATAGTTAGGGTTTATAAATATTTTAATTAGGGTTCTTTGTGTAATTTAGGTTAATTAAGGGTTGAATGATCAATAGACTTCCTGGAGAAAGAATATATATTATTGGGGTAAGTGTTTCTGCCTTGGGTTTATTCATATTGCATCACATGTTTTTCTTACATATTATGTTCATGTATTTAAAGTTATATTATCATGTGGTACATACATATTGTAAGAGGTATTTTGTTTGGTATATCTTGCTTAGAATGTACTGTGTTCAGTTCATGCATCAATATCATGCTAGTTACTATATACCATTCAATGTTTTAAGATAAGAACATAGGGTGTAGACCCAAAGTTAAGATCAGATCACAATAAGATTAAGAATGTATACAATAAAGGACATATCTCATGAACATTTTAGGAAGGCTGGTGCCTCATGAGCACCCTACAATTGGTTTTGGGCCCTCTAACCCTATGCATGCACACTTTATCTGTGTCCATTGAGTTACCTGCGCACCCCATGTGTGTCAGTGAGATCACATCAGGTTCATAGAGAAGGTGCCATTAACATAAGTTAAGTAAGTTAAGAATACATCCCAAAGGACATTATCATGTTCAATATTTCATTATATATATATGCTTCTGTTCATGTTCCTATCATTTATTATAAGAACTCAACCACTTACAATTTCTTTCTTTCGAATGAATGGTTGTGTGTGGATGCACATTGGTAGGAAGCCACGCTAGCAGTGAAGTAGCGATAGGAGGAGTTGCAGTTCGAATTCTTCTTTGAATCCTACTTAATGGGGTGCCATTCTATATAGCTTCCAGTTATTTCCTTTTCAGATATGATGTTTTAGAGTTTCTTTTGTTGAACTCATTAGTTGTTAACTTTTTTGTCATTGTTTTGGCATGTAATAAGGCACTTTAGTGGTTCATACTTTTACTTCGTGGATTTTTCTTAGTTTATGATATTATGTCATGTCCTTGTCATATTCTCCCAATTTGATAATGCTTCCATTATGGTTGTATTAAGTTTAGTATGAGGTTGTGACATTATTGGTAGAAGTGAACATAGATCCCATTAGTAGATTTTATTAGTACAACCTCTCAGAAAAAAGATGGGAAGGCACACATCATGGTTATGTTAGTAAAGCACATCAACAAAAACACATTTGAAGTCATCGTAATATTTCCATGAGTACCAACCAACAAAATCTCACTTCCTAATCATCCAACTACTTTTTCAGTAGTAAACCGATGAAAATATACTTCCGAGAGAAGAAAAATCTTGCTGCTCCACTCTATCCTCCGTGCCGGGACCTTAACACCCAAGTTCTCCTGAAGCTTCTCTAGTCAATGAACATCAATGCCAAGTGAGCACCACTCAACGATGCTCTAGGTAATTGGTATCATTTAGGCGCTCTCCTGCACGGATATGTGGCCTAGCTAGGGCTTCTACATCCAGCGTGACTCCGCCAACTCCACATATGTCTCCTCCCAGTCGCCGAAGTCGACGTCTTCCTCTCTGCCTGCACACAGCTTGGGAAGGTAGTCTAGGTCGATCGACTCTTGTTCTACCCATCATCCTCCATCACACACACCTTTGGACTCCAATCCATCCCTGACGCTTCCCGCACCCCCACCCCTTCCTCAGCCGCCCAAAGCTACTTGTTGCTTGCTTGGTCATCCCCTCCGACAATGGTTTTCTCATAGAGACCGCTTCATCTGATGAACACCCTCCACCTCCGCTGCCAGCGACGCAACCTAGGGTTGTGGATTCCAATAGAGAAGGCCAACCTCGCCCTATCGCCTCGAGTACGGTCTACGCTGCAAGAGGAGAATGCAGCTATAAAAGCTGAATCAGACTAGTCAGCCTCAGCGAGTGTCACAAAAAGGAGGTTCTCCTCTCCTGGGGTCGTAAAGTTCGCTCCAAGGAAGGTTGTCATCTTTTCCACTTCGGTGGAGAACAGAGAACCTCCGATGCCTACGTCGAAGGCAAGTTTATCTCGGTCGTCGTCACCGGCACTGGTGCGGTCCAACTCGAGACCATCGTCTCCCGTGCCGTCCAAGTTGGAATTCCCCGATCTGGTGGTAGCTAAGGAAGAGATTGTGGTGCTGTCGCACTATATATAGCCTTCTTTAGTGGGCGGTAGGAAGTCTGCATCTTCGCCAGTTGCCAAGAGAAGGGGGTCCACGTCGTCTCGTGTACGCCAATTCTCTGGGTTCTTCAAGCTGTCTCCAATGGTTGCGGGGTAAAGAAGAAGATGGCTTCTGCCATTACTAGTATATCTATGGTAGCCGATGCATTGTTGACCAGTTGTGGAAGCAGTGGCTCCTCCAAGCCCGGCAGAAAAAGTTGGGACGATGGTTATATTGTTGGTCATGCTAATCAAAGTTGTGGGGATGTCCAATCGTTGAAACATGTCATCTTTATTGGAAAAACTATGAGAATGTATAGGGTCATGATAGATATACAACAATTGTCTCGAAAAAGAGGGAAACGTGGGATTTGAGAATGTTATGCTTTGTTCAGTGGTAGGTGAATGGGTCATACACGTCCTTGGATTTGTGAAGAAGAATTGCCAGAAAACTATGAACAAAGGAGAGAAGAGAGAGAGTTAACCATAGAGCAACATTTTTGAAATGTTGAATTCTAATTGGCTAGTGGTCTAGAGAGGAAATAGAAATGGTATAATTGTTTCTTAGTTCAAACATTCGCTTTTTTATAGTAGTATAGATTTGTCTTCTAGGTCTTTATCTCAATCGGAGAAGATGAAGTACTCTTTTCTCGTCGAAAGGGGAGGTCACCATTATCTCATCAAAATGGAGTACCAACTCATAATAAGATGTCGATCCCTCAATCACATCTCTAGAAGTTATCACCTCAAATCATGCACAAAGCACCTGCCAGGTCATTAGACCCAACCACATACTCCCTACATGTACAACATCACATTATTCTTCAACATTTCTCATAATCACCATCCTATACAATATAGGATTCACAATAGCATTCACATAGCTATGTTGTTCAAGTTCATATCACCTTCAAGGTTAGGGATTTATAAATAGGAGAGAGTAAACATCATAACATGAGAATCACTTCACGAGAGAAAAGAAAACACATCACTTGTCCTTAAATTAGGGTTAGGATTTCACACATAGCCGATTAGGATTTCATAGCTTTATTTAATCATCAAACCCTAGGTACACTATCTCCCGCTTTCTTGGAGAATAATAGGGATATGGTTCATGATTAGGGTTAATCTAACAATCATTCAAACAACACAATACATGAATCATTACTTGCTCACTCATACACATGTGTTGATTATATGTTCATGTATGTGTCTCGACCATCCATAACAAAGTGTCTCGACCACTCTTGAAACAAATATCTCAACCACCCTCAAGAAAAGTGTCTCGACCACCTCTATGCAAGGCGTCTTGACTGCAACATGGCTAGGTGTCTCAACCGCAACAACATCACATGTCTCGACCTCAAACCAAAACATGTCTCCACCTCAAACCAATACATGTATTAACCTCAAACCAAAACATTTCTTGACCTCAAACCAAAACATGTCTCGACCTAAAACCAAAACATGTCTTGACCACCTCAAAACATGATGTCATGACCAAAACTAAAGCTCTTGTGTCAACCAAACAAAGCAACATCTCTACCATCACCCCAAAGTTTCTCGACCCAAGAAAAAACATGGTGTAGCGACCACCAAGGAAAAAGACAAACATCAAAACATGGATTAACTAAGATCAAAATAGAAATTGTCTACAGTCAAAAAATAAGATTACATCAAGAAAAATCCTTCATCTTCAAGGAGGGAAAACCTCATACAAAACAGTCACCAAAACCGAAAAAAAAACATGTATCTTGAAACCACCATGAAGGAAACTCATGCAAGAGATATAAACCATGTTTAACACATCCAAAATAGAACCTAAACTCCATATTACATCATGCTGCATGAACCTCATGAATGTGATTAAAACCAAGATCAAAAGATAGGAAGAAAACCACCATTTCACAACCATCTCTAAAATAGGGTACCTTACATTAGGGTTTCAGATTCTAAGGAAGCCAAGAATGATAACCACCATAATTCAAGTTCTAGAGCATGGTATTATCTACTAGAATGTTAAGGGAACATTTTAGAGAGAGAAACAGAGACATGCATGTGAAAAAGTGTAATAATAGTGAGGGTATAGTTTTATATAACCCGTCATAAAGAAGATCAACTCCAAGGATCACAAGCTCCAAGCACACGATCACCAAGGACGGTGAAGCTCCACCAAAAGCTCCATTTTCGACCAAACGATCACCTCCAGAAGAAGACACCAAGGTCAAAGATTGATCAAGAAAAGAAGGTACAAAACCACAGGCCGAACCAAAAGAAGAAGGGTGAAAAGAGAGAAGAAACTTCCTCACACTTGGGTACCATCTTGCCAAATCATGGTCTATGACCATTATGATGAGGCATTTCTCTCGAAATGACCACCGTGGATGATTCATGGTCCATGGTCGAGAAAAAAAGAAGAAGATGGGGTAGAAGATCCAAATGCCACCAAAGAAAGACATATACTTACAAAGGTTGAAGATGACCAAGAATCACCACATCCTAGGGATTTTGATCACCAAAGCTCTAAGTATCGGTCCTTCTTGCACCTCGAAGATCCAAAGACGAACAAGAAATGAAGGAGAAGGTAAAGAGTTCAAAAGAATCACTTGCATGGAGAGAAGAGGGTTTATATACTTGAGGGAGGAGAGAAGTAGGTGGATTATGAGGTGTCAACACCTAAAGGCACTAAAGGGACACTTATCTGCCCAAGAAATAGACATGCAACCACTCAAACCATGCATGCACAAGATGGTTATACAACCTAGGTAGGGTCTCGACCACTTGGGTTACCACCACCTTGGTTTTGGTCACAACACCTCAAAAAGGTCGAAACAAGAGCATCACTTACATCCTAGTCAAGACAAAAGGTCACAAAGACACCAAGGTCGATACACGCCACAAAAGGACAAACTATCTTGACCCAACCACTCCAAGACCATCGTGGTCAAGACAAAACCACCTAGGAAAGGTGTCTCAGTTGAGAGACACCCAAAGCACACCACAAGGTCAAAATAAGGGTTGCTACACTCAACCATGCACACATGGTCGACACCAAGCAAAACCCTAGAGATCCTAGCATCACCACCTGATGCCACCTCATCAGACAAGGTCCAACAAGGCATCCCATAGCATCAATCTCTCTCATGATACTAAAACACTAAGGGAACACTCTACACATGGAATATTGCAAGATCACCCTCACAAATGGGTAAATTGGAATTTGACCCAAAACATGCACATAAAGCACAACATCATCCAAACATGATCAAATTGAAATTTTAATCTCTCCACATGCTCTAAAAACATCTCAAAAGATTAGAACAAGGTTCTAAGCACTTAATCGAGCAAAACAAATAGGGTTACCCCAAAAACATAGGTTAGGGGTCTTATAGATAGCATACTCATCCCTTCACACTTAGGTTATGGGTTATAGATCCTTTTTTGTATTGGTATTTTGAGAGGCTCAATATATATATATATATATATATATAATATCCATATATATGTATATATATGTAAAGGGGATGTATTCGCTTCCTAGCTGGGTAACATAGATTACTTATCCAACAATTTTGATCAAAATCCGAATGTTCTGGTTACAATTTTGACATTCTAGTTATAAATTTTCTTTCCTGGTTACAATTTGCGATGGAGATTTATTTCTTCCAAAAGTGTCATTTTTAATAATTTTGTAGTAAAAAATACAAAATTAGAGCTCCATTTAGGGAAGGAGTCTTTGTATTATAAAATTTTGTCATCTCATTATAGTTTGATACCTTCTTATCATAAAATAGGATCCACGAGTAACTAACCTTAGTTACTGACTCAGGTAGAGAATATATTGTCATATATATATATATATATATATATATATATATATATATATATATATATATATATATATATGTATGTATGTATATATGTATGTATGTCTCTGTGTGTGTATATATATATATATATAGAAAGAGAGAGAGAGAGAGAGCCATGCTAGAATACACTCGAGTGTATTTAGAGAAGAATACACTCAAGTAGTTTTCCATGATGCAATAATTTTTTCAAATATCTAATCAGTTGATGTTTTTCAACATCTTATGAATAGCTCAAATATAAAATTTGATCCCATTTGGACATTTATAGGTCATGTTACAAAGGCCACAAAAATAATGCATTTCAAATTAGTTTTGTGCATAGATTTTGTTGTCCTTGGATGAGTGACTTACACTAATTCCAAATGAGCTCAAAATTTGTGTGTAGCCTAATTATAGTATGGAAATGGAGATCAAGAGTTTACATTTTGCACAAAATAGTCTGAATATACTAACACCACTTGAGTGTACCGTGTGATATGTACACTCGAGTGTATTCTAGCTTGAATCTTTATTCTAGCCTAAATCTCTCTCTCCCTCTCTCTCTCTCTCTATATATATATATATACATATATTATAATTATATATATATGTAGAGAGAGAGATTCTAAGAGAGGATGCCCAGTTGGTTAGACTCTTAGTATGTTTCCAAAAGGTCGAATATTCTACCCCTAGCCACGGGATGCATAGAATGGAAACTTTTCTTCAAAGAGAGAGAGATAGAGATAGAGATAGAGAGAGAGAGAAAGAGAAAGGGTGAGTGATGCTAGAATATACTTGAGTGTACTGGATATAGAATACACTCAAGTAGTTTTCCATCATCCAAAATTCATTTTGAAAATCTAAACGATTGATCTTTTCAAATACTTGATAAACATATTACACACAAATTTTTTGCTCATTTGGACGCTTACAAGACAAGCATCTAATGTTGACAAAAATGATATCGTTCAAATTATTTTATACGTCCAAAAATAGTTGTTACGAATTTCAGATTTGTTTCCACTTTTCAAGTTGTTTAATAATTTATTTAATAATTTGGAGAAAAACTCATATTTTTCCAATTCCAATAATGCAAAGATAATTATTACTTTTCCAAAATTGTGAAACTTGTTACTTAAGTAAACTTTTATTAGATCAAGGGCTCTTGAGGAAGGGGGTGAATAGAGCTTCACAAATCTCACAAAATGAATTAGACCACCAAATTATATTAAGTGTAGAAACTTAAACATACATCCAATTTGAGGTCCCAACTAACATGCATAGAAAGGGTGAGAGACAAGGAAGAACATACACTTGGACAAAGTGGTTTAGAGTGGTTCCACACTTCAAACTAGAAGTGAGTCAGTCCACTACCTAGAGGTGGTTAGGCTCTAGAACTTTGCAATTTTGATGCTCTTATATTCATTCATAAGATTACAAAATAAAACCACATTCATCCAAGGACTTAATACCTCAAGCAAGGATCTTCAACCTACCAAAGGAACTTACCCACTTGAACCAGGGAGTCTTTAGCCTCAACAAGGACTTACCCACTCCACCTTGAAGTCTTTGGCCTTCAAGGAATTACCTATCATTCTTGAATGTCTGCCTTACCTATCTCCTTTACTCAGAGATCTGGAACATCATGCTTTCTTCAACCTTGAATAACAACAACTCCTTCTCCTTCACTCAGAGAAGATCTTCAACCTTTTCTTCAATAGGAAAGGGGGTAGGAAGATGTAGGTGGAGAGATTTACATGGATACAAGAGGTAGCTCTATTACAACAGATCCTAACTCACTCATATTCACATATTTGAATTGAAGGTAGAGAGAGAAAGGGGCTCAAAGGTGTGCAGCACTCTCAACTAAGTAAGGACCAAGCATATATGGAATGCGCAACCATGGAATAAACTCCAAGTGGTCCTATTTATAGTTGGGGGTGCGCCTTTGAGTTGGGAACACTTATGGTCGAATTATATCCAATTTTTCCCAAGGCAACATATCTATTTTATCCAAACAAATTACCAATGGTCACAATCACTTTTTCTGCAATTTCTGTATAGTGCATTCGGTCGAGTTTCAATAAAGGTAACTCAACTGATTGGGTAAAAGACAAACCTAATTTTCAAACCATTGGTCGAGTTTGTCCTGAGGAAACTTGACCGACCAGTGAAAGTTGTGTTTGGTCAGTAACCCGATCGGTCGATTTCTGTGAATGCACAACTCGACCGATGCACTCTCCAGAAAATGGATCTAGTGGAACGGTCGAGATTGTAACTCATCCGATCAACAACATGTGATTGATTTTCTAAAGTGCATCAAAAGTCATTAAAACTTGGTGCAAAGTGACCCAATCAATTTTCTCATCTTAGTTACAAGCCATATCATCAATACAAGTGATTAAAAAAGTCTTCTAAGGTCATTTACATGTATTTCTTAAAAATCACACTTGTATACCTTTTGACTTGAACTTCAGCACAATTAGGGCTTGAGAAATTTGATCCTTTTCATGTACCTAACACCTGAAATCAATCTTCAATACTCATATTAGATACATATGAATGGAATGGTTAAGTCATTATCAAAATATTGACAATGTATAACCTCTAGGTCAACATTCTCCCCCTTTTTGACAATGACAAACCATTCCTCAAACGTATTGAAAAGGATATAGAAATTATACCTTTGCCTTGTGAATTATGGGGATTCAAGATGTGAACAATGTGAATTGCTCCCCCTCAATCTATGCTTACTTTCACCTGCATAGTTAGTCTATCTACAAAAAGCAATTATAGCATACATGCACTATATGGTCCTTCACAAGTCAGATGAACAAGAAAAGGATCTCATAATCAATAAACAATAGTATGACAAAGAATAGCAATATGATTGAGTTTCAAGACATTGAAATTCTCTCCCCCTTTTGACATTATGAAAAAGCAGGGGGTAGAAGAGCATATAATCAGGTCTTCTCCAAACACAATCAAGCAGATAATCATACATGCAATCTCATATCATATGTCAATCAGAGACAAAAGAAACACACAATCTCAGTCATAATCAAAATATGGTGAATTAAGGCACCAAATCATAGTATATAACAGAGCAAAGAGAAAGAGTGCACATAGCATATATTACAACTCAGAAGCATGTTCTCATAAAGGCAGATACAAACAAGAAGTGATGAAAATTGAAGATAAGAATAGTACATCTCAGATAATGTGCCCAGATGTTTCTAATACAAAATAGCCTAGAAAGATATATATGATCAACAAGCTAGACTGAAAACCAAGAAACAATCTAGACATCTAGACTATATATGTCCACATCATCATCATCATCAACATCATCATCATCATTATCATCAGGTATAGGCTCGTAGTCCTCATCTTCATCTGAGGGTGCAACAACAGTAGTGGCTTCATCACCAGAATCACCACTAGAGTCATCACCATCATCATAGGCATCCTCACCATCACCATCATCATCGTCAACAACAACAATCTCAACATCAGCCTGGTCAGGCATCTCCTCGTCTGTAGGAGGACCAAAACCACGACCGGGCCAACGAGCATTCTGCTCATCCCAAGTCATACCAAGAGCATAGAGCTCATTGGCCTGAGGGAAGGATGGAGCAGAATCGCCAAGACTGGCAAGCAGGGTGGCCAAGGGTCCAGCAAGAAACTGTAGGTACATGGGAGCATGACCACTAGCAACAGAGGGTGGAGGAGAAGCAGTGGAAGGCTCGGGGGTAGGGTAGTAATGATGATATGCATAAGAAGCATACTCACTACCGAGGAAATGCTGGTAGGTGGTGTAGTGGTGTGCACATGACATGTTCATGTTTGACATGATCGAACATAAATCTTGGTGCATGTGCTCCTGGACCTGGAGGTTGTATTCCTGTTGGTGCATCATGTAGCCCATAAGGGTTTCATTGGATACACCAAATGAGGCACGACTAGGTCTAGGTGGCTGAGGAGGTAGAGCTCAGACAAGGGAGGCAGGGGCTGCAGAGGTAGAGGATGAGGGTGAAGCACCAGGTGTGGTGGAGGAAAAAATAGGCACAAACTTCTAAATTGTGGTTTCACTGATACACACACCTTTCTTGGCTAGCTTGTAATGATAGTAAAAAAATAATGATTTCTCAGTAGCAAATTGAAACAAACCACAAACAGGGCTGGATAGGGTGGATGGGTGCCTCAGGTATTCTTACCGGAGTCAAAACAGGTCATATGGTGGAGAATGTATCTTGACCATTTGACTCTGATATTCTCAAGAATGTAGTACATTAATACCACAATGTTCTCTATAATATCTATTTGATTTTTCTTCGGATGGATGTTGTAGTTTATCACTAAGGCTAATATATACTTTCTGAGATCGATGGAGGAGGATGGTAGGGTGCTCTTCTTCTTGTATGGAACATTGGGTTTCTTCAAGTAGCGATGAATGTCAGGATGAATGAGGTCATTCTTCTTGTAGAAACCCTCAGGATCCATGAGGTCGAAATACTCACTGTAATCCTTGCACCAAGTGTCATTCTCATCTCCAGAAAAGAAGACATTCAGAATATCCTTAGAGATTTGAAAACTCTTCTCGACGATCATGGAAGTCAGGATCACTTGAGTATTTGGTGGGGGTACAAGGGTGTCATAATTCCAATGCAAATTAGCGTAGAATTCATGAACTGCTTTTGTTCTTGTCATAGCATTATGAAAGTAGTCACGCTCGATAGTTAGGACAAAGAGGTGATGAATGGCTAGCAACTTAGCTACTTGGTCTATGACTGCTTGACACCTAGGGATAGGCTCAAACAAAGCTTTAAAAGGGAAATGACTCTTAGGAAGAAGGTCATTATACCTATTTACAACTTCTATTGAGACAAATAACATCAGTAGTAACATGTTATGTCAATGGTGGTATTAATGTACTTGAGATTGAATGTTGATGTTGTGAACATCAGTAGTAACATGTTATGTCAATGCATTCTCTTTCCTGATGTATGAGATGTTATAACTTGACTCCTTTATGAATTATAAATAAGTGTTTATTATGGAAATGTAAAGATAATCATTCAAAGTATTCTAACCATATTATTATGAAATAATTTGAAACACGGGAAATTGGATGTAATAATGTAGTGAAAACATAGATAATAGTATGAATAGGAGCCCTAAGCACCATCGATTGTCTATGGTAGCTTGTTTTTAGAAAGTGAAACCTATTTTTCTTGAACGGGTTTAATGGATTGTGAGGTGGAGCATTATATGTGATATCATCATTAAAGTATGAATTGGAAGAATACATAGGGATTTCATTACACATCACACGAATGGGGATGACCTATTACTTCATCAACACTTGATCTTAAGTGAGGGACCTCACATCGGGGAATACCTATATCTTCACATTCGTTGTAAAATTGTGCATCTTATACAATTCTAGGGGTTTGATGGTCAAGTATACTCGAACATATTTTACATTGTTGCAAAGGAACCCATGCCTGAGTGTTGTAGGCCACTTGATATTATGCCCCTATGTTCTAGACATGACAACCCTACTATGGACCAATGTGGAGTTGACATATCTTAGTGTGATGGCAAACCCTAAGACCTTACTTTGGATACTTGGACTCACTGCTTCATTTCTTAGATAAGAGATTTTGTTAATTACAGAAAGATAGTGTGGCTTCCATAGCCACATGCAGAAGAGATTACTCAAACCCAAGAACGGGAACAACATTAATCATGCTAACTACCAAAAATCACAAGAAAATAAATCTGATTTCCCAAAAGCACCACAAGCAGAAACTTATCACATATAAGTCCTCAATAGGATACATGTATCACATAACATATATCATGGTGCTTAAATCACTGTTCTTAAACATTCATGTCATTCATTTGTTACATGAGGTACATGTTCCACATATATTCACATACACATGCCATATTTGTACAACCATGACAGACAGGCCAAAACCCTTGTATCGGTAACATATCCACAAAACACATCGAGAACACCCCCAAAGACCTGAGTGTATAGGGACGACTCTAGGACTTTATCACCAAAAGACTAGAAACACATCCAACCTTGTCAGCTACCTCTCTTGCTGCTGCTCTTCCTCAGTTGCACGGCCTCTACCTCTTCATGTATGACCATCTAAAAGATGTGGAAAACCCACGGGGGGAGATCCATATCTGAATGGGAGATATAACTCTCCAACAACACTATTATTAACATAGATACATTGATAAAGAAGAACATGAAGTAAAACTACTAACATGATGAGCAGATTCAAATAAATAATATATTTAAGCAGATAGCACTATTGAATCAGTATAACCATTTGCAGTAGACCATTTTATCATATCAGAAGGAATATAAAGAACATGTACATTCTCTACTAAAAAATATACAAAAGAAAGGCAAGTCTTCAACCAATATTATTCACATTAAACCCTATGCAAATATGCTAAACAACTGTGTTACATCTTTTACTAATGCCCTGAAAATTTGAGTCGTACCACCCAAATCCAACTGATCACTGTTAAGTCAAAATTAGTGACATACAAAGTCAATGGAAGAGCCGAAATCTACAACCTCTCCAATACCTCATGGTCAGTACATGAGAACACCGCAGTGACATAACATATGAGTCATCTGCAAATAGTGACATATAGTCAAGCTAAAAACTCCTAGCCTGCCTCGGTACATGTCACAACTCTAGAAGATCGGGCATGGCAGTCCCAAAAAGGTATATGTAGTTGCACTACTGCCATCACATATGTCACATGTCACATATCACATATTTGAGGCATGAGAGCAGTCACCCTCCATATCACATATGATAGTGAACGCAAGGATATTCACTCAACTTGCACCCCCCATATATTCAACAATTTGCACTCTGATTTATACTCATTTCACTAATCCAACAAATGAAACTGACAATGGAAAGGATCTATGGCACATGTCAACTGCATGATTAAGGTTTCACTTTATTAGTTATGCCAATGGGTGAATTAAGGCTTTAGCACACCAATGGACATACAAACCCTAATTCATTCTAGCAAGCATAACTATGAAACAACTTTAGAAGATATAAAACAGATAAGGTATGAACTAATCACATCATCTCTCACTATAGATACAACTTCCATACATAAGGCGATCACCATTATCTCATCAAAATGGAGTACCAACTCATAATAAGATATTGATCCCTCAATCAAATCTCTAGAATTTATCACCTCAAATCATATACAAAGCACATGCCAGGTCATTAGACCCAACCACACACTCCCTACATGTACAACATCACATTATTATTCAACATTTCTCATAATCACCATCATATACAATATAGGATTCACCATAGCATTCACATAGCTATGTCGTTCAAGTTCATATCACCTGCAAGGTTAGGGATTTATAAATAGGAGAGAGAAAACATCATAACATGATAACCACTTCAAGAGAGAAAAGCAAACACATCACTTGTCATTAAATTAGGGTTAGGATTTCACACATAGCCGATTAGGATTTCATAGCTTTATTTAATCATAAAATCCTAGGAACACTATCTCCCACTTTCTTGGAGAATAATAGGGCTAGGGTTCATGATTAGGGTTAATCAAACAATCATTCAAACAACACAATACATGAATCATTACTTGCTCACTCATACACATGTGTTGACTATACATTCATGTATGTGTCTCGACCATCCATAACAAAGTGTCTCGACCACTCTTGAAACAAATGTCTGGACCACCCTCAAGAAAAGTGTCTCGACCACCTCCATGCAAGGTGTCTTTCTTGACTGCAACATGGCTAGGTGTCTCGACCGCAACAACATCACATGTCTCGACCTCAAACCAAAACATGTCTCCACCTCAAACCAATACATGTCATAACCTTAAACCAAAACATTTCTTGACCTCAAACCAAAACATGTCTCGACCTAAAACCAAAACATGTATCGACCACCCTAAAACATGATGTCTTGACCAAAACTAAAGCTCTTGTGTCAACCAAACAAAGCAACATCTCTATCATCACCCAAAAGTGTCTCGACCCAAGAAAAAACATGGTGTAGCGACCAACAAGGAAAAAGACCAACATCAAAACATGGATTAACCAAGATCAAAATAGAAATTGTCTCCAGTCAAAAAAGAAGATTACATCAAGAAAAATCCTTCATCTTCAAGGAGGAAAAACCTCATACAAAACCGTCACCAAAACTAAAAAAAAAACATGTATCTTGAAACCACTATGAAGGAACCTCATGCAAGAGATATAAACCATGTTTAACACATGCAAAATAGAATCTATCTCCATATTACATCATGGTGCAGGAACCTCATGAATGTGATTAAAACCAAGATCAAAAGATAGGAAGAAAATGACCATTTCACAACCATCTCTAAAATAGGGTACCTTACATTAGGGTTTCGAATTTTAAGGAAGCCAAGCATGATAACCACCATAATTCAAGTTCTAGATCATGGTATTATCTACTAGAATGTTAACGGAATGTTTTAGAGAGAGAAATAGAGACATGCATGTGAAAAAAAGTGTAATAATAGTGAGGGTAGAGTTTTATATATTCCGTCATAAGGAAGATCAACTCCAAGGATCACAAGCTCCAAGCACATGATCACCAATGACATGTATTTTACTACGCGCTAAAAACGCAAGTATACGCGTCGCGTAGTACATGCCTTTGTGAGGCCCGAGTCGAACACAGGGATACTTAGAAATTGTCGGAGACTCCTACTAACTATTTGCGATCAGCTAAGCCGAATAACAAATTGGGGTTTGTTGTCAAAATTAAAAGAAAATAAAAATAAAACAAAGCAAACAATCGATTAAAGGTTAATTTAATCAATTCAAAAAGGAATCTTTAGGATTGCGGTTTCACCACGGGTATTCATTGTATTAGATTTTATATAATGCCTCACTCTTCTCTCTCTATCCGGGTAGTGGCCTGAAAACAGAATTGCCCACTTTCGTGGTACAATTCACTACTTAGGCTTAGGTCGGTTCCACCGTCGTAGTAACCTATCCCCTAAACTAAGTGCATTACGAACGATCTCTCAGTATCCACCATTAATTTTACACCACCTTGTTCAAGGGATTTATCGATAGGTTTCGTCTATTTTCAGCCATTAATCCTTCTGTCGATGTGATTAAGGGCATTAGGTTATTATTATGGTGATCAAGCATAAAAATATATGGAGAAAACGAAGCTATGCCACGGATTTAAGAGAGAAAATATGAATTACTATTATAAAACTGTCATACAATGAATTCCCGGGCTACTCCCAGTCCTAAAGATGTAGGGGATTAGCCCCGCATGTTCATCTCACATAAATACATGGTAGAAATAGGGGAAATCATATGAAAAATGTGAATTGAATGGGAAAACCCCTGAACGGAGAAGAACCGATTGATCCTTTGCGTAGAACACGTGCTTTCCCGCCTCTCGGTGGTGAAATCCATCTTCGACAGCATCCGGATCGACTGGTATGAACTTCTGGCCTCTGTTCTCCTTTCTCTCGCTCCTCGGCACTTGTGCAATGGCTAATCCGATGCTCTCTTTTTCTCAGGCGGCCGTCCTTAGGTATAAGTTCCTAATTAGGTCGCTAATTAACTCCAGCCGTCCGATTGAGATCATTAGAAAGCAAACTCATATCCTACGGCGTCGATACCATCAACGCGAGTCGATTGTATCGACCCGCTACAGTAGCGGCTGGCTGCAAACCCTTCCTTTGTCGTGCCCGACATCATCTCGATACCATCGACTCGGGTCGATGGTATAGACTTCCTTTTTGGCATCGGTTCTGTCATTTTGCGACGTTGTAGCCTCCATGTGTTGATGGTATTGACTGGGTGTCGATACTATCAACTGCTTCTTCGCCAGCAACCTGAAGGTGTCTCGATACCATCGACATCAAGTCGATGGTATCGACTCTTTGCTGCTCCTTTCGGCTGGCAACCTGTGACCATTTCGATGGTATCGACTTCCGTCGATGGTATCGAAGGAAGCAAATGCTTGTTTTTCCTGAAATTCAAAGACAAGATCAAATAAATCCACGCAAATAATAATAATGTGATAATTAATGCTCAAAACAATGAAATAAAGGGAATTTGACATAAAATGATGGCAAAGACCAAAATGGATGAATTATGCAATATTAACCATAAAAATGACTAATAAAAGCACAAAAACATATCAAACAGGTCTATAAATGCGACTCAAAATCATCACATCAAACTCCCCTAAGCTTGAACATTGCTCGCCCTCGAGCAATTCATCCTTAGAATAGAATTGCAAATGTCAACTGAAAAACAACACACCAACCCAACATCCCATATGACTCCCACTGAACATTCACAAACCGGCCTTCTCTAACCACAGAACGGTAATTACCCTAAAGGTGACAGTAATCATCAATAAAAGAAATTAACCTCCTAACTGATGAACACTATCACATAAGGCAGTTAACATAATAAAATTCGCTGATTCAGCATTGGTTCATCTTGTGATCGCCTATACTACGTTGCTCATCCTAACTACCATCTACATGGAAGCAGTTCTCTTGATATTCATTGGTGAGGAGAAATTCACGGTGGCCTACCAATCCGAGCAACGGGTGGATGAAGATGGGTGGCTCATGGAAGAACGTGGAAGTATTGTACAGTTTCAACATGCATATACAAAAATGTCCTATATGATGCACATGCACATTAGAAATGCCCTAATGCCTAAAATTGGGTGGAATGATGCATGCACTAACCATCTGCCTCAAAATAAGATGGATATCTAGTCCAGCTACATCATGTAATCAATTATCCTGAAATGCAACTAATATCATGTTCCTTTCTCCTTCTTATTTCACTTTCTTCTAAATTCTTTTTCTTTTCCCTTTTTTTATTGTTGTTATTGAGAGATTTTCAGCTTTTTTTTTCAGCCCACATATCCATAATTGCTTAAAGATAAGTTTATTGGGCTATTTTTATCATTGATCAGAAAATTTTGCACTATTTAGAAGGTATGGAACAATTAATTCACCATTGGGGAAAAATTGAGATACATGATATACTTTATGCATGAAGATCATGAATGCAACTACATGGCATGCACCTAAAGGTAATGTGCATGAATCACTATATATTTTTTCTTTTCATGCAAACATATGGAAAATACCAATGCAAGTCCTATCTAAATGCTATGCACACAAAAAGGAATTAAAACTGCACTTTACTTCAATTCTTAGGTGGATTATAGAAAAAAAAATGAAGTGGCACGATCACAAGACTAGATGACTGAACCTTAGAAAGATATTATGCGTCCCTCCTTACTGACCTGTGTAGTGGTTTAGAGGGTTCTCTCTCTTATATCCAATCAAGGTATCATTACCATTTGGTTAGGTTAGGCTCAAACAACCATTTCCAGCCACTTTCATGAATCATTAGGAGTACATGTATGAAATGTTGTTTTAAAGTTGACATAATCAATCATTTTCATAGGATGTGTTCCCAAGGTCAAAACAAAACAAGCTATCCAAAGACACAAAAATTTTCAAATTTCCCTTGAATTTCCCATGCACTAACAGCAAGATGACACACTTTTATGACGTCCACAATTACACTAGATAGCATGTGGATCCTACAAAAGCTAAAATTGCAAGAAAACAAATAACAAGAGAACAAAAGCAATAACGCTAAAAATTGAAAACAATAAAAGATAGAGCTGTTCCAACTACCCCCCTAAGCTTGAATTCGACTATGGACTCATAGTCAAAAACAAACTTAAAGATTGGAATAGGGATACCTGATCACTCTTGTGGAGGTGGAGGCGGGTACTGCGGCGCCGTGGGGTCCCAAGATGGGTATTGCCCCTGAAAGGTTGGATCATACTGGGGCATCAGAGGAGGCTGCGGATACCCCCCAAAATAATTCTGGCTCCAGTAATGATCATAAAACGGCTGCTGCTGCTGCTCCATCCTATGCAGCCGATCATGGATGTTCTCTTGATTTGCGAAAAGAAGGCGTTCATTCTCGAAGATCGCCTGCTGGTTGACAAAAAGCCGGTTGGTGGTATCTTGAATACCGGCGTACGCAGCGGTGTGGCTGTGCTGCGTCTGCTAAATATCTTGGAGCATGTTGTACATGCCCTGCATATAATAAACATCCTCACTCTGCTGCGAGGGCTGTGGTGTAGGCGAAAGCCGCGATGATGATGATGCACCTGGATGCATTCGGGGACGCTTCCGGGGTGCTACTCGTGCTCGAAGAGGTGTTAATGCCTCTTCTGCCTCCTCTGCCTCGATGTCCTGTCCGTCGTCTCTGCCATCATTGCCGCCTTCTTCATCATCGGAGTCGATGGCTATGATCGGCCATCTGAAGTGTTGTGCGCCCTCGATGTTGAAAATGGGATCTGGCAGCGTGCACTCCTGGTACGCTTGATTTACGTGGCAATGTGCAAATGCCACGCCATCCCGGAGAAGAATTAGGTTGGCCCGGTGAAGATGTTTCAAGTTGACCTTGCTTCACGTAGTAAGAGGAGTCAGCTGATCGAGATTCAAGCCCAAGTAGAGGGCTATCCTGGTGACTAGCCCGCCGAAATGAATCGGGGCTCTCCTCGTTCTCCTCTTCACCGCCAACACTCGGTGTAGAAAGAATGCACCCCAGTTGCATTCTTGTCTCGTCAGGAGCTTGTATAGGAAGAAAAGATCAGGCTCCTGGAATTTGCTCAAAGCAAGATCGCTTCGAGCAAAGATGGTTGAGCTCAGCATCCTGTGCAAGACCCGTGCAAACGGGTGCTCGAAGTCGACTACCGCAGCGTTGTGGTAGCTCACCGACCTCCCATGCGGAACTGTCACCAACTCGGCGAAGATGGCGGCGTAGTCGGTGCGGTTATCTGGCCGGAGGTAGTCGTACTTGGAGCTGTTCCAGTTGAAGATGTCGTTGAACTAATTCAGAGTGATGGTGTAGTCATGGTTGTAGAGCTGGAAAGACACCTGGCCCTTCTCCCACTCACGGTCGCTGGCAGATATCTCGTTGGGCACGATATTGACGTCGAGGGACGCCATGAATTCTGCCACCAGTTCCTTATATGTCGGCCACTCGCCGAAGAAAGGTTGACCGTCCTCGTGCCACTCCAGCTCGTCGTGGCCACAGCCAGTTTGGTGTGCTTGTCCTTTGAGCACGTAGTCCAAGTTTGCCTTGAAGCCAAGATCACAGAGCATCTCCGGATCCACATACCGGGTTGGCCCGATCTTGCGCTTCATGATTTTGTCGAAGATCTTCTTCACCTCCGTAGAAGGGTGGACAAGGCGAGGACGTGCCACCGATGATGGCGGTGGTAGCACGAACTCGGGAATATCATCCAGATGAGCACGCAAGGAAGAAGATCCAGCGGTACGCACCATGATGGCGAAGAGAAAGGGATTAGAAGGAGAGCTCGGAGAAGAATGGAGATATGAATCTCCGCTCGGTGAAGATCGTCGCTCAGTGCTGTCGCTCTTTGCTCTTGGATAGCTCGGGGGAGTGCTCGGTGCCAAGGGAGGAGATCACTCTAAAGGTGTGACGTCAAATGATGTATTGGTTCTCCTTATATAGACTTGGTCGGTGCCACTGTTGACCTGTCGATACCATCGACGCGGGTTGATGGTATCGACACGTCTCGATGCTATCCGGCCCCCTCGCGAGTATCGACGGCTGACGATTGCTTGATCTTGAAACCCAGATTGCTGACGTGTCGATACCATCGACATAGGTCGATAGTATCGACGCTGCACCCGAATCGATGACGTGGACGCCACGATCGCCGTCGATTTCTTTGCGCGGATCGGTGACATGGATGGTCGATACCATCGACATATGTCGATAGTATCGACTTGGCTTCATTGCGACACCGCCACTTTGCACTTCAACCTGTAACCATGTCGATACCATCGACGAGGCCGTCGATGGTATTGAGTTGACTGAGACAAATCGGTCTGAACTTCTCCAAAGATCTCGATGGTATCGACAACCATGTCGATACTATCGACTTTGCTTGGTGACCTGCCTGTAGGTATGTCGATACTATCGACTTGACCGTCGATGGTATCGACTCAGAATGAAATCTGTAGTCGTTAACCTGAACCCTTGTCGATACCATCGACAAGGGTGTCGATGGTATCGACTCTGCCTCAGCTTGCACAATGAACAAACGGATCAAGGTATCTTCTTTACACTAAAAATTGAACAAAAATAAAGTAACTTACGATTATAATTAAACTATCCTAATGTACCGATGGTTGGGTTGCCTCCCAACAAGCGCCCTTATTTAACGTCTTAGGCTAGACGGCTTGAAGCTCATCAACTTGGCACTTTGGGGCATGTGCTTAGAGGATCGTGCGGTAATTTGAATTCAACTCGGTCTCCTCCAATTACCAAGGACAATGTACCTCTCCCTAAGGCAGTCACGACATCCTCCGTTGCTTGAAACGGCCTTCCTAGAAGAATTTCACAGCTTTGGAGCGGTGGCATATCCATGACAACAAAATCCACCGGGAATATGAATCTATCCACTTTGACGAGAACATCCTCACACACACCATATGGTCTCACGATAGACCCATCTGCTAATTCAATTGTTGCGGCTGACTTCTTTATCTCTTTTAACCCTAGCTTTTGAAATGTCGCCAGAGGCATGAGATTTATGCTGGCGCCTGAATCACATTGCGCTTTAGGAAAATGTCGACCACCTATTGAGCAAGGAATGTAGAAGCCCCCTGGGTCTTTTCTCTTCTTTGGCGAACTCCCGTGAATCATAGAGCTCACCGTCTCATTCATCCTACAAATATCACTGTCTTTTATCCGCCTCTTCTTATTGATGATTTCCTTGATGAACTTCCCATAGGCGGGCACCTTCTCGATCATCTCCACTAATGGAATATTGATGTGGAGTTTTCGGAATATTTCCAAGAATTTCCTAAAATGACGATGCTCTTTCTTTGACTTTGGATTGTCCAGTTTTGAAACATCTGCTGCATCAGTACGCCTGTGAGGTGGCACATATGAGCTTTTCGTGGTCAACTCCCCTAAGCTTGCTTCAATCACTCCCTTTGACGTGGGCTTTGGCGAGACATCGTCAATAGTAACAGCTTGTTGTGGTTCCTCTCTCGCATTCGATGTCTCCACACGTGCACAAACAACCTTCAATTGTTCTTTTTCTCTAGATGGAGATACAATATTCATAACTCGCTGTGATTTTCTGAAGAAAGGGTTTCCGCCCGGCAGTCCATAATAAGTGCGTGGATACGGTATCGTCGGTGACGCATGCGTATTAAAAGTCATTTTTCTTTCTTCTTTAGCTTCTTGCACCTGAGATTCCTCCTCATTGCTTACCACAGACATATACTTGACCTGATGGTGTGCTTGGGCCACGTTTGCATTGTCGGCCAGTTTCTGTTGATTGGCGTGCTTGATGGCTTCCACTTCACTAGAAATCTGTGCCACGGTGGTTTCTAATGCCCACATTTGTGCTCCATGGCTTTGCAGCGTCTGTCCAAACTTGGTTAGAATATCACCTTGAGATTGCAATTGCTTACCAAACATGGCCATCATCTCCTGGTTCTACTGTACCATTTGACTCAGTAGTTCAGTATTCTTATCCTCTACTCTAGGCTGTGGCTTGGCATCCGGATCCTACATAAAATTATTCGGATCCTTCCATGAAAGCTTTTTATCCTTCCTCCATGCATAGTCATTGTTTCTATAGCTCTGTTATTGCATGAATTTCACTTGGGCTTCCTCATCCTCATATGCATCTTCCTTAGATAGCAGCTTCTTGGCTAGAAGGTCTAACTTATCATTCAGCTCCTTAACTACTCTAGATTTGCCAGCAGCTCTGACCTGCTCCACAACACCTCTGTCACCCCATGACTGTTTCCTAGCCATGTTCTTTAATATCTCCCAGCATCTGGTGTCTGTATTATTAAAAAAGAATCCAGATCTTGCAGAATCAAGGTTACTCCTATCGTGCTCGGAGAGAGCAAAATAGAAGATTTTCACTTGTGTTTCCTTATCCAGTCCATGATGTGGGCATCTCCTCAGCATGACCTGAAATCTCTCCCAGGTCTCCGAATATGTCTTACCAGCCTATTGAGTGAAATTATGAATTTTTATGATCATGTCGTTAGTCTTCTCAGGAGGGAAGAACCTCTCAAAGAAGACCTCCACCATATGGTCCCAAGACTCCACAAACTCATCGTCTAGATTGTGTAGCCATTCTCGTGCAATTCCCGCTAGCGAGATCGGAAAGAGCTTCAAATAGAGTGCAGTCTGCGGAAATCAGTCAATTTTCACCATATCGCAGTTCTCCACGAATTGACTCAGGTGCGCAACGGGATCCTCATTCTTCAAACCATGGAAAGCATTGGACTTAACCAAATTAATTAGAGCTGGATCAATCTTGTACGTTGGTATATTGATTGCTTGCTTCTTTATCGGCACTTTAGAGGCAGATGCGAAAGAAGCTTTGATCTTCGCCCATATCGTCTGTGGCTCGGCCATCGCTTCTGGTTCAGATTCAGAATCTACTTCTTCTTGGTACTCTTGCTCAGAATGCTCCTCGTCCTCAGGTCCCGAAAACGGAATCTCGGGTGCGCGTTCCGCGTAGTTAGTACTACGCGTATGCACCATACACAGTACCTGAAATAAGAAAATTCGAGTTCAGTACTATGCTTAGACGAGTATAAAAAATTATAGCCCAATGTAGAAATATTTGAAATTGAATGAAAAATAAAAAAAATGTGGCCTAGAGTGGCCGCGCGTAGCACTCGAAGTGCCAACAATTCCGCCGTATCCCCGGCAATGGTGCCAAAAACTTGACGTGTATTTTACTACGCGCTAAATACGCAAGTATACGCGTCGAGTAGTACAGGCCTTTGTGAGGCCCGATTCGAACACAGGGATACTCAGAAATTGTCGGAGACTCCTACTAACTATTTGCGATCAGCTAAGCCGAATAACAAATTGGGGTTTGTTGTCAAAATTAAAAGAAAATAAAAATAAAACAAAGCAAACAATCGATTAAAGGTTAATTTAATCAATCCAAAAAGGAATCTTTAGGATTGCGGTTTCACCGCGGGTATTCATTGTATTAGATTTTATATAATGCCTCACTCTTCTCTCTCTATCCGGGTAGTGGCCTGAAAACAGAATTGCCCACTGTCGAGGTACAATTCACTACTTAGGTTTATGTCGGTTCCATCATCGTAGTAACCTATCCCCTAAACTAAGTGCATTACGAACGATCTCTCAGCATCCACCATTAATTTTACACCACCTTGTTCAAGGGATTTATCGATTAATGTAGGTTTCGTCTCTTTTCAGCCGTTAATCCTTCTGTCGAAGTGATTAACGGCATTAGGTTATTATTATGGTGATCAAGCATAACAATATATGGAGAAAACGAAGCTATGCCACGGATTTAAGAGAGAAAATATGAATTACTATTATAAAATTGTCATACAATGAATTCCCGGGCTACTCCCGATCCTAAAGATGTAGGGGATTAGCCCCGCATGTTCATCTCACACAAGTACATGGTAGAAATAGGGGAAATCATATGAAAAACATGAATTGAATGGGAAAACCCCTGAACGGAGAAGAACTGATTGATCCTTTGCGTAGAACACGTGCTTTCCCGCCTCTCGGTGGTGAAATCCGTCTTCGGCAGCATCCGCATCGACTGGTATGAACTTATGGCCTCTGTTCTCCTTTCTCTCGCTCCTCGGCACTTGTGCAATGGCTAATCCAATGCTCTCTTTTTCTCAGGTGGCTGTCCTTAGGTATAACTCCCTAATTAGGTCGCTAATTAACTCCAGCCGTCCGATTGAGATCATTAGAAAGCAAACTCATATCCTACGGTGTCGATACCATCGACGCGAGTCGATGGTATCGACCCGCTACAGTAGCGGCTGGCTGCAAACCCTTCCTTTGTCGCGCCCGACATCATCTCGATACCATCGACTCGGGTCGATGGTATCGACTTCCTTTTTGGCGTCGGTTCTATCATTTTGTGAAGCTATAGCCTCCATGTGTCGATGGTATCGACTGGGTGTCGATACTATCGACTGCTTCTTCGCCAGCAACCTGAAGGTGTCTCGATACCATCGACATCAATTCGATGGTATTGACTCTTTGCTGCTCCTTTCGGCTGGCAACCTGTGACCATGTCGATGGTATCGACTTCCGTCGATGGTATCGACGGAAGCAAATACTTGTTTTTCCTAAAATTCAAAGACAAGATCAAATAAATCCACACAAATAATAATAATGTGATAATTAATGCTCAAAACAATGAAATAAAGGGAATTTGACATAAAATGATGGCAAAGACCAAAATGGATGAATTATGCAATATTAACCATAAAAATGACTAATAAAAGCACAAAACACATACCAAACAGGTCTATAAATGCGACTCAAAATCATCGCATCAACCAAGGACGGTGAAGCTCCACCAAAAGCTCCACTTTTGACCAATAGATCACCTCCAGAAGAAGACACCAAGGTCAAAGACTGATCAAGAAAAGAGGGTATGAAACCCTAGGCCAAACCAAAAGAAGAAGGGAGAAAAGAGAGAAGAAACTTCCTCACACTTGGGTACCATCTTGCCAAAGCATGGCCTGTGACCATTATGATGAGGTGCTCCTCTCAAAACGACCACCGTGGATGATTCATGGTCCATGGCTGAGAAAAGAAGAAGAAGATGGGGTAGAAGATCCAAAGAAAATGCCACCAAAGAAAGACATATACTTACCAAGGTTGAAGATGACCAAGAATCACCACATCCTAGGGATTTTGATCACCAAAGCTCTAAGTATTAGTCCTTTTTTCTCCTCAAAGATCCAAAGACGAACAAGAAATGAAGGAGAAGGTAAAGAGTTCAAAAGAATCACTTGCATGGAGAGAAGAGGTTTTATATACTTGAGGGAGGAGAGAAGTAGATGGATTATGAGGTGTCAACACCTAAAGGCACCAAAGGGACACTTATCTTCCCAAGAGACAGACATGTAACCACTCAAACCATGCATGCACAAGATGGTTATACAACCTCGGCTGGGTCTCGACCACTTATGTCGCGACCGAAAATCAAATCGTCATTAATTAAGCGGAATGAAACATAAACAGTGGATTAATATAAATCACTAAAGTTTAAAACCCTTTTGCAAGGAGATCCTTGTATGGAAAACTTTTATTGAAAGAATCAAAACTTATACATATCATGATTGACACTATACAACATTGTTTCTTTTCATCCTCGAGAACAACATATAACAACTGCTCTATCAAAAAAAAACACATACTGGAGCAACATAAAACCTCGAGGCATTCAAGCCAAAATCTCATATTTTTCATAAGACCAGTACGAACCAACTCAAAGGACCTGAGAGTACAGAGACGACACATAGGACTACTATCTACAAGACACGACAGGCAGTACACTCAACCTGAGCTGTCACTGTTATCCCTGTTGCTGATGATGTACCTCTGTAGAAAGGTCTTCACCTCCTCGTGCACGTCCACCTAAAAATTTGGATCCCACGGGGGTGAGACAATTGTAATTGTCCCAGCGGGAGATATAACTCCTCGCCGACCATATTATTACTCAGATCAAGAAGTAATAAACTGAGCAGTGGTTCTTTCTATATTTACATGCAGGATAAATCACTGTATGAATAAAATAAAGAAATCTTCTTTCTTAAGGAGAACATTGCATCCACCCATGGTAGAGTTATCAATCATCTATCTACTTTACAAGGAATTTAAAGAAACATAAATAACATCTATCCACTAAGATGTATAACTGAATTGCGCATCAATCAACGTTCCTCGTATTCGATCCTTAAGCAGATATGCTACACGACTGAATATATTTTAACAATCACACTTATGCCCTGATCATATGCAGTGTACTCTACATATGAGATTCACAGTGCACTACGACCACACTGTACAAGACTTAGCGACACACCCGGGAAATGCTAAGTCTGACTGCCAGCCCTGTTCTGCTACAGGACCCACAGGCTCTCTAGCCTCCTCTGCACTCACCATGAGTGCTCTGGACTCCTCCTCTAACCTGAGTACACAGGCGCAGGGAGTCAACACTGGGTTACCACCAGAATTACTCAACCGGTTGGTGTTGGATAACCCTTTCCCCAGTACCACCGAAATTACTCAATCGGTTGGTGTTGGACATTGTCTATCAACCCTCGTGCCACCAGAATTACTCAACCGGTTGATGTTGGACACGAGTTTCACCCCTAAGGCGCAGACCTCCCAAAGGGGTTCTACGGTGTTCAGGGCACCTAAGTCTACATTAACATTATAGATACATGTAAACAAAACTCATAACTCATTTTACATTTCTCACAAGGCTCACACAGCTTGCCATATCATAACAATTGGCATGACACACTTCATACACTAAATCATGCAATTAAACTGTTAAGCATCACCATATCTCACACTGAGAACCTTGATATCACAATTACTTAATTCATCACATGGATCACAAGGCCATTACATATCTTGTCACCTCTCACTAGGCAACAACTTATTCAAACACATGGCTCACAAGGCCATTACACATCTTGTCATCTCTTACTAGGCAACAACTTATTCAAACACATTTGAATTGTCCAACCATCATCAATTAATGTGGACCCATCTCTGGTTGAAGCATTATTGATATAGGATTAACCATTACCAACCACTTTAGGTGTTTCACCTATCAATGTATTAGCCACACCATTATTTGATGTTACACTCATTACTCTTAAGAGTGTCTTACCCTCACCTTTACAAGGCATCTCAGTTTAGAAATATACATATGTTCACCATATCGGGTTGTATGTATATGAGCACTCCCCATGTCGGGCTAGAAGTTTATACATACCATTCATATCGGGCTAGAGGTATGTATATATATATTACCCATGTCATGCATTAGGTATTAAGCCATCACCATGTCAGGCTATACGTCATTTAGGGTTTTGTATCGGGCTTCCATATCGTGCAGTAGCATTAGTCTAAATTAGGTTTTCATGTCAACTTACAAGTATTCATTCAATCTTGTATCATGTATGGAGTCTATACTTGACTCGCTATCGTACAAGGGGTGTATACTACACCTATATATCGTGCAGCAAGGTATACAATCATATACATTTCATTTTAGTGAAGCAGGCGCATCATCATATCGGGATAGGGTTGCTTGCTTATGTGCTTGCATCCGATATTACTTTTATAAATTGATACCATCATCTTCAAGCTCTAGACCTTAGTTCTAACTGTTATAGTTCATGGGAATAGGTCTAAGAAACTACTAAAACTCATAATTTCATCAACTATTTCAGGAAACTTTGGAATTAAAAGTACTTCACTAATTATAGCAATTTAGGTGAAGAATAATAACATGGTTGAGTTCGAGTTATAAAACCCGCCTTAAGAACCACTTCAAAGCTCCAAGCTCCAAAGCTCCATGTTCCTAAGGTTGAATATGACTTATGATGGTCCAAGGATCGTTCATAACCCCTTTATAAACAAGGAATCACCATGGATAAGCAATTGGTGAAGAAGAAAAGAAAGGAAGATCAAAACCCTAAATTCATGCTTCAATCCAAGGTTGAAGATGATCTTTTCCTTACCTTAGGGTCAAGTTTTGAGTTCCTTAGCTCCTTGGCCGACACCCTACCACTCTTGGGCGATATGGACTTCCTCTTGGCCGACACAACTTTGCTTGTGGCCGATACCCTCTCACTTGTGGCCCAAACTGCTTTAATTGGTCGATATCAACTTGCTATGGGCAATATCAACATAGTATGGTCGATATGCTTTCCATGGCCGATACCCAAGGCCTATGCACGATACCCTTATTCTCTTGCACGATATGCCACCCCTCTTGCACGATATGACACTCACTTGGACGATATGGTACTCACTTGGGATCAAAACACTTCACTCTATGGCCGATATCACCCAATATGACCAAGATCACCTACTTGGGTGACATGATCATGCCATGGGCGATATCCCATGACCCATGCACGATACCATAGCCTCCCTTCACGATATGGGAGCTATGTGCACGATACCACAAGGTAGGAGGGTGGTAAGGGTCGTAAAATTCCATTAAGGGGTCAAACTAGGGGTATATATACTTGCTGATCATGAAGGAGAACAAAAATGAGGTGTCAACATTTTGAGCTAGTAGGTGCCACGTGTCATGCATGGGTGACACGTGTCCAAGCATGCGTCAACATTTATCTTGACATGCAAAAAGGTTGAGGATCATCTAGAGATGCAAATTCGTCCATCACTTACCCATTTGGATAAAATATATCATTTAAATCATCATTTTAAGTTAAGTCGATACACTTTTCTTAAGGAAACTTGTTGGCCGTCACACCTCACCTCCTTGAGGTTCTTTACACGATATGAACCTTGCCAAGAGTTCACAAAACGATATGGGACACCTCCTTGGGCTCCCTGGCCGGTAGGCACTCATATATAAGCTTTTCAAGTTGATACAACTCAAGTTAAGCCTTCAAATTCAACCCTCTTTCTTGGTCATTTCATCACCAACATTACCATCACTCATAAGTGGTTCAAACATGGTGTCTCATTCATTCTTTCTCCTCTAAATAATACATAGAGGAATTAGGAACACTCTAGAGGTGGTAATTTGCATATCAACCCCACATTTTGGGTAAATTATAATTTGTACCAAAATTGGTGCACAATGCTCCAACATTGTTCAAACAAGTTCAAACTTGGAATTTAGGCTTTCCACAAGCCACCATTTAGCATCATTATCTCTCTTATGATGCTAAAACATACTAGGCACATTCAACATGTGATATTTTGCATTATAGCCCCTCAATTTGGGTAAATTGCACTTTGGTCCAAAATAAAGGAAAATTGCTCAAACAGCATTCAATCGGGACCAAACTTGAAACATAATTGTGTCACATGATAACAAATCACATTATAGGATTTCATTAAAGTTCTAAGAAACTTTATTAGCCAAAACAAATAGGGTTACCTTATAACCCAGATTAGGGTTGTTACAAATTATAAACCCCTAACAAAGATTTCGTCCCCGAAATCCCAGGTAAAAAGGGGAACAGATATTATTCATTCATCATATCATCAAATCTTCATATAACATCTTAATGTCATGGAGACACCATATAACTTGATCAACACAAAGTTCTTTCATATATTCTCATTGATTTGTCACCTTTCTTAACTTATAACTTTATGTGACAAGATTCTTGATTTTGGGAAGTTTCCCATATATCTCATTCAGTTTAGCATTTCATTTACAAGGAAAGACCAGAGTTACATTTTTGTTACCCGTTCGTGACTACAAGTCTTATCATATATCAACTGTGCCATCCAGTCTGTTGACACTACACTAAACTTCCTTACTACTTGTACCAACTATCTCATTAATTGTACATTCTCTTTTACAGATCTAGACAGGGGTATTCTAAGATTTTTTTTTTTTAGCTTGGTAAGCATTTCCCACAATGATTTTACAATTGTTCCTTCAATTAATACATATTTATTGATGTTTTGTTTATGTAAGGAATAAACCCCTGACAAAATATGTCCATACTAAACTGATTTCACAGTTTAGCCATTTCAACATAAATCATCTGATTAGGAGTTATGCTTCTACTTTCTCACAACATATGACACTTCTTGGATACCAAAATTCCTTGCCTTGGTAACCGTCACATGTGTCAAAAACACATCACACCTTCATCTTTCTTTCATATTGAAACATTACTTGTTACGCGTATCTTTATCTTGGAACCAAAGTCCAAGACGAACTGACACTTTTTCTAAGTATTCATTAATTGAGCATTTTTATCTCATGCACATCAAGCGTCATAAGACTCACTTGATTGCCATGTTCTTGAAATAAAAGAACACAAGGAAACATATTTCTTTCATCATCCCATTACTACCCAAGGTTGTTTATTAAGAGAAAATATTACCATCTTCTCTATTTGTAGCATGAACTTTCAACTATTCATGAGTCATTTACTCTTGTCTCATCCTAAGTTACTTACCATCAGCTTAGGAATTATAAGGATGATTATATGTCATTACTCCTTTCTTCATTATTATCTAACATGTTCATGAACATTTGTGATTTCATCACATTTCCCATTTCCACATTATGGGAAAAGATCTTTATTATTCTCACAGACAGAGATCATTTCCCATGTTCTCATTCTCATCTTATAAGGATTATACTCTTTACTTCCTCATACACACATACTGATCTAAGATCATCTTAGATTCCTCTTTCTTGTATTTAGGATGTGATACAATTATCCATACCATATTTTCAGTTTCATTATACTCACTAGATTGTCTCAAAATGACTACTTGATCAGAGTAATAAAAAAGATAACAATCTAAGAGTTCCATACTCACCTTATCTCCAATAATTATATACCTGGCCAGGGTATACAAGTATTAAGATTAGATAGTATGCATTTTATGTAATTTCTTATTCCTTACTTTTTATATCATCACAAGCATAGGATTTAGCATCCCTAGATTTTCTCCTGGCATTACCTCTACACTTCATCCTTTTTCACACGGATAAGAGTAGTTATAAAGCATTTAAAAGAATACTGAACAAAATATAAATCCTAGTTCTCATCATTTCTTCCCTATATCCCCATAGGGCAAACAATAGAGAAAGTCCATAACAGCAATCCTTTTTATGATTATCAAATAGCATGAAGACAAGGCATATCAAAATGGAAAAGCTCTATCTAACTGTTACCCCTCATCTTCCGCTTCAGGTTGACTCAACACATAGAGTCGAGCTGTTTCACATGATTACTTATTGCTTTTACTTAGTGGCTACTCCCCTAGTACACTAGGCACTTATTGCACTGGTGGCACCAAAAACTTTGTCCTTTTAGGACAACTAGGCACATATCTCTAGAATTGTAGAAACCTTTCCTTAAATTCTCAGCTTATTTCTCCTCCTTGGGCACTTCCATCATAGATATACTATCTGTCTAAACTTATGGCAGAGTCTACTTTCTTACCATATGTTAATCTTTCCCACATTTTCCACTGTTTCAACATGACTCTGTCATTCAGGAACCCTTTCAAAGTCCAAAGTTTCCGTATCAAGGACTAATAAACTAGGTTATAATGCTAATATCCAGTCTACTATATGCATAAGTGTTGTCTTAACCTTTCTAACAAGAGCATAACCATATGACTTTCTATCCTAGTCGGGTCATGATGGAAATTCTCAGGCTCTCATCCTTTCCTTACCTGATCCCTTGCACCCTCTCCTGGTGCCATAACGTTGTCCTCAGCAATGTGTTCCTCGTGTTCTCCAGTCATTTATAAACTTCACCCTTTCTTCTGCCCAAGAAGATGTCACTATAGGATATACTGGAGGACACTAACACAGACTCAACACCTTAGTCCTATGTCTCTCTAGACTCAGCGAACCTTAAGCTCTGGTACCAAAACTGTCGCGATCGACAATCAAATCATCATTAATTAAGCGGAATGAAACATAAACAGTGGATTAATATAAATCACTAAAGTTTAAAACCCTTTTGCAAGGAGATCCTTGTATGGAAAACTTTTATTGAAAGAATCAAAACTTATACATATCATGATTGACACTATACAACATTGTTTCTTTTCATCCTCGAGAACAACATATAACAACTGCTCTATCAAAAAAAAAACACATACTGGAGCAAGATAAAACCTCGAGGCATTCAAGCCAAAATCTCATATTTTTCATAAGACCAGTACAAACCAACTCCAAGGACCTGAGAGTACAGAGACGACACATAGGACTACTATCTACAAGACACGACAGGCAGTACACTCAACTTGAGCTGTCACTGTTATTCCTGCTGCTGATGATGTACCTATGTAGAAAGGTCTTCACCTCCTCGTGCACGTCCACCTAAAAATTTGGATCCCACGGGGGTGAGACAATTGTAATTGTCCCAGCGGGAGATATAACTCCTCTCCGACCATATTATTACTCAGATCAAGAAGTAATAAACTGAGCATTGGTTATTTCTATATTTACATGCAGGATAAATCACTGTATGAATAAAATAAAGAAATCTTCTTTCTTAAGGAGAGCATTGCATCCACCCATGGTAGAGTTATCAATCATCTATATACTTTACAAGGAATTTAAAGAAACATAAATAACATCTATCCACTAAGATGTATAACTGAATTGCGCATCAATCAATGTTCCTCGTATTCGATCCTTAAGCAGATATGCTACACGGCTGAATATATTTTAACAATCACACTTATGCCCTGATCATATGCAGTGTACTCTACATATGAGATTCGCAGTGCACTACGACCACACCGTACAAGACTTAGCGACACACCCGGGAAATGCTAAGTCTGACTGCCAGCCCTGTTCTGCTACAGGACCCATAGGCTCTCTGGCCTCCTCTGCACTCACCATGAGTGCTCTGGACTCCTCCTCTAACCTGAGTACACAGGCGCAGGGAGTCAATATTGGGTTACCACCAGAATTACTCAACCGGTTGGTGTTGGATAACCCTTTCCCCAGTGCCACCGAAATTACTCAATCGGTTGGTGTTGGACACTGTCTATCAACCCTCGTGCCACCAGAATTACTCAACCGGTTGATGTTGGACACGAGTTTCACCCCTAAGGCGCAGACCTCCCAAAGGGGTTCTACGGTGTTCAGGGCACCTAAGTGTACATTAACATTATAGATACATGTAAACAGAACTCATAACTCATTTTTAATTTCTCACAAGGCTCACACGGCCTGCCATATCATAACAATTGGCATGACACACTTCATACACTAAATCATGCAATTAAACTGTTAAGCATCACCATATCTCACACTGAGAACCTTGATATCACAATTACTTAATTCATCACATGGATCACAAGGCCATTACATATCTTGTCACCTCTCACTAGGCAACAACTTATTCAAACACATGGCTCACAAGGCCATTACACATCTTGTCACCTCTTACTAGGAAACAACTTATTCAAACACATTTGAATTGTCCAACCATCATCAATTAATGTGGACCCATCTCTGGTTGAAGCATTATTGATATAGGATTAACCATTACCAACCACTTTAGGTGTTTCACCTATCAATGTATTAGCCACACCATTATTTGGTGTTACACTCATTACTCTTAAGAGTGTCTTACCCTCACCTTTACAAGGCATCTCAATTTAGAAATATACATATGTTCACCATATCGGGTTGTATGTATATGAGCACTCCCCATGTCGGGCTAGAAGTTTATACATACCATTCATATCGGGCTAGAGGTATGTATATATATATTACCCATGTCATGCATTAGGTATTAAGCCATCACCATGTCGGGCTATACGTCATTTAGGGTTTTGTATCGGGCTTCCATATCGTGCAGTAGCATTAGTCTAAATTAGGGTTTCATGTCAACTTACAAGTATTCATTCAATCTTGCATCATGTATGGAGTCTATACTTGACTCACTATCGTACAAGGGGTGTATACTACACCTATATATCGTGCAGCAAGGTATACAATCATATCCATTTCATTTTTGTGAAGCAGGCGCATCATCATATCGGGTTAGGGTTGCTTGCTTATGTGCTTGCATCCGATATTACTTTTATAAATTGATACCATCAACTTCAAGATCTAGACCTTAGTTCTAACTGTTATAGTTCATGGGAATAGGTCTAAGCAACTACTAAAACTCATAATTTCATCAACTATTTCAGGAAACTTTGGAATTAAAAGTACTTCACTAATTATAGCAATTTAGGTGAAGAATAATAACATGGTTGAGTTCGAGTTATAAAACCCGCCTTAAGAACCACTTCAAAGCTCCAAGCTCCAAAGCTCCATGTTCCTAAGGTTGAATATGACTTATGATGGTCCTAGGCTCGTTCATAACCCCTTCATAAACAAGGAATCACCATGGATAAGCAATTGGTGAAGAAGAAAAGAAAGGAAGATCAAAACCCTAAATTCATGCTTCAATCCAAGGTTGAAGATGATCTTTTCCTCACCTTAGGGTCAAGTTTTGAGTTCCTTAGCTCCTTGGCCGACACCCTACCACTCTTGGGCGATATGGACTTCCTCTTGGCCGACACAACTTTGCTTTTGGACGATACCCTCTCACTTGTGGCCCAAACTGCTTCAATTGGCCGATATCAACTTGCTATGGGCAATATCAACATAGTATGGTCGATATGCTTGCCATGGCCGATCCCCAATGCCTATGCACGATACCCTTATGATCTTGCACGATATCAAACCCCTCTTGCACGATATGACACTCACTTGGACGATATGGTACTCACTTGGGATCAAAACACTTCACTCTATGGCCGATATCACCCAATATGACCAAGATCACCTACTTGGGTGACATGATCATGCCATGGGCGATATCCCATGACCCATGCACGATACCATAGCCTCCCTTCACGATATGGGAGCTATGTGCACGATACCACAAGGTAGGAGGGTGGTAAGGGTCGTAAAATTCCATTAAGGGGTCAAACTAGGGGTATATATACTTGCTGATCATGAAGGAGAACAAAAATGAGGTGTCAACATTTTGAGCTAGTAGGTGCCACGTGTCATGCATGGGTGACACGTGTCCAAGCATGCATCAACATTTATCTTGACATGCAAAAAGGTTGAGGATCATCTAGAGATGCAAATTCGTCCATCACTTACCCATTTGGATAAAATATATCATTTAAATCATCATTTTAAGTTAAGCCGATACACTTTTCTTAAGGAAACTTGTTGGCCGTCACACCTCACCTCCTTGAGGTACTTTGCACGATATGAACCTTGCCAAGAGTTCACAAAACGATATGGGACACCTCCTTGGGCTCCCTGGCCGGTAGGCACTCATATATAAGCTTTTCAAGTTGATACAACTCAAGTTAAGCCTTCAAATTCAACCCTCTTTCTTGGTCATTTCATCACCAACATTACCATCACTCATAAGTGGTTCAAACATGGTGTATCATTCATTCTTTCTCCTCTAAATAATACATAGAGGAATTAGGAACACTCTAGAGGTGGTAATTTGCATATCAACCCCACATTTTGGGTAAATTATAATTTGTACCAAAATTGGTGCACAATGCTCCAGCATTGTTCAAACAAGTTCAAACTTGGAATTTAGGCTTTCCACAAGCCACCATTTAGCATCATTCTCTCTCTTATGATGCTAAAACATACTAGGAACATTCAACATGTGATATTTTGCATTATAGCCCCTCAATTTGGGTAAATTGCACTTTGGTCCAAAATAAAGGAAAATTGCTCAAACAGCATTCAATCGGGACCAAACTTGAAACATAAGTGTGTCACATGATAACAAATCACATTATAGGATTTCATTAAAGTTCTAAGCAACTTTATTAGCCAAAACAAATAGGGTTACCTTATAACCCAGATTAGGGTTGTTACAAATTATAAACCCCTAACAAAGATTTCGTCCCCGAAATCCCAGGTAAAAAGGGGAACAGATATTATTCATTCATCATATCATCAAATCTTCATATAACATCTTAATGTCATGGAGACACCATATAACTTGATCAACACAAAGTTCTTTCATATATTCTCACTAATTTGTCACCTTTCTTAACTTATAACTTTATGTGACAAGATTCTTGATTTTGGGAAGTTTCCCATATATCTCATTCAGTTTAGCATTTCATTTACAAGGAAAGACCAGAGTTACATTTTTGTTACCCGTTCGTGACTACAAGTCTTATCATATATCAACTGTGCCATCCAGTCTGTTGACACTACACTAAACTTCCTTACTACTTGTACCAACTATCTCATTAATTGTACATTCTCTTTTACAGATCTAGACAGGGGTATTCTAAGATTTTTTTTTTTAGCTTGGTAAGCATTTCCCACAATTATTTTACAATTGTTCCTTCAATTAATACATATTTATTGATGTTTTGTTTATGTAAGGAATAAACCCCTAACAAAATATGTCCATACTAAACTGATTTCACAGTTTAGCCATTTCAACATAAATCATCTGATTAGAAGTTATGCTTCTACTTTCTCACAACATCTGACACTTCTTGGATACCAAAATTCCTTGCCTTGGTAACCATCACATGTGTCAAAAACACATCACACCTTCATCTTTCTTTCATTTTGAAACATTACTTGTTACGCGTATCTTTATCTTGGAACCAAAGTCCAAGACGAACTGACACTTTTTCTAAGTATTCATTAATTGAGCATTTTTATCTCATGCACATCAAGCGTCATAAGACTCACTTGATTGCCATGTGCTTGAAATAAAAGAACACAAGGAAACATATTTCTTTCATCATCCCATTACTACCCAAGGTTGTTTATTAAGAGAAAATATTACCATCTTCTCTATTTGTAGCATGAACTTTCAACTATTCATGAGTCATTTACTCTTGTCTCATCCTAAGTTACTTACCATCAGCTTAGGAATTATAAGGATGATTATATGTCATTACTCCTTTCTTCATTATTATCTAACATGTTCATGAACATTTGTGATTTCATCACATTTCCCATTTCCACATTATGGGAAAAGATCTTTATTATTCTCACAGACAGAGATCATTTCCCATGTTCTCATTCTCATCTTATAAGGATTATACTCTTTACTTCCTCATACACACATACTGATCTGAGATCATCTTAGATTCCTCTTTCTTGTATTTAGGATGTGATACAATTATCCATACCATATTTTCAGTTTCATTATACTCACTAGATTGTCTCAAAATGACTACTTGATCAGAGTAATAAAAAAGATAACAATCTAAGAGTTCCATACTCACCTTATCTCCAATAATTATATACCTGGCCAGGGTATACAAGTATTGAGATTAGATAGTATGCACTTTATGTAATTTCTTATTCCTTACTTTTTATATCATCACAAGCATAGGATTTAGCATCCCTAGATTTTCTCCTGGCATTACCTCTACACTTCATCCTTTTTCACACGGATAAGAGTAGTTATAAAGCATTTAAAAGAATACTGAACAAAATATAAATCCTAGTTCTCATCATTTCTTCCCTATATCCCCATAGGGCAAACAATAGAGAAAGTCCATAACAGCAATCCTTTTTATGATTATCAAATAGCATGAAGATAAGGCATATCAAAATGGAAAAGCTCTATCTAACTGTTACCCCTCATCTTCCGCTTCAGGTTGACTCAACACATAGAGTCGAGCTGTTTCACATGATTACTTATTGCTTTTACTTAGTGCCTACTCCCCTTGTACACTAGGCACTTATTGCACTGGTGGCACCAAAAACTTTGTCCTTTTAGGACAACTAGGCACATATCTCTAGAATTGTAGAAACCTTTCCTTAAATTCTCAGCTTATTTCTCCTCCTTGGGCACTTCCATCATAGATATACTATCTGTCTAAACTTATGGCAGAGTCTACTTTCTTACCATATGTTAATCTTTCCCACATTTTCCACTGTTTCAACATGACTCTGTTATTCAGGAACCCTTTCAAAGTCCAAAGTTTCTGTATCAAGGACTAATAAACTAGGTTATAATGCTAATATCCAGTCTACTATATGCATAAGTGTTGTCTTAACCTTTCCAACAAGAGCATAACCATATGACTTTCTATCCTAGTCGGGTCATGATGGAAATTCTCAGGCTCTCATCCTTTCCTTACATGATCCCTTGCACCCTCTCCTGGTGCCATAACGTTGTCCTCAGCAATGTGTTCCTCGTGTTCTCCATTCATTTATAAACTTCACCCTTTCTTCTGCCCAAGAAGATGTCACTATAGGATATACTGGAGGACACTAACACAGACTCAACACCTTAGTCCTATGTCTCTGTAGACTCAGCGAACCTTAAGCTTTGATACCAAAACTGTCGCGACTGACAATCAAATCGTCATTAATTAAGCGGAATGAAACATAAACAGTGGATTAATATAAATCACTAAAGTTTAAAACCCTTTTGCAAGGAGATCCTTGTATGGAAAACTTTTATTGAAAGAATCAAAACTTATACATATCATGATTGACACTATACAACATTGTTTCTTTTCATCCTCGAGAACAACATATAACAACTGCTCTATCAAAAAAAAAACACATACTGGAGCAACATAAAACCTCGAGGCATTCAAGCCAAAATCTCAAATTTTTCATAAGACCAGTACAAACCAACTCCAAGGACCTGAGAGTACAGAGACGACACATAGGACTACTATCTACAAGACACGACAGACAGTACACTCAACCTGAGCTGTCACTGTTATCCCTGCTGCTGATGATGTACCTCTATAGAAAGGTCTTCACCTCCTCATGCACGTCCACCTAAACATTTGGATCCCACGGGGGTGAGACAATTGTAATTGTCCCAGCGGGAGATATAACTCCTCGCCGACCATATTATTACTCAGATCAAGAAGTAATAAACTGAGCAGTGGTTCTTTCTATATTTACATGTAGGATAAATCACTGTATGAATAAAATAAAGAAATCTTCTTTCTTAAGGAGAACATTGCATCCACCCATGGTAGAGTTATGAATCATCTATCTACTTTACAAGGAATTTAAAGAAACATAAATAACATCTATCCACTAAGATGTATAACTGAATTGCGCATCAATCAATGTTCCTCGTATTCGATCCTTAAGCAGATATGCTACACGGCTGAATATATTTTAACAATCACACTTATGCCCTGATCATATGTAGTGTACTCTACATATGAGATTTGCAGTGCACTACGACCACACCGTACAAGACTTAGCGACACACCCGGGAAATGCTAAGTCTAACTGCCAGCCCTGTTCTGCTACAGGACCCACAGGCTCTCTGGCCTCCTCTGCACTCACCATGAGTGCTCTGGACTCCTCTTCTAACCTGAGTACACAGGCGTAGGGAGTCAACACTGGGTTACCACCAAAATTACTCAACCGGTTGGTGTTGGATAACCCTTTCCCCAGTGCCACTGAAATTACTCAATCGGTTGGTGTTGGACACTGTCTATCAACCCTCGTGCCACCAGAATTACTCAACCGGTTGATGTTGGACAGGAGTTTCACCCCTAAGGCGCAGACCTCCCAAAGGGGTTCTACGGTGTTCAGGGCACCTAAGTCTACATTAACATTATAGATACATGTAAACAGAACTCATAACTCATTTTACATTTCTCACAAGGCTCACATGGCCTGCCATATCATAACAATTGGCATGACACACTTCATACACTAAATCATGCAATTAAACTGTTAAGCATCACCACATCTCACACTGAGAACCTTGATATCACAATTACTTAATTCATCACATGGATCACAAGGCCATTACATATCTTGTCACCTCTCACTAGGCAACAACTTATTCAAACACATGGCTCACAAGGCCATTACACATCTTGTCACCTCTTACTAGGAAACAACTTATTCAAACACATTTGAATTGTCCAACCATCATCAATTAATGTGGACCCATCTCTGGTTGAAGCATTATTGATATAGGATTAACCATTACCAACCACTTTAGGTGTTTCACCTATCAATGTATTAGCCACACCATTATTTGGTGTTACACTCATTACTCTTAAGAGTGTCTTACCCTCACCTTTACAAGGCATCTCAGTTTAGAAATATACATATGTTCACCATATCGGGTTGTATGTATATGAGCACTCCCCATGTCGGGCTAGAAGTTTATACATACCATTCATATCGGGCTAGAGGTATGTATATATATTACCCATTTCATGCATTAGGTATTAAGCCATCACCATGTCGGGCTATACGTCATTTAGGGTTTTGTATCGAGCTTCCATATCGTGCAGTAGCATTAGTCTAAATTAGGGTTTCATGTCAACTTACAAGTATTCATTCAATCTTGCATCATATATGGAGACTATACTTGACTCACTATCGTACAAGGGGTGTATACTACACCTATATATCGTGCAGCAAGGTATACAATCATATCCATTTCATTTTAGTGAAGCAGGCGCATCATCATATCGGGTTAGGGTTGCTTGCTTATGTGCTTGCATCCGATATTACTTTTATAAATTGATACCATCATCTTCAAGCTCTAGACCTTAGTTCTAACTGTTATAGTTCATGGGAATAGGTCTAAGCAACTACTAAAACTCATAATTTCATCAACTATTTCAGGAAACTTTGGAATTAAAAGTACTTCACTAAGTATAGCAATTTAGGTGAAGAATAATAACATGGTTGAGTTCGAGTTATAAAACCCGCCTTAAGAACCACTTAAAAGCTCCAAGCTCCAAAGCTCCATGTTCCTAAGGTTGAATATGACTTATGATGGTCCAAGGCTCGTTCATAACCCCTTCATAAACAAGGAATCACCATGGATAAGCAATTGGTGAAGAAGAAAAGAAAGGAAGATCAAAACCCTAAATTCATGCTTCAATCCAAGGTTGAAGATGATCTTTTCCTCACCTTAGGGTCAAGTTTTGAGTTCCTTAGCTCCTTGGCCGACACCCTACCACTCTTGGGCGATATGGACTTCCTCTTGGCCGACACAACTTTTCTTGTGGCCGATACCCTCTCACTTGTGGCCCAAACTGCTTCAATTGGCCGATATCAACTTGCTATGGGCAATATCAACATAGTATGGTCGATATGCTTGCCATGGCCGATACCCAAGGCCTATGCACGATACCCTTATGCTCTTGCACGATATGCCACCCCTTGTGCACGATATGACACTCACTTGGACGATATGGTACTCACTTGGGATCAAAACACTTCACACTATATCTGATATCACCCAATATGACCAAGATCACCTACTTGGGCGACATGATCATGCCATGGGCGATATCCCATGACCCATGCACGATACCATAGCCTCCCTTCACGATATGGGAGCTATGTTCACGATACCACAAGGTAGGAGGGTGGTAAGGGTCGTAAAATTCCATTAAGGGGTCAAACTAGGGGTATATATACTTGCTGATCATGAAGGAGAACAAAAATGAGGTGTCAACATTTTGAGCTAGTAGGTGCCACGTGTCATGCATGGGTGACACGTGTCCAAGCATGCATCAACATTTATCTTGACATGCAAAAAGGTTGAGGATCATCTAGAGATGCAAATTCGTCCATCACCTACCCATTTGGATAAAATATATCATTTAAATCATCATTTTAAGCTAAGCCGATACACTTTTCTTAAGGAAACTTGTTGGCCGTCACACCTCACCTCCTTGAGGTGCTTTGCACGATATGAACCTTGCCAAGAGTTCACAAAACTATATGGGACACCTCCTTGGGCTCCCTGGCCGGTAGGCACTCATATATAAGCTTTTCAAGTTGATACAACTCAAGTTAAGCCTTCAAATTCAACCCTCTTTCTTGGTCATTTCATCACCAACATTACCATCACTCATAAGTGGTTCAAACATGGTGTCTCATTCATTCTTTCTCCTCTAAATAATACATAGAGGAATTAGGAACACTCTAGAGGTGGTAATTTGCATATCAACCCCACATTTTGGGTAAATTACAATTTGTACCAAAATTGGTGCACAATGCTCCAGCATTGTTCAAACAAGTTCAAACTTGGAATTTAGGCTTTCCACAAGCCACCATTTAGCATCATTCTCTCTCTTATGATGCTAAAACATACTAGGCACATTCAACATGTGAAATTTGCCATTATAGCCCCTCAATTTGGGTAAATTACACTTTGGTCCAAAATAAAGGAAAATTGCTCAAACAGCATTCAATCGGGACCAAACTTGAAACATAAGTGTGTCACATGATAACAAATCACATTATAGGATTTCATTAAAGTTCTAAGCAACTTTATTAGCCAAAACAAATAGGGTTACCTTATAACCCAGATTAGGGTTGTTACAACTTAGGTCACCACCACCTTGGTTTTGGTCACAACACCTCAAGGAGGTCAAAATAAGAGCATCACGCACATTCTAGTCGAGACAAAAGGTCACCAAGACACCAAGGTCGATACACACCACAAAAGGACAAACTATCTTGAACCAACCACTCCAAGACTATCATGGTCAAGACAAAACCACCTAGGAAATGTGTCTCAATTGAGAGACACCCAAAGCACACCACAAGGTCAAGATAAGGGTTGCTACACTCAACCATGCACACATGGTCAACACCAAGCAAAACCCTAGAGACCCTAGCATCAACACATGATGCCACCTCATCAAACAAGGTCCAACAAGGCATCCCATAGCATCAATATCTCTCATGGAACACTCTACACATGGAAAATTGCAAGATCACCCTCACAAATGGGTAAATTGGAATTTGACCCAAAACATGCACATAAAGCACAACATCATCCAAACATGATAAAATTGAAAATTTAATCTCTCCACATGCTCTAAAACATCTAAAAAGATTAGAGCAAGGTTCTAAGCACTTAATCGAGCAAAACAAACAGGGTTACCCCAAAAACCTAGGTCAGGGGTCTTATAGATAGCATACTCATCCCTTCACACTTAGGTTATGGGTTATAGATCCTTCTTTGTATTGGTATTTTGAGAGGCTCAACATATATATATATATATATATATATATATATATATATATATATATATATATATATATATATATATATATATATATATATATATATATATATATATACATACATAATATCCATATATATGTATATGTATGTATAGGGGATGTATTCGCTTCCTAGCCGGGTAACATAGATTACTTATCCAACAATTTTGATCAAAATCCAAATGTTTTGGTTCCAATTTTGACATTCTAGTTATAAATTTTCTTTCCTGGTTACAATTTGTGATGGAGATTTCTTTCTTCCAAAAGTGTCATTTTTAATAATTTTTTAGTAAAAAATACAGAATTGGCGCTCCATTTAGGGAAGGAGTCTTTGTATTATAAAATTTGGTCATCAAATTATAGATAAAATAGGATCCGCGAGTAACTAACCTTAGTTACTGACTCGGGTAGAGAATATATGGTCATATATATATATATATATATATATATATATATATATATATATATATATATATATATATATATATATATATATATATATATCTATATATATATATATATATATATATATGTGTGTGTGTGTATATATATGTATATATATGTATATATATATCTATATATATATTTATATATATATATATTTAATATAAATATATGTATATATATGTATGTATATATGTATGTATGTATGTGTGTCTACATATATATATATATATATATATATATATATATATATATATATATATATATATATATATATATATATATATATATATATATAGAAAGAGAGAGAGAGAGAGAGAGCTAGGCTAGAATACACTCGAGTGTATTCAGAGCAGAATACACTCAAGTACTTTTCCATGATACAATAATTTTTTCAAAAATTTAATCAGTTGATGTTTTTCAACATCTTGTGAATACCCAGATATAAAATTTGAGCCCATTTGGACATTTATAGGTCATGTTACAAAGGCCACAAAAATAATGCATTTCAAATTAGTTTTGTGCGTAGATTTTGTTGTCCTTGGATGAGTGACTTACACTCATCCAAATGAGCTCAAAATTTGGGCCTTGCTGCCCTTTTTTTGTGACCAGTGTGGCTCGCACTTCCAGCCACCTTTGGCCATCATCGTGATCTCTCGGCCCTCTTCGTTGTCTGCCCAGGACAATGGCATTATCATGAGAGACAACAAGACCTTCAATTTGACTCTTGCACATCACGATCCATCTCCCAACTATAGCCAAGGTGCTACCGTGTGTGGGTTGTGTGGGAGGAGGAATCAAGGTGGGTGTTTGAATTTATTGCCATGCTCCTTTTATTTTTGTATCATATAGATCATGGGCAGAGAAAGACTTTTCCCAGTATGGTCAATATACATCTCTGATGTATTTTCCTAAACCATGGCCTTACCCCCAACATGACATTAAGGGTAGTTTGGTCATTCTATTAATCAAAATTTGTATCAGTGACATTTCTGGTAAAATATTTATTACGTATTATCTCGACTATGATTTGTCAATATTTATTGAAGCTTCAAAAATTATATAAAATGTTACATAACTCATATGAGTACAAGTTATATATGAACTTCCATCTACTTTTTGAGATCAACCTAATGGACTTGGTTTCAAAACCCAAAAACAACATGTCTTCAAGATAAATTAGACTTAAGAATAGTTAGGGTTTATAAAGATTTTAATTAGGGTTCTTTGTGTATTTTAGGTTAATTAAGGGTTGAATGATCAATAGACTTCCTGGAGAAAGAATATCTATTATTGGGGTAAGTGTCTGTGCCTTGGGTTTATTCATATTGCATCACATGTTTTTCTTACATATTATGTTCATGTATTTAAAGTTATATTATCATGTGGTACATACATGTTGTAAGAGGTATTTTGTTTGGTATATCTTGCTTAGAATGTACTGTGTTTAGTTCATGCATCAATATAATGCTAGTTACTATATACCATTCAATGTTTTAAGATAAGAACATAGGGTGTAGACCCAAAGTTAAGATCAGATCACAATAAGATTAAGAATGTATACAATAAAGGACATATCTCATGAACATTTTAGGAAGGTTGGTGCCTCATGAGCCCCCTACAATTGGTTTTGGGCCCTCTAACCCTAAGCATGCACACTTTATCTGTGTCCATTGAGTTACCTACGCTCCCCATGTGTGTCAGTGAGATCACATCAGGTTCATAGAGAAGGTGCCATTAACATAAGTTAAGTAAGTTAAGAATACATCCCAAAGGACATTATCGTGTTCAATATTTCATTATATATATATGCTTCTGTTCATGTTCTTATCATTTATTATAAAAACTCAACCACTTATAATTTCTTTCTTTCGAATGAATGGTTGTGTGTGGATGCACATTGGTAGGAAGCCATGCTAGCAGTGAAGTAGCGATAGGAGGAGTTGCAGTTCGAATTCTTCTTTGAATCCTACTTAATGGGGTGCCATTCTATATAGCTTCCAGTTATTTCCTTTTCAGATATGATGTTTTAGAGTTTCTTTTGTTGAACTCATTAGTTGTTAACTTTTTTGTCATTGTTTTGGCATGTAATAAGGCACTTTAGTGGTTCATACTTTTACTTCGTGGATTTTTCTTAGTTTATGATATTATGTCATGTCCTTGTCATATTCTCCCAATTTGATAATGCTTCCATTATGGTTGTATTAAGTTTAGTATGAGGTTGTGACATTATTGGTAGAAGTGAACATAGATCCCATTAGTAGATTCTTTTAGTACAACCTCTCAGAAAAAAGATGAGAAGGCACACATCATGGTTATGTTAGTAAAGCATATCAACAAAAGCACATTTGAAGTCATCGTAATATTTCCATCGGTACCAACCAACAAAATCTCACTTCCTAATCATCCAACTACTTTTTCAGTAGTAAACCGATGAAAATATACAAAGTCATAAGAACAGCTACTTCTACTGGTCATCTACTGATGGAAAAGTAGAACAAATACATCAGTCCTCAATCAAGAAATAGACAAACATACCTGTTTCGATGGACAAATAGAGGAACCTTTTCAGATCTCAACTGATGTAGAGCCATACACACTTCCATCGTTCTTGCAACGATGTAAAAGAAGACACTTCAATTAGTGCTTCAACCAATGGAAAGGTTGAAGGATTGATAACATCATCTATGTGCATGAAACCAAGACCAAGTATAGGAGAGAATGGAAAGAAAACATGTTACGTACAAACTTCAAGAAAACCCTCAAATGTGGGTAATTTTCACGTAGATCCTCAAATACCACACTAATCGTCAAACACCAAAGAATACATCAATAAGCATCTGGACATGTAATTAAGACAGCAAAATGGGATTAGGAAGCTAAGACATGTTAGGGGTCTTAAACTTTTAGTGTACACTTATAGATTTTTATAGGATGAAACTCTTTTGGTAGAATGAAGTAATGGAAACAAAAGTTGATAAAAGTGAGTTGGATTGGTTCTTTCATTGATATTTGCACCACATTTTAGCTCTACATCACAAAAGGTTGCATCACTAAACTTATTATGATCATAATATTACGCATAAAAAAGGATATTTCAATCTCAATTTTATTGATAATTTGGTGAGCCAAGTCGCCACCGTGTGAAGTTTCAAGTATTAAGAAACCCCTACAAAAACAGACCTTGACATTTTGATCAACTATGGAATCCTAGACCTATGTATGACCAATGTTGGGGAGAATTTTTGGATATATGTATGACCTAGTATATCCACCCCAACCTACTACTTTAGATGGTAGGTTGATATATACCAACCCTTTGAGGGATGGAGTTTTATACATTAGTAGCTTAGGAGAGTAATTTGACTTTAGGATTCTCTGGACTTAATGATGAATGCACTAGGTAACCCATGGGGAAGTTCCTCATTTATGTCAAACAACTATAATTACTCCCTAATTAGGGTCTCTAAACCTTGTTGATATAGATACCATGGGAATGAGTTGTATAATATAAGATTAATCCATACAATAATATGTGCTTATCAAATTAAGGTCATGTTCAAGATTAGGTGTTCCCAACTGGTAGATAGTAGGAACAAAGTATGTAAGGAGGTAAATGATTCAACTACTAAACATATTAGAAATTGATCTTCATATACTTATGTGTTAACTCATTATAAGATATTTGGAAGTTAAGTTAAACATTTTAATAAATGGTAAACATAATGAATGTACATCATGCAGACTTGGTAATAAGTAAAATCAAGTGATGAAAATGAAGTTAAAATTCCCTTATGAAGAATATCATAATAGATAAATTGGTAGTTTTGTTGATGTTAGAATATTGGTAGTCTAGGTTAGAAATGGGAGGATTTTGGGGAAGAAATCCTCTTTAAGGGGTGGAGAATTATAACATATCTGAATCTTGTACCATAGCCTAATCATCTCTCTTCTAGTCCCTTTTTTGTTATGTTAGCATTAAAGCCTTATCTTTAAATTATATAAATTAAAAGAATTCAAAACAAGAAATATATTTTTTAACAAATAAACTTTCACATAAGTTTAAAGATAAATTAATTAATCAAGTCATCAATTAGGGTTTAGCTAAAAACATCACCCATTAATTGGTTTTGACCCTAGTTTTGTAATATAGAATCACCCTACATCAAATTAATGAAAGGAATTCGATAAATATGAAATAATGTATATAATTAATCAATAAAGTTACTAAATGCATTAATTGAGTTCTTAAGTTATAAGTAATGAAATAAAATATCAAACATTATCTAATGGTGAAACTAATGTCAGAGTTGGGTGCCTCATATCTTATTTAGCATATAGGTCAAAATTCAAGAAAAATAAACATTATTTACCCCCTCACTTAATTAATTGGATTCACATTTTTGGTACACATAAATGCACGTAATATTTCAATTAAATTTGAGTTTCTATTTTCCCCATTATAACACTCCTCTCTTGGGTGTCAGTCTTCTTTGTTCCACAATGAACGCCCTCTTGTTTAGTTCACCTTATCCTCTCTAGCTTTACTTTTGTCTAACCCTGTGACACGCTTTATACGTGTGTAGAAACGCAAGTGTATGCGTCAATGTAATATAGGCCTTTGTGAGTCCCGAGTCGAACTCAGGGACACGTGAATTATCGGAGACTACTACTAACTACTCACAATCAGCTAGACCAGTTAAAGAGTTGGAAATTGTTGTAAAATTAAAAGAAAATAAAATGAAACAAAACAAAATAATCGATTAAATGTTTAGTTTAATCAATTCAAGATGAGATCTTTAGGATTGCGGTTTCACCGCGGGTTTTCATTGTAATAAATTCTATATAGTTATTCAGATTTATCTCTCTATCCGGGTAGTGGCCTGTAGTCAGAATTGCCCACTGTCGTGGTACAATTCACTACCTATGTCTAGGTCGGTTCCACCGTCGTAGTAACCTATACCCTAAACTAGGTGCATTAAAATCGATCTCTCAGTATCCACCATTAACCTTACACCACCTTGTTCAAGGGATTTGTCAATTAATGTAAATTCTGTCTCTTTTCAACCATTAATTCTTCTTTCAAAGTAATTAAGGGAATTAGATTATTATTATGGTGATCAAGCATAACAATATAATTGAGAAAACGAAATTATACCACGGATTTAAGAGATAAATGATGAATTACTATGATAAAATTGTCATACAATGATTTCCCGAGCTACTCCCCGTCCTAAAGACAAAGGGGATTAGCCCCGCATGTTCATCTCAGAGCAAAACATGGTAGAGAAAAGGGGAAACATGGAGAAAAACGTGATTGAGTGGTGAAACCCCTGAACGGAGAAGATCCAAGTGCTCCTTGGCGTAGAATACACATTCTCCTGCCTTTCGGTGGTGGAAAACATCTTCTTCAGCGTCCGGAACGGCTGGGGCGTGCTTCTGGGCTCCGTTCTTCTCTCCACACCTTCTCGGGACATGTGCAGCGGCTAATGACATGATAGATTGCTCTTGGCCACCGTCATTAGGTATAATCACTGAGTTAGGTCGCCAAAATATCACAGTCGTCGGATTTAGATCGATCTGAAGCAAACTTGTATCCGACGGTGTCGATACCATCGACTCGGGTCGATAGTATCGACCATGCACTGTATCGGCCGGTCTCCTTTTCTTTTCTTTGTCGCGACTGATGTTAACTCGATACCATCGATGAGGGTCGATGGTATCGACTCTCTTAGGTGTCGCTTTTATCTTTTTTTGTCGCTGAAGCTCCACTAGTCGATAGTATCGACATAAGCGTCGATAGTATCGACATAAGCATCGAGACTATCGACTCTCTTCTCACCAGCAACCTGATGGTATCTCGTTACCATCGACTTCTGTGTCGATAGTATCGACTCTACGATACTCCTTGTGGCTGGCAACCTATGGTCATGTCGATGGTATCGACCACTGTCGATAGTATCGACAGCAGCAAATACTTGTTTTTCCTGAAGTTAAAACACGAAACCACATAAGTCGAAACAAAACATATTCTTGTAATAATTTATGCTCAAAAATACGGAAATAAGGGAGATTTGACATAGAGAAGGATCATAGACCAAAGTAGATGGATTATGCAATATTAACCACCAAAATGACTAATAAATGCATAAAAACACAAATAAACAAGTCTATAAATGCGACTCAAAATCATCGCATCAAACTCCCCTAAGCTTGAACATTGCTCGCCCTCGAGCAACTAAACCTTAGAATAGAATTGCCAGAGTCAACTAAAGAACAAATCATCACAACAAACATCACCATATGATCCCCATCGGACATTCACATTCCGTCCCTCACTAACCACAAAATGATAATTACCCTAAGGCGACAGTAATCATCCATAAAAGATATCCACCTCAAAACTGATGAACACAATCACATAAGGTAGTTAACATAATAAAATCCGCCGGTCCAGACTCGGTGCATCTTGTGATCTCCTATACTACGTTGCTCGCCCTAACTACCATCTACATGGAAGCAGCTCTCCTGATATTCATAAGTGAGGAGAAATTCACAGTGGCCTACCAATTCGAGCAACGGGTGGATAGAATGGGTGGCTAATGGAATAAATGGAAGCATCATACGGTTTCAACATGCATAAAACAAAAATGCCCTAAATTATGCATTTGCAGATGAACATGCCCTAATGCCTATAATTGGGTGGAAATGATGCATGCACTAACATCCCGTCTCAAAATGAGATGGAATATCTAACCAAGCTACATCATGTACCATCTTCAAATGCAGGTGAGACTATGTTCCTTTCTCCCTCTTATTCGACTTGCTTCTCAATATTTTCTTTTTTTTCATTTTTTTTCTTATTTTCTTTCTTTCAGGCCATTATATCAGCAAACGACAATGAATAATTTGTTGGGCTTACTTTTTCTACATAGCTCAAAGATTTGAATTATTTAGAAGGTATGGAATAATTTAATCACCATTAAAGAAGAAATCAGACACATGATGTACTCTATGCATAAAAATTATGAATGCAACTAAATGACATGCACCTAAGGGTAATGTGCATGTATAACTATTCTATTTTTTTTTAATGCAAAACGTATGAAAGTGGTTGCAATGAAAGACCTATCTACATGATATGCAATCAAACAGATTAAAACCGTAAAGTACTTCCAATTCTTATGGTGGATTGTAATAAACAATGAGGTGGAAAGATCACAAGACTAATTGACTGAACCTTTGAAAAGTATTATATGTCCCTCCTTACTGACTTGTATAGTAGTTAGGAGGTTTCTCTCTCTTATTTCAAATTAGAGACTCATTATCATTTGGTCAGTTTAGGCTCAAACAACCAATTCCGTCCACTTTTCATGAATCATTAGGAATGTACAGTTGTGATTTTTCTGTTTTAGAGTTGACAAAACCAATCATTTTCTTAAGTTATGTGCTCAAAGTTGAACAACACAAGCTTGTGAACACTAATTTTTTTTTTAATTTTCCCTTAATTCCCATGTACAAGCAATTGAGATGACACAAGACTTAAGACATCCACAATTACACTAGATAGGATGTGGATCCTACAAACAAACTAAGATTGCAAAAATGAAATGACAAGAAACAAAACAATAAAAACTAAAAAATAAGAAAACTAAAGGATATAGCTGTTCCAACAACCCCACTAAGCTTGAATTTGACTATGACCTCATAGTCAAAAACAATCTTAAAGGTTGGAACAGAGATACTGATTACTCTTCTGGAGGAGGCGGGTACTGTGGGGCCGTGGGGTCCCAAGATGGGTACTGCCCCTGAAAGCTAGGATCATACTGGGGCATGGGTGGAGGTTGTGGATACCCCCCAAAGTAGTTCTGGCTCCAGTAATGATCATAGAAGGGCTGCTGCTGCATCTCCATCCCATGCAACCTGTCATGAATCTGCTGTTGGTTGTCGAGGAGGAGGCGCTCATTCTCAAAGATAGCCCTCTGATTGTCAAGTAACCGGTTCGTCGTATCATGAATACCGACGTATGTCGATGTATGATGTTGCTGCGTCTGCTGTATATCCTACAGCATGGCATACATACCTTGGATTGAGTAGACATCCTCACTTTGCTGCGAGGGCGGTGGTGGTGGCGGAGGTTGGTAAGAAGAAGATGCACCCGGATGCATGCGAGGACACTTCCTAGGTGCCACTCGTGCACGAAGAGGAGTGTAGGCCTCCTCTTCCTCTTCAGCCACATCATCATTATTGTTGTCGTCGCCGCCGTCTTCATCTGAATCAGCAATGGCTATGATTGGCCATCGGAAATGATGTGCACCCTCCATATGGAAGACGGGGTCTGGAAGTGAACACTCTTGATATGCTTGGTTGACATGACAGTGTGCATATGCCAAGCCATCTCGAAGAAGGATGAGGTTGGAGCGGTGAAGGTGCTGCTGATTCACTTTGCTCCTATTGGAGAGAGGAGTCAGTTGGGAGAAATTCAACCCAAGGTAGGAGGCCAGTGGTGTGATGAGCCCTCCAAAGTGAATTGGAGCATCCCACGTACTCTGCTTCACCACCAACACTCGCTGCAGAAAGAAAGCTCCCCATTTGCACTCTTGGCGCTTCATAAGTTTATGCAAGAAAAACAAGTCCGTCTCCTGGAGTTTGCTCAGAGACAGATCACCACGGGTGAAGAGAGTGGTGCACAACATGCGGTGAAGAACCCACACGAACGGATGCTCGAAATACGCCACCGCCGCGTTGTGGTAGCTCACAGCTTGCCCGGAGGTACAGTTACTAACTCGGCGAAGATCGCGACATAGTCTGTCCTGTTATCTGGTCATCGGTACTGCTCTCGCCCGTGATTCCAGTTATAGATGGAGTTGAACTACTTGAGGGTGAGAGTGTAGTCAATGTTGTACATCCGGAAAGAAACACGGCCATTGATCCATTCCCGATCTATGGCGATGATGTCATTTGGCACGACACAGATGTCCAACGACGCCATGAACACGGCGACTAGCTCCTTGTAAGTAGGCCATTCATTGAAGAACGACTGGCCGTCGACATGGAACTCCATCTCATCAGGCCTCCTGCCTGTGTGCCTCGCCTGCGTCGAACCCCAAATTACGTATCATGTCGCACTCGATGTAACGGGTCGGCTCGATCTTGCGCTTCATCAGTTCCTCATAAACCTTCTTGACTTCCGCAGACGGATGGACAATCCGCGGATGTGGAATGGATGCAGTCGGTGGAGGAACGAACACCAGGATCTCCATCGGTGTCGTGCGTGAAGAAGATGTGCCGGCGGTGTGCACCATTGTCGAAGAAGAAGAAACAGAAGAAGGAGCTTGGTGCAGGTCGGAGAAGAAAATCTCTGCTTGGTGAAGAACGGGCTCCTGTGGTGCTCGTCACCAGGCTCGGATTGCTTTGGAAGACGCACGTCACAAGTAGAGGAAGAACTCACTGAAGGTGTGACATCATATGACGACAAATCCTCTCTTATATAACTGACGCCGGTGCTGCTGCGTGCCCGTTGATACCATCGACGTTGGTCGATGGTATCGACTCACATAGCACAATATGTACTGCCGCTGGTATCGACGGTCGTCGATGGATGGATGTGGGGGCCCGGATCACTGACGTGTTGATACTATCGACAGGTGTCGATGGTATCAACATGTTCCTCGGATCGACTCTCTGGTTATTGCGATCGCCGTTGATCTCCTCTAGCAGATCGGTGACGTGTCGCGTCGATAGTATCGACCTCTGGTTAGGGAAACACCCTAGCGAGGCCCGACCGCCACTTTCTGCCTTTGACTGGGTCGATACCATCGACATGCCCGTCGATGGTATCGACTTCACTGAGACGATTTCTTCTGAAAATCTTTAGAGATCTCGATGGTATCGACTTGCATGGCGATACTATCGACCTCGACTTTGCAATCAACCTGTTGGTGTGTCGATACCATCGACGAGGCCGTCGATGGTATTGACACAGAGTGATTTCTGCAGTCGCCAACCTATACCCTGGTCGATACCATCGACACAAGGGTCGATGGTATCGAGTCTGCCTCAGTCCTGCACATTACCCAAACAATCACGGCACCTTTTTTACACTAAAAACAAAGTCAAAACAAACCAAAGTACAAATGTGAAAGAAACTAAACTACACTACCGATGGCTGGGTTGCCTCCCAACAAGCGCCCTTATTTAACGTCTTAGGCTAGACGACATGAAGTGAAAAGCCATCAAGGAAAGCATGACACTTTATTTGCACAACAAAAGCCACTAAGAAATATTCATAAGTATATAGTGCACATTGGTCATTATTTTTCTTTGGTATATCCTTTAAATAAAAATAGGAACTTATAAAAAAGATGATCAAATTTCTCTCTCTCTCTCTCTAAAAAAACCTTGCTCTGTTCCATCTCTAGGGTAGCTCTTGCGCGCAGTGGCGGGCGGGCCGCCGCCGCCGCCACCTGAAGGCTCTCCGGTGGATAAAGGGAGTGGGGGTACCTCTCTACAAATGGAGGTCCCCCTGAAGACCGTCGAGAAGTGGAGCTCCTCTGGAGCCGACATCACTATGGCGAGGGATTGGGTGAAAGTCATGTAAGGACCGCCGATGCACATCCGGGGCAGATTTGCAGATGATTCCAAGAAGTTGTTCTTTAAAGAAGGTGATAAGAGGAGATGGATGAAGTTCTCTACACCTATTATGGTGGAGATGAATGACTACCATAAGTACTCCGCAATTCTCCAGATTATGGGTACTTTGGTTGTTGTTCCCTAGCTCAAAGCGTGGATGCAAAGAATGTGGCAACCTAGGGGCGATCTTGAGGTTTTCAATCTTAGTGATGGCTTAATCCTTGTGAGATTTGCCAATGAGAAGGACATGAAGAGTGCTATGAATAGAGGACCCTGGTTCTTTGATAATTAACTGGTCCTGGTGAGGCGATGGACCCCAGATGCTGACATCTGGTGCACTCCCCTGAAAACTGCTCTGGTGTGGGTTTCCTTGCCCGCTGTGGGGAAACATTGGTCGTACAGAGAGAACAATGTTGTAGCTCATGCTATTGGGGAACATAGGGCCATCGAGAGAAGGGTTGATGGGTCAATGCATGGGTGTTCCCGATTCTGTGTGGATATTACAGCGGAGGAAGAACCTCCACCTATGATCATGGTGGAGCTGCCTGATGGAGGTGAATGGGAAATAAAGATCAGATATGAGGCCTTGTCGGATCGCTGTGACACCTGCAAAGTGTTCGGTCATGCTAATGGGGGCTGCCCTAGTGAAAGGTGCTTAAACCCTCTACCGACACCCCCAATTGTTTCTCCTGACATGTGCATGCCACATAGTAGAAGGAACACCCACCCTAAGAGGTATGCTAGCAATTATACTTTCAATAGGCGTAAGCAGGAGGAGTCTGAACGCAGGATTGCAAAACTGAATGATGTTGATAAAGGTAAGGTGGTGGTTGAGGTGGAGCAGGAAACTATATTTATTGAAGAAGGAGAAGGCCATATTGAAGGTGAATCCAGTGACACAAAAGTGACTGAAGATACTGTGATCAACACCGTGTCTGTCCCTACCGTAATGGTGGGTTCTACCCCAATGGTTGAGACACTGGTGATTACTGTGGTCAACCAATTTGTAGTACTGGAGCAAGATGATAATGTAGACACCCCTACTAATGAAGGGGGAACTTGTAGCCGTAGTCCCAGGAAGACTAGGAGTTTGGTGAGAAAGAAAAAGGGATGACTCAAATCCAAGAATGGAGGTGGGTCATCAAACCCAAATAGTTAGATGTCTATCATGGCATGGAATGTCTGGGGGGCTTCATTGCCAAGGAAACCGAGGAAGCTAAGAAAGATTTTGATTGATATTCAAGCAGAGGTTGTTTTCTACTTTGAGACTAAGATCAAAAGGGAAAATGTTGATCGGGTGAATACCATTTTTCCTCTGCATTAGAGGAACATGAACAATCTCAATGAGGTGGACGGAGGGAAAAATATCATTGGTTGGGACCCCAACAGATGGCATATGGAGCCTATAAGATCAACTGATCAGATTATAACTGTAAGCTGCTTTAATCACGGTGGCTTCTCCTGTATCTTATCTACAGTGTATGGGGAGAAATGTGAATATGAAAAGGATACATTGTGGCCTATTTTGGAAGCAACAACTCAAGATGGAATACACTGGCTTATTCTAGGCCACTTCAACAATACAAGACAATCGGGAGAGAAGTATGGAGGCAAAAGAATACCTGAAAGAATCCCAAACAAGTTCAACACAACCCTTGATAAAGTTGGAATACATCAAATTAACACCATTGGTGGCCTCACCACCTGGTCAAACAAGCAAGGTCTGACTGGATGCATCTCCAGCTGCCTTGATAGAAGCTTTGTCAATAACGCCTGGTTGGATGTGCTCCTCAACGTGGCTATTAGACTTGGGGCACATATCTTCAGCGATCACGCCTGGATGATGGTTTGCATTAACACTTCCACTCAACCTCCTCGCCCTTTCAGGTTCCTTAATATGTGGTGTGATTCAGATGGCTTCAACAACATTATCAAAGACAGCTGGTCTATTCATATTCATGGGAACCCGCTATTCAGGGTCCTTAAAAAGCTCCAGCAGGTCGAAAGAGAAGGTGAATTTACCTAACCTCTTGCAGGAAGTAAGAATGAATTACAAAAAGGCTTCCTTGAATTTGTGGTTTAATCCTCTAGAGAGGGGGTACATTGCAGATGAAAGGAAATGTGAGGACAAAATTAGAAAACTTGAGAAAGCGGAAGAAGTGAGCCTCTGACAAAGAAGTAGAATGAAATGGATTTCCACTGGTGATTGGAATTCTAAAATCTATCATGCCGCTATTAAGAAGAGGGAGATGAGGGATTCTATTTATGAGCTTATCAATGATAAGGGAAAAATGGTGGATAGTAGTGAGGAGATGGCGGGGTTGGCTACTCAGTATTTCAGCAAGCTTTACAATAATGGCCACAAATACCCTATTGATGAGGACAGACTCCCTGCCGCAAAAGTCACAGAAGAAATGAATATAGCCCTTTGTAGAGTGGCATCAGAAGACGAAGTTAAGGAGGCTTTATTCTCTATTCATTATTCTAAAGCCCCTGGACCAGATGGTTTTAATAGCTACTTTTTCCATAAGTGTTGGACTATTGTCAAAGGTGATGTCTACCATGCTGTGAACTAGTTTTTGGAGGGAGGATCAATGGTCAGAGTAGTTAACCATGCCTTTATAAAACTAATCCCCAAGAACAACAATGTGAAAGAGATGACAGATTTTAGACCAATAGCATGCTTCTCAGTTCTTTATAAAATTATTTCTAAACTGCCTGCCAGAAGATTGAAGGAGATATTGCCGTATATTATCTCACCTAATCAGAATGCCTTTGTCAAAGGCAGATACATGGCTGATTGTTCTATGTTGGCCATGGAATTCCTCAACAATTTTAATATGAAGAACTCAATAGCTAAAGCTTGTATGAAAATCGACATTAGCAAAGCTTATGATCATGTGAACTGGGACTATCTATGGAAGGTTATGACTTCTATGGGCTTTGATCAGAAGTGGATTGGCATTATAAAACAGTGTGTGGAGACTTGTTCCTTTTCTATCCGTTTTAATAGCTGTCCGAAAAGGTTGTTTAGATCTGCTAATGGGCTTCAACAAGGCGAATCCATATCCCCTCTCATGTTCACGCTAGTTATGGAGGGTCTGACCAAGATAATCAACACAACTGAAGAAAATGGGCTACTTAAAACTTACAGAGTCAACGACATCAAGGTGTTGACACACATAATCTTTGCAGATGATGTTCTTCTATTTTCAGTTGGCAATATGAGAAGGCTGAGGGTTTTCAAAACTCTTCTAACCTGCTTAGGGAAGCTTACTTGTCTTTATGTGAGTGCTATAAAATCTCAAGTGTTCCTTTCTAAATCTTGTGACAATAGAAGAGGAAGATTAAAAAAGGCAATAGACATGCAGGTGGGTAGGCTTCCCACCAAGTATCTGGGGTTCCCCATCATCGCAGGAAAGGTTACTTCTAATGATTTTGGAGGGTGTCTTGACAGCTATAGAGTTAAAATTGAAATGTGGATCGGGCTTAAGATCTCTATGGCTGGCAGGCTGGTTTTGATCAAATCCATTCTTCAAGCTATGGTTTGGTTCTAGACTAGTATGGGGTTTATTCCCAATCCCATCCTCCACTCTTTTAGATCACTCACTTCCAACTTCTTATGGGTTGGTAAGAGCCATGGTGTTGCCTGGGACACCATAGCTAAACCATTCTCTAAGGGAGGCTTGCAGGTGATGGATGCTGAGGTGGCTATGCAGAGAAGCAACTGTAAAAGGGTGGAACATTTCATTAAGTCTCAATCCAGCTGCTGGGCTAACTAGTTGAAGAAAAGATATGGTCCAAACTGTGTCTGTGATAGGAGTAGCAGACCCTCGCGCATTTGGCGTATGATGTTTTCTCATGTGGTGATTCATCAACACCTATATAGTGTTGATCATTTTGGTGTTTGGATGGTTAATCCATCACCACCTATCAACACTAATATAGGTAGCTCCTCAGGGGTGAGTTGGTCAGATTTCATTTGGGGTCACGCCCACTATCCCAAATGGAGTGTGTTTTGCTATAGAGCTATCCTCTATAAACTCCCTTCTCTGGACAAGTTGGCTGCTTGGGGGATCCCTATAGAGGAGATGTGTTGTCTTTGTAAAGTAACCAATGAGATGACCAGTCACTTGTTCTTTAGATGCAGACGGCTCAGACCTGGACCATTTTGTGCCTCAGAAATGGTTGGGGATAGGGGATTCCTAACAACCTCACGGATGTTATTGCTTGGGCGGATGCTAAGTTTAAGCATGACAAAAATCTTAAAATATTTGCCTTGTTATGCATCACTAGGCTGAGCTACTTGATCTGGAATGAAAGAAACAAAAGAATACATGAGAAGAAAGAAACCAATCAGTTGTGCTTCGTTGATAAATTTGCTAAAGAACTCAAATGGCATGTGAAGATAAGGAAAAAGATGCTTTACAGTATTAATGCTAGCACACAAACCTACTGGGGATTTTGTATATAACCTCTGGTTCGTTCCAGGCCCGTTTAAGGGTGCCTTGCCTTGTTTTGTATAGTTAATTCTATACCCCTTTTTGGTCTAATTCATTTACCTTACTAAAAAATAGGAACTTATTAATCTCATTTCCAAACTATATTTAGTGTGTGGGATTTATGGAATATCTTTTTGATATAAACATGCCCTTTTAGAGATTTTTTCAAAACAATCATTACTATCTCATGGAGTCTCCTTTTTCTCCCAATTCTATATTTTTCTTCCTTTCCATTATTATTTACAAGTTAAGATAAAATATTCTCATTTGATGCCTTAACCATTGTGTTGCCAATATTTCTTGGATAATTATCCTCTAATTATCTAAAACACCACACATCTTATTTTCTTTTGGCAACTTCACATATTATATTATACTTCAGTTATATAATATCCCAATAAACATTATCATTAATTCATATACAAATTCCTTTATTTAACTTGTGTCAGAAGCACCCATGACACAAAGGTGATCAAAGTTATTATTCTTCCACCAACAATGCCATTAGTGAAATTATGAATCAATTCATTTATCTAATTCAATTTTACCAAAATTGAGGATATTACAAGGCCTCTACGACCCACTACGAGGATGTTGTGATCCGCTATCTGTGGTGATCATCCAAGAGGCCAACGATGACAGTTATCTAGGTGTGACTTGAGAAAGAAGCACGGTGAAACAAAGGATAGACGTTGGACTTGCTCCAGGACCAAGTATATACTTTGCAATCCTATTTCCTATCTCATATTTGTTGACTTAATTTGTTGTATTAGGGGAATTTGGTAGTACTTTTTTTGTTCCCGCTACCATATTTGATGCTATATTTTCCAATAGTAGTATCAAAGCCACGTCAACTTACTATGTTTTGGGATTTAATTGGTGTGATTAGATTTTAGTTTTATTATTTATTTATTGCATGCAATGTGAAATTTTAATTGGTTAATGTGCATATCCAATTAAATACTACATATGATCCCAATAATATATATGATATTATATATATGTGTCACCTTAAAATCATTTTGATGGTGATTGGTAGCATGGTTATGGCCTATACCCTGATTAAACGAAATGGCAAGGTTCAAATGAGGAAACCATGAGCGCTTTAGGATGCCCTCAAGATATAAACGTTTGTGATTGGTTAAATGATTTTTGTTCCTATTTATATCTTTCTTTGTATGTCGAGCCTGTCTCCACATGTAAAAATATTAATTCTTATCTTCCTATGCTCCCCTTGAATGTATCTTGAGGTTTCTCAATTACCATGTAATATGTTAATAATATTATAATAGTTTTTATTTCCTGTTATGGAAAAGAAGATGTTCTGCACCAGGAAAGATGACCGGTTCTAGAAACAAATTGATTGACTGGAGGATTTAAGAGGCCGATGATAGGAGGATCCAACTGGTCAGCTGGTGGCCCAACCGACCGGCTGGAGGAGTCCAGATGTTGCAAGAACTGGAGACCAAACGACCAATTTGAGAGACCAACCGACTAACCAGGAGGCCATTCGACCGGTTCAAGGGTTGAATTGTTCGACCCTGAATGGTTTCAACACAGATCGTCATGAACAACAGGTTGCTACATATGATGTAGACCATAGGTGGTAGGAATTCCTTGTGGTTCCAAGGAATTATAATAGGATGGTCATAACCATTGCTTGTGTATATTATTGCATGTTTTCATTGTGGTTATACCATGTATGTCATGTACTATAAGTATATGGTGATTGGATATGTATATGTATTTATATAAAATTCCTCAAATAAAATGTTAAGTCTTAGATTCTTTCCATAAGCAACACACATGAAAAGCGTGATCGACTGTGTGGGCATGCCAAGCATGGTGTGTTGTCTATCTTGTGGAAGTGTGATCGTAGTCATGTGGGCCTGCCAAGCAGGATGCATTACTATCATTTTGGCTTTTCGATCAAACTTAACTAGGTGATCTTAATGAGATTAAGTATCTAGAAACATGCAGATCCTGGAAACCCCAGGGCCATATGAATATGCTCCCATTGTGCCTAAGGCTGACCGGGATGGTTACAAGAAGCACTCTGAAGATGTCATAGATGTATGACAAAGAGTTGTGTATAACATCTATTTAAGAATTGCATAAGATAACATTGGCAAAAGTTGTCTGCCTTAATAATTGATTATGGACCATGGTAGTGGTTGGGTAATAACTCAAGTATTTTGGGTCTTCGATCACTAGAAGGTTATACATTGTAATCTTCTAAAATGAAATGTGAGGGATATCAATTTGAATAAAATAGATGGAGCGATAATTAATTAAAGGCCTAATTAAATATCATCAAATTTTATTATTAATCCAATCAAGTCAAACATGTTTTGACAAATGGAAAATTTCCATTATAGAATCCAATGACGACCAATAACATAGTTTCCTTGCTCTATGAACTAAGAGTTGTAGAAACAACATTAAAACATGGTTGTTATTGAGAGGGTCACACATCTTAAGAAAATGTGCCAAGATCAGGAAAGACAAGAGAGATATGATGTCTCTAGAGCGTTGTTCAGGTGCAACATGGCAGAAGGAGATCTAGTAGGTCCCCATGTGCTCCAGCTTATTGGGTATGTGAAGAAACTTTCTAGATTGAATTTACCTTGGATCAAGAGTTGGCCATAGATGTGATTCTACAATCATTTCCAAAGTCGTACATCCAGTTTGTCATGAAGTACAACATGAATATTTTTGACAAGTCATTGTTGGAATCACTTGGCATGTTTAGAATAGCTGAAGTGCAAATGATGAAAGACAGTCCCAAGTTTTTGATGATGATCAATAGAGGAAAAAAGAAGTCTAAGGGAAAAGGAAAATCTAAGAAGAGTTTTAAAGCTAGTCGGAAGCCCATGTCTTCTGCACTCAAAGTGAAGGGAGGGGTAATTAAAGGACGAAATTGTCACCATTGTCACTAGTCTAGACATTGCCCTCTCTATCTAGAGGAACTCAGGAAAAATAAGGAGGGGATAGATATATCCACTTCAAGTATATACATTATTGAGTCAATTTTTTCTACTTCTTCATCTTGGGTAATAGATATCGGATGTGGATCTCACATATGTTTGAACATGCAGGATCTAAAAAGAAGTAAGACTTTATGAAAGGGCAAGGTCAAACTATGAGTTACAAATGGTGCAAGAGTTGTTTCCACTATAGTTGGAACCTATGATTCATCTTTGCCCACGGAGCTTGTAATAGAGTTAAAGAATTTCTATTTTGTACATGCCATAAATAGAATTATTATTTTTCTATCTTGTATGGACAAGGATGCATATAAATTTCATATAAAGAATGGTCAATATTCTAATTCAAAATATGATATATTTTATGGAAATGCCTCATTGCCTTATGATCTATATTTGCTAGATCTTAATATAAATGTTTTTAAAGTAAACATTAAAAGATTAAAACTCGATAACACAAAGAAAACACATCTTTGGCATTGCTGTCTTGGGTAGAAATGTTATTTTGTTGGATAAATGTTTCTTGGGAAGATATGTCAAGAAAACGTTTCCTATAAAGCTTGACCCTAGATCAGATAAATTTTATTTTGTTGGATATCCCAAAGAAACAAAGGGATACTACTTGTGTAACAAACTGAAATTTGGGTATATTCTCAGTTTGGCCCTTTTCCTATGTTTTTCCTATCCTTTCTTTCTTTTTAAGCCTTGATGTAGATTAATGGGAATTATTAATGGTTTAGAGAGAATTTGATCATTATTTAGGACAATGTATGGGTTTATGCACAAATACTTTAGTTATTTCCTTTAATAAGGGTCTAAAATACAAATTTACCACTTAAGTGGCATATTGTTAATATAAATTCGTGATAGAGTTTTCTATAGCCTTTTGGAACAAGGAAGAGATAAAGAGATAAATAACAACTCTCTAAACTAGATAATGTGATATTGAATTATATAATATGAGAAAAAGTGGTAATAATGGATAATGGGCTAAAACTCATGAAGGGAAGACTAATTGGTTAAAGATAAATTTAGATTCATTTTCTTTGGGTTTTAGTTTGGCTTGGAGGCCAAGTTTCACAATTTTGGCATAATAACATTTATATCAATTCTATTTGGATAATAAGATATGCATTTTCTCCAAAAATATAAAATAAATTATTAAATGACTTCAAAAGAGGGAAAGAGTTTCAGATTTGTAATCTACATATTAACATTATCCTATAGTTGAATTTTCTTGCAATTTGGATAATATTTAATGTTCATGTGTAGACTAGGAGAGAAAAAGTATGTAAAAGCCCAAAATTCTAAATAATGTGATAAATAAATTCAAAGGATAAAATAATAACAAATTTTTGTTTCATATGTCTAATTTTTCTTGAGGATGAAGTTTAACATTAATTGGTAGTTTCTAGATGTCTCTAATGTGATGGAAAAGAGAAAGTATGATTTACTTTAAAATAATTAAATAAGATACTTAAAGTCTCCATCACTGAGAACCAATGCCAAAAGTAGGATTCTACACATCCTAATTAGGCTAGGTATCAAATTTCATTTAATTTGGAATTTATTTGCACACACAATTTCGTAGAGAGAAAATGAGAAATTAATGAGAACACACTTTAGCCGGAATCATAGTCACATTGGATATATATGTCATGTATTAATTTTTTTCAGTCAACATACACACACACACGATCTAGACCTTTGGATTTGTGATCCAACGACTCACGTGCCATCATCAACCTTGTGCCTGAACTAGTAGTAGGAGTTGAATTTCATGTGAATTCGAAATCAATTTTCTCCCACCTCACTCAACAATGTTCTGAGATTTTTGGTTCTTTGGATTCGGGAAATGATTCCTCACAAGGAAAGTTGTAATGCAAGCCCTTGTTTCCTTTATTCACAAAATTCCTAATTTCTTTCCCCGAGATTCTCGAAGCATCATGTTGCAAAACCCCTAGAACTTAACCATATAAATAGGGGACTATACCCCCATTTCCGCCACCCCTTACTCAACCTTCCTCCTCTCTCAATTTCCTTATACATCTCATCTACAACCATATCCAATCCAGTTCTTCTTCTTAACTTGTGACACCACATGCGAGTACATGACTCCATCATTCTTCTATTATGTTTAGCGGTGAGTTTGTGGCATCTTAATCTTCATTTCATTAAGCTTCAAATCGACGAATCATCATGGGTTGCGATTTCACCCAAATCAACGAAACACAGCATATGGATGATTCCCCATGTTCTTTTCTCAGGTATGCCCTGAAGGGATAAAACCCATAGGTTACAAGTGGATCTTCAAGAAAAAGACAAACATGGATGGTAATGTACAAACTTAAAAAGTTTGATTGGTTGAAAAGGGTTTCATACAAGTTCACGATGTTGACTATGATGAAACCTTTTCTTCAGTTGCCATGGTTAAGTCCATCAGGATCATGCTTTCCATTGCATATTATCTTGACTATGAGATATGGTAGATTGATATTAAAACCACATTCCTTAACGGGTATCTTCTTGAGAATGTGTACATGACACAGCCTGAGGGTTTTATAAATACAAAGGATGAAAATAAACTTTATAAGATACAAAGGTTAATTTGAGGATTGAAGCAACCAACTCAGAGATGGAATCTTTAATTTGATGAAGCAGTCAAAGAGTTTGGCTTTAGTCAAAATGAATATGAACCATATGTTTACAAGAAGTTCACTGGGAGCATGATTGTATTCCTCATATTGTACGTAGATGACATACTATTGATGGGGAATGATATACCTACTTTAAAAATGATAAAGACTTATCTAGGAAATACATGAAGGACTCAGGTGAAGTATCCTATATTTTAGGAATCAAGAACTATAGAGATAGACCTATAAGGCTTCTTGGACTAAGTCAGAGCACAAACATTAACAATGTGTTAAAGTGGTTCAGCATAGAGAACCCAAAGAGAATCAACCTTCCCATGTCTCATGGTGTTACTATCTCTAGAGATGAATATCCCAATTCTTATGAAGAAAGGGAATGCATGAGTTTGACCTCATTCACTTTCCTCATGTAATCTTCACCAAAATACATCTTCAAACGTTTCCCATTTACCAGAAAGGTTGTCTCGCCATTGCGCACCATGATTGCGCCATGTGGCCTCACCTCCTCTACGGTGAATGGTCCACTCCATCGGGATTTCAACTTCCCAGGATGCAACTTCAGCCTGGAGTTGAACAAAAGCACACGATCTCCTTTCTTGAAAATGCGGAATTGAATATGGCGATCGTGAATCAACTTTGTGCGCTCATTGTAGATCCGCGAGCTTTCATATGCATTCATCCGCAGCTCGTCAAGTTCATTGAATTCAAGTAACCTCTTCTTTCCCGCTTCATCATAGCTCAGATTTAGCTTCCTCAGCACCCAATGCGCTTTATGCTCCAGTTCCACCGGTAAGTGACAGGCCCGACCATAAGCCAACCTAAAAGGCGTAGTGCCTATAGGTGTCTAAAACGCCGTCCTGTATGCCCACAACGCATCCGGTAGTAGAGTACTCCAATTCGTCCTCATGGAAGCCACAGTACGCTCCAAGATCTTCTTAATCTCTCGATTGGAGACCTCCACTTGTCCTTGATTTTGTGGGTGGTACGGGGTACCAATGTTGTGTTTGACCCCGTACTTTCTCAACAGTGCCGTGAACTTTTGATTCCGGAAGTGTGTACCTCCATCACTTATGATCATCCTTGGTACACCAAACCTGCAGAAAATATATTCCTTGACAAACCTACACACTACAGCGGAATCATTAGTCCTTGTGGGTATTGCCTCTACCCACTTCGACACATAATCAACAACCAAAAGAATGTACAAATTAGAATTTGAGGACACAAAGGGTCCAATAAAATCTATACCCCCACATGTCAAATACCTCAACCTCCTAAAATACATTAAGGGGCATCTCTTTTCTTTTCGAAATGTTACCTGCCCTTTGGCAGGAATCACATTGCCGCACAAACTCATAAGCATCCCTAAACAAGGTAGGCTAGTATAGGCCACTTTCCAGTACTTTGGCTGCAGTGAGAGAGCTTGCATGGTGGCCGCCCGTCGGTAATGTATGAAAATGACGAAGAACATTGTCGTATTCCTCGTCTGGTAGACACCTGCGTAAGACACCATCCCTGCACCGCTTCAACAAGATAGGGTCATCCCAGAAATAATAACGTAAAGAATGGAAAAACTTCTTCTTCTCTTGGTACGTCCAATCATCCGGGATGATTTTGCAAGCAAGATAGTTAACAATGTAAGAAAACCATGGGTCTTTCGAATTCACTTTCAAAAGTTGTTCGTTCGGAAATGTCTCAGTAATGGGTATGTGTAAATCGTTTTCATCTACCCTCTCCAACCTAGACAAATGGTCCGCGACCACATTTTCAATACCCGCCTTATCCTTGATTTCAATATCAAATTCCTGTAAAAGCAAGATCCACCTAATCAATCTAGGTTTGGCATCCTTTTTGTCCATCAAATACTTAATGGCGGCGTGGTCCGTCCATACCACGACTTTTGATCCAACTAGATATTGCCGAAATTTTTCAAAAGAGAAAACAACGGCAAGCAACTCTTTCTCAATAGTCATGTAATTGAGTTGGGCGTCATTCAAAGTTTTAGATGCATAAAAAATCACAGCGGGTTTATTGTCCACCCGTTGTCCCAAGACAGCCCCAACCGTGAAATCGGATGCATCACACATTAGTTCAAACGGCTTAGTCCAATCCGGTGTTTGCATAACTGGTGCGGAAATCAATTTTTCCACAAGCACATTGAACACATGTAGACATTTTTCATTAAAGTCAAAAACAACATCCTTTTCTAACAGCTCAGATAAAGGTTTGGTGATTTTAGAAAAATCTTTTATAAAACGACGATAGAAACCGGCGTGACCTAAGAAACTCCGTACCCCTTTTACCGAATTCGGTGGGGGCAATTTGGAAATTACTTCAATTTTTACCGGGTCTACCTCCAAACCTTTGCTAGACACTTTATGTCCTAGCACTATTCCTTCATTCACCATCATGTGACATTTCTCCCAATTTAGGACCAAATGTGTGTCCTCACAACGTTGCAAGACCTTATCCAGATTGTAAAGGCACTCATCAAAGGATGCACCATAAATAGAGAAATCATCCATAAAAACCTCTAGACAGCGTTCTACCATATCAGAAAAAATGGCGAGCATACAATGCTGAAAGGTCGTCGGTGCATTACATAACCCAAAAGGCATACGGCGGTATGTAAACGTTCCATAAGGACAAGTGAAGGTGGACTTCTCTTGCTCCTTAGGATCAATCGAAATCTGATTGTACCCCGAATAGCCATCCAGAAAACAAAAATGCAATCGACCGGCTAAACGCTCTAAAATTTGATCAATAAACGGAAGAGGAAAGTGATCCTTAAGCGTAGCGGCATTCAATCGACGATAATCTATGCAAACACGCCACCCGGTTACAAAGCGAGTGGTGACAGGTTCATTTAAATGATTATGGGTAACAGTGATTCCCCCCTTTTTAGGGACTACCTGCGTAGGGCTCACCCATGTCGAGTCAGAAATAGCATAGATGATACCTGTAGAAAGCAGCTTAATCACCTCCTTTTTGACAACCTCTATCATGCTGGGATTTAATCGACGTTGTGGCTGAATCACCGGCTTGGCTCCCTCCTCGAGCCGAATTTTGTGCTGGCACAAAGTAGGGGAGATCCCCTTGATGTCTGCAACTGACTACCCAAATGCTCCTCGGTGGTTCTTCAACACAATAAGCAGCTGGTCCTCCTCTTCGGAACTCAGATAAGCTGATATAATCACAGGTAGATTTTCTTCCTCAACCAGTAATGCGTACTTCAGGTGCGGTGGTAACGGCTTCAACTCCAATTCTGGCGGGCTGATTAAGGATGATTGAAGCGGTGGTGGGAGTTCGCCTAAGTCTTCATAGTACCTCGCATAGAAGCACAGCAACATCTGAAGCATCTTGGCACACTCCTGTAGTGACTTGCTTCTCATCCAATCATGTGTGATATTGACTAAGCAGACTTCAAGTGGTAGTTCTGGATATGCATTGAAAACTGAACTCGCTATAGACTGATCTTCAATAAAGGGGGGAATCTCCTCCTCCTCATCATTCGGAAAACCTACAGCTTTGCTAAGGGATACAACCTTGGTCTGCTCCATGATGTCCACAACCAATGTCCCTTTTTCCACCTTGGTCATTACATGAGACATATCTAAGAATGGCTTCCCTAGACAAAGTGAAATATTGTGATCAAAATGCTTTACCATGTAGCATTGCTCTTTAGCTTTAGATGACGTGGTGCTAGAAGGCATGACCATCTCGAACCGATCATCAGCGATGCCCAAGGTCAAACGACCTCTCCCCATCTCAAGTATCATGTCAGCTGTAGCTTGGAAGGGTCGTCCGAGTAGTAGCTCATTGCCTTGTTCATCTTGCATCTCCATTACGACAAAATCTGCTGGAAATACAAAACGATCTACCTTCACCAACACATCTTCACATATACCGTATGGTTTCACCACAGAATTGTCCGCCAGTTGGATAGTCATGTTTCTCGGCCGTGACTCTTTTAATCCTAGTTTCTTGAATGTAGAAAGGGGCATCAAGTTTATGCTCGCCCCGGAGTCACATAGCGCTTCACCAAACTTCACTTGCCCAATGTAACATGAGATGTTGAAGCAACCCGGATCCTGCCTCTTTGGTGGCAATGTGCCCATGATGAAGGCACTCACCTGCTCCTTAAGCACTACAACCTCTGTGTCTGGGATTTTCCTCTTCTTAGTAATGATGTCTTTCAGAAACTTGTTGTAAGATGGGATTTGCTCTATTGCCTCTATTAACGGGATGTTGACTGAGAGCTTTCTAAAACTGTCTAAAAACTTCTTGAACTGGGCGTCCACTTTCCTTGCTTTTGCACTATTCGGATATGGGACCAGGACAGCCTGTGCCCTTTGATGGGGTGGCACATATGGTGTCCTTTTCTGCATCTCCTCCTCATCTTCATTAGGATTTTCAGTAGCATCTGCTGCTATATCCTTCTCTGGTCCGGTGACTGGGATTGGCAGCTCCTCAGTGGACTCACCTTCAGTTTCTGCTTGGGATTTGCTTGGTTCATCGGCCCTGAGGTTTAAAAGCTTTTTGCCACTCCTTAGCAAGATCGCCTTCGTCTGTTGGTTTCCTCCTGGAATGTTTGTGTTACTCGGAAAACCTTATTGTGCTGGCTTCTTCAGATTGGCTATCTCAGCTGCCAATTCTGCCATAGACGTCTCTATTGTCCTCATCTGAGCCCCATGGCTCTGTAGTGTCTGCCTGAACTGGTTCATAAATTCCCCATGTTGCTTTATCTGTTGGCCAAAAGTAGTCATTAATTCTTGATTTTGCTTTATCACTTGGTTGAGAAACTCCGTGCTCTTGTCCTCCGCTACTGGCTGGGGTTTTGCATCTGGGTCCTGCAAAAAGTTGTTCGGATCCTTCCAAGAGAACTTCTTGTCCTTCCTCCATGAGTAATCATTATTTCTGTAACCTTGCTGCTGCCGCATGAATTTTACTTGTGCCTCATCTTCGGATTCAGTATCCTCCTTTGCAAGCAGTTTCTTCGCGAGAAGGTCCATCTTCTCATTCATCTCTTTGATTGCTTTAGACTCCCCTGCTACTCGAATGTGCTCAACGGCGTCCCTGTCGCCCCATGATTGCTTCTTGGCCATGTTCTTAAGGATTTCCCAACACCTCGTGTCTGTGTTGTTCAAGAAGAATCCCGAGCCTACTGAATCGAGGTTACTTCTATCATGCTCGGAGAGAGCAAAATAGAAGATTTTGACCTGTGTTTCCTTGTCAAGCCCGTGATGCGGGCATTGCCTAAGCATGATCTAAAACCTTTCCCAGGTCTCAGAGTAGGTCTCTCCTGCTTTCTGAGTGAAGTTGTGGATCTTCCTGATCAGGTCATTGGTCTTCTCGGGCGGGAAGAACCATTCAAAGAAAACCTCCACCATGTGGTTCCAGGATTCCACATATTCATCATCTAGATTGTGTAACCATTCTCGTGCGTTCCCTGCCAGAGAACTCGGGAATAGCTTCAAGTAGATCGTCTCTTGTGGAAATCTGTCAATTTTTATCATATCACAGTTTTCCACGAATTGGCTTATATGAGTGACTAGGTCTTCATTCTTGAGCCCATGGAAAGCATTCGATTTGACCAAGTTGATTAACGCAGGATCAATCTTGTAAGTTGGAATGTTGATCGCCTGCTTCTTGATTGGCCCCTTTGAAGCAGATGAAGAAGAAGCCTTGATCTTCTCCCATATTGTCTGTTCCTCTGCCATTTCTTCTTGTTCAGATTCTGAATCTATTTCTTTCAAATGGTCTTGATTGTAATCTTCCTCGTCGTCAGGTCCCGGCAGTGGAACCTCTGGTGTCTGTTGTGTGTAGTCGGTACTACGCGTCTGCACCATACACAGTATCTGCAAAATGGTAAATTAAGTTCAGTACCGTGCTAGACAACTACAAGATGCGAAAGATAAGCTATAAAATTTTGGAAATGATTTCAAAATAATAAAAATAATAATAATAAAATGGCCTAGAGTGGCCGCTTACAGCACTCGTAGTGCCGACAATTGCCGTGTCCCCGGCAACGGTGCCAAAAACATGACACACTTTTTACGTGCATAGAAACGCAAGTGTACGCGTCAATATAATATAGGCCTTTCTAAGGCCTGAGTTGAACTCAGGGACACGTGAATTATCAGAGACTACTACTAACTACTCACAATCAGCTAGACCGGTTAAAGAGTTGGAAATTGTTGTAAAATTAAAAGAAAATAAAATGAAACAAAACAAAATAATTGATTAAATGTTTAGTTTAATCAATTCAAGATGAGATCTTTAGGATTGCGGTTTCACCACGGGTTTTCATTGTAATAAATTCTATATAGTTATTCAGATTTATCTCTCTATCCCGGTAGTGGCCTGTAGTCATAATTGCCCACTGTCGTGGTACAATTCACTACCTATGTCAAGGTCGGTTCCACCGTCGTAGTAACCTATACCCTAAACTAGGTGCATTAAAATCGATCTCTCGATATCCACCATTAACCTTACACCACCTTGTTCAAGGGATTTGTCAATTAATGTAAATTTCGTCTCTTTTCAACCATTAATTCTTCTTTCAAAGTAATTAAGGGCATTAGATTATTATTATGGTGATCAAGAATAATAATATAATTGAGAAAATGAAATTATACCACAGATTTAAGAGATAAATGATGAATTACTATGATAAAATTGTCATACAATGATTTCACGGGCTACTCCCGGTCCTAAAGACAAAGGGGATTAGCCTTGCATGTTCATCTCAGAGCAAAACATGGTAGAGAAAAGGGGAAACATGGAGAAAAATGTGATTGAGTGGTGAAACCCCTGAACGGAGAAGATCCAAGCACTCCTTGGCGTAGAATACACATTCTCCTGCCTTTCGGTGGTGGAAAACGTCTTCTTCGGTGTCCGGAACGGCTGGGGCGTGCTTCTGGGCTCCGTTCTTCTCTCCACACCTTCTCGGGACGTGTGCAGTGGCTAATGATGTGATAGATTTCTCTTGGTCGCCGTCATTAGGTATACTCACTGAGTTAGGTCGCCAAAATATCACAGCCGTCGGATTTAGATCGATCTGAAGCAAACTTGTATCTGACGATGTCGATACCATCGACTCGGGTCGATAGTATCGACCCTGCACTGTATCGGCTGGTCTCCTTTTCTCTTCTTTGTCGCGACTGAGGCTAACTCGATACCATCGACGAGGGTCGATGGTATCAACTCTCTTAGGCGTCACTTTTATCTTTTTCCGTCGCTGAAGCTCCACTAGTCGATAGTATCGACATAAGTGTCGATAGTATCGACTCTCTTCTCACCACCAACCTGCTGGTGTCTCGATACCATCAACTTCTGTGTCGATAGTATTGACTCTACGATACTCCTTGCAGCTGGCAACCTGTGGTCGTGTCGATGGTATCGACCACCGTCGATAGTATCGACAGTAGTAGATACTTGTTTTTCCTGAAGTTACAACACGAAACCACATAAGCCGAAACAAAACATATTCTTGTAATAATTTATGCTCAAAAATACGGAAATAAGGGAGATTTGACATAGAGAAGGATCATAGACCAAAGTAGATGGATTATGCAATATTAACCACCAAAATGACTAATAAATGCATAAAAACACAAATAAACAAGTCTATAAATGCGACTCAAAATCATCGCATCACCCTAGATGACATCATCTTCTCTCTATTATGACATTGGTCCTTGTCTTCCATTCGTTGCCTAAAAATCATACTAGTGCTCGACGGTGGAGCTTAAGACCTCTAAAAAGCATGAAAAGTGTTGCCTCCATTCTGTTCCCCCTGACAGATCTTAAAAACCTCGACAAGCATATTCCCTCTTAAGTCGGTGCTAGAATGTGCATATAAACCTCTTCATGACACCAAAATTTGCATCAACCTTGATAACAAAGTCAATCTTGGAGAACCAATGATTCACAAGAAAGTTCAGGTTTTATACTCAGCCTCAGACCGTCTATCAGATGCCTTATCATATTTCAAATATACCACTACCACTAGGACTAAGCCCTACCCTCCCTATCTTCATGTCTAGCACTCCAATAGACTCGAAGGCCTTGCCAAACTTGATCATCATATTAATTAGGCCAATATATCTGTGATGGGATCAAACCTTACAACTTTACCTAACCCACTAGGTGATAGACTTGTAAAACCAACACCACTTCCTGATCATGTCTACATCAGCACCTACCACAACATAGAATTGAAAGAAAAACCTCAATATTTTAGTAGAACACTAACAACTATGGATGACTTCTCCAAGTTTCTATGATGTGAGGTGACCTATATTGTTGGCTCAAATACATAGAAAATGAAATTAACCACCAAAAACTAAGTAGAGATTAATCTTGTTGAACAATCTCAAGAGGACTCTACATCTAGGTCAATACTAATATCCTTTATAGAGTTCAACTCATAATGCAACTAATAAGACTAAAATAGGATAAATAATACTAATGCGGAAAATATGATTTTCCTAATAGTTCATTAGATCTAAACTTATTATTATGAAATCTATCATTAATACAGTAATATGGGTACATTATTGTATCTATTAATACAACAAAGATTGCATTTCGTATGAATATGTGTTGCCAACACTAAGGTAAACTGACCTGAAGATATCAGTATACCAAGTGTAAGTATAATATCAAACTATACTAGTTATTCCTTCCTAATTTTATTTTCTACCAATGTACATATTTGTATAATTAAATGGTGTATAAAAACTTTAAACTTCTATTATGATACTCTAATGTGTGTTCTTATTATAGGATGTATATTTTGGAAATGGAAGAGTACATACAAAACCATGATGTTGAACTAGGTTAATTAGTCAAATACCTTAGTACCAATTATGATAATATGCATATTGGATATATATATCCACATTAATAATGAGTAAGCAATCATTTCTCTAATTGTGTATTAGATATTTATAATTTGTGACTTTATTCATGTTAGGAAACTAAAATCGTAGAAGTGGTTATCATAGATACATTGAAAATTTTGTTGGTTATGAATTCATCACTTAGTTTCCGAAAAAATATACCTACGTTAATATGGAATTCAAAGAGGAAGATTAACTTACAATAGAATAGTTTTGTGGACAACTTCATAATTACATGTATATACTCAGATGGGACATAATTTTGAACCACGTGAATAATTTTCTACAGTATTAGATACATCATAATGCTTGGATAATTGAATGACATTGACATCCTAATATTATGTAGAGAAAGTTAATATTCAAAAGAGAATAAGATGGATTGTGATGAAATGGTTATGGGCAAAAACCTCAGTTATAAATATTGACGAACAATAACTGCAACCATTTATATATAACCTTATGTACTAGTGACATACACATATGGGTATTCCTAAACCCTAACTCAAAATTAGGCAATCAATACTAGGTTTAGATATAGTTTCAACTATGAAGAGGTATTATTGGACTACTATATATAAAACACTTTTAGGTTGAGAAGAATGGACTTGGAATCTCGCCCTATGGATACGGTAAGTGATGAAGATTAGGCATGTGAAACTTCAAATTTAGTTAAGAGATTCATATTATTATAAACCCATATTCCCCATAATGAGGCATTTATCCTTTATTTGGTTCTTCTTATACTCCATTGGAAATTTCTAATTCCTAAAATTTTTGTTATCTAATTTCTATAAAGATTCTTAACATACTTTTGCATTGAGTCTATGACCCCATTTTCTTTGCTATTTGGATATGGATCACGATTGAACTATATGTCTTATAATGAAATTGAGCATGCTTGGTGTTAGACTATGTATATCAATTAGTGGTTCTCAATAAAAACTACTAATATATTAAGGCACATGTATTTGGCCTAGGGTGTGTGTTTCCACCCATACATTTTAAGCAATGACCCAGTGGTGTTATGATCCCAATTTGTGTATTTATTATATCTTATATATTCATGTGATTTTTTGTAAGTGATATAATTAATTTATTAATAATAAGACACTTTTATTAATCTTTATGGATTTTACTCATTAACACTTCATTATTTTATTCAATTTTCATTGAACTTACATACATGTTGATCACCCTCCTCTTGGATGTGAACTCCAGCTCTCTTGCTCTGCCTACCCTCTAATGCCCAAAAATTATATAGCCATATTTAGTGGTGATTGAGACATACTTATTGTTTTTCCTCTTTTTGAGTATTGTTCCCAACATACCCAGGTTTAGGTGTATTAGAGGTCAAGTACTCATGAAGGTCATATATTAGAATTCGAATTTTGAGGATATATTGGGATGATAGGTTGCCCTATTCAAGAGGCTTGATATATTATTATATGTACCTTTTGCTTATGTAAGACCACCCTTGTGGTGAGGAACACTGTATGGATTTTAATGAGAATACTATTGTAATAGTAAAAATTTCCATTGCTACTTTAAGACTCTATTGGATATATATCACACTTGGTAAATTAAAATACATGTTTTTCATGTACATAAGAGTGTGCCTAGAATGGATAAACCTATTCTTAAAATAAGCTAGGAATGGATCCCCTCGTTATTCACATAATTTATAGTGACTCACATGAATGTGGCTATATATTTGTCAATTCTTATTTACCAAGCGCCTTAGGATGTCACTCATGTTACATAGTATGGGAAGTTTTTTTCTACATCACTCACAATGCTTAACATGACTTGCACCACACCCAACTACTACTTTTTGGCAACCTTGTTTTAAATCACATTATGTAGTTTCGAAGAATGACAATCTTCTTGCTATAATAGTAGTATATACATGTCTAAGGATAACAACACCATTATTATATTGATAATATTTTATGGCAATCATATTACAATTGATAACTAACTCTAGTGGCGGGTCTATCAAATACATTTTATCTTCAATGAGAACCTTATGTCGAACTTAGTATCAAATGCATGTAATCCATGAGACATTGTCTTGAGTTACCATACTTACTAGTATCATGTGTATTGTTGTTGGTCAATCTACATTAACACTTTAGTAGCAAAAATCAAGAATATTGTTCTTAAATGAACAATCTCTAGTATGAGATATAATCACCAAAGAAAATCCTTACAAAAGTGATGTGATCATGATTCGTTAGCTAGAAAAATATCCATGTTGTAGTCAAAATATATCATGCGTATTGTTTTTCTATAGAGAATTCTCCAAATGGGAATCCAACCCTTATTCTTCAACGCCCCTCTTCGCATTAGCACGTTGAGTCACTCCCTTACGCCAAATGGGTGCAACACTTTGTGGACGGAGGAGCTCGGTGGATATAATTGTATCCTCTCCTAGGAGTCTTTGGTTCATGCGGGCGTCGGACGCTGGTGGGCTTCTCCTCATTTGACGGCTCCAGGTGGATCGAGCTTTCCTTCCTCTATTTTTATTTTTCCTTTTGTTTGTTTTCCTACCATGATGTTGGTTATTTAGGGATGTTCTTATCTATTTTCAACGCTAGCTTTCAGCATTTTGATAGTCCTTTGAGTGAAGATCCGTTAGTCCTCCTTGTGGGGAGGTGGTCGAACCACTTGGGTTCCCCTAAAGTTCGTCCATGATAAGGGTTTCCCCCCTTATTATGGGGTTGGTTCCCATTTAATATCTACCCGCTAGCTATGGTGCATTTCCCGAAGGTTGGATGGTTTTTACGTCAATGATGTTCTTCAAACTCTGGTCACGATGAAAGATTTACCGAAGTTGTAGATGCTACCCTGGATCGTTATTTTTTTCCCGCGAGAAAACTGTTTTGTCCAAGCACAATGGAGAGGAAATCATATTAAAAAGTCATATTTGTATCCAACTCAATCTGAGTAATGTCCGTCTAATCTTTGCTGTTTGGCTTATGGTTTTGCTTAGTCTACTTTTCTTTGTAGATGCATGTTGACCATTAGGCTGCGTTTGCTATATCGTCCTAGTGGCGGAACGGCAATTAAATTTGATCTGGTAGTTTAACCGGTATTTGTTATGAGGATTAAAAGATAAATAAGTTGTTGCATGATAAATCTCCTGATAATTTGCAGCACCAAATCTTTGTAGAAGGAAACATGTTTATTTGTCGCATATGTCAATTTTTCACAATACCATTCAGACCGACTGCTCAATACATGGACCACTGAGACGGCCTACCAGAACCTCTCATCGCTGCCGGTGCTGAAAACCTGGGCTTCTTGAAGCCACCAAACCTCTGACTCTGGAACTGAGAAGGTCTCTTCTTAGCCATAGACTCTCTCTTCTCCCTTACAGATCGTTCGATCCTCTGAATAGATTCCACAAGCGTCGCAAACCGTTCTCGGTTCTCCGATGCAGAAACTGGTGTCGTCAGCTCAGCACTCAGACCCTTCTCGAAACGTCTGATCCGTTCCTCGTCTGTCGTTGCCATGTGAGGACAAAACCTCAGCAGATCCATAAACTTGGCTTCATACTCAGTGATGTTCATCGTTCCTTGTCGCACACTCTCGAACTGTCAGATCTTCTCATCCAGATACGTCTTGGGAAAGTATCTGGCGACGAACTCACGTTGAAACACTTCCCAACAGATCACCTCACCAAACCGCTTCTCTTCCTCGATGGTCCACCAGTGACCAGCACTACCTTTCAGAAGGTAGACAGCATGCTTTACTTTGTCTGCTTTGGGGATGTCGAGGATCTGAAAAGCCTTCTCGAGACTTGTCAACCACAGATCTGCATCTGCTGGATCAACCGTTCCAGCATATTCCGAAGCTCCGACTCGGCAAAGCCGCTCGAAGGTCTTCCCAATACCCGATGCATCTCCATGGGGAACATGTGCTCGCGGAGGAGGCACTGGTAATTGTTCAACCATGAGATTCATCGTAGCCATCATCTGCCCCATCAGTTGTTGGTAGGCAGGATGTTCAAGAATGGCTGGGTCAGGTTGGGGGACCTCAGGCACCCGATCTTCATGTGCCTGTCCTTCTGCTCCATCAACAGATGCAGCATCGCTGTGCTCAGTGGCGTGTTCTTCATGGTTTCCAGACATCTTGGCTTTTCTTCCGCTGAGGGCAGAAGATTTCTATGAGAAAATCTGGAAAACACATAAGAACAAACACAACCTAGTCCTAGATCCCTGTAGACTCAGCGAACCTAAAGCTCTGATACCAAACTTGTGGCAACACATCCCATTATCACACAGATAACGAGGTGTTACACAAAAACGTGCGGAAATCACCATAACCACTGATAATCAAAACACGGGTTAATTAAAACCGATTGCGGAAAACTGATAAACTGAGAAACATATTACATTCCATTCCATATCCTGCAAGAAAACATGTTACATATATATATCCATACAAGCCTGGATACATGTCCACAGCTTAGAGCAACAGCTGTCCTGTCATAACCATGAGTTCACCACCTGTTCATACATATAAAGGCCCATATCTGGTTAACAGCAGGATATACAAACGTCATCGGGCGTACATCGTAAAACAACATCAAAACACTACCAAGGACCTGAGAGTACAGGGATGACTCTAGACTCTACAACAAAACATCCAAAACAGCAGCATCTCCAAAGCTTGCCTTCTACTGATCTTCTCGCTACTCGGCCGCAACCCCGCGACCACCACCACGACAAGCTCGACCACCTAAAAAGGGTGCAAACCAGCGGAGTGAGACAATTGAACATTGTCCCAGTGGGAGGCATAACTCCGTGCCAAAACTACAAAACCTCAGATAAGATAGAGCTTAAACAGTAGATTACTGATAAGGAATATAACAGAAGCAATTTATGAAAAACAAGCCATCCTCCATCAGACTTACCAGCTGTACCAACATATTTCCCAATGGAACATGATTGACAAGATAAGAAATATATAGGAAACTCACCACATAGGAGTAATGTACAATAACTGCAAGATAATTAAAGTTAACACACAAACAAGGCCTCAACCAATGTTTTGCGTTTGTCTTAAGAAGTATATACTAAACGGCTGGATTACGTTTTTATTATGCCCTGAGGAGATGAACCGTACCGTTCAAATCCAACCTTCAGCTGCAAAGCCCATAGTCGGTGCCATACAAGGTCAAATGGAAGAGCCGGAATCCAAGACCTTCTCCGCCTCATGGTCAGTACATGAGAACACAAAGCAGGACCGCAGTCTCGTGCTTGAAGTGGTCATAAGCCACAGGGTCAGCTCCACAGGCTACCCTCTGCCTAGTCCACCTCGGTACAGGTCACGGCACTAGAAACTGAGCCACGTGTCTAAACACCATGCTCGGAGCCATGAACGCATTCATGCTCAACATATCACATATCTGGAGCCATGGGCCATGTTCACCATGCTCGTCACACATCCGAGTCTACAACCGCAGCTGTACTCGTTTCACCTCTCTATTTTAGGCTAGGAGAAACCTCGCATATTCAAAATATGCGCTCCGGGTTAACCCGCAGGAGAACCCGTTTCATCATCACCCTATCCTGACTGGTGATGAATCTATGGCTAGGGAAAGCTACATTATAGATTACACTGTGATTAGTTAGTATCTTTTAGATGGATTGCAAGATTCAACCAAGTTGTATGACATGCAAAACATAACAAAGGAAAACAACATAAACTCATCATTATGCATTCCCTATAATTTACATCACATTGATCCATCACAAAGATCTCACATCGCATGTTATCACTTGGCCTCTTGCCAACCACCTAAATCCATCTCAAGGATCATTACATATCATGGGATCTCAATCCCTCATCACATAGTGCCATAGCCTCTCAAGGCTTTCAACATCATTATGGAACATCATTCATAATACACCTGTCATCACAGTGTTCTCATTAACCATTTCTCATAGCCTTTCATTTGACTAAGCATTACCTGCATGGTTCGCATCATTCAATAACCATATGAATAATCAAGAAACTATTATTATTACCATAAGGTGACAATTAGGGTTAAGTACATTGCCAACACAAGGTGACAATAATAATCATATTCGTGCCTCATCTTAAGGTTACACATGTAAGCACATTATTAAGCAACCCTAATGCATGCTCAAGATCATCTTTGGCTTTTAAAGGAATAGAGTAGTTAAGAACATAAATCTCATAATTGAGCAATGAGTCACCATAAAAGCATAGCTTGACATGTCACCCTTCCATGACCAACCGTGCCCTCACAAGAGATACTAAAAACCCTCACTAAAAGAACCTACTCGGGTAGAGTTCACCCTCACCCAAACCAGGGCGTGCAGCTCTAGCAAGCGGGCAGAGCACAACCCTGAAACGTGAGCAAGCGTGCACCCCTGTCGGGCGTGCAGCTCCAAGGCGCGCAAGGTTATCTCGGACAAGCCACTCAGGCGTGCAAACTATCGGGCGAGCACTCATGTGTCGGGCGAGCCAAGGCATCGGGCGAGCCAAGGCATCGGGCGAGCAAAGGAGTGTTGAGTGAGCAGGGTTAGCAAACGTGCAAAGTAATGTGCCGGGTACAGAGCCGTGCAAGGCTTCACTATCGGGCGAGCAGAGTACTACGGGAGTGCAAGGGAAAGTTGGGCAAGCTACTCAAGCGTGTAGGTATGTATCGGTTGACATGGTTACTGGGTGAGCAAGCTGGGTGTCGGGCGAGCCAAAAATGTCGGGCGACACAGGGGCGTGCAGGGTATGTAGCTGAGCAACCAAAAGCAGGGTGAGCAGGGCTACTGGGTGAACAAAGTTCAACTGGGCAAGCAGCTTGTCGGGCAGAGCTGGCTTAGGGCGAGCAGGGTCAGGTTGCTCACCCACCCAAGGTACAAAAAGAGAAAACTTGCTCACTCAATCCGTGCAAGGCAACAAAGCTATGGGGCTGTCGGGCAGCACCTCCATGAGCACCAAACTCTCAAGATATGACTACTCAAGGTCATCTAAACGAGCTCACCATCTTGCCCAAGGTGAGATGAGGGTGTTGCTCGAGCCACTAGGTCACAAACTCACCTCAATCGGTTAGGAAGGAGGGGTGTTGCTCATGACACTAGGACCCAATGCTCACTCATCTAGACCAAGGGGAGAAAGGAGTGTTTCTCCCTAAACCTAGATCTCAAGGATCGACCAACATGCAAGATAGCTAAAGAACAACTCCAAACGTGCAAGGTCAAGATTAAAGCAACATATATGAAAAGAGAGTAAAGTAGTCAGGGTTTAGAGTCATGCAACCCGCCTTAAGCTCCAAAGATGAAGAAGCACTTTGAGCTCCAAGGGTTGTCGGCCACCAAGGCTCCTCCAAGAGGGTGTATCGGCCACCACCTTCCTTCTCCAAGGGTGTGTCGACCTCCAAGCTCCTTCTTCAAGGGTGTGTCGGCCACCAAGCAAGGGGGAAGATGGGGTGTGTCGGGCACAAGAAGGAGAGGAACTAAAAGGGTCCTCAAGCTAAGGAAGGGACCACCTATATAGAAGAGAAGGGAGGAGAAACCAAGGTTGTTCCATGCTAGGTGTCGTCCACCCAAGGAACACTTGTCCACAAACTCAAGCCACCACTCTTGCAAGTCATAAGAAACTTGTCCAAGATGTGCACCATGTGTCCTCCAAACGTGATCAAGGTTGGACCAAGCTTCATGGGCGACACACCAAGCTCACTCTAGGGCGACACACCTCCTCTCTAGGCCGACACAAGCTCTACTTCGTCGACACAAGGCCCAAGAAAGCCCAATCAAGGAACTCCAAGGCCCAAACAAGCTCAACAAAGGCCCAAAGAACTCAAGCAACAAGCCCAAGCCTTCCTCTCAACCCTAGAGGAAGCAAAGAGAGAGAAGAACACCTCTCAAGGTGGCAAACTTGCACACAAAACCCTAAACTTGGTTTATTTGCAAGTAGCACCTCCAACTCTCAACAAAGCACAACCAAACCCTAATCACCACTAAAGGTGATTAGCAAGCATCAAACCATCCAGGTTAAGCAAAACAAATAGGGTAAGCCCTAAACGCAGGTCAGGGTCCTTACAATACCATTCAGACCGATTGCTCAATACATACAACATTATTTATGTGTTGGGTATTATAGATTTTGTCCAAATAAATGCAGTCTACGTACACGTGTACTAAACGGCAGACATTTTTTAAAAAAAATTACTTCTTATTGTTCCAAATAAAAGTCATCTTACATAAAATTAAGATATCGCTGATTAATTTACACACGACAAATAAATCTATCAGTATGCCAAACGCAGCCTTAACATTTTATCATTATGAGGTCGGCTGTTTCTTATCTTGATGAAAGAAACTCTTTTTCACGGAAGGATGACTTGAATATAATCATGGAATGGTGCCGACTCTTAAAGAGTGGGGGACTATGTAGTGGGCTTGGTCTGTCCGCACGACTTGACTGCCTCCTGGCCCACCCACGGCAAAGACGACCATACTGTTGGCAGCGGGCCCTTTTTCTAGCCGTAACGCGCGGGTTCAACTTTCCTTACACCGATCGTATACCGCGTCCTCAACTCCTCGTCGCGCTCCCGATTGGGTCTCCCCAACCCGACCACGGCGTACGTCTCAATCTGTGTACTGCGAGCGCGTAATAGCTTGTGGAATTCCTCATCAACTGGTGATTAGATTCCATGGAAGCAAGTTCTTGAAACTAGATTTTTACATTCCCAAACTAGTATACGTGTATAATATGAAAATCAGTTGTTACCGCCTAGCCACCGTCTCAGACCTCTATATCTATTCCTCGGATGCCGCAACTTCTCCTCCAAACTGCAAACCAGTTAGAAGTCACCCAAAATCCAAGAGTCCCAACTTTAGCAGAATCAGTCATCCCATAGCGGCATACCCCCGACGCAACTATGAGCGTGGAGCTGCTTGACGGTGATACCATCCGCGAGTTCGTGGAGGACGAGCGCGCCTTCGGCAGCTCTATCCAGGAACGGTTCGCCAGGCTCGACACCAACCAAGACGGCCTCCTCTCCTATTCAGAGATAGCCGATGAGCTCCGGAGCCTCCGCTTGCGAGAGACCCATTTTGGCTTCGACGATGACAAGCCCACAGCAGACGAGATCCACCGGCAGTCCAATTCCCTCTTCTTGCAGTTCGACCATGACGGCAATGGGACGGTGGACTTGGATGAATTCAAGGCTGAGATCAGAAATCTGATGCTTGCCGTCGCCAACGGCCTTGGCTTCCTTCCCGTGCAGATGGTGCTCGAAGAAGGCAGCTTCCTCAGGAACGCCGTGGAGAGAGAGTCTGCCAAGATCGCCGCGCTTGCTACTTGAACAGTCTCGCATTCCTGTTTCTATGCTAGTGCAATAGTTCTACGTCGGTGCACTTGATGGGTCGAGGTTAATTTGAGGCGGTGGTATCTTTAGCGCAGCTTATGTTTTAGTATTCTTTTTAATTAACGAATGTGATTGAAATTTGTGTAGCCCCTTGGTTTTGTCAAGCCCATTAGAGCAAAAATACTTGTGTGTGGGGTACTTTGTCTTACCATACATTAAAAATACTATTATATGTACAATGTTCATATGTATATCTTTTTCTTTGCGGCATATTTGATGCATTCGCATTATGCTTATTAGATGTTAAATTCTAGTTTAAAGTTGTAGAACAATTTTTACTGGTTCACGAATGCTTTTATGATTCGGTGTTTGGTTTTTGAGTATCTAATTATGCATTGGGAAATATTTTACCAAGTGGTCTCAATTCTGAAATGAACTTGGCAGCAAGCTGGGAGTTAGGAGTCACATATGTTGGTATATTCATGTATTCGTTTAAACTTTACCATTACATATGAGTTATGTTTCTTGGTCCATTACTTGGGATATTCATTCTAATCTACTGATTGATTATATTCGACGCTACTATATTATGGTAGATAGGTGTAAAGATTAGGTGATGTGTGAATCATGTAGCTCATACACCCATGGATAAGGATCTGTCTAGAGGTTTCCCAAGAGTAACTTTCCACCTTCATCCCAATCTCCTTCCCAAACTAATGTAGTTGATATTTGTGCACCTCATGCCCATGTGTGATCCAAGTGCTAAAGAAGGTCCTACTACGGTTATGTTTATTTGGTTAGGAGTAAAATCAAGTCACATTGTGAATTGCAGCACACAAAACTAAATTCAATGAACTGAAAGTATAACCAAATGGATTGATCTGATACCACATGTGTGTAGCTATTTAGATTGCATTTTCTTCCAAGTTGTGGTTTGCAGATATAGTTTGCAGAAGCCCTATCAAGCTAGTCTAGTGTTAAATTCAATGTATGAACCACTCGTACATCATCAACATGGGAACAAGGGAGTGAAAGTTAACTGCACAACATTTGCACATAGTTTATTTTCTGTCAATTTTTGTTGTATGGGAGGAAGTTCAATTGAGGGAGGTCCGACGTGGTTTAATTTGGACTGTGTTTTCTAACCAAGTGCAACCAAAATCTTCGATTTCTAAATTAGAGAGAATTGATTGCTTCCGTTCAATTATGCCTAACTGAACATGCCTTAAGAAGAATCACAAGCCATGAATAAAAAGATTGGAGAATGGAACTTGATATCTCTTATGTTTTGAGATCTAACCCCTCTCCCCTACCACTCCCTTTCCTCTACCAATCCCACCTGCATAGTCTCCAAATTAAGTAAACATTTTGTGTACCCTTTCAAACATTGCATTATAGAGAACTCTCAAAAATAAGAATTTGGTGTCTTTGCTACAGAGCGAAACCTCTCATCGAGATCATTTAGGCTATACCCTCTAATCTGAGTTCGATCATGGTGGGCTTGTGCTTTATTTGAGATTGAATGTTGATGTTGTGAACATCAGTAGTAACATGTTATGTCAATGCATTCTCTTTCCTGATGTATGAGATGTTATAACTTGACTCCTTTATGAATTATAAATAAGTGTTTATTATGGAAATGTAAAGATAATCATTCAAAGTATTCTAACCATATTATTATGAAATAATTTGAAACACGGGAAATTGGATGTAATAATGTAGTGAAAACATAGATAATAGTTTGAATAGGAGCCCTAAGCACCATCGATTGTCTATGGTAGCTTGTTTTTAGAAAGTGAAACCTATTTTTCTTGAACGGGTTTAATGGATTGTGAGGTAGAGCATTATATGTGATATCATCATTAAAGTATCAATAGGAAGAATACATAGGGATTTCATTACACATCACACAAATGGGGATGACCTATTACTTCATCAACACTTGATCTTAAGTGAGGGACCTCACATCGGGGAATACCTATATCTTCACATTCGTTGTAAAATTGTGCATCTTATACAATTCTAGGGGTTTGATGGTCAAGTACACTCGAACATATTTTACATTGTTGCAAAGGAACCCATGCCTGAGTGTTGTAGGCCACTTGATATTATGCCCCTATGTTCTAGATATGACAACCCTACTATGGACCAATGTGGAGTTGACATATCTTAGTGTGATGGCAAACCCTAAGACCTTACTTTGGATACTTGGACTCACTGCTTCATTTCTTAGATAAGAGATTTTGTTAATTACGGAAAGATAGTGTGGCGTCCATAGCCACATGCAGAAGAGATTACTCAAACCCAAGAACGGGAACAACATTAATCATGCTAACTACCAAAAATCACAAGAAAATAAATCTGATTTCCCAAAAGCACCACAAGCAGAAACTTATCACATATAAGTCCTCAATAGGATACATGTATCACATAACATATATCATGGTGCTTAAATCACTGTTCTTAAACATTCATGTCATTCATTTGTTACATGAGGTACATGTTCCACATATATTCACATACACATGCCATATTTGTACAACCATGGCAGACAGGCCAAAAACCTTGTATCAGTAACATATCCACAAAACACATCGAGAACACCCCCAAAGACCTGAGTGTATAGGGACGACTCTAGGACTTTATCACCAAAAGACTAGAAACACATCCAACCTTGTCAGCTACCTCTCTTGCTGCTGCTCTTCCTCAGTTGCACGACCTCTACCTCTTCATGTATGACCATCTAAAAGATGTGGAAAACCCACGGGGGGAGATCCATATCTGAATGGGAGATATAACTCTCCAACAACACTATTATTAACATAGATACATTGATAAAGAAGAACATGAAGTAAAAATACTAACATGATGAGCAGATTCAACTAAATAATATATTTAAGCAGATAGCACTATTGAATCAGTATAACCATTTGCAGTAGACCATTTTATCATATCAGAAGGAATATAAAGAACATGTACATTCTCTACTAAAAATTATACAAAAGAAAGGCAAGTCTTCAACCAATATTATTCACATTAAACCCTATGCAAATATGCTAAACAACTGTGTTACATCTTTTACTAATGCCCTGACAATTTGAGTCGTACCACCCAAATCCAACTGATCACTGTTAAGTCAAAATTAGTGACATACAAAGTCAATGGAAGAGCCGAAATCTACAACCTCTCCAATACCTCATGGTCAGTACATGAGAACACCGCAGTGACATAACATATGAGTCATCTGCAAATAGTGACATATAGTCAAGCTAAAAACTCCTAGCCTGCCTCGGTACAGGTCACAACTCTAGAGGATCGGGCATGGCAGTCCCAAAAAGGTATATGTAGTTGCACTACTGCCATCACATATGTCACATGTCACATATCACATATTTGAGGCATGAGAGCAGTCACCCTCCATATCACATATGATAGTGAACGCAAGGATATTCACTCAACTTGCACCCCCCGTATATTCAACAATTTGCACTCTGATTTATACTCATTTCACTAATCCAACAAATGAAACTGACAATGGAAAGGATCTATGGCACATGTCAACTACATGATTAAGGTTTCACTTTATTAGTTATGCCAATGGGTGAATTAAGGCTTTAGCACACCAATGGACATACAAACCCTAATTCATTCTAGCAAGCATAACTATGAAACAACTTTAGAAGATATAAAACAGATAAGGTATGAACTAATAACATCATCTCTCACTATAGATACAACTTCCATACACAAGGCCATCACCATTATCTCATCAAAATGGAGTACCAACTCATAATAAGATATTGATCCCTCAATCAAATCTCTAGAAGTTATCACCTCAAATCATATACAAAGCACATGCCAGGTCATTAGACCCAACCACACACTCCCTACATGTACAACATCACATTATTCTTCAACATTTCTCATAATCACCATCCTATACAATATATGATTCACCATAGCATTCACATAGCTATGTCGTTCAAGTTCATATCACCTGCAAGGTTAGGGATTTATAAATAGGAGAGAGAAAACATCATAACATGATAACCACTTCAAGAGAGAAAAGCAAACACATCACTTGTCATTAAATTAGGGTTAGGATTTCACACATAGCCGTTTAGGATTTCATAGCTTTATTTAATCATAAAATCCTAGGAACACTATCTCCCACTTTCTTGGAGAATAATAGGGCTAGGGTTCATGATTAGGGTTAATCAAACAATCATTCAAACAACACAATACATGAATCATTACTTGCTCACTCATACACATGTGTTGACTATATGTTCATGTATGTGTCTCGACCATCCATAACAAAGTGTCTCGACCACTCTTGAAACAAATGTCTGGACCACCCTCAAGAAAAGTGTCTCGACCACCTCCATGCAAGGTGTCTTTCTTGACTGCAACATGGCTAGGTGTCTCGACCGCAACAACATCACATGTCTCGACCTCAAACCAAAACATGTCTCCACCTCAAACCAATACATGTCATAACCTTAAACCAAAACATTTCTTGACCTCAAACCAAAACATGTCTCGACCTAAAACCAAAACATGTCTCGACCACCCTAAAACATGATGTCTTGACCAAAACTAAAGCTCTTGTGTCAACCAAACAAAGCAACATCTCTATCATCACCCAAAAGTGTCTCGACCCAAGAAAAAACATGGTGTAGCGACCAACAAGGAAAAAGACCAACATCAAAACATGGATTAACCAAGATCAAAATAGAAATTGTCTCCAGTCAAAAAAGAAGATTACATCAAGAAAAATCCTTCATCTTCAAGGAGGAAAAACCTCATACAAAATCGTCACCAAAACTAAAAAAAAAACATGTATCTTGAAACCACCATGAAGGAACCTCATGCAAGAGATATAAACCATGTTTAACACATGCAAAATAGAATCTATCTCCATATTACATCATGGTGCAGGAACCTCATGAATGTGATTAAAACCAAGATCAAAAGATAGGAAGAAAATGACCATTTCACAACCATCTCTAAAATTGGGTACCTTACATTAGGGTTTCGAATTTTAAGGAAGCCAAGCATGATAACCACCATAATTCAAGTTCTAGATCATGGTATTATCTACTAGAATGTTAACGGAATGTTTTAGAGAGAGAAATAGAGACATGCATGTGAAAAAAAGTGTAATAATAGTGAGGGTAGAGTTTTATATATTCCGTCATAAGGAAGATCAACTCCAAGGATCACAAGCTCCAAGCACATGATCACCAAGGACAGTGAAGCTCCACCAAAAGCTCCACTTTTGACCAATAGATCACCTCCAGAAGAAGACACCAAGGTCAAAGACTGATCAAGAAAAGAGGGTATGAAACCCTAGGCCAAACCAAAAGAAGAAGGGAGAAAAGAGAGAAGAAACTTCCTCACACTTGGGTACCATCTTGCCAAAGCATGGCCTGTGACCATTATGATGAGGTGTTCCTCTCAAAACGACCACCTTGGATGATTCATGGTCCATGGCTGAGAAAAGAAGAAGAAGATGGGGTAGAAGATCCAAAGAAAATGCCACCAAAGAAAGACATATACTTACCAAGGTTGAAGATGACCAAGAATCACCACATCCCAGGGATTTTGATCACCAAAGCTCTAAGTATTAGTCCTTTTTTCTCCTCAAAGATCCAAAGACGAACAAGAAATGAAGGAGAAGGTAAAGAGTTCAAAAGAATAACTTGCATGGAGAGAAGAGGGTTTATATACTTGAGGGAGGAGAGAAGTAGGTGGATTATGAGGTGTCAACACCTAAAGGCACCAAAGGGACACTTATCTTCCCAAGAGACAGACATGTAACCACTCAAATCATGCATGCACAAGATGGTTATACAACCTCAGCTGGGTCTCGACCACTTAGGTCACCACCACCTTGGTTTTGGTCACAACACCTCAAGGAGGTCAAAATAAGAGCATCACGCACATCCTAGTCGAGACAAAAGGTCACCAAGACACCAAGGTCGATACACACCACAAAAGGACAAACTATCTTGAACCAACCACTCCAAGACTATCATGGTCAAGACAAAACCACCTAGGAAATGTGTCTCAATTGAGAGACACCCAAAGCACACCACAAGGTCAAGATAAGGGTTGCTACACTCAACCATGCACACATGGGCAACACCAAGCAAAACCCTAGAGACCCTAGCATCAACACATGATGCCACCTCATCAAACAAGGTCCAACAAGGCATCCCATAGCATCAATATCTCTCATGGAACACTCTACACATGGAAAATTGCAAGATCACCCTCACAAATGGGTAAATTGGAATTTGACCCAAAACATGCACATAAAGCACAACATCATCCAAACATGGTAAAATTGAAAATTTAATCTCTCCACATGCTCTAAAACATCTAAAAAGATTAGAGCAAGGTTCTAAGCACTTAATCGAGCAAAACAAATAGGGTTACCCCAAAAACCTAGGTCAGGGGTCTTATAGATAGCATACTCATCCCTTCACACTTAGGTTATGGGTTATAGATCCTTCTTTGTATTGGTATTTTGAGAGGCTCAACATATATATATATATATATATATATATATATATATACATACATAATATCCATATATATGTATATGTATGTATAGGGGATGTATTCGCTTCCTAGCCGGGTAACATAGATTACTTATCCAACAATTTTGATCAAAATCCAAATGTTTTGGTTCCAATTTTGACATTCTAGTTATAAATTTTCTTTCCTGGTTACAATTTGTGATGGAGATTTCTTTCTTCCAAAAGTTTCATTTTTAATAATTTTGTAGTAAAAAATACAGAATTGGCGCTCCATTTAGGGAAGGAGTCTTTGTATTATAAAATTTGGTCATCAAATTATAGTTAAAATAGGATCTGCGAGTAACTAACCTTAGTTACTAACTCGGGTAGAGAATATATGGTCATATATATATATATATATATATATATATATATATATATATATATATATATATATATATATATATATATATATATATATATATATATATATATATATATGTATATCTATGTGTGTGTGTGTATATATATGTATATATATATATGTATATATATATATATCTATATCTATATATATATTTATATATATATATATATATATATTTTAATATAAATATATGTATATATATGTATGTATATATGTATGTATGTATGTGTGTCTATATATATATATATATATATATATATATATATATATATATATATATATATATATATATATATATATATATATATATATATAGAAAGAGAGAGAGAGAGAGCTAGGCTAGAATACACTTGAGTGTATTCAGAGCAGAATACACTCAAGTAGTTTTCCATGATACAATAATTTTTTCAAAAATTTAATCAGTTGATGTTTTTCAACATCTTGTGAATACCCAGATATAAAATTTGAGCCCATTTGGACATTTATAGGTCATGTTACAAAGGCCACAAAAATAATGCATTTCAAATTAGTTTTGTGTGTAGATTTTGTTGTCCTTGGATGAGTGACTTACACTCATCCAAATGAGCTCAAAATTTGGGCCTTGCTGCCCTATTTTTGTGACCAGTGTGGCTCGCACTTCCAGCCACCGTTGGCCATCATTGTGATCTCTCGGCCCTCTTCGTTGTCTGCCCAGGACAATGGCATTATCATGAGAGACAACAAGACCTTCAATTTGACTCTTGCACATCATGATCCATCTCCCAACTATAGCCAAGGTGCTACCGTGTGTGGGTTGTGTGGGAGGAGGAATCAAGGTGGGTGTTTGAAATTATTGCCATGATCCTTTTATTTTTGTATCATATAGATCATGGGCAGAGCAAGACTTTTCCCAGTATGATCAATATACATCTCTGATGTATTTTCCTAAACCATGGCCTTACCCCCAACATGACATTAAGGGTAGTTTGGTCATTCTATTAATCAAAATTTGTATCAGTGACATTTCTGGTAAAATATTTATTACATATTATCTCGACTATGATTTGTCAATATTTATTGAAGATTCAAAAATTATATAAAATGTTACATAACTCATATGAGTACAAGTTATATATGAACTTCCATCTACTTTTTGAGATCTACCTAATGGACTTGGTTTCAAAACTTAAAAACAATATGTCTTCAAGATAAATTAGACTTAAGAATAGTTAGGGTTTATAAATATTTTAATTAGGGTTCTTTGTGTAATTTAGGTTAATTAAGGGTTGAATGATCAATAGACTTCCTGGAGAAAGAATATATATTATTAGGGTAAGTGTTTCTGCCTTGGGTTTATTCATATTGCATCACATGTTTTTCTTACATATTATGTTCATGTATTTAAAGTTATATTATCATGTGGTACATACATATTGTAAGAGGTATTTTGTTTGGTATATCTTGCTTAGAATGTACTGTGTTCAGTTCATGCATCAATATCATGCTAGTTACTATATACCATTCAATGTTTTAAGATAAGAACATAGGGTGTAGACCCAAAGTTAAGATCAGATCACAATAAGATTAAGAATGTATACAATAAAGGACATATCTCATGAACATTTTAGGAAGGCTGGTGCCTCATGAGCACCCTACAATTGGTTTTGGGCCCTCTAACCCTATGCATGCACACTTTATCTGTGTCCATTGAGTTACCTGCGCACCCCATGTGTGTCAGTGAGATCACATCAGGTTCATAGAGAAGGTGCCATTAACATAAGTTAAGTAAGTTAAGAATACATCCCAAAGGACATTATCATGTTCAATATTTCATTATATATATATGCTTCTATTCATGTTCCTATCATTTATTATAAGAACTCAACCACTTACAATTTCTTTCTTTCGAATGAATGGTTGTGTGTGGATGCACATTGGTAGGAAGCCACGCTAGCAGTGAAGTAGCGATAGGAGGAGTTGCAGTTCGAATTCTTCTTTGAATCCTACTTAATGGGGTGCCATTCTATATAGCTTCCAGTTATTTCCTTTTCAGATATGATGTTTTAGAGTTTCTTTTGTTGAACTCATTAGTTGTTAACTTTTTTGTCATTGTTTTGGCATGTAATAAGGCACTTTAGTGGTTCATACTTTTACTTCGTGGATTTTTCTTAGTTTATGATATTATGTCATGTCCTTGTCATATTCTCCCAATTTGATAATGCTTCCATTATGGTTGTATTAAGTTTAGTATGAGGTTGTGACATTATTGGTAGAAGTGAACATAGATCCCATTAGTAGATTTTATTAGTACAACCTCTCAGAAAAAAGATGGGAAGGCACACATCATGGTTATGTTAGTAAAGCACATCAACAAAAACACATTTGAAGTCATCGTAATATTTCCATGAGTACCAACCAACAAAATCTCACTTCCTAATCATCCAACTACTTTTTCAGTAGTAAACCGATGAAAATATACTTCCGAGAGAAGAAAAATCTTGCTGCTCCACTCTATCCTCCGTGCCGGGACCTTAACACCCAAGTTCTCCTGAAGCTTCTCTAGTCAATGAACATCAATGCCAAGTGAGCACCACTCAACGATGCTCTAGGTAATTGGTATCATTTAGGCGCTCTCCTGCACGGATATGTGGCCTAGCTAGGGCTTCTACATCCAGCGTGACTCCGCCAACTCCACATATGTCTCCTCCCAGTCGCCGAAGTCGACGTCTTCCTCTCTGCCTGCACACAGCTTGGGAAGGTAGTCTAGGTCGATCGACTCTTGTTTTACCCATCATCCTCCATCACACACACCTTTGGACTCCAATCCATCCCTGACGCTTCCCGCACCCCCACCCCTTCCTCAGCCGCCCAAAGCTACTTGTTGCTTGCTTGGTCATCCCCTCCGACAATGGTTTTCTCATAGAGACCGCTTCATCTGATGAACACCCTCCACCTCCGCTGCCAGCGACGCAACCTAGGGTTGTGGATTCCAACAGAGAAGGCCAACCTCGCCCTATCGCCTCGAGTACGGTCTACGCTGCAAGGGGAGAATGCAGCTATAAAAGCTGAATCAGACTAGTCAGCCTCAGCGAGCGTCACAAAAAGGAGGTTCTCCTCTCCTGGGGTCATAAAGTTCGCTCCAAGGAAGGTTGTCATCTTTTCCACTTCGGTGGAGAACAGAGAACCGCCGATGCCTACGTCGAAGGCAAGTTTATCTCGGTCATCGTCACCAGCACTGGTGCGGTCCAACTCGAGACCATCGTCTCCCGTGCCGTCCAAGTTGGAATTCCCCGATCTGGTGGTAGCTAAGGAAGAGATTGTGGTGCTGTCGCACTATATATAGCCTTCTTTAGTGGGCGGTAGGAAGTCTGCATCTTCGCCAGTTGCCAAGAGAAGGGGGTCCACGTCATCTCGTGTACGCCAATTCTCTGGGTTCTTCAAGCTGTCTCCAATGGTTGCGGGGTAAAGAAGAAGATGGCTTCTGCCATTACTAGTATATCTATGGTAGCCGATGCATTGTTGACCAGTTGTGGAAGCAGTGGCTCCTCCAAGCCCGGCAGAAAAAGTTGGGACGATGGTTATATTGTTGGTCATGCTAATCAAAGTTGTGGGGATGTCCAATCGTTGAAACATGTCATCTTTATTGGAAAAACTATGAGAATGTATAGGGTCATGATAGATATACAACAATTGTCTCGAAAAAGAGGGAAACGTGGGATTTGAGAATGTTATGCTTTGTTCATTGGTAGGTGAATGGGTCATACACGTCCTTGGATTTGTGAAGAAGAATTGCCAGAAAACTATGAACAAAGGAGAGAAGAGAGAGAGTTAACCATAGAGCAACATTTTTGAAATGTTGAATTCTAATTGGCTAGTGGTCTAGAGAGGAAATAGAAATGGTATAATTGTTTCTTAGTTCAAACATTCGCTTTTTTATAGTAGTATAGATTTGTCTTCTAGGTCTTTATCTCAATCGGAGAAGATGAAGTACTCTTTTCTCGTCGAAAGGGGAGGTCACCATTATCTCATCAAAATGGAGTACCAACTCATAATAAGATGTCGATCCCTCAATCACATCTCTAGAAGTTATCACCTCAAATCATGCACAAAGCACCTGCCAGGTCATTAGACCCAACCACATACTCCCTACATGTACAACATCACATTATTCTTCAACATTTCTCATAATCACCATCCTATACAACATAGGATTCACAATAGCATTCACATAGCTATGTTGTTCAAGTTCATATCACCTTCAAGGTTAGGGATTTATAAATAGGAGAGAGTAAACATCATAACATGAGAATCACTTCACGAGAGAAAAGAAAACACATCACTTGTCCTTAAATTAGGGTTAGGATTTCACACATAGCCGATTAGGATTTCATAGCTTTATTTAATCATCAAACCCTAGGTACACTATCTCCCGCTTTCTTGGAGAATAATAGGGATATGGTTCATGATTAGGGTTAATCTAACAATCATTCAAACAACACAATACATGAATCATTACTTGCTCACTCATACACATGTGTTGATTATATGTTCATGTATGTGTCTCGACCATCCATAACAAAGTGTCTCGACCACTCTTGAAACAAATATCTCAATCACCCTCAAGAAAAGTGTCTCGACCACCTCTATGCAAGGCGTCTTGACTGCAACATGGCTAGGTGTCTCAACCGCAACAACATCACATGTCTCGACCTCAAACCAAAACATGTCTCCACCTCAAACCAATACATGTATTAACCTCAAACCAAAACATTTCTTGACCTCAAACCAAAACATGTCTCGACCTAAAACCAAAACATGTCTTGACCACCTCAAAACATGATGTCATGACCAAAACTAAAGCTCTTGTGTCAACCAAACAAAGCAACATCTCTACCATCACCCCAAAGTTTCTCGACCCAAGAAAAAACATGGTGTAGCGACCACCAAGGAAAAAGACAAACATCAAAACATGGATTAACTAAGATCAAAATAGAAATTGTCTACAGTCAAAAAATAAGATTACATCAAGAAAAATCCTTCATCTTCAAGGAGGGAAAACCTCATACAAAACAGTCACCAAAACCGAAAAAAAAACATGTATCTTGAAACCACCATGAAGGAAACTCATGCAAGAGATATAAACCATGTTTAACACATCCAAAATAGAACCTAAACTCCATATTACATCATGCTGCATGAACCTCATGAATGTGATTAAAACCAAGATCAAAAGATAGGAAGAAAACCACCATTTCACAACCATCTCTAAAATAGGGTACCTTACATTAGGGTTTCAGATTCTAAGGAAGCCAAGAATGATAACCACCATAATTCAAGTTCTAGAGCATGGTATTATCTACTAGAATGTTAAGGGAACATTTTAGAGAGAGAAACAGAGACATGCATGTGAAAAAGTGTAATAATAGTGAGGGTATAGTTTTATATAACCCGTCATAAAGAAGATCAACTCCAAGGATCACAAGCTCCAAGCACACGATCACCAAGGACGGTGAAGCTCCACCAAAAGCTCCATTTTTGACCAAAAGATCACCTCCAGAAGAAGACACCAAGGTCAAAGATTGATCAAGAAAAGAAGGTACAAAACCACAGGCCGAACCAAAAGAAGAAGGGTGAAAAGAGAGAAGAAACTTCTTCACACTTGGGTACCATCTTGCCAAATCATGGTCTATGACCATTATGATGAGGCATTTCTCTCGAAATGACCACCGTGGATGATTCATGGTCCATGGTCGAGAAAAAAAGAAGAAGATGGGGTAGAAGATCCAAATGCCACCAAAGAAAGACATATACTTACAAAGGTTGAAGATGACCAAGAATCACCACATCCTAGGGATTTTGATCACCAAAGCTCTAAGTATCGATCCTTCTTGCACCTCGAAGATCCAAAGATGAACAAGAAATGAAGGAGAAGGTAAAGAGTTCAAAAGAATCACTTGCATGGAGAGAAGAGGGTTTATATACTTGAGGGAGGAGAGAAGTAGGTGGATTATGAGGTGTCAACACCTAAAGGCACTAAAGGGACACTTATCTGCCCAAGAAATAGACATGCAACCACTCAAACCATGCATGCACAAGATGGTTATACAACCTAGGTAGGGTCTCGACCACTTGGGTTACCACCACCTTGGTTTTGGTCACAACACCTCAAAAAGGTCGAAACAAGAGCATCACTTACATCCTAGTCAAGACAAAAGGTCACAAAGACACCAAGGTCGATACACGCCACAAAAGGACAAACTATCTTGACCCAACCACTCCAAGACCATCGTGGTCAAGACAAAACCACCTAGGAAAGGTGTCTCAGTTGAGAGACACCCAAAGCACACCACAAGGTCAAAATAAGGGTTGCTACACTCAACCATGCACACATGGTCGACACCAAGCAAAACCCTAGAGATCCTAGCATCACCACCTGATGCCACCTCATCAGACAAGGTCCAACAAGGCATCCCATAGCATCAATCTCTCTCATGATGCTAAAACACTAAGGGAACACTCTACACATGGAATATTGCAAGATCACCCTCACAAATGGGTAAATTGGAATTTGACCCAAAACATGCACATAAAGCACAACATCATCCAAACATGATCAAATTGAAATTTTAATCTCTCCACATGCTCTAAAAACATCTCAAAAGATTAGAACAAGGTTCTAAGCACTTAATCGAGCAAAACAAATAGGGTTACCCCAAAAACATAGGTTAGGGGTCTTATAGATAGCATACTCATCCCTTCACACTTAGGTTATGGGTTATAGATCCTTTTTTGTATTGGTATTTTGAGAGGCTCAATATATATATATATATATATATATATATATATATATATATAATATCCATATATATGTATATATATGTAAAGGGGATGTATTCGCTTCCTAGCTGGGTAACATAGATTACTTATCCAACAATTTTGATCAAAATCCGAATGTTCTGGTTACAATTTTGACATTCTAGTTATAAATTTTCTTTCCTGGTTACAATTTGCGATGGAGATTTATTTCTTCCAAAAGTGTCATTTTTAATAATTTTGTAGTAAAAAATACAAAATTAGAGCTCCATTTAGGGAAGGAGTCTTTGTATTATAAAATTTTGTCATCTCATTATAGTTTGATACCTTCTTATCATAAAATAGGATCCACGAGTAACTAACCTTAGTTACTGACTCAGGTAGAGAATATATTGTCATATATATATATATATATATATATATATATATATATATATATGTATGTATGTATATATGTATGTATGTCTCTGTGTGTGTATATATATATATATATAGAAAGAGAGAGAGAGAGAGCCATGCTAGAATACACTCGAGTGTATTTAGAGAAGAATACACTCAAGTAGTTTTCCATGATGCAATAATTTTTTCAAATATCTAATCAGTTGATGTTTTTCAACATCTTATGAATAGCTCAAATATAAAATTTGATCCCATTTGGACATTTATAGGTCATGTTACAAAGGCCACAAAAATAATGCATTTCAAATTAGTTTTGTGCATAGATTTTGTTGTCCTTGGATGAGTGACTTACACTAATTCCAAATGAGCTCAAAATTTGTGTGTAGCCTAATTATAGTATGGAAATGGAGATCAAGAGTTTACATTTTGCACAAAATAGTCTGAATATACAAACACCACTTGAGTGTACCGTGTGATATGTACACTCGAGTGTATTCTAGCTTGAATCTTTATTCTAGCCTAAATCTCTCTCTCCCTCTCTCTCTCTCTATATATATATATACATATATTATAATTATATATATATGTAGAGAGTGAGATTCTAAGAGAGGATGCCCAGTTGGTTAGACTCTTAGTATGTTTCCAAAAGGTCGAATATTCTACCCCTAGCCACGGGATGCATAGAATGGAAACTTTTCTTCAAAGAGAGAGAGATAGAGATAGAGATAGAGAGAGAGAGAAAGAGAAAGGGTGAGTGATGCTAGAATATACTTGAGTGTACTGGATATAGAATACACTCAAGTAGTTTTCCATCATCCAAAATTCATTTTGAAAATCTAAACGATTGATCTTTTCAAATACTTGATAAACATATTACACACAAATTTTTTGCTCATTTGGACGCTTACAAGACAAGCATCTAATGTTGACAAAAATGATATCGTTCAAATTATTTTATACGTCCAAAAATAGTTGTTACGAATTTCAGATTTGTTTCCACTTTTCAAGTTGTTTAATAATTTATTTAATAATTTGGAGAAAAACTCATATTTTTCCAATTCCAATAATGCAAAGATAATTATTACTTTTCCAAAATTGTGAAACTTGTTACTTAAGTAAACTTTTATTAGATCAAGGGCTCTTGAGGAAGGGGGTGAATAGAGCTTCACAAATCTCACAAAATGAATTAGACCACCAAATTATATTAAGTGTAGAAACTTAAACATACATCCAATTTGAGGTCCCAACTAACATGCATAGAAAGGGTGAGAGACAAGGAAGAACATACACTTGGACAAAGTGGTTTAGAGTGGTTCCACACTTCAAACTAGAAGTGAGTCAGTCCACTACCTAGAGGTGGTTAGGCTCTAGAACTTTGCAATTTTGATGCTCTTATATTCATTCATAAGATTACAAAATAAAACCACATTCATCCAAGGACTTAATACCTCAAGCAAGGATCTTCAACCTACCAAAGGAACTTACCCACTTGAACCAGGGAGTCTTTAGCCTCAACAAGGACTTACCCACTCCACCTTGAAGTCTTTGGCCTTCAAGGAATTACCTATCATTCTTGAATGTCTGCCTTACCTATCTCCTTTACTCAGAGATCTGGAACATCATGCTTTCTTCAACCTTGAATAACAACAACTCCTTCTCCTTCACTCAGAGAAGATCTTCAACCTTTTCTTCAATAGGAAAGGGGGTAGGAAGATGTAGGTGGAGAGATTTACATGGATACAAGAGGTAGCTCTATTACAACAGATCCTAACTCACTCATATTCACATATTTGAATTGAAGGTAGAGAGAGAAAGGGGCTCAAAGGTGTGCAGCACTCTCAACTAAGTAAGGACCAAGCATATATGGAATGCGCAACCATGGAATAAACTCCAAGTGGTCCTATTTATAGTTGGGGGTGCGCCTTTGAGTTGGGAACACTTATGGTCGAATTATATCCAATTTTTCCCAAGGCAACATATCTATTTTATCCAAACAAATTACCAATGGTCACAATCACTTTTTCTGCAATTTCTGTATAGTGCATTCGGTCGAGTTTCAATAAAGGTAACTCAACTGATTGGGTAAAAGACAAACCTAATTTTCAAACCATTGGTCGAGTTTGTCCTGAGGAAACTTGACCGACCAGTGAAAGTTTTGTTTGGTCAGTAACCCGATCGGTCGATTTCTGTGAATGCACAACTCGACCGATGCACTCTCCAGAAAATGGATCTAGTGGAACGGTCGAGATTGTAACTCATCCGATCAACAACATGTGATTGATTTTCTAAAGTGCATCAAAAGTCATTAAAACTTGGTGCAAAGTGACCCAATCAATTTTCTCATCTTAGTTACAAGCCATATCATCAATACAAGTGATTAAAAAAGTCTTCTAAGGTCATTTACATGTATTTCTTAAAAATCACACTTGTATACCTTTTGACTTGAACTTCAGCACAATTAGGGCTTGAGAAATTTGATCCTTTTCATGTACCTAACACCTGAAATCAATCTTCAATACTCATATTAGATACATATGAATGGAATGGTTAAGTCATTATCAAAATATTGACAATGTATAACCTCTAGGTCAACATTCTCCCCCTTTTTGACAATGACAAACCATTCCTCAAACGTATTGAAAAGGATATAGAAATTATACCTTTGCCTTGTGAATTATGGGGATTAAAGATGTGAACAATGTGAATTGCTCCCCCTCAATCTATGCTTACTTTCACCTGCATAGTTAGTCTATCTACAAAAAGCAATTATAGCATACATGCACTATATGGTCCTTCACAAGTCAGATGAACAAGAAAAGGATCTCATAATCAATAAACAATAGTATGACAAAGAATAGCAATATGATTGAGTTTCAAGACATTGAAATTCTCTCCCCCTTTTGACATTATGAAAAAGCAGGGGGTAGAAGAGCATATAATCAGGTCTTCTCCAAACACAATCAAGCAGATAATCATACATGCAATCTCATATCATATGTCAATCAGAGACAAAAGAAACACACAATCTCAGTCATAATCAAAATATGGTGAATTAAGGCACCAAATCATAGTATATAACAGAGCAAAGAGAAAGAGTGCACATAGCATATATTACAACTCAGAAGCATGTTCTCATAAAGGCAGATACAAACAAGAAGTGATGAAAATTGAAGATAAGAATAGTACATCTCAGATAATGTGCCCAGATGTTTCTAATACAAAATAGCCTAGAAAGATATATATGATCAACAAGCTAGACTGAAAACCAAGAAACAATCTAGACATCTAGACTATATATGTCCACATCATCATCATCATCAACATCATCATCATCATTATCATCAGGTATAGGCTCGTAGTCCTCATCTTCATCTGAGGGTGCAACAACAGTAGTGGCTTCATCACCAGAATCACCACTAGAGTCATCACCATCATCATAGGCATCCTCACCATCACCATCATCATCGTCAACAACAACAATCTCAACATCAGCCTGGTCAGGCATCTCCTCGTCTGTAGGAGGACCAAAACCACGACTGGGCCAATGAGCATTCTGCTCATCCCAAGTCATACCAAGAGCATAGAGCTCATTGGCCTGAGGGAAGGATGGAGCAGAATCGCCAAGACTGGCAAGCAGGGTGGCCAAGGGTCCAGCAAGAAACTGTAGGTACATGGGAGCATGACCACTAGCAACAGAGGGTGGAGGAGAAGCAGCGGAAGGCTCGGGGGTAGGGTAGTAATGATGATATGCATAAGAAGCATACTCACTACCGAGGAAATGCTGGTAGGTGGTGTAGTGGTGTGCACATGACATGTTCATGTTTGACATGATCAAACATAAATCTTGGTGCATGTGCTCCTGGACCTGGAGGTTGTATTCCTGTTGGTGCATCATGTAGCCCATAAGGGTTTCATTGGATGCACCAAATGAGGCACGACTAGGTCTAGGTGGCTGAGGAGGTAGAGCTCAGACAAGGGAGGCAGGGGCTGCAGAGGTAGAGGATGAGGGTGAAGCACCAGGTGTGGTGGAGGAAAAAATAGGCACAAACTTCTAAATTGTGGTTTCACTGATACACACACCTTTCTTGGCTAGCTTGTAATGATAGTAAAAAAATAATGATTTCTCAGTAGCAAATTGAAACAAACCACAAATCAGGGCTGGATAGGGTGGATGGGTGCCTCAGGTATTCTTACCGGAGTCAAAACAGGTCATATGGTGGAGAATGTATCTTGACCATTTGACTCTGATATTCTCAAGAATGTAGTACATTAATACCACAATGTTCTCTATAATATCTATTTGATTTTTCTTCGGATGGATGTTGTAGTTTATCACTAAGGCTAATATATACTTTCTGAGATCGATGGAGGAGGATGGTAGGGTGCTCTTCTTCTTGTATGGAACATTGGGTTTCTTCAAGTAGCGATGAATGTCAGGATGAATGAGGTCATTCTTCTTGTAGAAACCCTCAGGATCCATGAGGTCGAAATACTCACTGTAATCCTTGCACCAAGTGTCATTCTCATCTCCAGAAAAGAAGACATTCAGAATATCCTTAGAGATTTGAAAACTCTTCTCGACGATCATGGAAGTCAGGATCACTTGAGTATTTGGTGGGGGTACAAGGGTGTCATAATTCCAATGCAAATTAGCGTAGAATTCATGAACTGCTTTTGTTCTTGTCATAGCATTATGAAAGTAGTCACGCTCGATAGTTAGGACAAAGAGGTGATGAATGGCTAGCAACTTAGCTACTTGGTCTATGACTGCTTGACACCTAGGGATAGGCTCAAACAAAGCTTTAAAAGGGAAATGACTCTTAGGAAGAAGGTCATTATACCTATTTACAACTTCTATTGAGACAAATAACATCAGTAGTAACATGTTATGTCAATGGTGGTATTAATGTACTTATGATTGAATGTTGATGTTGTGAACATCAGTAGTAACATGTTATGTCAATGCATTCTCTTTCCTGATGTATGAGATGTTATAACTTGACTCCTTTATGAATTATAAATAAGTGTTTATTATGGAAATGTAAAGATAATCATTCAAAGTATTCTAACCATATTATTATGAAATAATTTGAAACACGGGAAATTGGATGTAATAATGTAGTGAAAACATAGATAATAGTATGAATAGGAGCCCTAAGCACCATCGATTGTCTATGGTAGCTTGTTTTTAGAAAGTGAAACCTATTTTTCTTGAACGGGTTTAATGGATTGTGAGGTGGAGCATTATATGTGATATCATCATTAAAGTATGAATTGGAAGAATACATAGGGATTTCATTACACATCACACGAATGGGGATGACCTATTACTTCATCAACACTTGATCTTAAGTGAGGGACCTCACATCGGGGAATACCTATATCTTCACATTCGTTGTAAAATTGTGCATCTTATACAATTCTAGGGGTTTGATGGTCAAGTATACTCGAACATATTTTACATTGTTGCAAAGGAACCCATGCCTGAGTGTTGTAGGCCACTTGATATTATGCCCCTATGTTCTAGACATGACAACCCTACTATGGACCAATGTGGAGTTGACATATCTTAGTGTGATGGCAAACCCTAAGACCTTACTTTGGATACTTGGACTCACTGCTTCATTTCTTAGATAAGAGATTTTGTTAATTACGGAAAGATAGTGTGGCGTCCATAGCCACATGCAGAAGAGATTACTCAAACCCAAGAACGGGAACAACATTAATCATGCTAACTACCAAAAATCACAAGAAAATAAATCTGATTTCCCAAAAGCACCACAAGCAGAAACTTATCACATATAAGTCCTCAATAGGATACATGTATCACATAACATATATCATGGTTCTTAAATCACTGTTCTTAAACATTCATGTCATTCATTTGTTACATGAGGTACATGTTCCACATATATTCACATACACATGCCATATTTGTACAACCATGACAGACAGGCCAAAACCCTTGTATCGGTAACATATCCACAAAACACATCGAGAACACCCCCAAAGACCTGAGTGTATAGGGACGACTCTAGGACTTTATCACCAAAAGACTAGAAACACATCCAACCTTGTCAGCTACCTCTCTTGCTGCTGCTCTTCCTCAGTTGCACGGCCTCTACCTCTTCATGTATGACCATCTAAAAGATGTGGAAAACCCACGGGGGGAGATCCATATCTGAATGGGAGATATAACTCTCCAACAACACTATTATTAACATAGATACATTGATAAAGAAGAACATGAAGTAAAACTACTAACATGATGAGCAGATTCAAATAAATAATATATTTAAGCAGATAGCACTATTGAATCAGTATAACCATTTGCAGTAGACCATTTTATCATATCAGAAGGAATATAAAGAACATGTACATTCTCTACTAAAAAATATACAAAAGAAAGGCAAGTCTTCAACCAATATTATTCACATTAAACCCTATGCAAATATGCTAAACAACTGTGTTACATCTTTTACTAATGCCCTGAAAATTTGAGTCGTACCACCCAAATCCAACTGATCACTGTTAAGTCAAAATTAGTGACATACAAAGTCAATGGAAGAGCCGAAATCTACAACCTCTCCAATACCTCATGGTCAGTACATGAGAACACCGCAGTGACATAACATATGAGTCATCTGCAAATAGTGACATATAGTCAAGCTAAAAACTCCTAGCCTGCCTCGGTACATGTCACAACTCTAGAAGATCGGGCATGGCAGTCCCAAAAAGGTATATGTAGTTGCACTACTGCCATCACATATGTCACATGTCACATATCACATATTTGAGGCATGAGAGCAGTCACCCTCCATATCACATATGATAGTGAACGCAAGGATATTCACTCAACTTGCACCCCCCATATATTCAACAATTTGCACTCTGATTTATACTCATTTCACTAATCCAACAAATGAAACTGACAATGGAAAGGATCTATGGCACATGTCAACTGCATGATTAAGGTTTCACTTTATTAGTTATGCCAATGGGTGAATTAAGGCTTTAGCACACCAATGGACATACAAACCCTAATTCATTCTAGCAAGCATAACTATGAAACAACTTTAGAAGATATAAAACAGATAAGGTATGAACTAATCACATCATCTCTCACTATAGATACAACTTCCATACATAAGGCGATCACCATTATCTCATCAAAATGGAGTACCAACTCATAATAAGATATTGATCCCTCAATCAAATCTCTAGAATTTATCACCTCAAATCATATACAAAGCACATGCCAGGTCATTAGACCCAACCACACACTCCCTACATGTACAACATCACATTATTATTCAACATTTCTCATAATCACCATCATATACAATATAGGATTCACCATAGCATTCACATAGCTATGTCGTTCAAGTTCATATCACCTGCAAGGTTAGGGATTTATAAATAGGAGAGAGAAAACATCATAACATGATAACCACTTCAAGAGAGAAAAGCAAACACATCACTTGTCATTAAATTAGGGTTAGGATTTCACACATAGCCGATTAGGATTTCATAGCTTTATTTAATCATAAAATCCTAGGAACACTATCTCCCACTTTCTTGGAGAATAATAGGGCTAGGGTTCATGATTAGGGTTAATCAAACAATCATTCAAACAACACAATACATGAATCATTACTTGCTCACTCATACACATGTGTTGATTATACATTCATGTATGTGTCTCGACCATCCATAACAAAGTGTCTCGACCACTCTTGAAACAAATGTCTGGACCACCCTCAAGAAAAGTGTCTCGACCACCTCCATGCAAGGTGTCTTTCTTGACTGCAACATGGCTAGGTGTCTCGACCGCAACAACATCACATGTCTCGACCTCAAACCAAAACATGTCTCCACCTCAAACCAATACATGTCATAACCTTAAACCAAAACATTTCTTGACCTCAAACCAAAACATGTCTCGACCTAAAACCAAAACATGTCTCGACCACCCTAAAACATGATGTCTTGACCAAAACTAAAGCTCTTGTGTCAACCAAACAAAGCAACATCTCTATCATCACCCAAAAGTGTCTCGACCCAAGAAAAAACATGGTGTAGCGACCAACAAGGAAAAAGACCAACATCAAAACATGGATTAACCAAGATCAAAATAGAAATTGTCTCCAGTCAAAAAAGAAGATTACATCAAGAAAAATCCTTCATCTTCAAGGAGGAAAAACCTCATACAAAACCGTCACCAAAACTAAAAAAAAACATGTATCTTGAAACCACCATGAAGGAACCTCATGCAAGAGATATAAACCATGTTTAACACATGCAAAATAGAATCTATCTCCATATTACATCATGGTGCAGGAACCTCATGAATGTGATTAAAACCAAGATCAAAAGATAGGAAGAAAATGACCATTTCACAACCATCTCTAAAATAGGGTACCTTACATTAGGGTTTCGAATTTTAAGGAAGCCAAGCATGATAACCACCATAATTCAAGTTCTAGATCATGGTATTATCTACTAGAATGTTAACGGAATGTTTTAGAGAGAGAAATAGAGACATGCATGTGAAAAAAAGTGTAATAATAGTGAGGGTAGAGTTTTATATATTCCGTCATAAGGAAGATCAACTCCAAGGATCACAAGCTCCAAGCACATGATCACCAATGACATGTATTTTACTACGCGCTAAAAACGCAAGTATACGCGTCGAGTAGTACAGGCCTTTGTGAGGCCCGAGTCGAACACAGGGATACTTAGAAATTGTCGGAGACTCCTACTAACTATTTGCGATCAGCTAAGCCGAATAACAAATTGGGGTTTGGTGTCAAAATTAAAAGAAAATAAAAATAAAACAAAGCAAACAATCGATTAAAGGTTAATTTAATCAATTCAAAAAGGAATCTTTAGGATTGCTGTTTCACCACGGGTATTCATTGTATTAGATTTTATATAATGCCTCACTCTTCTCTCTCTATCCGGGTAGTGGCCTGAAAACAGAATTGCCCACTTTCGTGGTACAATTCACTACTTAGGCTTAGGTCGGTTCCACCGTCGTAGTAACCTATCCCCTAAACTAAGTGCATTACGAACGATCTCTCAGTATCCACCATTAATTTTACACCACCTTGTTCAAGGGATTTATCGATAGGTTTCGTCTATTTTCAGCCATTAATCCTTCTGTCGATGTGATTAAGGGCATTAGGTTATTATTATGGTGATCAAGCATAACAATATATGGAGAAAACGAAGCTATGCCACGGATTTAAGAGAGAAAATATGAATTACTATTATAAAACTGTCATACAATGAATTCCCGGGCTACTCCCAGTCCTAAAGATGTAGGGGATTAGCCCCGCATGTTCATCTCACACAAATACATGGTAGAAATAGGGGAAATCATATGAAAAATGTGAATTGAATGGGAAAACCCCTGAACGGAGAAGAACCGATTGATCCTTTGCGTAGAACACGTGCTTTCCCGCCTCTCGGTGGTGAAATCCGTCTTCGGCAGCATCCGGATCGACTAGTATGAACTTCTGGCCTATGTTCTCCTTTCTCTCGCTCCTCGGCACTTGTGCAATGGCTAATCCGATGCTCTCTTTTTCTCAGGCTGCCGTCCTTAGGTATAAGTTCCTAATTAGGTCGCTAATTAACTCCAGCCGTCCGATTGAGATCATTAGAAAGCAAACTCATATCCTACGGCGTCGATACCATCAACGCGAGTCGATTGTATCGACCCGCTACAGTAGCGGCTGGCTGCAAACCCTTCCTTTGTCGTGCCCGACATCATCTCGATACCATCGACTCGGGTCGATGGTATAGACTTCCTTTTTGGCATCGGTTCTGTCATTTTGCGACGTTGTAGCCTCCATGTGTCGATGGTATTGACTGGGTGTCGATACTATCAACTGCTTCTTCGCCAGCAACCTGAAGGTGTCTCGATACCATCGACATCAAGTCGATGGTATCGACTCTTTGCTGCTCCTTTCGGCTGGCAACCTGTGACCATTTCGATGGTATCGACTTCCGTCGATGGTATCGAAGGAAGCAAATACTTGTTTTTCCTGAAATTCAAAGACAAGATCAAATAAATCCACGCAAATAATAATAATGTGATAATTAATGCTCAAAACAATGAAATAAAGGGAATTTGACATAAAATGATGGCAAAGACCAAAATGGATGAATTATGCAATATTAACCATAAAAATGACTAATAAAAGCACAAAACACATATCAAACAGGTCTATAAATGCGACTCAAAATCATCACATCAAACTCCCCTAAGCTTGAACATTGCTCGCCCTCGAGCAATTCATCCTTAGAATAGAATTGCAAATGTCAACTGAAAAACAACACACCAACCCAACATCCCATATGACTCCCACTGAACATTCACAAACCGGCCTTCTCTAACCACAGAACGGTAATTACCCTAAAGGTGACAGTAATCATCAATAAAAGAAATTAACCTCCTAACTGATGAACACTATCACATAAGGCAGTTAACATAATAAAATTCGCTGATTCAGCATTGGTTCATCTTGTGATCGCCTATACTACGTTGCTCGTCCTAACTACCATCTACATGGAAGCAGTTCTCTTGATATTCATTGGTGAGGAGAAATTCACGGTGGCCTACCAATCCGAGCAACGGGTGGATGAAGATGGGTGGCTCATGGAAGAACGTGGAAGTATTGTACAGTTTCAACATGCATATACAAAAATGTCCTATATGATGCACATGCACATTAGAAATGCCCTAATGCCTAAAATTGGGTGGAATGATGCATGCACTAACCATCTGCCTCAAAATAAGATGGATATCTAGTCCAGCTACATCATGTAATCAATTATCCTGAAATGCAACTAATATCATGTTCCTTTCTCCTTCTTATTTCACTTTCTTCTAAATTCTTTTTCTTTTCCCTTTTTTTATTGTTGTTATTGAGAGATTTTCAGCTTTTTTTTCAGCCCACATATCCATAATTGCTTAAAGATAAGTTTATTGGGCTATTTTTATCATTGATCAGAAATTTTTGCACTATTTAGAAGGTATGGAACAATTAATTCACCATTGGGGAAAAATTGAGATACATGATATACTTTATGCATGAAGATCATGAATGCAACTACATGGCATGCACCTAAAGGTAATGTGCATGAATCACTATATATTTTTTCTTTTCATGCAAACATATGGAAAATACCAATGCAAGTCCTATCTAAATGCTATGCACACAAAAAGGAATTAAAACTGCACTTTACTTCAATTCTTAGGTGGATTATAGAAAAAAAAATGAAGTGGCACGATCACAAGACTAGATGACTGAACCTTAGAAAGATATTATGCGTCCCTCCTTACTGACCTGTGTAGTGGTTTAGAGGGTTCTCTCTCTTACATCCAATTAAGGTCTCATTACCATTTGGTTAGGTTAGGCTCAAACAACCATTTCCAGCCACTTTCATGAATCATTAGGAGTACATGTATGAAATGTTGTTTTAAAGTTGACATAATCAATCATTTTCATAGGATGTGTTCCCAAGGTCAAAACAAAACAAGCTATCCAAAGACACAAAAATTTTCAAATTTCCCTTGAATTTCCCATGCACTAACAGCAAGATGACACACTTTTATGACGTCCACAATTACACTAGATAGCATGTGGATCCTACAAAAGCTAAAATTGCAAGAAAACAAATAACAAGAGAACAAAAGCAATAACGCTAAAAATTGAAAACAATAAAAGATAGAGCTGTTCCAACTACCCCCCTAAGCTTGAATTCGACTATGGCCTCATAGTCAAAAACAAACTTAAAGATTGGAATAGGGATACCTGATCACTCTTGTGGAGGTGGAGGCAGGTACTGCGGCGCCGTGGGGTCCCAAGATGGGTATTGCCCCTGAAAGGTTGGATCATACTGGGGCATCAGAGGAGGCTGCGGATACCCCCCAAAATAATTCTGGCTCCAGTATTGATCATAAAACGGCTGCTGCTGCTGCTCCATCCTATGCAGCCGATCATGGATGTTCTCTTGATTTGCGAAAAGAAGGCGTTCATTCTCGAAGATCGCCTGCTGGTTGACAAAAAGCCGGTTGGTGGTATCTTGAATACCGGCGTACGCAGCGGTGTGGCTGTGCTGCGTCTGCTAAATATCTTGGAGCATGTTGTACATGCCCTGCATATAATAAACATCCTCACTCTGCTGCGAGGGCTGTGGTGTAGGCGAAAGCCGCGATGATGATGATGCACCTGGATGCATCCGGGGACGCTTCCGGGGTGCTACTCGTGCTCGAAGAGGTGTTAATGCCTCTTCTGCCTCCTCTGCCTCGATGTCCTGTCCGTCGTCTCTGCCATCATTGCCGCCTTCTTCATCATCGGAGTCGATGGCTATGATCGGCCATCTGAAGTGTTGTGCGCCCTCGATGTTGAAAATGGGATCTGGCAGCGTGCACTCCTGGTACGCTTGATTTACGTGGCAATGTGCAAATGCCACGCCATCCCGGAGAAGAATTAGGTTGGCCCGGTGAAGATGTTTCAAGTTGACCTTGCTTCACGTAGTAAGAGGAGTCAGCTGATCGAGATTCAAGCCCAAGTAGAGGGCTATCCTGGTGACTAGCCCGCCGAAATGAATCGGGGCTCTCCTCGTTCTCCTCTTCACCGCCAACACTCGGTGTAGAAAGAATGCACCCCAGTTGCATTCTTGTCTCGTCAGGAGCTTGTATAGGAAGAAAAGATCAGGCTCCTGGAATTTGCTCAAAGCAAGATCGCTTCGAGCAAAGATGGTTGAGCTCAGCATCATGTGCAAGACCCGTGTAAACGGGTGCTCGAAGTCGGCTACCACAGCGTTGTGGTAGCTCACCGACCTCCCATGCGGAACTGTCACCAACTCGGCGAAGATGGCGGCGTAGTCGGTGCGGTTATCTGGCCGGAGGTAGTCGTACTTGGAGCTGTTCCAGTTGAAGATGTCGTTGAACTAATTCAGAGTGATGGTGTAGTCATGGTTGTAGAGCTGGAAAGACACCTGGCCCTTCTCCCACTCACGGTCGCTGGTAGATATCTCGTTGGGCACGATATTGACGTCGAGGGACGCCATGAATTCTGCCACCAGTTCCTTATATGTCGGCCACTCGCCGAAGAAAGGTTGACCGTCCTCGTGCCACTCCAGCTCGTCGTGGCCACAGCCAGTTTGGTGTGCTTGTCCTTTGAGCACGTAGTCCAAGTTTGCCTTGAAGCCAAGATCACAGAGCATCTCCGGATCCACATACCGGGTTGGCCCGATCTTGCGCTTCATGATTTTGTCGAAGATCTTCTTCACCTCCGTAGAAGGGTGGACAAGGCGAGGACGTGCCACCGATGATGGCGGTGGTAGCACGAACTCGGGAATATCGTCCAGATGAGCACGCAAGGAAGAAGATCCAGCGGTACGCACCATGATGGCGAAGAGAAAGGGATTAGAAGGAGAGCTCGGAGAAGAATGGAGATATGAATCTCCGCTCGGTGAAGATCGTCGCTCAGTGCTGTCGCTCTTTGCTCTTGGATAGCTCGGGGGAGTGCTCGGTGCCAAGGGAGGAGATCACTCTAAAGGTGTGACGTCAAATGATGTATTGGTTCTCCTTATATAGACTTGGTCGGTGCCACTGTTGACCTGTCGATACCATCGACGCGGGTCGATGGTATCGACACGTCTCAATGCTATCCGGCCCCCTCGCGAGTATCGACGGCTGACGATTGCTTGATCTTGAAACCCAGATTGCTGACGTGTCGATACCATCGACATAGGTCGATAGTATCGACGCTGCACCCGAATCGATGACGTGGACGCCACGATCGCCGTCGATTTCTTTGCGCGGATCGGTGACATGGATGGTCGATACCATCGACATATGTCGATAGTATCGACTTGGCTTCATTGCGACACCGCCACTTTGCACTTCAACCTGTAACCATGTCGATACCATCGACGAGGCCGTCGATGGTATTGAGTTGACTGAGACAAATCGGTCTGAACTTCTCCAGAGATCTCGATGGTATCGACAACCATGTCGATACTATCGACTTTGCTTGGCGACCTGCCTGTAGGTATGTCGATACTATCGACTTGACCGTCGATGGTATCGACTCAGAATGAAATCTGTAGTCGTCAACCTGAACCCTTGTCGATACCATCGACGAGGGTGTCGATGGTATCGACTCTGCCTCAGCTTGCACAATGAACAAACGGATCAAGGTATCTTCTTTACACTAAAAATTGAACAAAAATAAAGCAACTTACGATTATAATTAAACTATCCTAATGTACCGATGGTTGGGTTGCCTCCCAACAAGCGCCCTTATTTAACGTCTTAGGCTAGACGGCTTGAAGCTCATCAACTTGGCACTTTGGGGCATGTGCTTAGAGGATCGTGCGGTAATTTGAATTCAACTCGGTCTCCTCCATTTACCAAGGACAATGTACCTCTCCCTAAGGCAGTCACGACATCCTCCGTTGCTTGAAACGGCCTTCCTAGAAGAATTTCACAGCTTTGGAGCGGTGGCATATCCATGACAACAAAATCCACCGGGAATATGAATCTATCCACTTTGACGAGAACATCCTCACACACACCATATGGTCTCACGATAGACCCATCTGCTAATTCAATCGTTGCGGCTGACTTCTTTATCTCTTTTAACCCTAGCTTTTGAAATGTCGCCAGAGGCATGAGATTTATGCTGGCGCCTGAATCACATTGCGCTTTAGGAAAATGTCGACCACCTATTGAGCAAGGAATGTAGAAGCCCCCTGGGTCTTTTCTCTTCTTTGGCGAACTCCCGTGAATCATAGAGCTCACCGTCTCATTCATCCTACAAATATCACTGTCTTTTATCCGCCTCTTCTTATTGATGATTTCCTTGATGAACTTCCCATAGGCGGGCACCTTCTCGATCATCTCCACTAATGGAATATTGATGTGGAGTTTTCGGAATATTTCCAAGAATTTCCTAAAATGACGATGCTCTTTCTTTGACTTTGGATTGTCCAGTTTTGAAACATCTGCTGCATCAGTACGCCTGTGAGGTGGCACATATGAGCTTTTCGTGGTCAACTCCCCTAAGCTTGCTTCAATCACTCCCTTTGACGTGGGCTTTGGCGAGACATCGTCAATAGTAACAGCTTGTTGTGGTTCCTCTCTCGCATTCGATGTCTCCACACGTGCACAAACAACCTTCAATTGTTCTTTTTCTCTAGATGGAGATACAATATTCATAACTCACTGTGATTTTCTGAAGAAAGGGTTTCCGCCCGGCAGTCCATAATAAGTGCGTGGATACGGTATCGTCGGTGACGCATGCGTATTAAAAGTCATTTTTCTTTCTTCTTTAGCTTCTTGCACCTGAGATTCCTCCTCATTGCTTACCACAGACATATACTTGACCTGATGGTGTGCTTGGGCCACGTTTGCATTGTCGGCCAGTTTCTGTTGATTGGCGTGCTTGATGGCTTCCACTTCACTAGAAATCTGTGCCACGGTGGTTTCTAATGCCCGCATTTGTGCTCCATGGCTTTGCAGCGTCTGTCCAAACTTGGTTAGAATATCACCTTGAGATTGCAATTGCTTACCAAACATGGCCATCATCTCCTGGTTCTACTGTACCATTTGACTCAGTAGTTCAGTATTCTTATCCTCTACTCTAGGCTGTGGCTTGGCATCTGGATCCTACATAAAATTATTCGGATCCTTCCATGAAAGCTTTTTATCCTTCCTCCATGCATAGTCATTGTTTCTATAGCTCTGTTATTGCATGAATTTCACTTGGGCTTCCTCATCCTCAGATGCATCTTCCTTAGATAGCAGCTTCTTGGCTAGAAGGTCTAACTTATCATTCAGCTCCTTAACTACTCTAGATTTGCCAGCAGCTCTGACCTGCTCCACAACACCTCTGTCACCCCATGACTATTTCCTAGCCATGTTCTTTAATATCTCCCAGCATCTGGTGTCTGTATTATTAAAAAAGAATCCAGATCTTGCAGAATCAAGGTTACTCCTATCGTGCTCGGAGAGAGCAAAATAGAAGATTTTCACTTGTGTTTCCTTATCCAGTCCATGATGTGGGCATCTCCTCAGCATGACCTGAAATCTCTTCCAGGTCTCCGAATATGTCTTACCAGCCTGTTGAGTGAAATTATGAATTTTTATGATCATGTCGTTAGTCTTCTCAGGAGGGAAGAACCTCTCAAAGAAGACCTCCACCATATGGTCCCAAGACTCCACAAACTCATCGTCTAGATTGTGTAGCCATTCTCGTGCAATTCCCGCTAGCGAGATTGGAAAGAGCTTCAAATAGAGTGCAGTCTGCGGAAATCGGTCAATTTTCACCATATCGCAGTTCTCCACGAATTGACTCAGGTGCGCAACGGGATCCTCATTCTTCAAACCATGGAAAGCATTGGACTTAACCAAATTAATTAGAGCTGGATCAATCTTGTACGTTGGTATATTGATTGCTTGCTTCTTTATCGGCACTTTAGAGGCAGATGCGGAAGAAGCTTTGATCTTCGCCCATATCGTCTGTGGCTCGGCCATCGCTTCTGGTTCAGATTCAGAATCTACTTCTTCTTGGTACTCTTGCTCGGAATGCTCCTCGTCCTCAGGTCTCGAAAACGGAATCTCGGGTGCGCGTTCCGCGTAGTTAGTACTACGCGTATGCACCATACACAGTACCTGAAATAAGAAAATTCGAGTTCAGTACTATGCTTAGACGAGTATAAAAAATTATAGCCCAATGTAGAAATATTTGAAATTGAATGAAAAATAAAAAAATGTGGCCTAGAGTGGCCGCGCGTAGCACTCGAAGTGCCAACAATTCCGCCGTATCCCCGGCAACGGTGCCAAAAACTTGACATGTATTTTACTACGCGCTAAATACGCAAGTATACGCGTCGAGTAGTACAGGCCTTTGTGAGGCCCGAGTCGAACACAGGGATACTCAGAAATTGTCGGAGACTCCTACTAACTATTTGCGATCAGCTAAGCCGAATAACAAATTGGGGTTTGTTGTCAAAATTAAAAGAAAATAAAAATAAAACAAAGCAAACAATCGATTAAAGGTTAATTTAATCAATCCAAAAAGGAATCTTTAGGATTGCGGTTTCACCGCGGGTATTCATTGTATTAGATTTTATATAATGCCTCACTCTTCTCTCTCTATCCGGGTAGTGGCCTGAAAACATAATTGCCCACTGTCGAGGTACAATTCACTACTTAGGTTTATGTCGGTTCCATCATCGTAGTAACCTATCCCCTAAACTAAGTGCATTACGAACGATCTCTCAGCATCCACCATTAATTTTACACCACCTTATTCAAGGGATTTATCGATTAATGTAGGTTTCGTCTCTTTTCAGCCGTTAATCCTTCTGTCGAAGTGATTAACGGCATTAGGTTATTATTATGGTGATCAAGCATAACAATATATGGAGAAAACGAAGCTATGCCATGGATTTAAGAGAGAAAATATGAATTACTATTATAAAATTGTCATACAATGAATTCCCGGGCTACTCCCGATCCTAAAGATGTAGGGGATTAGCCCCGCATGTTCATCTCACACAAGTACATGGTAGAAATAGGGGAAATCATATGAAAAACATGAATTGAATGGGAAAACCCCTGAACGGAGAAGAACTGATTGATCCTTTGCGTAGAACACGTGCTTTCCCGCCTCTCGGTGGTGAAATCCGTCTTCGGCAGCATCCGCATCGACTGGTATGAACTTATGGCCTCTGTTCTCCTTTCTCTCGCTCCTCGGCACTTGTGCAATGGCTAATCCAATGCTCTCTTTTTCTCAGGTGGCTGTCCTTAGGTATAACTCCCTAATTAGGTCGCTAATTAACTCCAGCCGTCCGATTGAGATCATTAGAAAGCAAACTCATATCCTACGGTGTCGATACCATCGACGCGAGTCGATGGTATCGACCCGCTACAGTAGCGGCTGGCTGCAAACCCTTCCTTTGTCGCGCCCGACATCATCTCGATACCATCGACTCGGGTCGATGGTATCGACTTCCTTTTTGGCGTCGGTTCTATCATTTTGTGAAGCTGTAGCCTCCATGTGTCGATGGTATCGACTGGGTGTCGATACTATCGACTGCTTCTTCGCCAGCAACCTGAAGGTGTCTCGATACCATCGACATCAATTCGATGGTATTGACTCTTTGCTGCTCCTTTCGGCTGGCAACCTATGACCATGTCGATGGTATCGACTTCCGTCGATGGTATCAACGGAAGCAAATACTTGTTTTTCCTAAAATTCAAAGACAAGATCAAATAAATCCACACAAATAATAATAATGTGATAATTAATGCTCAAAACAATGAAATAAAGGGAATTTGACATAAAATGATGGCAAAGACCAAAATGGATGAATTATGCAATATTAACCATAAAAATGACTAATAAAAGCACAAAACACATACCAAACAGGTCTATAAATGCGACTCAAAATCATCGCATCAACCAAGGACGGTGAAGCTCCACCAAAAGCTCCACTTTTGACCAATAGATCACCTCCAGAAGAAGACACCAAGGTCAAAGACTGATCAAGAAAAGAGGGTATGAAACCCTAGGCCAAACCAAAAGAAGAAGGGAGAAAAGAGAGAAGAAACTTCCTCACACTTGGGTACCATCTTGCCAAAGCATGGCCTGTGACCATTATGATGAGGTGCTCCTCTCAAAACGACCACCGTGGATGATTCATGGTCCATGGCTGAGAAAAGAAGAAGAAGATGGGGTAGAAGATCCAAAGAAAATGCCACCAAAGAAAGACATATACTTACCAAGGTTGAAGATGACCAAGAATCACCACATCCCAGGGATTTTGATCACCAAAGCTCTAAGTATTAGTCCTTTTTTCTCCTCAAAGATCCAAAGACGAACAAGAAATGAAGGAGAAGGTAAAGAGTTCAAAAGAATCACTTGCATGGAGAGAAGAGGTTTTATATACTTGAGGGAGGAGAGAAGTAGGTGGATTATGAGGTGTCAACACCTAAAGGCACCAAAGGGACACTTATCTTCCCAAGAGACAGACATGTAACCACTCAAACCATGCATGCACAAGATGGTTATACAACCTCGGCTGGGTCTCGACCACTTATGTCGCGACCGAAAATCAAATCGTCATTAATTAAGCGGAATGAAACATAAACAGTGGATTAATATAAATCACTAAAGTTTAAAACCCTTTTGCAAGGAGATCCTTGTATGGAAAACTTTTATTGAAAGAATCAAAACTTATACATATCATGATTGACACTATACAACATTGTTTCTTTTCATCCTCGAGAACAACATATAACAACTGCTCTATCAAAAAAAAACACATACTGCAGCAACATAAAACCTCGAGGCATTCAAGCCAAAATCTCATATTTTTCATAAGACCAGTACGAACCAACTCAAAGGACCTGAGAGTACAGAGACGACACATAGGACTACTATCTACAAGACACGACAGGCAGTACACTCAACCTGAGCTGTCACTGTTATCCCTGCTGCTGATGATGTACCTCTGTAGAAAGGTCTTCACCTCCTCGTGCACGTCCACCTAAAAATTTGGATCCCACGGGGGTGAGACAATTGTAATTGTCCCAGCGGGAGATATAACTCCTCGCCGACCATATTATTACTCAGATCAAGAAGTAATAAACTGAGCAGTGGTTCTTTCTATATTTACATGCAGGATAAATCACTGTATGAATAAAATAAAGAAATCTTCTTTCTTAAGGAGAACATTGCATCCACCCATGGTAGAGTTATCAATCATCTATCTACTTTACAAGGAATTTAAAGAAACATAAATAACATCTATCCACTAAGATGTATAACTGAATTGCGCATCAATCAATGTTCCTCGTATTCGATCCTTAAGCAGATATGCTACACGACTGAATATATTTTAACAATCACACTTATGCCCTGATCATATGCAGTGTACTCTACATATGAGATTCACAGTGCACTACGACCACACTGTACAAGACTTAGCGACACACCCGGGAAATGCTAAGTCTGACTGCCAGCCCTGTTCTGCTACAGGACCCACAGGCTCTCTGGCCTCCTCTGCACTCACCATGAGTGCTCTGGACTCCTCCTCTAACCTGAGTACACAGGCGCAGGGAGTCAACACTGGGTTACCACCAGAATTACTCAACCGGTTGGTGTTGGATAACCCTTTCCCCAGTACCACCGAAATTACTCAATCGGTTGGTGTTGGACACTGTCTATCAACCCTCGTGCCACCAGAATTACTCAACCGGTTGATGTTGGACACGAGTTTCACCCCTAAGGCGCAGACCTCCCAAAGGGGTTCTACGGTGTTCAGGGCACCTAAGTCTACATTAACATTATAGATACATGTAAACAAAACTCATAACTCATTTTACATTTCTCACAAGGCTCACACAGCTTGCCATATCATAACAATTGGCATGACACACTTCATACACTAAATCATGCAATTAAACTGTTAAGCATCACCATATCTCACACTGAGAACCTTGATATCACAATTACTTAATTCATCACATGGATCACAAGGCCATTACATATCTTGTCACCTCTCACTAGGCAACAACTTATTCAAACACATGGCTCACAAGGCCATTACACATCTTGTCATCTCTTACTAGGCAACAACTTATTCAAACACATTTGAATTGTCCAACCATCATCAATTAATGTGGACCCATCTCTGGTTGAAGCATTATTGATATAGGATTAACCATTACCAACCACTTTAGGTGTTTCACCTATCAATGTATTAGCCACACCATTATTTGGTGTTACACTCATTACTCTTAAGAGTGTCTTACCCTCACCTTTACAAGGCATCTCAGTTTAGAAATATACATATGTTCACCATATCGGGTTGTATGTATATGAGCACTCCCCATGTCGGGCTAGAAGTTTATACATACCATTCATATCGGGCTAGAGGTATGTATATATATATTACCCATGTCATGCATTAGGTATTAAGCCATCACCATGTCAGGCTATACGTCATTTAGGGTTTTGTATCGGGCTTCCATATCGTGCAGTAGCATTAGTCTAAATTAGGGTTTCATGTCAACTTACAAGTATTCATTCAATCTTGCATCATGTATGGAGTCTATACTTGACTCGCTATCGTACAAGGGGTGTATACTACACCTATATATCGTGCAGCAAGGTATACAATCATATACATTTCATTTTAGTGAAGCAGGCGCATCATCATATCGGGATAGGGTTGCTTGCTTATGTGCTTGCATCCGATATTACTTTTATAAATTGATACCATCATCTTCAAGCTCTAGACCTTAGTTCTAACTGTTATAGTTCATGGGAATAGGTCTAAGAAACTACTAAAACTCATAATTTCATCAACTATTTCAGGAAACTTTGGAATTAAAAGTACTTCACTAATTATAGCAATTTAGGTGAAGAATAATAACATGGTTGAGTTCGAGTTATAAAACCCGCCTTAAGAACCACTTCAAAGCTCCAAGCTCCAAAGCTCCATGTTCCTAAGGTTGAATATGACTTATGATGGTCCAAGGATCGTTCATAACCCCTTCATAAACAAGGAATCACCATGGATAAGCAATTGGTGAAGAAGAAAAGAAAGGAAGATCAAAACCCTAAATTCATGCTTCAATCCAAGGTTGAAGATGATCTTTTCCTTACCTTAGGGTCAAGTTTTGAGTTCCTTAGCTCCTTGGCCGACACCCTACCACTCTTGGGCGATATGGACTTCCTCTTGGCCGACACAACTTTGCTTGTGGCCGATACCCTCTCACTTGTGGCCCAAACTGCTTCAATTGGCCGATATCAACTTGCTATGGGCAATATCAACATAGTATGGTCGATATGCTTTCCATGGCCGATACCCAAGGCCTATGCACGATACCCTTATGCTCTTGCACGATATTCCACCCCTCTTGCACGATATGACACTCACTTGGACGATATGGAACTCACTTGGGATCAAAACACTTCACTCTATGGCCGATATCACCCAATATGACCAAGATCACCTACTTGGGTGACATGATCATGCCATGGGCGATATCCCATGACCCATGCACGATACCATAGCCTCCCTTCACGATATGGGAGCTATGTGCACGATACCACAAGGTAGGAGGGTGGTAAGGGTCGTAAAATTCCATTAAGGGGTCAAACTAGGGGTATATATACTTGCTGATCATGAAGGAGAACAAAAATGAGGTGTCAACATTTTGAGCTAGTAGGTGCCACGTGTCATGCATGGGTGACACGTGTCCAAGCATGCATCAACATTTATCTTGACATGCAAAAAGGTTGAGGATCATCTAGAGATGCAAATTCGTCCATCACTTACCCATTTGGATAAAATATATCATTTAAATCATCATTTTAAGTTAAGTCGATACACTTTTCTTAAGGAAACTTGTTGGCCGTCACACCTCACCTCCTTGAGGTGCTTTACACGATATGAACCTTGCCAAGAGTTCACAAAACGATATGGGACACCTCCTTGGGCTCCCTGGCCGGTAGGCACTCATATATAAGCTTTTCAAGTTGATACAACTCAAGTTAAGCCTTCAAATTCAACCCTCTTTCTTGGTCATTTCATCACCAACATTACCATCACTCATAAGTGGTTCAAACATGGTGTCTCATTCATTCTTTCTCCTCTAAATAATACATAGAGGAATTAGGAACACTCTAGAGGTGGTAATTTGCATATCAACCCCACATTTTGGGTAAATTATAATTTGTACCAAAATTGGTGCACAATGCTCCAACATTGTTCAAACAAGTTCAAACTTGGAATTTAGGCTTTCCACAAGCCACCATTTAGCATCATTATCTCTCTTATGATGCTAAAACATACTAGGCACATTCAACATGTGATATTTTGCATTATAGCCCCTCAATTTGGGTAAATTGCACTTTGGTCCAAAATAAAGGAAAATTGCTCAAACAGCATTCAATCGGGACCAAACTTGAAACATAAGTGTGTCACATGATAACAAATCACATTATAGGATTTCATTAAAGTTCTAAGCAACTTTATTAGCCAAAACAAATAGGGTTACCTTATAACCCAGATTAGGGTTGTTACAAATTATAAACCCCTAACAAAGATTTCGTCCCCGAAATCCCAGGTAAAAAGGGGAACAGATATTATTCATTCATCATATCATCAAATCTTCATATAACATCTTAATGTCATGGAGACACCATATAACTTGATCAACACAAAGTTCTTTCATATATTCTCACTGATTTGTCACCTTTCTTAACTTATAACTTTATGCGACAAGATTCTTGATTTTGGGAAGTTTCCCATATATCTCATTCAGTTTAGCATTTCATTTACAAGGAAAGACCAGAGTTACATTTTTGTTACCCATTCGTGACTACAAGTCTTATCATATATCAACTGTGCCATCCAGTCTGTTGACACTACACTAAACTTCCTTACTACTTGTACCAACTATCTCATTAATTGTACATTCTCTTTTACAGATCTAGACAGGGGTATTCTAAGAAATTTTTTTTTTAGCTTGGTAAGCATTTCCCACAATGATTTTACAATTGTTCCTTCAATTAATACATATTTATTGATGTTTTGTTTATGTAAGGAATAAACCCCTAACAAAATATGTCCATACTAAACTGATTTCACAGTTTAGCCATTTCAACATAAATCATCTGATTAGGAGTTATGCTTCTACTTTCTCACAACATATGACACTTCTTGGATACCAAAATTCCTTGCCTTGGTAACCGTCACATGTGTCAAAAACACATCACACCTTCATCTTTCTTTCATCTTGAAACATTACTTGTTACGCGTATCTTTATCTTGGAACCAAAGTCCAAGACGAACTGACACTTTTTCTAAGTATTCATTAATTGAGCATTTTTATCTCATGCACATCAAGCGTCATAAGACTCACTTGATTGCCATGTGCTTGAAATAAAAGAACACAAGGAAACATATTTCTTTCATCATCCCATTACTACCCAAGGTTGTTTATTAAGAGAAAATATTACCATCTTCTCTATTTGTAGCATGAACTTTCAACTATTCATGAGTCATTTACTCTTGTCTCATCCTAAGTTACTTACCATCAGCTTAGGAATTATAAGGATGATTATATGTCATTACTCCTTTCTTCATTATTATCTAACATGTTCATGAACATTTGTGATTTCATCACATTTCCCATTTCCACATTATGGGAAAAGATCTTTATTATTCTCACAGACAGAGATCATTTCCCATGTTCTCATTCTCATCTTATAAGGATTATACTCCTTACTTCCTCATACACACATACTGATCTGAGATCATCTTAGATTCCTCTTTCTTGTATTTAGGATGTGATACAATTATCCATACCATATTTTTAGTTTCATTATACTCACTAGATTGTCTCAAAATGACTACTTGATCAGAGTAATCAAAAAGATAACAATCTAAGAGTTCCATACTCACCTTATCTCCAATAATTATATACCTGGCCAGGGTATACACGTATTAAGATTAGATAGTATGCACTTTATGTAATTTCATATTCCTTACTTTTTATATCATCACAAGCATAGGATTTAGCATCCCTAGATTTTCTCCTGGCATTACCTCTACACTTCATCCTTTTTCACACGGATAAGAGTAGTTATAAAGCATTTAAAAGAATACTGAACAAAATATAAATCCTAGTTCTCATCATTTCTTCCCTATATCCCCATAGGGCAAACAATAGAGAAAGTCCATAACAGCAATCCTTTTTATGATTATCAAATAGCATGAAGACAAGGCATATCAAAATGGAAAAGCTCTATCTAACTGTTACCCCTCATCTTCCGCTTCAGGTTGACTCAACACATAGAGTCGAGCTGTTTCACATGATTACTTATTGCTTTTACTTAGTGGCTACTCCCCTAGTACACTAGGCACTTATTGCACTGGTGGCACCAAAAACTTTGTCCTTTTAGGACAACTAGGCACATATCTCTAGAATTGTAGAAACCTTTCCTTAAATTCTCAGCTTATTTCTCCTCCTTGGGCACTTCCATCATAGATATACTATCTGTCTAAACTTATGGCAGAGTCTACTTTCTTACCATATGTTAATCTTTCCCACATTTTCCACTGTTTCAACATGACTCTGTCATTCAGGAACCCTTTCAAAGTCCAAAGTTTCCGTATCAAGGACTAATAAACTAGGTTATAATGCTAATATCCAGTCTACTATATGCATAAGTGTTGTCTTAACCTTTCTAACAAGAGCATAACCATATGACTTTCTATCCTAGTCGGGTCATGATGGAAATTCTCAGGCTCTCATCCTTTCCTTACCTGATCCCTTGCACCCTCTCCTGGTGCCATAACGTTGTCCTCAGCAATGTGTTCCTCGTGTTCTCCAGTCATTTATAAACTTCACCCTTTCTTCTGCCCAAGAAGATGTCACTATAGGATATACTGGAGGACACTAACACAGACTCAACACCTTAGTCCTATGTCTCTCTAGACTCAGCGAACCTTAAGCTCTGGTACCAAAACTGTCGCGACCGACAATCAAATCGTCATTAATTAAGAGGAATGAAACATAAACAGTGGATTAATATAAATCACTAAAGTTTAAAACCCTTTTGCAAGGAGATCCTTGTATGGAAAACTTTTATTGAAAGAATCAAAACTTATACATATCATGATTGACACTATACAACATTGTTTCTTTTCATCCTCGAGAACAACATATAACAACTGCTCTATCAAAAAAAAAACACATACTGGAGCAAGATAAAACCTCGAGGCATTCAAGCCAAAATCTCATATTTTTCATAAGACCAGTACAAACCAACTCCAAGGACCTGAGAGTACAGAGACGACACATAGGACTACTATCTACAAGACACGACAGGCAGTACACTCAACTTGAGCTGTCACTGTTATTCCTGCTGCTGATGATGTACCTATGTAGAAAGGTCTTCACCTCCTCGTGCACGTCCACCTAAAAATTTGGATCCCACGGGGGTGAGACAATTGTAATTGTCCCAGCGGGAGATATAACTCCTCTCCGACCATATTATTACTCAGATCAAGAAGTAATAAACTGAGCATTGGTTATTTCTATATTTACATGCAGGATAAATCACTGTATGAATAAAATAAAGAAATATTCTTTCTTAAGGAGAGCATTGCATCCACCCATGGTAGAGTTATCAATCATCTATATACTTTACAAGGAATTTAAAGAAACATAAATAACATCTATCCACTAAGATGTATAACTGAATTTCGCATCAATCAATGTTCCTCGTATTCGATCCTTAAGCAGATATGCTACACGACTGAATATATTTTAACAATCACACTTATGCCCTGATCATATGCAGTGTACTCTACATATGAGATTCGCAGTGCACTACGACCACACCGTACAAGACTTAGCGACACACCCGGGAAATGCTAAGTCTGACTGCCAGCCCTGTTCTGCTACAGGACCCATAGGCTCTCTGGCCTCCTCTGCACTCACCATGAGTGCTCTGGACTCCTCCTCTAACCTAAGTACACTGGCGCAGGGAGTCAATACTGGGTTACCACCAGAATTACTCAACCGGTTGGTGTTGGATAACCCTTTCCCCAGTGCCACCGAAATTACTCAATCGGTTGGTGTTGGACACTGTCTATCAACCCTCGTGCCACCAGAATTACTCAACCGGTTGATGTTGGACACGAGTTTCACCCCTAAGGCGCAGACCTCCCAAAGGGGTTCTACGGTGTTCAGGGCACCTAAGTGTACATTAACATTATAGATACATGTAAACAGAACTCATAACTCATTTTTAATTTCTCACAAGGCTCACACGGCCTGCCATATCATAACAATTGGCATGACACACTTCATACACTAAATCATGCAATTAAACTGTTAAGCATCACCATATCTCACACTGAGAACCTTGATATCACAATTACTTAATTCATCACATGGATCACAAGGCCATTACATATCTTGTCACCTCTCACTAGGCAACAACTTATTCAAACACATGGCTCACAAGGCCATTACACATCTTGTCACCTCTTACTAGGAAACAACTTATTCAAACACATTTGAATTGTCCAACCATCATCAATTAATGTGGACCCATCTCTGGTTGAAGCATTATTGATATAGGATTAACCATTACCAACCACTTTAGGTGTTTCACCTATCAATGTATTAGCCACACCATTATTTGGTGTTACACTCATTACTCTTAAGAGTGTCTTACCCTCACCTTTACAAGGCATCTCAATTTAGAAATATACATATGTTCACCATATCGGGTTGTATGTATATGAGCACTCCCCATGTCGGGCTAGAAGTTTATACATACCATTCATATCGGGCTAGAGGTATGTATATATATATTACCCATGTCATGCATTAGGTATTAAGCCATCACCATGTCGGGCTATACGTCATTTAGGGTTTTGTATCGGGCTTCCATATCGTGCAGTAGCATTAGTCTAAATTAGGGTTTCATGTCAACTTACAAGTATTCATTCAATCTTGCATCATGTATGGAGTCTATACTTGACTCACTATCGTACAAGGGGTGTATACTACACCTATATATCGTGCAGCAAGGTATACAATCATATCCATTTCATTTTTGTGAAGCAGGCGCATCATCATATCGGGTTAGGGTTGCTTGCTTATGTGCTTGCATTTGATATTACTTTTATAAATTGATACCATCATCTTCAAGATCTAGACCTTAGTTCTAACTGTTATAGTTCATGGGAATAGGTCTAAGCAACTACTAAAACTCATAATTTCATCAACTATTTCAGGAAACTTTGGAATTAAAAGTACTTCACTAATTATAGCAATTTAGGTGAAGAATAATAACATGATTGAGTTCGAGTTATAAAACCCGCCTTAAGAACCACTTCAAAGCTCCAAGCTCCAAAGCTCCATGTTCCTAAGGTTGAATATGACTTATGATGGTCCAAGGCTCGTTCATAACCCCTTCATAAACAAGGAATCACCATGGATAAGCAATTGGTGAAGAAGAAAAGAAAGGAAGATCAAAACCCTAAATTCATGCTTCAATCCAAGGTTGAAGATGATCTTTTCCTCACCTTAGGGTCATGTTTTGAGTTCCTTAGCTCCTTGGCCGACACCCTACCACTCTTGGGCGATATGGACTTCCTCTTGGCCGACACAACTTTGCTTTTGGACGATACCCTCTCACTTGTGGCCCAAACTGCTTCAATTGGCCGATATCAACTTGCTATGGGCAATATCAACATAGTATGGTCGATATGCTTGCCATGGCCGATCCCCAATGCCTATGCACGATACCCTTATGATCTTGCACGATATCAAACCCCTCTTGCACGATATGACACTCACTTGGACGATATGGTACTCACTTGGGATCAAAACACTTCACTCTATGGCCGATATCACCCAATATGACCAAGATCACCTACTTGGGTGATATGATCATGCCATGGGCGATATCCCATGACCCATGCACGATACCATAGCCTCCCTTCACGATATGGGAGCTATGTGCACGATACCACAAGGTAGGAGGGTGGTAAGGGTCGTAAAATTCCATTACGGGGTCAAACTAGGGGTATATATACTTGTTGATCATGAAGGAGAACAAAAATGAGGTGTCAACATTTTGAGCTAGTAGGTGCCACGTGTCATGCATGGGTGACACGTGTCCAAGCATGCATCAACATTTATATTGACATGCAAAAAGGTTGAGGATCATCTAGAGATGCAAATTCGTCCATCACTTACCCATTTGGATAAAATATATCATTTAAATCATCATTTTAAGTTAAGCCGATACACTTTTCTTAAGGAAACTTGTTGGCCGTCACACCTCACCTCCTTGAGGTGCTTTGCACGATATGAACCTTGCCAAGAGTTCAAAAAACGATATGGGACACCTCCTTGGGCTCCCTGGCCGGTAGGCACTCATATATAAGCTTTTCAAGTTGATACAACTCAAGTTAAGCCTTCAAATTCAACCCTCTTTCTTGGTCATTTCATCACCAACATTACCATCACTCATAAGTGGTTCAAACATGGTGTATCATTCATTCTTTCTCCTCTAAATAATACATAGAGGAATTAGGAACACTCTAGAGGTGGTAATTTGCATATCAACCCCACATTTTGGGTAAATTATAATTTGTACCAAAATTGGTGCACAATGCTCCAGCATTGTTCAAACAAGTTCAAACTTGGAATTTAGGCTTTCCACAAGCCACCATTTAGCATCATTCTCTCTCTTATGATGCTAAAACATACTAGGAACATTCAACATGTGATATTTTGCATTATAGCCCCTCAATTTGGGTAAATTGCACTTTGGTCCAAAATAAAGGAAAATTGCTCAAACAGCATTCAATCGGGACCAAACTTGAAACATAAGTGTGTCACATGATAACAAATCACATTATAGGATTTCATTAAAGTTCTAAGAAACTTTATTAGCCAAAACAAATAGGGTTACCTTATAACCCAGATTAGGGTTGTTACAAATTATAAACCCCTAACAAAGATTTCGTCCCCGAAATCCCAGGTAAAAAGGGGAACAGATATTATTCATTCATCATATCATCAAATCTTCATATAACATCTTAATGTCATGGAGACACCATATAACTTGATCAACACAAAGTTCTTTCATATATTCTCACTAATTTGTCACCTTTCTTAACTTATAACTTTATGTGACAAGATTCTTGATTTTGGGAAGTTTCCCATATATCTCATTCAGTTTAGCATTTCATTTACAAGGAAAGACCAGAGTTACATTTTTGTTACCCGTTCGTGACTACAAGTCTTATCATATATCAACTGTGCCATCCAGTCTGTTGACACTACACTAAACTTCCTTACTACTTGTACCAACTATCTCATTAATTGTACATTCTCTTTTACAGATCTAGACAGGGGTATTCTAAGATTTTTTTTTTTTTAGCTTGGTAAGCATTTCCCACAATGATTTTACAATTGTTCCTTCAATTAATACATATTTATTGATGTTTTGTTTATGTAAGGAATAAACCCCTAACAAAATATGTCCATACTAAACTGATTTCACAGTTTAGCCATTTCAACATAAATCATCTGATTAGGAGTTATGCTTCTACTTTCTCACAACATCTGACACTTCTTGGATACCAAAATTCCTTGCCTTGGTAACCATCACATGTGTCAAAAACACATCACACCTTCATCTTTCTTTCATTTTGAAACATTACTTGTTACGCGTATCTTTATCTTGGAACCAAAGTCCAAGACGAACTGACACTTTTTCTAAGTATTCATTAATTGAGCATTTTTATCTCATGCACATCAAGCGTCATAAGACTCACTTGATTGCCATGTGCTTGAAATAAAAGAACACAAGGAAACATATTTCTTTCATCATCCCATTACTACCCAAGGTTGTTTATTAAGAGAAAATATTACCATCTTCTCTATTTGTAGCATGAACTTTCAACTATTCATGAGTCATTTACTCTTGTCTCATCCTAAGTTACTTACCATCAGCTTAGGAATTATAAGGATGATTATATGTCATTACTCCTTTCTTCATTATTATCTAACATGTTCATGAACATTTGTGATTTCATCACATTTCCCATTTCCACATTATGGGAAAAGATCTTTATTATTCTCACAGACAAAGATCATTTCCCATGTTCTCATTCTCATCTTATAAGGATTATACTCTTTACTTCCTCATACACACATACTGATCTGAGATCATCTTAGATTCCTCTTTCTTGTATTTAGGATGTGATACAATTATCCATACCATATTTTCAGTTTCATTATACTCACTAGATTGTCTCAAAATGACTACTTGATCAGAGTAATCAAAAACATAACAATCTAAGAGTTCCATACTCACCTTATCTCCAATAATTATATACCTGGCCATGGTATACAAGTATTGAGATTAGATAGTATGCACTTTATGTAATTTCTTATTCCTTACTTTTTATATCATCACAAGCATAGGATTTAGCATCCCTAGATTTTCTCCTGGCATTACCTCTACACTTCATCCTTTTTCACACGGATAAGAGTAGTTATAAAGCATTTAAAAGAATACTGAACAAAATATAAATCCTAGTTCTCATCATTTCTTCCCTATATCCCCATAGGGCAAACAATAGAGAAAGTCCATAACAGCAATCCTTTTTATGATTATCAAATAGCATGAAGATAAGGCATATCAAAATGGAAAAGCTCTATCTAACTGTTACCCCTCATCTTCCGCTTCAGGTTGACTCAACACATAGAGTTGAGCTGTTTCACATGATTACTTATTGCTTTTACTTAGTGGCTACTCCCCTTGTACACTAGGCACTTATTGCACTGGTGGCACCAAAAACTTTGTCCTTTTAGGACAACTAGGCACATATCTCTAGAATTGTAGAAACCTTTCCTTAAATTCTCAGCTTATTTCTCCTCCTTGGGCACTTCCATCATAGATATACTATCTGTCTAAACTTATGGCAGAGTCTACTTTCTTACCATATGTTAATCTTTCCCACATTTTCCACTGTTTCAACATGACTCTGTCATTCAGGAACCCTTTCAAAGTCCAAAGTTTCTGTATCAAGGACTAATAAACTAGGTTATAATGCTAATATCCAGTCTACTATATGCATAAGTGTTGTCTTAACCTTTCCAACAAGAGCATAACCATAAGACTTTCTATCCTAGTCGGGTCATGATGGAAATTCTCAGGCTCTCATCCTTTCCTTACCTGATCCCTTGCACCCTCTCCTGGTGCCATAACGTTGTCCTCAGCAATGTGTTCCTCGTGTTCTCCATTCATTTATAAACTTCACCCTTTCTTCTGCTCAAGAAGATGTCACTATAGGATATACTGGAGGACACTAACACAGACTCAACACCTTAGTCCTATGTCTCTGTAGACTCAGCGAACCTTAAGCTCTGATACCAAAACTGTCGCGACTGACAATCAAATCGTCATTAATTAAGCGGAATGAAACATAAACAGTGGATTAATATAAATCACTAAAGTTTAAAACCCTTTTGCAAGGAGATCCTTGTATGGAAAACTTTTATTGAAAGAATCAAAACTTATACATATCATGATTGACACTATACAACATTGTTTCTTTTCATCCTCGAGAACAACATATAACAACTGCTCTATAAAAAAAAAAACACATACTGGAGCAACATAAAACCTCGAGGCATTCAAGCCAAAATCTCAAATTTTTCATAAGACCAGTACAAACCAACTCCAAGGACCTGAGAGTACAGAGACGACACATAGGACTACTATCTACAAGACACGACAGACAGTACACTCAACCTGAGCTGTCACTGTTATCCCTGCTGCTGATGATGTACCTCTATAGAAAGGTCTTCACCTCCTCATGCACGTCCACCTAAAAATTTGGATCCCACGGGGGTGAGACAATTGTAATTGTCCCAGCGGGAGATATAACTCCTCGCCGACCATATTATTACTCAGATCAAGAAGTAATAAACTGAGCAGTGGTTCTTTCTATATTTACATGTAGGATAAATCACTGTATGAATAAAATAAAGAAATCTTCTTTCTTAAGGAGAACATTGCATCCACCCATGGTAGAGTTATCAATCATCTATCTACTTTACAAGGAATTTAAAGAAACATAAATAACATCTATCCACTAAGATGTATAACTGAATTGCGCATCAATCAATGTTCCTCGTATTCGATCCTTAAGCAGATATGCTACACGGCTGAATATATTTTAACAATCACACTTATGCCCTGATCATATGTAGTGTACTCTACATATGAGATTCGCAGTGCACTACGACCACACCGTACAAGACTTAGCGACACACCCGGGAAATGCTAAGTCTAACTGCCAGCCCTGTTCTGCTACAGGACCCACAGGCTCTCTGGCCTCCTCTGCACTCACCATGAGTGCTCTGGACTCCTCTTCTAACCTGAGTACACAGGCGTAGGGAGTCAACACTGGGTTACCACCAAAATTACTCAACCGGTTGGTGTTGGATAACCCTTTCCCCAGTGCCACCGAAATTACTCAATCGGTTGGTGTTGGACACTGTCTATCAACCCTCGTGCCACCAGAATTACTCAACCGGTTGATGTTGGACACGAGTTTCACCCCTAAGGCGCAGACCTCCCAAAGGGGTTCTACGGTGTTCAGGGCACCTAAGTCTACATTAACATTATAGATACATGTAAACAGAACTCATAACTCATTTTACATTTCTCACAAGGCTCACATGGCCTGCCATATCATAACAATTGCCATGACACACTTCATACACTAAATCATGCAATTAAACTGTTAAGCATCACCACATCTCACACTGAGAACCTTGATATCACAATTACTTAATTCATCACATGGATCACAAGGCCATTACATATCTTGTCACCTCTCACTAGGCAACAACTTATTCAAACACATGGCTCACAAGGCCATTACACATCTTGTCACCTCTTACTAGGAAACAACTTATTCAAACACATTTGAATTGTCCAACCATCATCAATTAATGTGGACCCATCTCTGGTTGAAGCATTATTGATATAGGATTAACCATTACCAACCACTTTAGGTGTTTCACCTATCAATGTATTAGCCACACCATTATTTGGTGTTACACTCATTACTCTTAAGAGTGTCTTACCCTCACCTTTACAAGGCATCTCAGTTTAGAAATATACATATGTTCACCATATCGGGTTGTATGTATATGAGCACTCCCCATGTCGGGCTAGAAGTTTATACATACCATTCATATCGGGCTAGAGGTATGTATATATATTACCCATTTCATGCATTAGGTATTAAGCCATCACCATGTCGGGCTATACGTCATTTAGGGTTTTGTGTCGAGCTTCCATATCGTGCAGTAGCATTAGTCTAAATTAGGGTTTCATGTCAACTTACAAGTATTCATTCAATCTTGCATCATATATGGAGACTATACTTGACTCACTATCGTACAAGGGGTGTATACTACACCTATATATCGTGCAGCAAGGTATACAATCATATCCATTTCATTTTAGTGAAGTAGGCGCATCATCATATCGGGTTAGGGTTGCTTGCTTATGTGCTTGCATCCGATATTACTTTTATAAATTGATACCATCATCTTCATGCTCTAGACCTTAGTTCTAACTGTTATAGTTCATGGGAATAGGTCTAAGCAACTACTAAAACTCATAATTTCATCAACTATTTCAGGAAACTTTGGAATTAAAAGTACTTCACTAAGTATAGCAATTTAGGTGAAGAATAATAACATGGTTGAGTTCGAGTTATAAAACCCGCCTTAAGAACCACTTAAAAGCTCCAAGCTCCAAAGCTCCATGTTCCTAAGGTTGAATATGACTTATTATGGTCCAAGGCTCGTTGATAACCCCTTCATAAACAAGGAATCACCATGGATAAGCAATTGGTGAAGAAGAAAAGAAAGGAAGATCAAAACCCTAAATTCATGCTTCAATCCAAGTTTGAAGATGATCTTTTCCTCACCTTAGGGTCAAGTTTTGAGTTCCTTAGCTCCTTGGCCGACACCCTACCACTCTTGGGCGATATGGACTTCCTCTTGGCCGACACAACTTTTCTTGTGGCCGATACCCTCTCACTTGTGGCCCAAACTGCTTCAATTGGCCGATATCAACTTGCTATGGGCAATATCAACATAGTATGGTCGATATGCTTGCCATGGCCGATACCCAAGGCCTATGCACGATACCCTTATGCTCTTGCACGATATTCCACCCCTCTTGCACGATATGACACTCACTTGGACGATATGGTACTCACTTGGGATCAAAACACTTCACACTATGGCTGATATCACCCAATATGACCAAGATCACCTACTTGGGCGACATGATCATGCCATGGGCGATATCCCATGACCCATGCACGATACCATAGCCTCCCTTCACGATATGGGAGCTATGTTCACGATACCACAAGGTAGGAGGGTGGTAAGGGTCGTAAAATTCCATTAAGGGGTCAAACTAGGGGTATATATACTTGCTGATCATGAAGGAGAACAAAAATGAGGTGTCAACATTTTGAGCTAGTAGGTGCCACGTGTCATGCATGGGTGACACGTGTCCAAGCATGCATCAACATTTATCTTGACATGCAAAAAGGTTGAGGATCATCTAGAGATGCAAATTCGTCCATCACTTACCCATTTGGATAAAATATATCATTTAAATCATCATTTTAAGTTAAGCCGATACACTTTTCTTAAGGAAACTTGTTGGCCGTCACACCTCACCTCCTTGAGGTGCTTTGCACGATATGAACCTTGCCAAGAGTTCACAAAACGATATGGGACACCTCCTTGGGCTCCCTGGCCGGTAGGCACTCATATATAAGCTTTTCAAGTTGATACAACTCAAGTTAAGCCTTCAAATTCAACCCTCTTTCTTGGTCATTTCATCACCAACATTACCATCACTCATAAGTGGTTCAAACATGATGTCTCATTCATTCTTTCTCCTCTAAATAATACATAGAGGAATTAGGAACACTCTAGAGGTGGTAATTTGCATATCAACCCCACATTTTGGGTAAATTACAATTTGTACCAAAATTGGTGCACAATGCTCCAGCATTGTTCAAACAAGTTCAAACTTGGAATTTAGGCTTTCCACAAGCCACCATTTAGCATCATTCTCTCTCTTATGATGCTAAAACATACTAGGCACATTCAACATGTGAAATTTTTCATTATAGCCCCTCAATTTGGGTAAATTACACTTTGGTCCAAAATAAAGGAAAATTGCTCAAACAGCATTCAATCGGGACCAAACTTGAAACATAAGTGTGTCACATGATAACAAATCACAATATAGGATTTCATTAAAGTTCTAAGCAACTTTATTAGCCAAAACAAATAGGGTTACCTTATAACCCAGATTAGGGTTGTTACAACTTAGGTCACCACCACCTTGGTTTTGGTCACAACACCTCAAGGAGGTCAAAATAAGAGCATCACGCACATCCTAGTCGAGACAAAAGGTCACCAAGACACCAAGGTCGATACACACCACAAAAGGACAAACTATCTTGAACCAACCACTCCAAGACTATCATGGTCAAGACAAAACCACCTAGGAAATGTGTCTCAATTGAGAGACACCCAAAGCACACCACAAGGTCAAGATAAGGGTTGCTACACTCAACCATGCACACATGGTCAACACCAAGCAAAACCCTAGAGACCCTAGTATCAACACATGATGCCACCTCATCAAACAAGGTCCAACAAGGCATCCCATAGCATCAATATCTCTCATGGAACACTCTACACATGGAAAATTGCAAGATCACCCTCACAAATGGGTAAATTGGAATTTGACCCAAAACATGCACATAAAGCACAACATCATCCAAACATGATAAAATTGAAAATTTAATCTCTCCACATGCTCTAAAACATCTAAAAAGATTAGAGCAAGGTTCTAAGCACTTAATCGAGCAAAACAAACAGGGTTACCCCAAAAACCTAGGTCAGGGGTCTTATAGATAGCATACTCATCCCTTCACACTTAGGTTATGGGTTATAGATCCTTCTTTGTATTGGTATTTTGAGAGGCTCAACATATATATATATATATATATATATATATATATATATATATATATATACATACATAATATCCATATATATGTATATGTATGTATAGGGGATGTATTCGCTTCCTAGCCGGGTAACATAGATTACTTATCCAACAATTTTGATCAAAATCCAAATGTTTTGGTTCCAATTTTGACATTCTAGTTATAAATTTTCTTTCCTGGTTACAATTTGTGATGGAGATTTCTTTCTTCCAAAAGTGTCATTTTTAATAATTTTGTAGTAAAAAATACAGAATTGGCGCTCCATTTAGGGAAGGAGTCTTTGTATTATAAAATTTGGTCATCAAATTATAGATAAAATAGGATCCGCGAGTAACTAACCTTAGTTACTGACTCGGGTAGAGAATATATATATATATATATATATATATATATATATATATATATATGTGTGTGTGTGTGTATATATATATGTATATATATGTATATATATATCTATATATATATATATTTATATATATATATTTAATATAAATATATGTATATATATGTATGTATATATGTATGTATGTATGAGTGTCTACATATATATATATATATATATATATATATATATATATATATATATATATATATATATATATATATATATATATATATATATAGAAAGAGAGAGAGAGAGAGAGAGCTAGGCTAGAATACACTCGAGTGTATTCAGAGCAGAATACACTCAAGTACTTTTCCATGATACAATAATTTTTTCAAAAATTTAATCAGTTGATGTTTTTCAACATCTTGTGAATACCCAGATATAAAATTTGAGCCCATTTGGACATTTATAGGTCATGTTACAAAGGCCACAAAAATAATGCATTTCAAATTAGTTTTGTGCGTAGATTTTGTTGTCCTTGGATGAGTGACTTACACTCATCCAAATGAGCTCAAAATTTGGGCCTTGCTGCCCTTTTTTTGTGACCAGTGTGGCTCGCACTTCCAGCCACCTTTGGCCATCATCGTGATCTCTCGGCCCTCTTCGTTGTCTGCCCAGGACAATGGCATTATCATGAGAGACAACAAGACCTTCAATTTGACTCTTGCACATCATGATCCATCTCCCAACTATAGCCAAGGTGCTACCGTGTGTGGGTTGTGTGGGAGGAGGAATCAAGGTGGGTGTTTGAATTTATTGCCATGCTCCTTTTATTTTTGTATCATATAGATCATGGGCAGAGAAAGACTTTTCCCAGTATGGTCAATATACATCTCTGATGTATTTTCCTAAACCATGGCCTTACCCCCAACATGACATTAAGGGTAGTTTGGTCATTCTATTAATCAAAATTTGTATCAGTGACATTTCTGGTAAAATATTTATTACGTATTATCTCGACTATGATTTGTCAATATTTATTGAAGCTTCAAAAATTATATAAAATGTTACATAACTCATATGAGTACAAGTTATATATGAACTTCCATCTACTTTTTGAGATCAACCTAATGGACTTGGTTTCAAAACCCAAAAACAACATGTCTTCAAGATAAATTAGACTTAAGAATAGTTAGGGTTTATAAAGATTTTAATTAGGGTTCTTTGTGTATTTTAGGTTAATTAAGGGTTGAATGATCAATAGACTTCCTGGAGAAAGAATATCTATTATTGGGGTAAGTGTCTGTGCCTTGGGTTTATTCATATTGCATCACATGTTTTTCTTACATATTATGTTCATGTATTTAAAGTTATATTATCATGTGGTACATACATGTTGTAAGAGGTCTTTTGTTTGGTATATCTTGCTTAGAATGTACTGTGTTTAGTTCATGCATCAATATAATGCTAGTTACTATATACCATTCAATGTTTTAAGATAAGAACATAGGGTGTAGACCCAAAGTTAAGATCAGATCACAATAAGATTAAGAATGTATACAATAAAGGACATATCTCATGAACATTTTAGGAAGGTTGGTGCCTCATGAGCCCCCTACAATTGGTTTTGGGCCCTCTAACCCTAAGCATGCACACTTTATCTGTGTCCATTGAGTTACCTACGCACCCCATGTGTGTCAGTGAGATCACATCAGGTTCATAGAGAAGGTGCCATTAACATAAGTTAAGTAAGTTAAGAATACATCCCAAAGGACATTATCGTGTTCAATATTTCATTATATATATATGCTTCTGTTCATGTTCTTATCATTTATTATAAAAACTCAACCACTTATAATTTCTTTCTTTCGAATGAATGGTTGTGTGTGGATGCACATTGGTAGGAAGCCATGCTAGCAGTGAAGTAGCGATAGGAGGAGTTGCAGTTCGAATTCTTCTTTGAATCCTACTTAATGGGGTGCCATTCTATATAGCTTCCAGTTATTTCCTTTTCAGATATGATGTTTTAGAGTTTCTTTTGTTGAACTCATTAGTTGTTAACTTTTTTGTCATTGTTTTGGCATGTAATAAGGCACTTTAGTGGTTCATACTTTTACTTCGTGGATTTTTCTTAGTTTATGATATTATGTCATGTCCTTGTCATATTCTCCCAATTTGATAATGCTTCCATTATGGTTGTATTAAGTTTAGTATGAGGTTGTGACATTATTGGTAGAAGTGAACATAGATCCCATTAGTAGATTCTTTTAGTACAACCTCTCAGAAAAAAGATGAGAAGGCACACATCATGGTTATGTTAGTAAAGCATATCAACAAAAGCACATTTGAAGTCATCGTAATATTTCCATCGGTACCAACCAACAAAATCTCACTTCCTAATCATCCAACTACTTTTTCAGTAGTAAACCGATGAAAATATACAAAGTCATAAGAACAACTACTTCTACTGGTCATCTACTGATGGAAAAGTAGAACAAATACATCAGTCCTCAATCAAGAAATAGACAAACATACCTGTTTCGATGGACAAATAGAGGAACCTTTTCAGATCTCAACTGATGTAGAGCCATACACACTTCCATCGTTCTTGCAACGATGTAAAAGAAGACACTTCAATTAGTGCTTCAACCAATGGAAAGGTTGAAGGATTGATAACATCATCTATGTGCATGAAACCAAGACCAAGTATAGGAGAGAATGGAAAGAAAACATGTTACGTACAAACTTCAAGAAAACCCTCAAATGTGGGTAATTTTCACGTAGATCCTCAAATACCACACTAACCGTCAAACACCAAAGAATACATCAATAAGCATCTGGACATGTAATTAAGACAGCAAAATGGGATTAGGAAGCTAAGACATGTTAGGGGTCTTAAACTTTTAGTGTACACTTATAGATTTTTATAGGATGAAACTCTTTTGGTAGAATGAAGTAATGGAAAAAAAAGTTGATAAAAGTGAGTTGGATTGGTTCTTTCATTGATATTTGCACCACGTTTTAGCTCTACATCACAAAAGGTTGCATCACTAAACTTATTATGATCATAATATTACGCATAAAAAAGGATATTTCAATCTCAACTTTATTGATAATTTGGTGAGCCAAGTCGCCACCGTGTGAAGTTTCAAGTATTAAGAAACCCCTACAAAAATAGACCTTGACATTTTGATCAACTATGGAATCCTAGACCTATGTATGACCAATGTTGGGGAGAATTTTTGGATATATGTATGACCTAGTATATCCACCCCAACCTACTACTTTAGATGGTAGGTTGATATATACCAACCCTTTGAGGGATGGAGTTTTATACATTAGTAGCTTAGGAGAGTAATTTGACTTTAGGATTCTCTGGACTTAATGATGAATGCACTAGGTAACCCATGGGGAAGTTCCTCATTTATGTCAAACAACTATAATTACTCCCTAATTAGGGTCTCTAAACCTTGTTGATATAGATACCATGGGAATGAGTTGTATAATATAAGATTAATCCATACAATAATATGTGCTTATCAAATTAAGGTTATGTTCAAGATTAGGTGTTCCCAACTGGTAGATAGTAGGAACAAAGTATGTAAGGAGGTAAATGATTCAACTACTAAACATATTAGAAATTGATCTTCATATACTTATGTGTTAACTCATTATAAGATATTTGGAAGTTAAGTTAAACATTTTAATAAATGGTAAACATAATGAATGTACATCATGCAGACTTGGTAATAAGTAAAATCAAGTGATGAAAATGAAGTTAAAATTCCCTTATGAAGAATATCATAATAGATAAATTGGTAGTTTTGTTGATGTTAGAATATTGGTAGTCTAGGTTAGAAATGGGAGGATTTTGGGGAAGAAATCCTCTTTAAGGGGTGGAGAATTATAACATATCTGAATCTTGTACCATAGCCTAATCATCTCTCTTCTAGTCCCTTTTTTGTTATGTTAGCATTAAAGCCTTATCTTTAAATTATATAAATTAAAAGAATTCAAAACAAGAAATATATTTTTTAACAAATAAACTTTCACATAAGTTTAAAGATAAATTAATTAATCAAGTCATCAATTAGGGTTTAGCTAAAAACATCACCCATTAATTGGTTTTGACCCTAGTTTTGTAATATAGAATCACCCTACATCAAATTAATGAAAGGAATTCGATAAATATGAAATAATGTATATAATTAATCAATAAAGTTACTAAATGCATTAATTGAGTTCTTAAGTTATAAGTAATGAAATAAAATATCAAACATTATCTAATGGTGAAACTAATGTCAGAGTTGGGTGCCTCATATCTTATTTAGCATATAGGTCAAAATTCAAGAAAAATAAACATTATTTACCCCCTCACTTAATTAATTGGATTCACATTTTTGGTACACATAAATGCACGTAATATTTCAATTAAATTTGAGTTTCTATTTTCCCCATTATAACACTCCTCTCTTGGGTGTCAGTCTTCTTTGTTCCACAATGAACGCCCTCTTGTTTAGTTCACCTTATCCTCTCTAGCTTTACTTTTGTCTAACCCTGTGACACGCTTTATACGTGTGTAGAAACGCAAGTGTATGCGTCAATGTAATATAGGCCTTTGTGAGTCCCGAGTCGAACTCAGGGACACGTGAATTATCGGAGACTACTACTAACTACTCACAATCAGCTAGACCAGTTAAAGAGTTGGAAATTGTTGTAAAATTAAAAGAAAATAAAATGAAACAAAACAAAATAATCGATTAAATGTTTAGTTTAATCAATTCAAGATGAGATCTTTAGGATTGCGGTTTCACCGCGGGTTTTCATTGTAATAAATTCTATATAGTTATTCAGATTTATCTCTCTATCCGGGTAGTGGCCTGTAGTCAGAATTGCCCACTGTCGTGGTACAATTCACTACCTATGTCTAGGTCGGTTCCACCGTCGTAGTAACCTATACCCTAAACTAGGTGCATTAAAATCGATCTCTCAGTATCCACCATTAACCTTACACCACCTTGTTCAAGGGATTTGTCAATTAATGTAAATTATGTCTCTTTTCAACCATTAATTCTTCTTTCAAAGTAATTAAGGGAATTAGATTATTATTATGGTGATCAAGCATAACAATATAATTGAGAAAACGAAATTATACCACGGATTTAAGAGATAAATGATGAATTACTATGATAAAATTGTCATACAATGATTTCCCGAGCTACTCCCCGTCCTAAAGACAAAGGGGATTAGCCCCGCATGTTCATCTCAGAGCAAAACATGGTAGAGAAAAGGGGAAACATGGAGAAAAACGTGATTGAGTGGTGAAACCCCTGAACGGAGAAGATCCAAGTGCTCCTTGGCGTAGAATACACATTCTCCTGCCTTTCGGTGGTGGAAAACATCTTCTTCAGTGTCCGGAATGGCTGGGGCGTGCTTCTGGGCTCCGTTCTTCTCACCACACCTTCTCGGGACATGTGCAGCGGCTAATGACATGATAGATTGCTCTTGGCCACCGTCATTAGGTATAATCACTGAGTTAGGTCGCCAAAATATCACAGTCGTCGGATTTAGATCGATCTGAAGCAAACTTGTATCCGACGGTGTCGATACCATCGACTCGGGTCGATAGTATCGACCATGCACTGTATCGGCCGGTCTCCTTTTCTTTTCTTTGTCGCGACTGATGTTAACTCGATACCATCGATGAGGGTCGATGGTATCGACTCTCTTAGGTGTCGCTTTTATCTTTTTTTGTCGCTGAAGCTCCACTAGTCGATAGTATCGACATAAGCATCGATAGTATCGACATAAGCATCGAGACTATCGACTCTCTTCTCACCAGCAACCTGATGGTATCTCGTTACCATCGACTTCTGTGTCGATAGTATTGACTCTACGATACTCCTTGTGGCTGGCAACCTATGGTCGTGTCGATGGTATCGACCACTGTCGATAGTATCGACAGCAGCAAATACTTGTTTTTCCTGAAGTTAAAACACGAAACCACATAAGTCGAAACAAAACATATTCTTGTAATAATTTATGCTCAAAAATACGGAAATAAGGGAGATTTGACATAGAGAAGGATCATAGACCAAAGTAGATGGATTATGCAATATTAACCACCAAAATGACTAATAAATGCATAAAAACACAAATAAACAAGTCTATAAATGCGACTCAAAATCATCGCATCAAACTCCCCTAAGCTTGAACATTGCTCGCCCTCGAGCAACTAAACCTTAGAATAGAATTGCCAGAGTCAACTAAAGAACAAATCATCACAACAAACATCACCATATGATCCCCATCAGACATTCACATTCCGTCCCTCACTAACCACAAAATGATAATTACCCTAAGGCGACAGTAATCATCCATAAAAGATATCCACCTCAAAACTGATGAACACAATCACATAAGGTAGTTAACATAATAAAATTCTCCGGTCCAGACTCGGTGCATCTTGTGATCTCCTATACTACGTTGCTCGCCCTAACTACCATCTACATGGAAGCAGCTCTCCTGATATTCATAAGTGAGGAGAAATTCACAGTGGCCTACCAATTCGAGCAACGGGTGGATAGAATGCGTGGCTAATGGAATAAATGGAAGCATCATACGGTTTCAACATGCATAAAACAAAAATGCCCTAAATTATGCATTTGCAGATGAACATGCCCTAATGCCTATAATTGGGTGGAAATGATGCATGCACTAACATCCCGTCTCAAAATGAGATGGAATATCTAACCGAGCTACATCATGTACCATCTTCAAATGCAGGTGAGACTATGTTCCTTTCTCCCTCTTATTCGACTTGCTTCTCAATATTTTCTTTTTTTTCATTTTTTTTTCTTATTTTCTTTCTTTCAGGCCATTATATCAGCAAACGACAATGAATAATTTGTTGGGCTTACTTTTTCTACATAGCTCAAAGATTTGAATTATTTAGAAGGTATGGAATAATTTAATCACCATTAAAGAAGAAATCAGACACATGATGTACTCTATGCATAAAAATTATGAATGCAACTAAATGACATGCACCTAAGGGTAATGTGCATGTATAACTATTCTATTTTTTTTTAATGCAAAACGTATGAAAGCGGTTGCAATGAAAGACCTATCTACATGATATGCAATCAAACAGATTAAAACCGTAAAGTACTTCCAATTCTTATGGTGGATTGTGAAAAACAATGAGGTGGAAAGATCACAAGACTAATTGACTGAACCTTTGAAAATTATTATATGTCCCTCCTTACTGACTTGTATAGTAGTTAGGAGGTTTCTCTCTCTTATTTCAAATTAGAGACTCATTATCATTTGGTCAGTTTAGGCTCAAACAACCAATTCCGTCCACTTTTCATGAATCATTAGGAATGTACAGTTGTGATTTTTCTGTTTTAGAGTTGACAAAACCAATCATTTTCTTAAGTTATGTGCTCAAAGTTGAACAACACAAGCTTGTGAACACTAATTTTTTTTTTTAATTTTCCCTTAATTCCCATGTACAAGCAATTGAGATGACACAAGACTTAAGACATCCACAATTACACTAGATAGGATGTGGATCCTACAAACAAACCAAGATTGCAAAAATGAAATGACAAGAAACAAAACAATAAAAACTAAAAAATAAGAAAACTAAAGGATATAGCTGTTCCAACAACCCCACTAAGCTTGAATTTGACTATGACCTCATAGTCAAAAACAATCTTAAAGGTTGGAACAGAGATACTGATTACTCTTCTGGAGGAGGCGGGTACTGTGGGGCCGTGGGGTCCCAAGATGGGTACTGCCCCTGAAAGCTAGGATCATACTGGGGCATGGGTGGAGGTTGTGGATACCCCCCAAAGTAGTTCTGGCTCCAGTAATGATCATAGAAGGGCTGCTGCTGCATCTCCATCCCATGCAACCTGTCATGAATCTGCTGTTGGTTGTCGAGGAGGAGGCACTCATTCTCAAAGATAGCCCTCTGATTGTCAAGTAACCGGTTCGTCGTATCATGAATACCGACGTATGTCGATGTATGATGTTGCTGCGTCTGCTGTATATCCTACAGCATGGCATACATACCTTGCATTGAGTAGACATCCTCACTTTGCTGCGAGGGCGGTGGTGGTGGCGGAGGTTGGTAAGAAGAAGATGCACCCGGATGCATGCGAGGACACTTCCTAGGTGCCACTCGTGCACGAAGAGGAGTGTAGGCCTCCTCTTCCTCTTCAGCCACATCATCATTATTGTTGTCGTCGCCGCCGTCTTCATCTGAATCAGCAATGGCTATGATTGGCCATCGGAAATGATGTGCACCCTCAATATGGAAGACGGGGTCTGGAAGTGAACACTCTTGATATGCTTGGTTGACATGACAGTGTGCATATGCCAAGCCATCTCGAAGAAGGATGAGGTTGGAGCGGTGAAGGTGCTGCTGATTCACTTTGCTCCTGTTGGAGAGAGGAGTCAGTTGGGAGAAATTCAACCCAAGGTAGGAGGCCAGTGGTGTGATGAGCCCTCCAAAGTGAATTGGAGCATTCCACGTACTCTGCTTCACCACCAACACTCGCTGCAGAAAGAAAGCTCCCCAGTTGCACTCTTGGCGCTTCATAAGTTTATGCAAGAAAAACAAGTCCGTCTCCTGGAATTTGCTCAGAGACAGATCACCACGGGCGAAGAGAGTGGTGCACAACATGCGGTGAAGAACCCACACGAACGGATGCTCGAAATACGCCACCGCCGCGTTGTGGTAGCTCACAGCTTGCCCGGAGGTACAGTTACTAACTCGGCGAAGATCGCGACATAGTCTGTCCTGTTATCTAGTCATCGGTACTGCTCTCGCCCGTGATTCCAGTTATAGATGGAGTTGAACTACTTGAGGGTGAGAGTGTAGTCAATGTTGTACATCCGGAAAGAAACACGGCCATTGATCCATTCCCGATCTATGGCGATGATGTCATTTGGCACGACACAGATGTCCAACGACGCCATGAACACGGCGACTAGCTCCTTGTAAGTAGGCCATTCATTGAAGAATGACTGGCCGTCGACATGGAACTCCATCTCATCAGGCCTCCTGCCTGTGTGCCTCGCCTGCGTCGAACCCCAAATTACGTATCATGTCACACTCGACGTAACGGGTCGGCTCGATCTTGCGCTTCATCAGTTCCTCATAAACCTTCTTGACTTCCGCAGACGGATGGACAATCCGCGGATGTGGAATGGATGCAGTCGGTGGAGGAACGAACACCAGGATCTCCATCGGTGTCGCGCGTGAAGAAGATGTGCCGGCGGTGTGCACCATTGTCGAAGAAGAAGAAATAGAAGAAGGAGCTTGGTGCAGGTCGGAGAAGAAAATCTCTGCTTGGTGAAGAACGGGCTCCTGTGGTGCTCGTCACCAGGCTCGGATTGCTTTGGAAGACGCACGTCACAAGTAGAGGAAGAACTCACTGAAGGTGTGACATCATATGACGACAAATCCTCTCTTATATAACTGACGCCGGTGCTGCTGCGTGCCCGTCGATACCATCGACGTTGGTCGATGGTATCGACTCACATAGCACAATCCGTACTGCCGCTGGTATCGACGGTCGTCGATGGATGGATGTGGGGGCCCGGATCACTGACGTGTTGATACTATCGACAGGTGTCGATGGTATCAACCTGTTCCTCGGATCGACTCTCTGGTTATTGCGATCGCCGTTGATCTCCTCTAGCAGATCGGTGACGTGTCGCGTCGATAGTATCGACCTCTGGTTAGGGAAACACCCTAGCGAGGCCCGACCGCCACTTTCTGCCTTTGACTGGGTCGATACCATCGACATGCCCGTCGATGGTATCGACTTCACTGAGATGATTTCTTCTGAAAATCTTTAGAGATCTCGATGGTATCGACTTGCATGGCGATACTATCGACCTCGACTTTGCAATCAACCTATTGGTGTGTCGATACCATCGACGAGGCCGTCGATGGTATTGACACAGAGTGATTTCTGCAGTCGCCAACCTATACCCTGGTCGATACCATCGACACAAGGGTCGATGGTATCGAGTCTGCCTCAGTCCTGCACATTACCCAAACAATCACGGCACCTTTTTTACACTAAAAACAAAGTCAAAACAAACCAAAGTACAAATGTGAAAGAAACTAAACTACACTACCGATGGCTGGGTTGCCTCCCAACAAGCGCCCTTATTTAACGTCTTAGGCTAGACGACATGAAGTGAAAAGCCATCAAGGAAAGCATGACACTTTATTTGCACAACAAAAGCCACTAAGAAATATTCATAAGTATATAGTGCACATTGGTCATTATTTTTCTTTGGTATATCCTTTAAATAAAAATAGGAACTTATAAAAAAGATGATCAAATTTCTCTCTCTCTCTCTAAAAAAACCTTGCTCTGTTCCATCTCTAGGGTAGCTCTTGCGCGCAGTGGCGGGCGGGCCGCCGCCGCCGCCACCTGAAGGCTCTCCGGTGGATAAAGGGAGTGGGGGTACCTCTCTACAAATGGAGGTCCCCCTGAAGACCGTCGAGAAGTGGAGCTCCTCTGGAGCCGACATCATTATGGCGAGGGATTGGGTGAAAGTCATGTAAGGACCGCCGATGCACATCCGGGGCAGATTTGCAGATGATTCCAAGAAGTCATTCTTTAAAGAAGGTGATAAGAGGAGATGGATGAAGTTCTCTACACCTATTATGGTGGAGATGAATGAATACCATAAGTACTCCGCAATTCTCCAGATTATGGGTACTTTGGTTGTTGTTCCCTAGCTCAAAGCATGGATGCAAAGAATGTGGCAACCTAGGGGCGATCTTGAGGTTTTCAATCTTAGTGATGGCTTAATCCTTGTGAGATTTGCCAATGAGAAGGACATGAAGAGTGCTATGAATAGAGGACCCTGGTTCTTTGATAATTAACTGGTCCTGGTGAGGCGATGGACCCCAGATGCTGACATCTGGTGCACTCCCCTGAAAACTGCTCTGGTGTGGGTTTCCTTGCCCGCTGTGGGGAAACATTGGTCGTACAGAGAGAACAATGTTGTAGCTCATGCTATTGGGGAACATAGGGCCATCGAGAGAAGGGTTGATGGGTCAATGCATGGGTGTTCCCGATTCTGTGTGGATATTACAGCGGAGGAAGAACCTCCACCTATGATCATGGTGGAGCTGCCTGATGGAGGTGAATGGGAAATAAAGATCAGATATGAGGCCTTGTCGGATCGCTGTGACACCTGCAAAGTGTTCGGTCATGCTAATGGGGGCTGCCCTAGTGAAAGGTGCTTAAACCCTCTACCGACACCCCCAATTGTTTCTCCTGACATGTGCATGCCACATAGTAGAAGGAACACCCACCCTAAGAGGTATGCTAGCAATTATACTTTCAATAGGCGTAAGAAGGAGGAGTCTGAACGCAGGATTGCAAAACTGAATGATGTTGATAAAGGTAAGGTGGTGGTTGAGGTGGAGCAGGAAACTATATTTATTGAAGAAGGAGAAGGCCATATTGAAGGTGAATCCAGTGACACAAAAGTGACTGAAGATACTGTGATCAACACCGTGTCTGGCCCTACCGTAATGGTGGGTTCTACCCCAATGGTTGAGACACTGGTGATTACTGTGGTCAACCAATTTGTAGTACTGGAGCAAGATGATAATGTAGACACCCCTACTAATGAAGGGGGAACTTGTAGCCGTAGTCCCAGGAAGACTAGGAGTTTGGTGAGAAAGAAAAAGGGATGACTCAAATCCAAGAATGGAGGTGGGTCATCAAACCCAAATAGTTAGATGTCTATCATGGCATGGAATGTCTGGGGGGCTTCATTGCCAAGGAAACCGAGGAAGCTAAGAAAGATTTTGATTGATATTCAAGAAGAGGTTGTTTTCTACTTTGAGACTAAGATCAAATGGGAAAATGTTGATCGGGTGAATACCATTTTTCCTCTGCATTAGAGGAACATGAACAATCTCAATGAGGTGGACGGAGGGAAAAATATCATTGGTTGGGACCCCAACAGATGGCATATGAAGCCTATAAGATCAACTGATCAGATTATAACTGTAAGCTGCTTTAATCACGGTGGCTTCTCCTGTATCTTATCTACAGTGTATGGGGAGAAATGTGAATATGAAAAGGATACATTGTGGCCTATTTTGGAAGCAACAACTCAAGATGGAATACCCTGGCTTATTCTAGGCCACTTCAACAATACAAGACAATCGGGAGAGAAGTATGGAGGCAAAAGAATACCTGAAAGAATCCCAAACAAGTTCAACACAACCCTTGATAAAGTTGGAATACATCAAATTAACACCATTGGTGGCCTCACCACCTGGTCAAACAAGCAAGGTCTGACTGGATGCATCTCCAGCTGCCTTGATAGAAGCTTTGTCAATAACGCCTGGTTGGATGTGCTCCTCAACGTGGCTATTAGACTTGGGGCACATATCTTCAGCGATCACGCCTGGATGATGGTTTGCATTAACACTTCCACTCAACCTCCTCGCCCTTTCAGGTTCCTTAATATGTGGTGTGATTCAGATGGCTTCAACAACATTATCAAAGACAGCTGGTCTATTCATATTCATGGGAACCCGCTATTCAGGGTCCTTAAAAAGCTCCAGCAGGTCGAAAGAGAAGGTGAATTTACCTAACCTCTTGCAGGAAGTAAGAATGAATTACAAAAAGGCTTCCTTGAATTTGTGGTTTAATCCTCTAGAGAGGGGGTACATTGCAGATGAAAGGAAATGTGAGGACAAAATTAGAAAACTTGAGAAAGCGGAAGAAGTGAGCCTCTGACAAAGAAGTAGAATGAAATGGATTTCCACTGGTGATTGGAATTCTAAAATCTATCATGCCGCTATTAAGAAGAGGGAGATGAGGGATTCTATTTATGAGCTTATCAATGATAAGGGAAAAATGGTGGATAGTAGTGAGGAGATGGCGGGGTTGGCTACTCAGTATTTCAGCAAGCTTTACAATAATGGCCACAAATACCCTATTGATGAGGACAGACTCCCTGCCGCAAAAGTCACAGAAGAAATGAATATAGCCCTTTGTAGAGTGGCATCAGAAGACGAAGTTAAGGAGGCTTTATTCTCTATTCATTATTCTAAAGCCCCTGGACCAGATGGTTTTAATAGCTACTTTTTCCATAAGTGTTGGACTATTGTCAAAGGTGATGTCTACCATGCTGTGAACTAGTTTTTGGAGGGAGGCTCAATGGTCAGAGTAGTTAACCATGCCTTTATAAAACTAATCCCCAAGAACAACAATGTGAAAGAGATGACAGATTTTAGACCAATAGCATGCTTCTCAGTTCTTTATAAAATTATTTCTAAACTGCCTGCCAGAAGATTGAAGGAGATATTGCCGTATATTATCTCACCTAATCAGAATGCCTTTGTCAAAGGCAGATACATGGCTGATTGTTCTATGTTGGCCATGGAATTCCTCAACAATTTTAATATGAAGAACTCAATAGCTAAAGCTTGTATGAAAATCGACATTAGCAAAGCTTATGATCATGTGAACTGGGACTATCTATGGAAGGTTATGACTTCTATGGGCTTTGATCAGAAGTGGATTGGCATTATAAAACAGTGTGTGGAGACTTGTTCCTTTTCTATCCGTTTTAATAGCTGTCCGAAAAGGTTGTTTAGATCTGCTAATGGGCTTCAACAAGGCGAATCCATATCCCCTCTCATGTTCACGCTAGTTATGGAGGGTCTGACCAAGATAATCAACACAACTGAAGAAAATGGGCTACTTAAAACTTACAGAGTCAACGACATCAAGGTGTTGACACACATAATCTTTGCAGATGATGTTCTTCTATTTTCAGTTGGCAATATGAGAAGGCTGAGGGTTTTCAAAACTCTTCTAACCTGCTTAGGGAAGCTTACTTGTCTTTATGTGAGTGCTATAAAATCTCAAGTGTTCCTTTCTAAATCTTGTGACAATAGAAGAGGAAGATTAAAAAAGGCAATAGACATGCAGGTGGGTAGGCTTCCCACCAAGTATCCGGGGTTCCCCATCATCGCAGGAAAGGTTACTTCTAATGATTTTGGAGGGTGTCTTGACAGCTATAGAGTTAAAATTGAAATGTGGATCGGGCTTAAGATCTCTATGGCTGGCAGGATGGTTTTGATCAAATCCATTCTTCAAGCTATGGTTCGGTTCTAGACTAGTATGGGGTTTATTCCCAATCCCATCCTCCACTCTTTTAGATCACTCACTTCCAACTTCTTATGGGTTGGTAAGAGCCATGGTGTTGCCTGGGACACCATAGCTAAACCATTCTCTAAGGGAGGCTTGCAGGTGATGGATGCTGAGGTGGCTATGCAGAGAAGCAACTGTAAAAGGGTGGAACATTTCATTAAGTCTCAATCCAGCTGCTGGGCTAACTAGTTGAAGAAAAGATATGGTCCAAACTGTGTCTGTGACAGGAGTAGCAGACCCTCGCGCATTTGGCGTATGATGTTTTCTCATGTGGTGATTCATCAACACCTATATAGTGTTGATCATTTTGGTGTTTGGATGGTTAATCCATCACCACCTATCAACACTAATATAGGTAGCTCCTCAGGGGTGAGTTGGTCAGATTTCATTTGGGGTCACGCCCACTATCCCAAATGGAGTGTGTTTTGCTATAGAGCTATCCTCTATAAACTCCCTTCTCTGGACAAGTTGGCTGCTTGGGGGATCCCTATAGAGGAGATGTGTTGTCTTTGTAAAGTAACCAATGAGATGACCAGTCACTTGTTCTTTAGATGCAGACGGCTCAGACCTGGACCATTTTGTGCCTCAGAAATGGTTGGGGATAGGGGATTCCTAACAACCTCACGGATGTTATTGCTTGGGCGGATGCTAAGTTTAAGCATGAAAAAAATCTTAAAATATTTGCCTTGTTATGCATCACTAGGCTGAGCTACTTGATCTGGAATGAAAGAAACAAAAGAATACATGAGAAGAAAGAAACCAATCAGTTGTGCTTCGTTGATAAATTTGCTAAAGAACTCAAATGGCATGTGAAGATAAGGAAAAAGATGCTTTACAGTATTAATGCTAGCACACAAACCTACTGGGGATTTTGTATATAACCTCTGGTTCGTTCCAGGCCCGTTTAAGGGTGCCTTGCCTTGTTTTGTATAGTTAATTCTATACCCCTTTTTGGTCTAATTCATTTACCTTACTAAAAAATAGGAACTTATTAATCTCATTTCCAAACTATATTTAGTGTGTGGGATTTATGGAATATCTTTTTGATATAAACATGCCCTTTTAGAGATTTTTTCAAAACAATCATTACTATCTCATGGAGTCTCCTTTTTCTCCCAATTCTATATTTTTCTTCCTTTCCATTATTATTTACAAGTTAAGATAAAATATTCTCATTTGATGCCTTAACCATTGTGTTGCCAATATTTCTTGGATAATTATCCTCTAATTATCTAAAACACCACACATCTTATTTTCTTTTGGCAACTTCACATATTATATTATACTTCAGTTATATAATATCCCAATAAACATTATCATTAATTCATATACAAATTCCTTTATTTAACTTGTGTCAGAAGCACCCATGACACAAAGGTGATCAAAGTTATTATTCTTCCACCAACAATGCCATTAGTGAAATTATGAATCAATTCATTTATCTAATTCAATTTTACCAAAATTGAGGATATTACAAGGCCTCTACGACCCACTACGAGGATGTTGTGAACCGCTATCTGTGGTGATCATCCAAGAGGCCAACGATGACAGTTATCTAGGTGTGACTTGAGAAAGAAGCACGGTGAAACAAAGGATAGACGTTGGACTTGCTCCAGGACCAAGTATATACTTTGCAATCCTATTTCCTATCTCATATTTGTTGACTTAATTTGTTGTATTAGGGGAATTTGGTAGTACTTTTTTTGTTCCCGCTACCATATTTGATGCTATATTTTCCAATAGTAGTATCAAAGCCACGTCAACTTACTATGTTTTGGGATTTAATTGGTGTGATTAGATTTTAGTTTTATTATTTATTTATTGCATGCAATGTGAAATTTTAATTGGTTAATGTGCATATCCAATTAAATACTACATATGATCCCAATAATATATATGATATTATATATATGTGTCACCTTAAAATCATTTTGATGGTGATTGGTAGCATGGTTATGGCCTATACCCTGATTAAACGAAATGGCAAGGTTCAAATGAGGAAACCATGAGCGCTTTAGGATGCCCTCAAGATATAAACGTTTGTGATTGGTTAAATGATTTTTGTTCCTATTTATATCTTTCTTTGTATGTCGAGCCTGTCTCCACATGTAAAAATATTAATTCTTATCTTCCTATGCTCCCCTTGAATGTATCTTGAGGTTTCTCAATTACCATGTAATATGTTAATAATATTATAATAGTTTTTATTTCCTGTTATGGAAAAGAAGATGTTCTGCACCAGGAAAGATGACCGGTTCTAGAAACAAATTGATTGACTAGAGGATTGAAGAGGCCGATGATAGGAGGATCCAACTGTTCAGCTGGTGGCCCAACCGACCGGCTGGAGGAGTCCAGATGTTGCAAGAACTGGAGACCAAACGACCAATTTGAGAGACCAACCGACTAACCAGGAGGCCATTCGACCGGTTCAAGGGTTGAATTGTTCGACCCTGAATGGTTTCAACACAGATCGTCATGAACAACAGGTTGCTACATATGATGTAGACCATAGGTGGTAGGAATTCCTTGTGGTTCCAAGGAATTATAATAGGATGGTCATAACCATTGCTTGTGTATATTATTGCATGTTTTCATTGTGGTTATACCATGTATGTCATGTACTATAAGTATATGGTGATTGGATATGTATATGTATTTATATAAAATTCCTCAAATAAAATGTTAAGTCTTAGATTCTTTCCATAAGCAACACACATGAAAAGCGTGATCGACTGTGTGGGCATGCCAAGCATGGTGTGTTGTCTATCTTGTGGAAGTGTGATCGTAGTCATGTGGGCCTGCCAAGCAGGATGCATTACTATCATTTTGGCTTTTCGATCAAACTTAACTAGGTGATCTTAATGAGATTAAGTATCTAGAAACATGCAGATCCTGGAAACCCCAGGGCCATATGAATATGCTCCCATTGTGCCTAAGGCTGACCGGGATGGTTACAAGAAGCAATCTGAAGATGTCATAGATGTATGACAAAGAGTTGTGTATAACATCTATTTAAGAATTGCATAAGATAACATTGGAAAAAGTTGTCTGCCTTAATAATTGATTATGGACCATGGTAGTGGTTGGGTAATAACTCAAGTATTTTGGGTCTTCGATCACTAGAAGGTTATACATTGTAATCTTCTAAAATGAAATGTGAGGGATATCAATTTGAATAAAATAGATGGAGCGATAATTAATTAAAGGCCTAATTAAATATCATCAAATTTTATTATTAATCCAATCAAATCAAACATGTTTTGACAAATGGAAAATTTCCATTATAGAATCCAATGACGACCAATAACACAGTTTCCTTGCTCTATGAACTAAGAGTTGTAGAAACAACATTAAAACATGGTTGTTATTGAGAGGGTCACACATCTTAAGAAAATGTGCCAAGATCAGGAAAGACAAGAGAGATATGATGTCTCTAGAGCGTTGTTCAGGTGCAACATGGCAGAAGGAGATCTAGTAGGTCCCCATGTGCTCTAGCTTATTGGGTATGTGAAGAAACTTTCTAGATTGAATTTACCTTGGATCAAGAGTTGGCCATAGATGTGATTCTACAATCATTTCCAAAGTCGTACATCCAGTTTGTCATGAAGTACAACATGAATATTTTTGACAAGTCATTGTTGGAATCACTTGGCATGTTTAGAATAGCTGAAGTGCAAATGATGAAAGACAGTCCCAAGTTTTTGATGATGATCAATAGAGGAAAAAAGAAGTCTAAGGGAAAAGGAAAATCTAAGAAGAGTTTTAAAGCTAGTCGGAAGCCCATGTCTTCTGCACTCAAAGTGAAGGGAGGGGTAATTAAAGGACGAAATTGTCACCATTGTCACTAGTCTAGACATTGCCCTCTCTATCTAGAGGAACTCAGGAAAAATAAGGAGGGGATAGATATATCCACTTCAAGTATATACATTATTGAGTCAATTTTTTCTACTTCTTCATCTTGGGTAATAGATATCGGATGTGGATCTCACATATGTTTGAACATGCAGGATCTAAAAAGAAGTAAGACTTTATGAAAGGGCAAGGTCAAACTATGAGTTACAAATGGTGCAAGAGTTGTTTCCACTATAGTTGGAACCTATGATTCATCTTTGCCCATGGAGCTTGTAATAGAGTTAAAGAATTTCTATTTTGTACATGCCATAAATAGAATTATTATTTTTCTATCTTGTATGGACAAGGATGCATATAAATTTCATATAAAGAATGGTCAATATTCTAATTCAAAATATGATATATTTTATGGAAATGCCTCATTGCCTTATGATCTATATTTGCTAGATCTTAATATAAATGTTTTTAAAGTAAACATTAAAAGATTAAAACTCGATAACACAAAGAAAACACATCTTTGGCATTGCTGTCTTGGGTAGAAATGTTATTTTGTTGGATAAATGTTTCTTGGGAAGATATGTCAAGAAAACGTTTCCTATAAAGCTTGACCCTAGATCAGATAAATTTTATTTTGTTGGATATCCCAAAGAAACAAAGGGATACTACTTGTGTAACAAACTGAAATCTGGGTATATTCTCAGTTTGGCCCTTTTCCTATGTTTTTCCTATCCTTTCTTTCTTTTTAAGCCTTGATGTAGATTAATGGGAATTATTAATGGTTTAGAGAGAATTTGATCATTATTTAGGACAATGTATGGGTTTATGCACAAAACTTTAGTTATTTCCTTTAATAAGGGTCTAAAATACAAATTTACCACTTAAGTGGCATATTGTTAATATAAATTCGTGATAGAGTTTTCTATAGCCTTTTGGAACAAGGAAGAGATAAAGAGATAAATAACAACTCTCTAAACTAGATAATGTGATATTGAATTATATAATATGAGAAAAAGTGGTAATAATGGATAATGGGCTAAAACTCATGAAGGGAAGACTAATTGGTTAAAGATAAATTTAGATTCATTTTCTTTGGGTTTTAGTTTGGCTTGGAGGCCAAGTTTCACAATTTTGGCATAATAACATTTATATCAATTCTATTTGGATAATAAGATATGCGTTTTCTCCAAAAATATAAAATAAATTATTAAATGACTTCAAAAGAGGGAAAGAGTTTCAGATTTGTAATCTACATATTAACATTATCCTATAGTTGAATTTTCTTGCAATTTGGATAATATTTAATGTTCATGTGTAGACTAAGAGAGAAAAAGTATGTAAAAGCCCAAAATTCTAAATAATGTGATAAATAAATTCAAAGGATAAAATAATAACAAATTTTTGTTTCATATGTCTAATTTTTCTTGAGGATGAAGTTTAACATTAATTGGTAGTTTCTAGATGTCTCTAATGTGATGGAAAAGAGAAAGTATGATTTACTTTAAAATAATTAAATAAGATACTTAAAGTCTCCATCACTGAGAACCAATGCCAAAAGTAGGATTCTACACATCCTAATTAGGCTAGGTATCAAATTTCATTTAATTTGGAATTTATTTGCACACACAATTTCGTAGAGAGAAAATGAGAAATTAATGAGAACACACTTTAGCCGGAATCATAGTCACATTGGATATATATGTCATGTATTAATTTTTTTCAGTCAACATACACACACACACGATCTAGACCTTTGGATTTGTGATCCAACGACTCACGTGCCATCATCAACCTTGTGCCTGAACTAGTAGCAGGAGTTGAATTTCATGTGAATTCGAAATCAATTTTCTCCCACCTCACTCAACAATGTTCTGAGATTTTTGGTTCTTTGGATTCGGGAAATGATTCCTCACAAGGAAAGTTGTAATGCAAGCCCTTGTTTCCTTTATTCACAAAATTCCTAATTTCTTTCCCCGAGATTCTCGAAGCATCATGTTGCAAAACCCCTAGAACTTAACCATATAAATAGGGGACTATACCCCCATTTCCGCCACCCCTTACTCAACCTTCCTCCTCTCTCAATTTCCTTATACATCTCATCTACAACCATATCCAATCCAGTTCTTCTTCTTAACTTGTGACACCACATGCGAGTACATGACTCCATCATTCTTCTATTATGTTTAGCGGTGAGTTTGTGGCATCTTAATCTTCATTTCATTAAGCTTCAAATCGACAAATCATCATGGGTTGCGATTTCACCCAAATCAACGAAACACAGCATATGGATGATTCCCCATGTTCTTTTCTCAGGTATGCCCTGAAGGGATAAAACCCATAGGTTTCAAGTGGATCTTCAAGAAAAAGACAAACATGGATGGTAATGTACAAACTTAAAAAGTTTGATTGGTTGAAAAGGGTTTCATACAAGTTCACGATGTTGACTATGATGAAACCTTTTCTTCAGTTGCCATGGTTAAGTCCATCAGGATCATGCTTTCCATTGCATATTATCTTGACTATGAGATATGGTAGATTGATATTAAAACCACATTCCTTAATGGGTATCTTCTTGAGAATGTGTACATGACACAGCCTGAGGGTTTTATAAATACAAAGGATGAAAATAAACTTTATAAGATACAAAGGTTAATTTGAGGATTGAAGCAACCAACTCAGAGATGGAATCTTTAATTTGATGAAGCAGTCAAAGAGTTTGGCTTTAGTCAAAATGAATATGAACCATATGTTTACAAGAAGTTCACTGGGAGCATGATTGTATTCCTCATATTGTACGTAGATGACATACTATTGATGGGGAATGATATACCTACTTTAAAAATGATAAAGACTTATCTAGGAAATACATGAAGGACTCAGGTGAAGTATCCTATATTTTAGGAATCAAGAACTATAGAGATAGACCTATAAGGCTTCTTGGACTAAGTCAGAGCACAAACATTAACAATGTGTTAAAGTGGTTCAGCATAGAGAACCCAAAGAGAATCAACCTTCCCATGTCTCATGGTGTTACTATCTCTAGAGATGAATATCCCAATTCTTATGAAGAAAGGGAATGCATGAGTTTGACCTCATTCACTTTCCTCATGTAATCTTCACCAAAATACATCTTCAAACGTTTCCCATTTACCAGAAAGGTTGTCTCGCCATTGCGCACCATGATTGCGCCATGTGGCCTCACCTCCTCTACGGTGAATGGTCCACTCCATCGGGATTTCAACTTCCCAGGATGCAACTTCAGCCTGGATTTGAACAAAAGCACACGATCTCCTTTCTTGAAAATGCGCAATTGAATATGGCGATCGTGAATCAACTTTGTGCGCTCATTGAAGATCCGCGAGCTTTCATATGCATTCATCCGCAGCTCGTCAAGTTCATTGAATTCAAGTAACCTCTTCTTTCCCGCTTCATCATAGCTCAGATTTAGCTTCCTCAGCACCCAATGCGCTTTATGCTCTAGTTCCACCGGTAAGTGACAGGCCCGACCATAAGCCAACCTAAAAGGCGTAGTGCCTATAGGTGTCTAAAACGCCGTCCTGTATGCCCACAACGCATCCGGTAGTAGAGTACTCCAATTCGTCCTCATGGAAGCCACAGTACGCTCCAAGATCTTCTTAATCTCTCGATTGGAGACCTCCACTTGTCCTTGATTTTGTGGGTGGTACGGGGTACCAATGTTGTGTTTGACCCCGTACTTTCTCAACAGTGCCGTGAACTTTTGATTCCGGAAATGTGTACCTCCATCACTTATGATCATCCTTGGTACACCAAACCTGCAGAAAATATATTCCTTGACAAACCTACACACTACAGCGGAATCATTAGTCCTTGTGGGTATTGCCTCTACCCACTTCGACACATAATCAACAACCAAAAGAATGTACAAATTAGAATTTGAGGACACAAAGGGTCCAATAAAATCTATACCCCACATGTCAAATACCTCAACCTCCTAAAATACATTAAGGGGCATCTCTTTTCTTTTCGAAATGTTACCTGCCCTTTGGCAGGAATCACATTGCCGCACAAACTCATAAGCATCCCTAAACAAGGTAGGCTAGTATAGGCCACTTTCCAGTACTTTGGCTGCAGTGAGAGAGCTTGCATGGTGGCCGCCCGTCGGTAATGTATGAAAATGACGAAGAACATTGTCGTATTCCTCCTCTGGTAGACACCTGCGTAAGACACCATCCCTGCACCGCTTCAACAAGATAGGGTCATCCCAGAAATAATAACGTAAAGAATGGAAAAACTTCTTCTTCTCTTGGTACGTCCAATCATCCGGGATGATTTTGCAAGCAAGATAGTTAACAATGTAAGAAAACCATGGGTCTTTCGAATTCACTTTCAAAAGTTGTTCGTTCGGAAATGTCTCGGTAATGGGTATGTGTAAATCGTTTTCATCTACCCTCTCCAACCTAGACAAATGGTCCGCGACCACATTTTCAATACCCGCCTTATCCTTGATTTCAATATCAAATTCCTGTAAAAGCAAGATCCACCTAATCAATCTAGGTTTGGCATCCTTTTTGTCCATCAAATACTTAATGGCGGCGTGGTCCGTCCATACCACGACTTTTGATCCAACTAGATATTGCCGAAATTTTTCAAAAGAGAAAACAACGGCAAGCAACTCTTTCTCAATAGTCGTGTAATTGAGTTGGGCGTCATTCAAAGTTTTAGATGCATAAAAAATCACAGCGGGTTTATTGTCCACCCGTTGTCCCAAGACAGCCCCAACCGTGAAATCGGATGCATCACACATTAGTTCAAACGGCTTAGTCCAATCCGGTGTTTGCATAACTGATGCGGAAATCAATTTTTCCACAAGCACATTGAACACATGTAGACATTTTTCATTAAAGTCAAAAACAACATCCTTTTCTAACAGCTCAGATAAAGGTTTGGTGATTTTAGAAAAATCTTTTATAAAACGACGATAGAAACCGGCGTGACCTAAGAAACTCCGTACCCCTTTTACCGAATTCGGTGGGGGCAATTTGGAAATTACTTCAATTTTTACCGGGTCTACCTCCAAACCTTTGCTAGACACTTTATGTCCTAGCACTATTCCTTCATTCACCATCATGTGACATTTCTCCCAATTTAGGACCAAATGTGTGTCCTCACAACGTTGCAAGACCTTATCCAGATTGTAAAGGCACTCATCAAAGGATGCACCATAAATAGAGAAATCATCCATAAAAACCTCTAAACAGCGTTCTACCATATCAGAAAAAATGGCGAGCATACAATGCTGAAAGGTCGTCGGTGCATTACATAACCCAAAAGGCATATGGCGGTATGTAAACGTTCCATAAGGACAAGTGAAGGTGGACTTCTCTTGCTCCTTAGGATCAATCGAAATCTGATTGTACCCCGAATAGCCATCCAGAAAACAAAAATGCAATCGACCGGCTAAACGCTCTAAAATTTGATCAATAAACGGAAGAGGAAAGTGATCCTTAAGCGTAGCGGCATTCAATCGACGATAATCTATGCAAACACGCCACCCGGTTACAAAGCGAGTGGTGACAGGTTCATTTAAATGATTATGGGTAACAGTGATTCCCCCCTTTTTAGGGACTACCTGCGTAGGGCTCACCCATGTCGAGTCAGAAATAGCATAGATGATACCTGTAGAAAGCAGCTTAATCACCTCCTTTTTGACAACCTCTATCATGCTGGGATTTAATCGACGTTGTGGCTGAATCACCGGCTTGGCTCCCTCCTCGAGCCGAATTTTGTGCTGGCACAAAGTAGGGGAGATCCCCTTGATGTCTGCAACTGACTACCTGAATGCTCCTCGGTGGTTCTTCAACACAATAAGCAGCTGGTCCTCCTCTTCGGAACTCAGATAAGCTGATATAATCACAGGTAGATTTTCTTCCTCAACCAGAAATGCGTACTTCAGGTGCGATGGTAACGGCTTCAACTCCAATTCTGGCGGGCTGATTAAGGATGATTGAAGCGGTGGTGGGAGTTCGCCTAAGTCTTCATAGTACCTCGCATAGAAGCACAGCAACATCTGAAGCATCTTGGCACACTCCTGTAGTGACTTGCTTCTCATCCAATCATGTGTGATATTGACTAAGCAGACTTCAAGTGGTAGTTCTGGATATGCATTGAAAACTGAACTCGCTATAGACTGATCTTCAATAAAGGGGGGAATCTCCTCCTCCTCATCATTCGGAAAACCTACAGCTTTGCTAAGGGATACAACCTTGGTCTGCTCCATGATGTCCACAACCAATGTCCCTTTTTCCACCTTGGTCATTACATGAGACATATCTAAGAATGGCTTCCCTAGACAAAGTGAAATATTGTGATCAAAATGCTTTACCATGTAGCATTGCTCTTTAGCTTTAGATGGCGTGGTGCTAGAAGGCATGACCATCTCGAACCGATCATCAGCGATGCCCAAGGTCAAACGACCTCTCCCCATCTCAAGTATCATGTCAGCTGTAGCTTGGAAGGGTCGTCCGAGTAGTAGCTCATTGCCTTGTTCATCTTGCATCTCCATTACGACAAAATCTGCTGGAAATACAAAACGATCTACCTTCACCAACACATCTTCACATATACCGTATGGTTTCACCACAGAATTGTCCGCCAGTTGGATAGTCATGTTTCTCGGCCGTGACTCTTTTAATCCTAGTTTCTTGAATGTAGAAAGGGGCATCAAGTTTATGCTCGCCCCGGAGTCACATAGCGCTTCACCAAACTTCACTTGCCCAATGTAACATGAGATGTTGAAGCAACCCGGATCCTGCCTCTTTGGTGGCAATGTGCCCATGATGAAGGCACTCACCTGCTCCTTAAGCACTACAACCTCTGTGTCTGGGATTTTCCTCTTCTTAGTAATGATGTCTTTCAGAAACTTGTTGTAAGATGGGATTTGCTCTATTGCCTCTATTAACGAGATGTTGACTGAGAGCTTTCTAAAACTGTCTAAAAACTTCTTGAACTGGGCGTCCACTTTCCTTGCTTTTGCACTATTCGGATATGGGACCAGGACAGCCTGTGCCCTTTGATGGGGTGGCACATATGGTGTCCTTTTCTGCATCTCCTCCTCATCTTCATTAGGATTTTCAGTAGCATCTGCTGCTATATCCTTCTCTGGTCCGGTGACTGGGATTGGCAGCTCCTCAGTGGCCTCACCTTCAGTTTCTGCTTGGGATTTGCTTGGTTCATCGGCCCTGAGGTTTAAAAGCTTTTTGCCACTCCTTAGCAAGATCGCCTTCGTCTGTTGGTTTCCTCCTGGAATGTTTGTGTTACTCGGAAAACCTTATTGTGCTGGCTTCTTCAGATTGGCTATCTCAGCTGCCAATTCTGCCATAGACGTCTCTATTGTCCTCATCTGAGCCCCATGGCTCTGTAGTGTCTGCCTGAACTGGTTCATAAATTCCCCCTGTTGCTTTATCTGTTGGCCAAAAGTAGTCATTAATTCTTGATTTTGCTTTATCACTTGGTTGAGAAACTCCGTGCTCTTGTCCTCCGCTACTGGCTGGGGTTTTGCATCTGGGTCCTGTAAAAAGTTGTTCGGATCCTTCCAAGAGAACTTCTTGTCCTTCCTCCATGAGTAATCATTATTTCTGTAACCTTGCTGCTGCCGCATGAATTTGACTTGTGCCTCATCTTCGGATTCAGTATCCTCCTTTGCAAGCAGTTTCTTCGCGAGAAGGTCCATCTTCTCATTCATCTCTTTGATTGCTTTAGACTCCCCTGCTACTCGAATGTGCTCAACGGCGTCCCTGTCGCCCCATGATTGCTTCTTGGCCATGTTCTTAAGGATTTCCCAACACCTCGTGTCTGTGTTGTTCAAGAAGAATCCCGAGCCTACTGAATCGAGGTTACTTCTATCATGCTCGGAGAGAGCAAAATAGAAGATTTTGACCTGTGTTTCCTTGTCAAGCCCGTGATGCGGGCATTGCCTAAGCATGATCTGAAACCTTTCCCAGGTCTCAGAGTAGGTCTCTCCTGCTTTCTGAGTGAAGTTGTGGATCTTCCTGATCAAGTCATTGGTCTTCTCGGGCGGGAAGAACCATTCAAAGAAAACCTCCACCATTTGGTTCCAGGATTCCACATATTCATCATCTAGATTGTGTAACCATTCTCGTGCGTTCCCTGCCAGAGAACTCGGGAATAGCTTCAAGTAGATCGTCTCTTGTGGAAATCTGTCAATTTTTATCATATCACAGTTTTCCACGAATTGGCTTATATGAGTGACTGGGTCTTCATTCTTGAGCCCATGGAAAGCATTCGATTTGACCAAGTTGATTAACGCAGGATCAATCTTGTAAGTTGGAATGTTGATCGCCTGCTTCTTGATTGGCCCCTTTGAAGCAGATGAAAAAGAAGCCTTGATCTTCTCCCATATTGTCTGTTCCTCTGCCATTTCTTCTTGTTCAGATTCTGAATCTGTTTCTTTCAAATGGTCTTGATTGTAATCTTCCTCGTCGTCAGGTCCCGGCAGTGGAACCTCTGGTGTCTGTTGTGTGTAGTCGGTACTACGCGTCTGCACCATACACAGTATCTGCAAAATGGTAAATTAAGTTCAGTACCGTGCTAGACAACTACAAGATGCGAAAGATAAGCTATAAAATTTTGGAAATGATTTCAAAATAATAAAAATAATAATAATAAAATGGCCTAGAGTGGCCGCTTACAGCACTCGTAGTGCCGACAATTGCCGTGTCCCCGGCAACGGTGCCAAAAACATGACACACTTTTTACGTGCATAGAAACGCAATTGTACGCGTCAATATAATATAGGCCTTTCTAAGGCCTGAGTCGAACTCAGGGACACGTGAATTATCAGAGACTACTACTAACTACTCACAATCAGCTAGACCAGTTAAAGAGTTGGAAATTGTTGTAAAATTAAAAGAAAATAAAATGAAACAAAACAAAATAATCGATTAAATGTTTAGTTTAATCAATTCAAGATGAGATCTTTAGGATTGCGGTTTCACCACGGGTTTTCATTGTAATAAATTCTATATAGTTATTCAGATTTATCTCTCTATCCCGGTAGTGGCCTGTAGTCATAATTGCCCACTGTCGTGGTACAATTCACTACCTATGTCAAGGTCGGTTCCACCGTCGTAGTAACCTATACCCTAAACTAGGTGCATTAAAATCGATCTCTCGATATCCACCATTAACCTTACACCACCTTGTTCAAGGGATTTGTCAATTAATGTAAATTTCGTCTCTTTTCAACCATTAATTCTTCTTTCAAAGTAATTAAGGGCATTAGATTATTATTATGGTGATCAAGAATAATAATATAATTGAGAAAATGAAATTATACCACAGATTTAAGAGATAAATGATGAATTACTATGATAAAATTGTCATACAATGATTTCACGGGCTACTCCCGGTCCTAAAGACAAAGGGGATTAGCCTTGCATGTTCATCTCAGAGCAAAACATGGTAGAGAAAAGGGGAAACATGGAGAAAAATGTGATTGAGTGGTGAAACCCCTGAACAGAGAAGATCCAAGCACTCCTTCGCGTAGAATACACATTCTCCTGCCTTTCGGTGGTGGAAAACGTCTTCTTCGGTGTCCGGAACGGCTGGGGCGTGCTTCTGGGCTCCGTTCTTCTCTCCACACCTTCTCGGGACGTGTGCAGTGGCTAATGATGTGATAGATTGCTCTTGGCCGCCGTCATTAGGTATACTCACTGAGTTAGGTCGCCAAAATATCACAGCCGTCGGATTTAGATCGATCTGAAGCAAACTTGTATCTGACGATGTCGATACCATCGACTCGGGTCGATAGTATCGACCCTGCACTGTATCGGCTGGTCTCCTTTTCTCTTCTTTGTCGCGACTGAGGCTAACTCGATACCATCGACGAGGGTCGATGGTATCAACTCTCTTAGGCGTCACTTTTATCTTTTTCCGTCGCTGAAGCTCCACTAGTCGATAGTATCGACATAAGTGTCGATAGTATCGACTCTCTTCTCACCACCAACCTGCTGGTGTCTCGATACCATCAACTTCTGTGTCGATAGTATTGACTCTACGATACTCCTTGCAGCTGGCAACCTGTGGTCGTGTCGATGGTATCGACCACCGTCGATAGTATCGACAGTAGTAGATACTTGTTTTTCCTGAAGTTACAACACGAAACCACATAAGCCGAAACAAAACATATTCTTGTAATAATTTATGCTCAAAAATACGGAAATAAGGGAGATTTGACATAGAGAAGGATCATAGACCAAAGTAGATGGATTATGCAATATTAACCACCAAAATGACTAATAAATGCATAAAAACACAAATAAACAAGTCTATAAATGCGACTCAAAATCATCGCATCACCCTAGATGACATCATCTTCTCTCTATTATGACATTGGTCCTTGTCTTCCATTCTTTGCCTAAAAATCATACTAGTGCTCGACGGTGGAGCTTAAGACCTCTAAAAAGCATGAAAAGTGTTGCCTCCATTCTGTTCCCCCTGACAGATCTTAAAAACCTCGACAAGCATATTCCCTCTTAAGTCGGTGCTAGAATGTGCATATAAACCTCTTCATGACACCAAAATTTGCATCAACCTTGATAACAAAGTCAATCTTGGAGAACCAATGATTCACAAGAAAGTTCAGGTTTTATACTCAACCTCAGACCGTCTATCAGATGCCTTATCATATTTCAAATATACCACTACCACTAGGACTAAGCCCTACCCTCCCTATCTTCATGTCTAGCACTCCAATAGACTCGAAGGCCTTGCCAGACTTGATCATCATATTAATTAGGCCAATATATCTGTGATGGGATCAAACCTTACAACTTTACCTAACCCACTAGGTGATAGACTTGTAAAACCAACACCACTTCCTGATCATGTCTACATCAGCACCTACCACAACATAGAATTGAAAGAAAAACCTCAATATTTTAGTAGAACACTAACAACTATGGATGACTTCTCCAAGTTTCTATGATGTGAGGTGACCTATATTGTTGGCTCAAATACGTAGAAAATGAAATTAACCACCAAAAACTAAGTAGAGATTAATCTTGTTGAACAATCTCAAGAGGACTCTACATCTAGGTCAATACTAATATCCTTTATAGAGTTCAACTCATAATGCAACTAATAAGACTAAAATAGGATAAATAATACTAATGCGGAAAATATGATTTTCCTAATAGTTCATTAGATCTAAACTTATTATTATGAAATCTATCATTAATACAGTAATATGGGTACATTATTGTATCTATTAATACAACAAAGATTGCATTTCGTATGAATATGTGTTGCCAACACTAAGGTAAACTGACATGAAGATATCAGTATACCAAGTGTAAGTATAATATCAAACTATACTAGTTATTCCTTCCTAATTTTATTTTCTACCAATGTACATATTTGTATAATTAAATGGTGTATAAAAACTTTAAACTTCTATTATGATACTCTAATGTGTGTTCTTATTATAGGATGTCTATTTTGGAAATGGAAGAGTACATACAAAACCATGATGTTGAACTAGGTTAATTAGTCAAATACCTTAGTACCAATTATGATAATATGCATATTGGATATATATATCCACATTAATAATGAGTAAGCAATCATTTCTCTAATTGTGTATTAGATATTTATAATTTGTGACTTTATTCATGTTAGGAAACTAAAATCGTAGAAGTGGTTATCATAGATACATTGAAAATTTTGTTGGTTATGAATTCATCACTTAGTTTCCAAAAAAATATACCTACGTTAATATGGAATTCAAAGAGGAAGATTAACTTACAATAGAATAGTTTTGTGGACAACTTCATAATTACACGTATATACTCAGATGGGACATAATTTTGAACCACGTGAATAATTTTCTACAGTATTAGATACATCATAATGCTTGGATAATTGAATGACATTGACATCCTAATATTATGTAGAGAAAGTTAATATTCAAAAGAGAATAAGATGGATTGTGATGAAATGGTTATGGGCAAAAACCTCAGTTATAAATATTGACGAACAATAACTGCAACCATTTATATATAACCTTATGTACTAGTGACATACACATATGGGTATTCCTAAACCCTAACTCAAAATTAGGCAATCAATACTAGGTTTAGATATAGTTTCAACTATGAAGAGGTATTATTGGACTACTATATATAAAACACTTTTAGGTTGAGAAGAATGGACTTGGAATCTCGCCCTATGGATACGGTAAGTGATGAAGATTAGGCATGTGAAACTTCAAATTTAGTTAAGAGATTCATATTATTATAAACCCATATTCCCCATAATGAGGCATTTATCCTTTATTTGGTTCTTCTTATACTCCATTGGAAATTTCTAATTCCTAAAATTTTTGTTATCTAATTTCTATAAAGATTCTTAACATACTTTTGCATTGAGTCTATGACCCCATTTTCTTTGCTATTTGGATATGGATCACGATTGAACTATATGTCTTATAATCAAATTGAGCATGCTTGGTGTTAGACTATGTATATCAATTAGTGGTTCTCAATAAAAACTACTAATATATTAAGGCACATGTATTTGGCCTAGGGTGTGTGTTTCCACCCATACATTTTAAGCAATGACCCAGTGGTGTTATGATCCCAATTTGTGTATTTATTATATCTTATATATTCATGTGATTTTTTGTAAGTGATATAATTAATTTATTAATAATAAGACACTTTTATTAATCTTTATGGATTTTACTCATTAACACTTCATTATTTTATTCAATTTTCATTGAACTTACATACATGTTGATCACCCTCCTCTTGGATGTGAACTCCAGCTCTCTTGCTCTGCCTACCCTCTAATGCCCAAAAATTATATAGCCATATTTAGTGGTGATTGAGACATACTTATTGTTTTTCCTCTTTTTGAGTATTGTTCCCAACATACCCAGGTTTAGGTGTATTAGAGGTCAAGTACTCATGAAGGTCATATATTAGAATTCGAATTTTGAGGATATATTGGGATGATAGGTTGCCCTATTCAAGAGGCTTGATATATTATTATATGTACCTTTTGCTTATGTAAGACCACCCTTGTGGTGAGGAACACTGTATGGATTTTAATGGGAATACTATTGTAATAGTAAAAATTTCCATTGCTACTTTAAGACTCTATTGGATATATATCACACTTGGTAAATTAAAATACATGTTTTTCATGTACATAAGAGTGTGCCTAGAATGGATAAACCTATTCTTAAAATAAGCTAGGAATGGATCCCCTTGTTATTCACATAATTTATAGTGACTCACATGAATGTGGCTATATATTTGTCAATTCTTATTTACCAAGCGCCTTAGGATGTCACTCATGTTACATAGTATGGGAAGTTTTTTTCTACATCACTCACAATGCTTAACATGACTTGCACCACACCCAACTACTACTTTTTGGCAACCTTGTTTTAAATCACATTATGTAGTTTCGAAGAATGACAATCTTCTTGCTATAATAGTAGTATATACATGTCTAAGGATAACAACACCATTATTATATTGATAATATTTTATGGCAATCATATTACAATTGATAACTAACTCTAGTGGCGGGTCTATCAAATACATTTTATCTTCAATGAGAACCTTATGTCGAACTTAGTATCAAATGCATGTAATCCATGAGACATTGTCTTGAGTTACCATACTTACTAGTATCATGTGTATTGTTGTTGGTCAATCTACATTAACACTTTAGTAGCAAAAATCAAGAATATTGTTCTTAAATGAACAATCTCTAGTATGAGATATAATCACCAAAGAAAATCCTTACAAAAGTGATGTGATCATGATTCGTTAGCTAGAAAAATATCCATGTTGTAGTCAAAATATATCATGCGTATTGTTTTTCTATAGAGAATTCTCCAAATGGGAATCCAACCCTTATTCTTCAACGCCCCTCTTCGCATTAGCACGTTGAGTCACTCCCTTACGCCAAATGGGTGCAGCACTTTGTGGACGGAGGAGCTCGGTGGATATAATTGTATCCTCTCCTAGGAGTCTTTGGTTCATGCGGGCGTCGGACGCTGGTGGGCTTCTCCTCATTTGACGGCTCCAGGTGGATCGAGCTTTCCTTCCTCTATTTTTCTTTTTCCTTTTGTTTGTTTTCCTACCATGATGTTGGTTATTTAGGGATGTTCTTATCTATTTTCAACGCTAGCTTTCAGCATTTTGATAGTCCTTTGAGTGAAGATCCGTTACTCCTCCTTGTGGGGAGGTGGTCGAACCACTTGGGTTCCCCTAAAGTTCGTCCATGATAAGGGTTTCCCCCCTTATTATGTGGTTGGTTCCCGTTTAATATCTACCCGCTAGCTATGCTGCATTTCCCGAAGGTTGGATGGTTTTTACGTCAATGATGTTCTTCAAACTCTGGTCACGATGAAAGATTTACCGAAGTTGTAGATGCTACCCTGGATCGTTATTTTTTTCCCGCGAGAAAACTGTTTTGTCCAAGCACAATGGAGAGGAAATCATATTAAAAAGTCATATTTGTATCCAACTCAATCTGAGTAATGTCCGTCTAATCTTTGTTGTTTGGCTTATGGTTTTGCTTAGTCTACTTTTCTTTGTAGATGCATGTTGACCATTAGGCTGCGTTTGCTATACCGTCCTAGTGGCGGCACGGCAATTAAATTTGATCTGGTAGTTTAACCGGTATTTGTTATGAGGATTAAAAGATAAATAAGTTGTTGCATGATAAATCTCCTGATAATTTGCAGCACCAAATCTTTGTAGCAGGAAACATGTTTATTTGTCGCATATGTCAATTTTTCACAATACCATTCAGACCGACTGCTCAATACATGGACCACTGAGACGGCCTACCAGAACCTCTCATCGCTGCCGGTGCTGAAAACCTGGGCTTCTTGAAGCCACCAAACCTCTGACTCTGGAACTGAGCAGGTCTCTTCTTAGCCATAGACTCTCTCTTCTCCCTTACAGATCGTTCGATCCTCCGAACAGATTCCACAAACGTCGCAAACCGTTCTCGGTTCTCCGATGCAGAAACTGGTGTCGTCATCTCAGCACTCAGACCCTTCTCGAAACGTCTGATCCGTTCCTCGTCTGTCGTTGCCATGTGAGGACAAAACCTCAGCAGATCCATAAACTTGGCTTCATACTCAGTGATGTTCATCGTTCCTTGTCGCACACTCTCGAACTGTCAGATCTTCTCATCCAGATACGTCTTGGGAAAGTATCTGGCGACGAACTCACGTTGAAACACTTCCCAACAGATCACCTCACCAAACCGCTTCTCTTCCTCGATGGTCCACCAGTGACCAGCACTACCTTTCAGAAGGTAGACAGCATGCTTTACTTTGTCTGCTTTGGGGATGTCGAGGATCTGAAAAGCCTTCTCAAGACTTGTCAACCACAGATCCGCATCTGCTGGATCAACCGTTCCAGCATATTCCGAAGCTCCGACTCGGCAAAGCCGCTCGAAGGTCTTCCCAATACCCGATGCATCTCCATGGGGAACATGTGCTCGCGGAGGAGGCACTGGTAATCGTTCAACCATGAGATTCATCGTAGCCATCATCTGCCCCATCAGTTGTTGGTAGGCAGGATGTTCAAGAATGGCTGGGTCAGGTTGGGGGACCTCAGGCACCCGATCTTCATGTGCCTGTCCTTCTGCTCCATCAACAGATGCAGCATCGCTGTGCTCAGTGGCGTGTTCTTCATGGTTTCCAGACATCTTGGCTTTTCTTCCGCTGAGGGCAGAAGATTTCTATGAGAAAATCTGGAAAACACATAAGAACAAACACAACCTAGTCCTAGATCCCTGTAGACTCAGCGAACCTAAAGCTCTGATACCAAACTTGTGGCAACACATCCCATTATCACACAGATAACGAGGTGTTACACAAAAACGTGCGGAAATCACCATAACCACTGATAATCAAAACACGGGTTAATTAAAACCGATTGCGGAAAACTGATAAACTGAGAAACATATTACATTCCATTCCATATCCTGCAAGAAAACATGTTACATATATATATCCATACAAGCCTGGATACATGTCCACAGCTTAGAGCAACAACTGTCCTGTCATAACCATGAGTTCACCACCTGTTCATACATATAAAGGCCCATATCTGGTTAACAACAGGATATACAAACGTCATCAGGCGTACATCGTAAAACAACGTCAAAACACTACCAAGGACCTGAGAGTACAGGGATGACTCTAGACTCTACAACAAAACATCCAAAATAGCAGCATCTCCAAAGCTTGCCTTCTACTGATCTTCTCGCTACTCGGCCGCAACCCCGCGACCACCACCACGACAAGCTCGACCACCTAAAAAGGGTGCAAACCAGCGGAGTGAGACAATTGAACATTGTCCCAGTGGGAGGCATAACTCCGTGCCAAAACTACAAAACCTCAGATAAGATAGAGCTTAAACAGTAGATTACTGATAAGGAATATAACAGAAGCAATTTATGAAAAACAAGCCATCCTCCATCAGACTTACCAGCTGTACCAAAATATTTCCCAATGGAACATGATTGACAAGATAAGAAATATATAGGAAACTCACCACATAGGAGTAATGTACAATAACTGCAAGATAATTAAAGTTAACACACAAACAAGGCCTCAACCAATGTTTTGCGTTTGTCTTAAGAAGTATATACTAAACGGCTGGATTACGTTTTTATTATGCCCTGAGGAGATGAACCGTACCGTTCAAATCCAACCTTCAGCTGCAAAGCCCATAGTCGGTGCCATACAAGGTCAAATGGAAGAGCCGGAATCCAAGACCTTCTCCGCCTCATGGTCAGTACATGAGAACACAAAGCAGGACCGCAGTCTCGTGCTTGAAGTGGTCATAAGCCACAGGGTCAGCTCCACAGGCTACCCTCTGCCTAGTCCACCTCGGTACAGGTCACGGCACTAGAAACTGAGCCACGTGTCTAAACACCATGCTCGGAGCCATGAACGCATTCATGCTCAACATATCACATATCTGGAGCCATGGGCCATGTTCACCATGCTCGTCACACATCCGAGTCTGCAACCGCAGCTGTACTCGTTTCACCTCTCTATTTTAGGCTAGGAGAAACCTCGCATATTCAAAATATGCGCTCCGGGTTAACCCGCAGGAGAACCCATTTCATCATCACCCTATCCTGACTGGTGATGAATCTATGGCTAGGGCAAGCTACATTATAGATTACACTGTGATTAGTTAGTATCTTTTAGATGGATTGCAAGATTCAACCAAGTTGTATGACATGCAAAACATAACAAAGGAAAACAACATAAACTCATCATTATGCATTCCCTATAATTTACATCACACTGATCCATCACAAAGATCTCACATCGCATGTTATCACTTGGCCTCTTGCCAACCACCTAAATCCATCTCAAGGATCATTACATATCATGGGATCTCAATCCCTCATCACATAGTGCCATAGCCTCTCAAGGCTTTCAACATCATTATGGAACATCATTCATAATACACCTGTCATCACAGTGTTCTCATTAACCATTTCTCATAGCCTTTCATTTGACTAAGCATTACCTGCATGGTTCGCATCATTCAATAACCATATGAATAATCAAGAAACTATTATTATTACCATAAGGTGACAATTAGGGTTAAGTACATTGCCAACACAAGGTGACAATAATAATCATATTCGTGCCTCATCTTAAGGTTACACATGTAAGCACATTATTAAGCAACCCTAATGCATGCTCAAGATCATCTTTGGCTTTTAAAGGAATAGAGTAGTTAAGAACATAAATCTCATAATTGAGCAATGAGTCACCATAAAAGCATAGCTTGACATGTCACCCTTCCATGACCAACCGTGCCCTCACAAGAGATACTAAAAACCCTCACTAAAAGAACCTACTCGGGTAGAGTTCACCCTCACCCAAACCAGGGCGTGCAGCTCTAGCAAGCGGGCAGAGCACAACCCTGAAACGTGAGCAAGCGTGCACCCCTGTCGGGCGTGCAGCTCCAAGGCGCGCAAGGTTATCTCGGACAAGCCACTCAGGCGTGCAAACTATCGGGTGAGCACTCATGTGTCGGGCGAGCCAAGGCATCGGGCGAGCAAAGGAGTGTTGAGCGAGCAGGGTTAGCAAACGTGCAAAGTAATGTGCCGGGTACAGAGCCGTGCAAGGCTTCACTATCGGGCGAGCAGAGTACTACGGGAGTGCAAGGGAAAGCTGGGCGAGCTACTCAAGCGTGTAGGTATGTATCGGTTGACATGGTTACTGGGTGAGCAAGCTGGGTGTCGGGCGAGCCAAAAATGTCGGGCGACACAGGGGCGTGCAGGGTATGTAGCTGAGCAACCAAAAGCAGGGTGAGCAGGGCTACTGGGTGAACAAAGTTCAACTGGGCAAGCAGCTTGTCGGGCAGAGCTGGCTTAGGGCGAGCAGGGTCAGGTTGCTCACCCACCCAAGGTACAAAAAGAGAAAACTTGCTCACTCAATCCGTGCAAGGCAACAAAGCTATGGGGCTGTCGGGCAGCACCTCCATGAGCACCAAACTCTCAAGATATGACTACTCAAGGTCATCTAAACGAGCTCACCATCTTGCCCAAGGTGAGATGAGGGTGTTGCTCGAGCCACTAGGTCACAAACTCACCTCAATCGGTTAGGAAGGAGGGGTGTTGCTCATGACACTAGGACCCAATGCTCACTCATCTAGACCAAGGGGAGAAAGGAGTGTTTCTCCCTAAACCTAGATCTCAAGGATCGACCAACATGCAAGATAGCTAAAGAACAACTCCAAACGTGCAAGGTCAAGATTAAAGCAACATATATGAAAAGAGAGTAAAGTAGTCAGGGTTTAGAGTCATGCAACCCGCCTTAAGCTCCAAAGATGAAGAAGCACTTTGAGCTCCAAGGGTTGTCGGCCACCAAGGCTCCTCCAAGAGGGTGTATCGGCCACCACCTTCCTTCTCCAAGGGTGTGTCGACCTCCAAGCTCCTTCTTCAAGGGTGTGTCGGCCACCAAGCAAGGGGGAAGATGGGGTGTGTCGGGCACAAGAAGGAGAGGAACTAAAAGGGTCCTCAAGCTAAGGAAGGGACCACCTATATAGAAGAGAAGGGAGGAGAAACCAAGGTTGTTCCATGCTAGGTGTCGTCCACCCAAGGAACACTTGTCCACAAACTCAAGCCACCACTCTTGCAAGTCATAAGAAACTTGTCCAAGATGTGCACCATGTGTCCTCCAAACGTGATCAAGGTTGGACCAAGCTTCATGGGCGACACACCAAGCTCACTCTAGGGCGACACACCTCCTCTCTAGGCCGACACAAGCTCTACTTCGTCGACACAAGGCCCAAGAAAGCCCAATCAAGGAACTCCAAGGCCCAAACAAGCTCAACAAAGGCCCAAAGAACTCAAGCAACAAGCCCAAGCCTTCCTCTCAACCCTAGAGGAAGCAAAGAGAGAGAAGAACACCTCTCAAGGTGGCAAACTTGCACACAAAACCCTAAACTTGGTTTATTTGCAAGTAGCACCTCCAACTCTCAACAAAGCACAACCAAACCCTAATCACCACTAAAGGTGATTAGCAAGCATCAAACCATCCAGGTTAAGCAAAACAAATAGGGTAAGCCCTAAACGCAGGTCAGGGTCCTTACAATACCATTCAGACCGATTGCTCAATACATACAACATTATTTATGTGTTGGGTATTATAGATTTTGTCCAAATAAATGCAGTCTACGTACACGTGTACTAAACGGCAGACATTTTTTAAAAAAAATTACTTCTTATTGTTCCAAATAAAAGTCATCTTACATAAAATTAAGATATCGCTGATTAATTTACACACGACAAATAAATCTATCAGTATGCCAAACGCAGCCTTAACATTTTATCATTATGAGGTCGGCTGTTTCTTATCTTGATGAAAGAAACTCTTTTTCACGGAAGGATGACTTGAATATAATCATGGAATGGTGCCGACTCTTAAAGAGTGGGGGACTATGTAGTGGGCTTGGTCTGTCCGCACGACTTGACTGCCTCCTGGCCCACCCACGGCAAAGACGACCATACTGTTGGCAGCGGGCCCTTTTTCTAGCCGTAACGCGCGGGTTCAACTTTCCTTACACCGATCGTATACCGCGTCCTCAACTCCTCGTCGCGCTCCCGATTGGGTCTCCCCAACCCGACCACGGCGTACGTCTCAATCTGTGTACTGCGAGCGCGTAATAGCTTGTGGAATTCCTCATCAACTGGTGATTAGATTCCATGGAAGCAAGTTCTTGAAACTAGATTTTTACATTCCCAAACTAGTATACGTGTATAATATGAAAATCAGTTGTTACCGCCTAGCCACCGTCTCAGACCTCTATATCTATTCCTCGGATGCCGCAACTTCTCCTCCAAACTGCAAACCAGTTAGAAGTCACCCAAAATCCAAGAGTCCCAACTTTAGCAGAATCAGTCATCCCATAGCGGCATACCCCCGACGCAACTATGAGCGTGGAGCTGCTTGACGGTGATACCATCCGCGAGTTCGTGGAGGACGAGCGCGCCTTCGGCAGCTCTATCCAGGAACGGTTCGCCAGGCTCGACACCAACCAAGACGGCCTCCTCTCCTATTCAGAGATAGCCGATGAGCTCCGGAGCCTCCGCTTGCGAGAGACCCATTTTGGCTTCGACGATGACAAGCCCACAGCAGACGAGATCCACCGGCAGTCCAATTCCCTCTTCTTGCAGTTCGACCATGACGGCAATGGGACGGTGGACTTGGATGAATTCAAGGCTGAGATCAGAAATCTGATGCTTGCCGTCGCCAACGGCCTTGGCTTCCTTCCCGTGCAGATGGTGCTCGAAGAAGGCAGCTTCCTCAGGAACGCCGTGGAGAGAGAGTCTGCCAAGATCGCCGCGCTTGCTACTTGAACAGTCTCGCATTCCTGTTTCTATGCTAGTGCAATAGTTCTACGTCGGTGCACTTGATGGGTCGAGGTTAATTTGAGGCGGTGGTATCTTTAGCGCAGCTTATGTTTTAGTATTCTTTTTAATTAACGAATGTGATTGAAATTTGTGTAGCCCCTTGGTTTTGTCAAGCCCATTAGAGCAAAAATACTTGTGTGTGGGGTACTTTGTCTTACCATACATTAAAAATACTATTATATGTACAATGTTCATATGTATATCTTTTTCTTTGCGGCATATTTGATGCATTCGCATTATGCTTATTAGATGTTAAATTCTAGTTTAAAGTTGTAGAACAATTTTTACTGGTTCACGAATGCTTTTATGATTCGGTGTTTGGTTTTTGAGTATCTAATTATGCATTGGGAAATATTTTACCAAGTGGTCTCAATTCTGAAATGAACTTGGCAGCAAGCTGGGAGTTAGGAGTCACATATGTTGGTATATTCATGTATTCGTTTAAACTTTACCATTACATATGAGTTATGTTTCTTGGTCCATTACTTGGGATATTCATTCTAATCTACTGATTGATTATATTCGACGCTACTATATTATGGTAGATAGGTGTAAAGATTAGGTGATGTGTGAATCATGTAGCTCATACACCCATGGATAAGGATCTGTCTAGAGGTTTCCCAAGAGTAACTTTCCACCTTCATCCCAATCTCCTTCCCAAACTAATGTAGTTGATATTTGTGCACCTCATGCCCATGTGTGATCCAAGTGCTAAAGAAGGTCCTACTACGGTTATGTTTATTTGGTTAGGAGTAAAATCAAGTCACATTGTGAATTGCAGCACACAAAACTAAATTCAATGAACTGAAAGTATAACCAAATGGATTGATCTGATACCACATGTGTGTAGCTATTTAGATTGCATTTTCTTCCAAGTTGTGGTTTGCAGATATAGTTTGCAGAAGCCCTATCAAGCTAGTCTAGTGTTAAATTCAATGTATGAACCACTCGTACATCATCAACATGGGAACAAGGGAGTGAAAGTTAACTGCACAACATTTGCACATAGTTTATTTTCTGTCAATTTTTGTTGTATGGGAGGAAGTTCAATTGAGGGAGGTCCGACGTGGTTTAATTTGGACTGTGTTTTCTACCAAGTGCAACCAAAATCTTCGATTTCTAAATTAGAGAGAATTGATTGCTTCCGTTCAATTATGCCTAACTGAACATGCCTTAAGAAGAATCACAAGCCATGAATAAAAAGATTGGAGAATGGAACTTGATATCTCTTATGTTTTGAGATCTAACCCCTCTCCCCTACCACTCCCTTTCCTCTACCAATCCCACCTGCATAGTCTCCAAATTAAGTAAACATTTTGTGTACCCTTTCAAACATTACATTATAGAGAACTCTCAAAAATAGGAATTTGGTGTCTTTGCTACAGAGAGAAACCTCTCATCGAGATCATTTAGGCTATACCCTCTAATCTGAGTTCGATCATGGTGGGCTTGTGCTTTATTTGAGATTGAATGTTGATGTTGTGAACATCAGTAGTAACATGTTATGTCAATGCATTCTCTTTCCTGATGTATGAGATGTTATAACTTGACTCCTTTATGAATTATAAATAAGTGTTTATTATGGAAATGTAAAGATAATCATTCAAAGTATTCTAACCATATTATTATGAAATAATTTGAAACACGGGAAAATGGATGTAATAATGTAGTGAAAACATAGATAATAGTTTGAATAGGAGCCCTAAGCACCATCGATTGTCTATGGTAGCTTGTTTTTAGAAAGTGAAACCTATTTTTCTTGAACGGGTTTAATGGATTGTGAGGTAGAGCATTATATGTGATATCATCATTAAAGTATCAATAGGAAGAATACATAGGGATTTCATTACACATCACACAAATGGGGATGACCTATTACTTCATCAACACTTGATCTTAAGTGAGGGACCTCACATCGGGGAATACCTATATCTTCACATTCGTTGTAAAATTGTGCATCTTATACAATTCTAGGGGTTTGATGGTCAAGTACACTCGAACATATTTTACATTGTTGCAAAGGAACCCATGCCTGAGTGTTGTAGGCCACTTGATATTATGCCCCTATGTTCTAGATATGACAACCCTACTATGGACCAATGTGGAGTTGACATATCTTAGTGTGATGGCAAACCCTAAGACCTTACTTTGGATACTTGGACTCACTGCTTCATTTCTTAGATAAGAGATTTTGTTAATTACGGAAAGATAGTGTGGCGTCCATAGCCACATGCAGAAGAGATTACTCAAACCCAAGAACGGGAACAACATTAATCATGCTAACTACCAAAAATCACAAGAAAATAAATCTGATTTCCCAAAAGCACCACAAGCAGAAACTTATCACATATAAGTCCTCAATAGGATACATGTATCACATAACATATATCATGGTGCTTAAATCATTGTTCTTAAACATTCATGTCATTCATTTGTTACATGAGGTACATGTTCCAAATATATTCACATACACATGCCATATTTGTACAACCATGGCAGACAGGCCAAAAACCTTGTATCGGTAACATATCCACAAAACACATCGAGAACACCCCCAAAGACCTGAGTGTATAGGGACGACTCTAGGACTTTATCACCAAAAGACTAGAAACACATTCAACCTTGTCAGCTACCTCTCTTGCTGCTGCTCTTCCTCAGTTGCACGGCCTCTACCTCTTCATGTATGACCATCTAAAAGATGTGGAAAACCCACGGGGGGAGATCCATATCTGAATGGGAGATATAACTCTCCAACAACACTATTATTAACATAGATACATTGATAAAGAAGAACATGAAGTAAAAATACTAACATGATGAGCAGATTCAACTAAATAATATATTTAAGCAGATAGCACTATTGAATCAGTATAACCATTTGCAGTAGACCATTTTATCATATCAGAAGGAATATAAAGAACATGTACATTCTCTACTAAAAAATATACAAAAGAAAGGCAAGTCTTCAACCAATATTATTCACATTAAACCCTATGCAAATCTGCTAAACAATTGTGTTACATCTTTTACTAATGCCCTGACAATTTGAGTCGTACCACCCAAATCCAACTGATCACTGTTAAGTCAAAATGAGTGACATACAAAGTCAATGGAAGAGCCGAAATCTACAACCTCTCCAATACCTCATGGTCAGTACATGAGAACACCGCAGTGACATAACATATGAGTCATCTGCAAATAGTGACATATAGTCAAGCTAAAAACTCCTAGCCTGCCTCGGTACAGGTCACAACTCTAGAGGATCGGGCATGGCAGTCCCAAAAAGGTATATGTAGTTGCACTACTTCCATCACATATGTCACATGTCACATATCACATATTTGAGGCATGAGAGCAGTCACCCTCCATATCACATATGATAGTGAACGCAAGGATATTCACTCAACTTGCACCCCTCGTATATTCAACAACTTGCACTCTGATTTATACTCATTTCACTAATCCAACAAATGAAACTGACAATGGAAAGGATCTATGGCACATGTCAACTACATGATTAAGGTTTCACTTTATTAGTTATGCCAATGGGTGAATTAAGGCTTTAGCACACCAATGGACATACAAACCCTAATTCATTCTAGCAAGCATAACTATGAAACAACTTTAGAAGATATAAAAAAGATAAGGTATGAACTAATCACATCATCTCTCACTATAGATACAACTTCCATACACAAGGCCATCACCATTATCTCATCAAAATGGAGTACCAACTCATAATAAGATATTGATCCCTCAATCAAATCTCTAGAAGTTATCACCTCAAATCATATACAAAGCACATGCCAGGTGATTAGACCCAACCACACACTCCCTACATGTACAACATCACATTATTCTTCAACATTTCTCATAATCACCATCCTATACAATATAGGATTCACCATAGCATTCACATAGCTATGTCGTTCAAGTTCATATCACCTGCAAGGTTAGGGATTTATAAATAGGAGAGAGAAAACATCATAACATGATAACCACTTCAAGAGAGAAAAGCAAACACATCACTTGTCATTAAATTAGGGTTAGGATTTCACACATAGCCGATTAGGATTTCATAGCTTTATTTAATCATAAAATCCTAGGAACACTATCTCCCACTTTCTTGGAGAATAATAGGGCTAGGGTTCATGATTAGGGTTAATCAAACAATCATTCAAACAACACAATACATGAATCATTACTTGCTCACTCATACACATGTGTTGACTATACGTTCATGTATGTGTCTCGACCATCCATAACAAAGTGTCTCGACCACTCTTGAAACAAATGTCTGGACCACCCTCAAGAAAAGTGTCTCGACCACCTCCATGCAAGGTGTCTTTCTTGACTGCAACATGGCTAGGTGTCTCGGCCGCAACAACATCACATGTCTCGACCTCAAACCAAAACATGTCTCCACCTCAAACCAATACATGTCATAACCTTAAACCAAAACATTTCTTGACCTCAAACCAAAACATGTCTCGACCTAAAACCAAAACATGTCTCGACCACCCCAAAACATGATGTCTTGACCAAAACTAAAGCTCTTGTGTCAACCAAACAAAGAAACATCTCTATCATCACCCAAAAGTGTCTCGACCCCAGAAAAAACATGGTGTAGTGACCAACAAGGAAAAAGACCAACATAAAAACATGGATTAACCAAGATCAAAATAGAAATTATCTCCAGTCAAAAAAGAAGATTACATCAAGAAAAATCCTTCATCTTCAAGGAGGAAAAACCTCATACAAAACCGTCACCAAAACTAAAAAAAAAACATGTATCTTGAAACCACCATGAAGGAACCTCATGCAAGAGATATAAACCATGTTTAACACATGCAAAATAGAATCTAAACTCCATATTACATCATGGTGCAGGAACCTCATGAATGTGATTAAAACCAAGATCAAAAGATAGGAAGAAAATGACCATTTCACAACCATCTCTAAAATAGGGTACCTTACATTAGGGTTTCGAATTTTAAGGAAGCCAAGCATGATAACCACCATAATTCAAGTTCTAGAGCATAGTATTATCTACTAGAATGTTAAGGGAATGTTTTAGAGAGAGAAATAGAGACATGCATGTGAAAAAAGTGTAATAATAGTGAGGGTAGAGTTTTATATAATCCGTCATAAGGAAGATCAACTCCAAGGATCACAAGCTCCAAGCACATGATCACCAAGGACGGTGAAGCTCCACCAAAAGCTCCACTTTTGACCAATAGATCACCTCCAAAAGAAGACACCAAGGTAAAAGACTGATCAAGAAAAGAGGGTATGAAACCCTAGGCCAAACCAAAAGAAGAAGGGAGAAAAGAGAGAAGAAACTTCCTCACACTTGGGTACCATCTTGCCAAAGCATGGCCTGTGACCATTATGATGAGGTGTTCCTCTCAAAACGACCACCGTGGATGATTCATGGTCCATGGCTGAGAAAAGAAGAAGAAGATGGGGTAGAAGATCCAAAGAAAATGCCACCAAAGAAAGACATATACTTACCAAGGTTGAAGATAACCAAGAATCACCACATCCCAGGGATTTTGATCACCAAAGCTCTAAGTATTAGTCCTTTTTTCTCCTCAAAGATCCAAAGACGAACAAGAAATGAAGGAGAAGGTAAAGAGTTCAAAAGAATCACTTGCATGGAGAGAAGATGGTTTATATACTTGAGGGAGGAGAGAAGTAGGTGGATTATGAGGTGTCAACACCTAAAGGAACCAAAGGGACACTTATCTTCCCAAGAGACAGACATGTAACCACTCAAACCATGCATGCACAAGATGGTTATACAACCTCGGCTGGGTCTCGACCACTTAGGTCACCACCACCTTGGTTTTGGTCACAACACCTCAAGGAGGTCAAAATAAGAGCATCACGCACATCCTAGTCGAGACAAAAGGTCACCAAGACACCAAGGTCGATACACACCACAAAAGGACAAACTATCTTGAACCAACCACTCCAAGACTATCATGGTCAAGACAAAACCACCTAGGAAATGTGTCTCAATTGAGAGACACCCAAAGCACACCACAAGGTCAAGATAAGGGTTTCTACACTCAACCATGCACACATGGTCAACACCAAGCAAAACCCTAGAGACCCTAGTATCAACACATGATGCCACCTCATCAAACAAGGTCCAACAAGGCATCCCATAGCATCAATATCTCTCATGGAACACTCTACACATGGAAAATTGCAAGATCACCCTCATAAATGGGTAAATTGGAATTTGACCCAAAACATGCACATAAAGCACAACATCATCCAAACATGATAAAATTGAAAATTTAATCTCTCCACATGCTCTAAAACATCTAAAAAGATTAGAGCAAGGTTCTAAGCACTTAATCGAGAAAAATAAATAGGGTTACCCCAAAAACCTAGGTCAGGGGTCTTATAGATAGCATACCCATCCCTTCACACTTAGGTTATGGGTTATAGATCCTTCTTTGTATTGGTATTTTGAGAGGCTCAACATATATATATATATATATATATATATATATATATATATATATATATATATATATATATATATATATACATACATAATATCCATATATATGTATATGTATGTATAGGGGATGTATTCGCTTCCTAGCCGGGTAACATAGATTACTTATCCAACAATTTTGATCAAAATCCAAATGTTTTGGTTCCAATTTTGACATTCTAGTTATAAATTTTCTTTCCTGGTTACAATTTGTTATGGAGATTTCTTTCTTCCAAAAGTGTCATTTTTAATAATTTTGTAGTAAAAAATACAGAATTGGCGCTCCATTTAGGGAAGGAGTCTTTGTATTATAAAATTTGGTCATCAAATTATAGTTAAAATAGGATCCGCGAGTAACTAACCTTAGTTACTGACTCGGGTAGAGAATATATATATATATATATATATATATATATGTATATAAATGTATATATATGTATATATATGTATATATATATCTATATATATATATTAATATAAATATATGTATATATATGTATGTATATATGTATGTATGTATGTATGTGTGTCTATATATATATATATATATATATATATATAGAAAGAGAGAGAGAGAGAGGTAGGCTAGAATACACTTGAGTGTATTCAGAGCAGAATACACTCAAGTAGTTTTCCATGATACAATAATTTTTTCAAAAATTTAATCAGTTGATGTTTTTCAACATCTTGTGAATACCCAGATATAAAATTTGAGCCCATTTGGACATTTATAGGTCATGTTACAAAGGCCACAAAAATAATGCATTTCAAATTAGTTTTGTGCGTAGATTTTTTTGTCCTTGGATGAGTGACTTACACTCATCCAAATGAGCTCAAAATTTGAGCCTTGCTGCCCTATTTTTGTGACCAGTGTGGCTCGCACTTCCAGCCACCTTTGGCCATCATCGTGATCTCTCGGCCCTCTTCGTTGTCTGCCCAGGACAATGGCATTATCATGAGAGACAACAAGACCTTCAATTTGACTCTTGCACATCATGATACATCTCCCAACTATAGCCAAGGTGCTACCATGTGTGCGTTGTGTGGGAGGAGGAATCAAGGTGGGTGTTTGAATTTATTGCCATGCTCCTTTTATTTTTGTATCATATAGATCATGGGCAGAGCAAAACTTTTCCCAGTATGATCAATATACATCTCTGATGTATTTTCCTAAACCATGGCCTTACCCCCAACATGACATTAAGGGTAGTTTGGTCATTCTATTAATCAAAATTTGTATCAGTGACATTTCTGGTAAAATATTTATTATGTATTATCTCGACTATGATTTGTCAATATTTATTGAAGCTTCAAAAATTATATAAAATGTTACATAACTCATATGAGTACAAGTTATATATGAACTTCCATCTACTTTTTGAGATCTACCTAATGGACTTGGTTTCAAAACCCAAAAACAATATGTCTTCAAGATAAATTAGACTTAAGAATAGTTAGGGTTTATAAAGATTTTAATTAGGGTTCTTTGTGTATTTTAGGTTAATTAAGGGTTGAATGATCAATAGACTTCCTGGAGAAAGAATATCTATTATTGGGGTAAGTGTCTGTGCCTTGGGTTTATTCATATTGCATCACATGTTTTTCTTACATATTATGTTCATGTATTTAAAGTTATATTATCATGTGGTACATACATGTTGTAAGAGGTATTTTGTTTGGTATATCTTGCTGAGAATGTACTGTGTTCAGTTCATGCATCAATATCATGCTAGTTACTATATACCATTCAATGTTTTAAGATAAGAACATAGGGTGTAGACCCAAAGTTAAGATCAGATCACAATAAGATTAAGAATGTATACAATAAAGTACATATCTCATGAACATTTTAGGAAGGTTGGTGCCTCATGAGCCCCCTACAATTGGTTTTGGGCCCTCTAACCCTATGCATGCACACTTTATCTGTGTCCATTGAGTTACCTGCGCACCCCATGTGTGTCAGTGAGATCACATCAGGTTCATAGAGAAGGTGCCATTAACATAAGTTAAGTAAGTTAAGAATACATCCCAAAGGACATTATCATGTTCAATATTTCATTATATATATATGCTTCTGTTCATGTTCTTATCATTTATTATAAAAACTCAACCACTTACAATTTATTTCTTTCGAATGAATGGTTGTGTGTGGATGCACATTGGTAGGAAGCCACGCTAGTAGTGAAGTAGCGATAGGAGGAGTTGCAGTTCGAATTCTTCTTTGAATCCTACTTAATGGGGTGCCATTCTGTATAACTTCCAATTATTTCCTTTTCAGATATGATGTTTTAGAGTTTCTTTTGTTGAACTCATTAGTTGTTAACTTTTTTGTCATTGTTTTGGCATGTAATAAGGCACTTTAGTGGTTCATACTTTTACTTCGTGGATTTTTCTTAGTTTATGATATTATGTCATGTCCTTGTCATATTCTCCCAATTTGATAATGCTTCCATTATGGTTGTATTAAGTTTAGTATGAGGTTGTGACATTATTGGTAGAAGTGAACATAGATCCCATTAGTAGATTTTTTTAGTACAACCTCTCAAAAAAAGATGGGAAGGCACACATCATGGTTATGTTAGTAAAGCATATCAACAAAAGCACATTTGAAGTCATCGTAATATTTCCATCGGTACCAACCAACAAAATCTCACTTCCTAATCATCCAACTACTTTTTCAGTAGTAAACCGATGAAAATATACAAAGTCATAAGACCAACTACTTCTACTGGTCATCTACTGATGGAAAAGTAGAACAAATCCATCAGTCCTCAATCAAGAAATAGACAAACATACCTGTTTCAATGGACAAATAGAGGAACCTTTTCAGATCTCAACTGATGTAGAGCCATACACACTTCCATCGTTCTTGCAACGATGTAAAAGAAGACACTTCAAATAGTGCTTCAACCAATGGAAAGGTAGAAGGATTGATAACATCATCTATGTGCATGAAACCAAGACCAAGTAAGGGAGAGAATGGAAAGAAAACATGTTACGTACAAACTTCAAGAAAACCCTCAAATGTGGGTAATTTTCACGTAGAACCTCAAATACGACACTAACCGTCAAACACCAAAGAATACATCAATAAGCATCTGGACATGTAATTAAGACAGCAAAATGGGATTAGGAAGCTAAGACATGTTAGGGGTCTTAAACTTTTAGTGTACACTTATAGATTTTTATAGGCTGAAACTCTTTTGGTAGAATGAAGTAATGGAAAAAAAGTTGATAAAAGTGAGTTGGATTGGTTCTTTCATTGATATTTGCACCACTTTTTAGCTCTACATCACAAAAGGTTGCATCACTAAACTTATTATGATCATAATATTACGCATAAAAAATGATATTTCAATCTCAATTTTATTGATAATTTGGTGAGCCAAGTCGCCACCGTGTGAAGTTTCAAGTATTAAGAAACCCCTACGAAAACAGACCTTGACATTTTGATCAACTATGGAATCCTAGACCTATGTATGACCAATGTTGGGGAGAATTTTTGGATATATGTATGACCTAGTATATCCACCCCAACCTACTATTTTAGATGGTAGGTTGATATATGCCAACCCTTTGAGGGATGGAGTTTTATACATTAGTAGCTTAGGAGAGTAATTTGACTTTAGGATTCTCTGGACTTAATGATGAATGCACTAGGTAACCCATGGGGAAGTTCCTCATTTATGTCAAACAACTATAATTACTCCCTAATTAGGGTCTCTAAACCTTGTTGATATAGATACCATGGGAATGAGTTGTATAATATAAGATTAATCCATAAAATAATATGTGCTTATCAAATTAAGGTTATGTTCAAGATTAGGTGCTCCCAACTGGTAGATAGTAGGAACAAAGTATGTAAGGAGGTAAATGATTCAACTACTAAACATATTAGAAATTGATCTTCATATACTTATGTGTTAACTCATTATAAGATATTTGGAAATTAAGTTAAACATTTTAATAAATGGTAAACATAATGAATGTACATCATGCAGACTTGGTAATAAGTAAAATCAAGTGATGAAAATGAAGTTAAAATTCCCTTATGAAGAATATCATAATAGATAAATTGGTAGTTTTGTTGATGTTAGAATATTGGTAGTCTAGGTTAGAAATGGGAGGATTTTGGGGAAGAAATCCTCTTTAAGGGGTGGAGAATTATAACATATCTGAATCTTGTACCATAGCCTAACCATCCATCTTCTAGTCCCTTTTTTTGTTATGTTAGCATTAAAGCCTTATCTTTAAATTATATAAATTAAAAGAATTCAAAACAAGAAATATATTTTTTAACAAATAAACTTTCACATAAGTTTAAAGATAAATTAATTAATTAAGTCATCAATTAGGGTTTAGCTAAAAAAATCACCCATTAATTGGTTTTGACCCTAGTTTTGTAATATAGAATCACCCTACATCAAATTAATGAAAGGAATTCGATAAATATGAAATAATGTATATAATTAATCAATAAAGTTACTAAATGCATTAATTGAGTTCTTAAGTTATAAGTAATGAAATAAAATATCAAACATTATCTAATGGTGAAACTAATGTCAGAGTTGGGTGCCTCATATCTTATTTAGCATATAGGTCAAAATTCAAGAAAAATAAACATTATTTACCCCCTCACTTAATTAATTGGATTCACATTTTTAGTACACATAAATGCACGTAATATTTCAATTAAATTTGAGTTTCTATTTTCCCCATTATAACACTCCTCTCTTGGGTGTCATTCTTCTTTGTTCCACAATGAACGTCCTCTTGTTTAGTTCACATTCTCCTCTCTAGCTTTACTTTTGTCTAACCCTGTGACACGCTTTATACGTGCGTAGAAATGCAAGTGTACGCGTCAATGTAATATAGGCCTTTGTGAGTCCCGAGTCGAACTCAGGGATACATGAATTATCGGAGACTACTACTAACTACTCACAATCAGCTAGACCGGTTAAAGAGTTGGAAATTGTTGTAAAATTAAAAGAAAATAAAATGAAACAAAACAAAATAATCGATTAAATTTTTAGTTTAATCAATTCAGGATGAGATCTTTAGGATTGCGGTTTCACCGCGGGTTTTCATTGTAATAAATTCTATATAGTTATTCAAATTTATCTCTCTATCCGGGTAGTGGCCTCTAGTCAGAATTGCCCACTGTCGTGGTACAATTCACTACCTATGTCTAGGTCGGTTCCACCGTCGTAGTAACCTATACCCTAAACTAGGTGCATTAAAATTGATCTCTCGGTATCCACCATTAACCTTACACCACCTTGTTCAAGGGATTTGTCAATTAATGTAAATTCTGTCTCTTTTCAACCATTAATTCTTCTTTCAAAGTAATTAAGGGCATTAGATTAGTATTATGGTGATCAAGCATAACAATATAATTGAGAAAACGAAATTATACCACGGATTTAAGAGATAAATGATGAATTACTATGATAAAATTGTCATACAATGATTTCCCAGGCTACTCCCGGTCCTAAAGACAAAGGGGATTAGCCCCGCATGTTCATCTCAGAGCAAAACATGGTAGAGAAAAGGGGAAACATGGAGAAAAACGTGATTGAGTGGTGAAACCCCTGAACGGAGAAGATCCAAGTGCTCCTTGGCGTAGAATACACATTCTCCTGCCTTTCGGTGGTGGAAAACGTCTTCTTCAGCGTCCGGAATGACGGGGGCGTGCTTCTGGGCTCCGTTCTTCTCTCTACACCTTATCGGGACATGTGCAGTGGCTAATGACATGATAGATTTCTCTTGGCCACCGTCATTAGGTATAATCACTGAGTTAGGTCGCCAAAATATTACAGCCGTCAGATTTAGATCGATCTGAAGCAAACTTGTATCTGACGGTGTCGATACCATCGACTCGGGTCGATAGTATCGACCCTGCACTGTATCGGCTGGTCTCCTTTTCTTTTCTTTGTCACGACTGATGTTAACTCGATACCATCGATGAGGGTCGATGGTATCGACTCTCTTAGGCGTCGCTTTTATCTTTTTTCGTCGCTGAAGCTCCACTAGTCGATAGTATCGACATAAGCATCGATAGTATCGACATAAGCGTCGATAGTATCGACTCTCTTCTCACCAGCAACCTGATGGTATCTCGATACCATCGACTTCTGTGTCGATAGTATCGACTCTACGATACTCCTTGTGGCTAGCAACCTTTGGTCGTGTCGATGGTATCGACCACTGTCGATAGTATTGACAGCAGCAAATACTTGTTTTTCCTGAAGTTACAGCACGAAACCACATAAGCCGAAACAAAACATATTCTTGTAATAATTTATGCTCAAAAATACGGAAATAAGGGAGATTTGACATAGAGAAGGATCATAGACCAAAGTAGATGGATTATGTAATATTAACCACCAAAATGTCTAATAAATGCATAAAAACACAAATAAACAAGTCTATAAATGCGACTCAAAATCATCGCATCAAACTCCCCTAAGCTTGAACATTGCTCGCCCTCTAGCAACTAAACCTTAGAATAGAATTGCCAGAGTCAACTAAAGAACAAATCATCACAACAAACATCACCATATGATCCCCCATCGGACATTCACATTCCTTCCCTCACTAACCACAGAATGATAATTACCCTAAGGCGACACTAATCATCCATAAAAGATATCCACCTCAAAACTGATGAACACTATCACATAAGGTAGTTAACATAATAAAATCCGCCGGTCCAGACTCGATGCATCTTGTGATCTCCTATACTACGTTGCTCGCCCTAACTACCATCTACATGGAAGCAGCTCTCCTGATATTCATAAGTGAGGAGAAATTCACAGTGGCCTACCAATTCGAGCAACGGGTGGATAGAATGGGTGGCTAATGGAATAAATGGAAGCATCATACGGTTTCAACATGCATAAAACAAAAACGCCCTAAATTATGCATTTGCACATGAACATGTCCTAATGCCTATAATTGGGTGGAAATGATGCATGCACTAACATCCCATCTCAAAATGAGATGGAATATCTAACCGAGCTACATCATGTACCATCTTCAAATGCAGGTGAGACTATGTTCCTTTCTCCCTCTTATTCGACTTGCTTCTCAATACTTTCTTTTTTTCATGTTTTTTTCTTATTTTCTTTCTTTCAGGCCATTATATCAGCAAACGACAATGAATAATTTGTTGGGCTTACTTTTTCTGCATAGCTCAAAGATTTGAATTATTTAGAAGGTATGGAATAATTTAATCACCATTAAAGAAGAAATTAGATACATGATGTACTCTATGCATAAAAATTATGAATGAAACTAAATGACATGCACCTAAGGGTAATGTGCATGTATAACTATTCTATTTTTTTTAATGCAAAATGTATGAAAGCGGTTGTAATGAAAGACCTATCTACATGATATGCAATCAAATAGATTAAAACCGTAAAGTACTTCCAATTCTTATGGTGGATTGTGAAAAACAATGAGGTGGAAAGATCACAAGACTAATTGACTAAACCTTTGAAAAGTATTATATGTCCCTCCTTACTGACTTGTGTAGTAGTTAAGAGGTTTCTCTCTCTTATTTCAAATTAGAGACTCATTATCATTTGGTCAGTTTAGGCTCAAACAACCAATTCCGTCCACTTTTCATGAATCATTAGGAATGTACAGTTGTGATTTTTCTGTTTTAGAGTTGACAAAACCAATCATTTTCTTAAGTTATGTGCTCAAAGTTGAACAACACAAGCTTGTGAACACTAATTTTTTTTTTTAATTTTCCCTTAATTCCCATGTACAAGCAATTGAGATGACACAAGACTTAAAGACATCCACAATTACACTAGATAGGATTTGGATCCTACAAACAAACTAAGATTGCAAAAACGAAATGACAAGAAACAAAACAATAAAAACTAAAAAATAAGAAAACTAAAGGATAGAGCTGTTCCAACAACCCTCCTAAGCTTGAATTCGACTATGGCCTCATAGTCAAAAACAATCTTAAAGGTTGGAACAGAGCTACTGATTACTCTTCTGGAGGAGGCGGGTACTGTGGGGCCGTGGGGTCCCAAGATGGGTACTGCCCCTGAAAGCTAAGATCATACTGGGGCATGGATGGAGGTTGTGGATACCCCCCAAAGTAGTTTTGGCTCCAGTAATGATCATAGAAGGGCTGTTGCTGCATCTCCATCCTATGCAACCTGTCATGAATCTGCTGATGGTTTTCGAGGAGGAGGCGCTCATTCTCAAAGATAGCCCTCTAATTGTCAAGTAACCGGTTCGTCGTATCATGAATACTGGCGTATGTCGATGTACGATGTTTCTGCTTCTGTTGTATATCCTACAACATGGCATACATACCTTGCATTGAGTAGACATCCTCGCTTTGCTGCGAGGGCAGTGGTGGTGGCGGAGGCTGGTAAGAAGAAGATGCACCCGGATGCATGCGAGGACACTTCCTAGGTGCCACTCGTGCACGAAGAGGAGTGTAGGCCTCCTCTTCCTCTTCAGCCTCGTCGTTATTATTGTTGTCGTCGCATCCGTCTTCATCTGAATCAACAATGGCTATGATTGGCCATCGGAAATGATGTGCACCCTCAATATGGAAGACGGGGTCTGGAAGTGAACACTCTTGATATGCTTGGTTGACATGACAGTGTGCATATGCCAAGCCATCTCGAAGAAGGATGAGGTTGGAGCGGTGAAGGTGCTGCAGGTTCACTTTGCTCCCGTTGGAGAGAGGAGTCAGTTGGGAGAAATTCAACCCAAGGTAGGAGGCCAGTGGTGTGATGAGCCCTCCAAAGTGAATTGGAGCATTCCACGTACTCCGCTTTACCGCCAACACTAGCTGCAGAAAGAAAGCTCCCCAGTTTCACTCTTGGTGCTTCAGAAGTTTATGCAAGAAAAACAAGTCCGTCTCCTGGAATTTGCTAAGAGACAGATCACCATGGGCGAAGAGAGTGGTGCACAACATGCGGTGAAGAACCCACACAAACGGATGCTCGAAATACGCCACCGCCGCGTTGTGGTAGCTCACAGCTTTGCCCGGAGGTACAGTTACTAACTCGGCGAAGATCGCGTCATAGTCTGTCCTGTTATCTGGTCATCGGTACTGCTCTCGCCCGTGATTCCAGTTATAGATGGAGTTGAACTACTTGAGGGTGAGAGTGTAGTCAATGTTGTACATCCGGAAAGAAACACGGCCGTTGATCCATTCCCGATCTATGGCGATGATGTCATTTGGCACGACACAGATGTCCAACGACGCCATGAACACGGCGACTAGCTCCTTGTAAGTAGGCCATTCATTGAAGAACGACTGGTCGTCGGCATGGAACTCCATCTCATCAGGCCTCCTGCCTGTGTGCCTCGCCTACGTCGAACCCCAAATTATGTATCATGTCACGCTCGACGTAACGGGTCGACTCGATCTTGCGCTTCATCAGTTCCTCATAAACCTTCTTGACTTCCGCAGACGGATGGACAATCTGCGGATGTGGAAAGGATGCAGTCGGTGGAGGAACGAACACCAGGATCTCCATCGGTGTCGCGCGTGAAGAAGATGTGTCCGCGGTGTGCACCATTGTCGAAGAAGAAGAAATAGAAGAAGGAGCTAGGTGCATGTCGGAGAAGAAAATCTCTGCTTGGTGAAGAACGGGCTCCTGTGGTGCTCGTCACCAGGCTCGGATTGCTTTGGAAGACGCACGTCACAAGTAGAGGAAGAACTCACTGAAGGTGTGATGTCATATGACGACAAACCCTCTCTTATATAACTGACGTCGGTGCTGCTGCGTGCCCGTCGATACCATCGACGCTGGTCGATGGTATCGACTCACATAGCACAATCCGTACTTCCGCTGGTATTGACGGTCGTCGATGGATGGATGTGGGGGCCCGGATCACTGACGTGTTGATACTATCGACAGGTGTCGATGGTATCAACCTGTTCCTCGGATCGACTCTCTGGTTATTGCGATCGCCGTTGATCTCCTCTCACAGATCGGTGACGTGTCGCGTCGATAGTATCGACCTCTGGTTAGGGCAACACCCTAGCAAGGCCCGACCACCACTTTTTGCCTTTGACTGGGTCGATACCATCGACATGCCCGTCGATGGTATCGACTTCACTAAGACGATTTCTTCTGAAAATCTTTAGAGATCTCGATGGTATCGACTTGCATGGCGATACTATCGACCTGGACTTTGCGATCAACCTGTTGGTGTGTCGATACCATCGACGAGGACGTCGATGGTATCGACGCAGAGTGATTTCTGCAGTCGCCAACCTGTACCCTGGTCGATACCATCGACATAAGGGTCAATGGTATCGAGTCTGCCTCAGTCCTGCACATTACCCAAACGATCACGACACCTTTTTTACACTAAAAACAAAGTCAAAACAAACCAAAGTACGAATGTGAAAGAAACTAAACTACACTACCGATGGCTGGGTTGCCTCCCAACAAGCGCCCTTATTTAACATCTTAGGCTAGACGACATGAAGCTCATCATGCATCTGGAAGTGCAATGAGTTTGACCTCATTCACTTTCCTCATGTAATCTTCACCAAAATACATCTTCAAACGTTGCCCATTCACCAGAAAGATTGTCTCGCCATTGCGCACCATGATTGCGCCATGTGGCCTCACCTCCTCTACGGTGAATGGTCCACTCCATCGGGATTTCAACTTCCCAGGATGCAACTTCATCCTGGAGTTGAACAAAAGCACACAATCTCCTTTCTTGAAAATGCGCAATTGAATGTGGCGATCGTGAATCAACTTTGTGCGCTCATTGTAGATCCGCGAGCTTTCATATGCATTCATCCGCAGCTCGTCAAGTTCATTGAGTTCAAGTAACCTCTTCTTTCCCGCTTCATCATAGCTCAGATTTAGCTTCCTCAGCACCCAATGCGCTTTATGCTCCAGTTCCACCGGTAAGTGACAGGCCCGACCATAAGCCAACCTAAAAGGCGTAGTGCCTATAGGTGTCTTAAACGCCATCCTGTATGCCCACAACGCATCCGGTAGTAGAGTACTCCAATTCATCCTCGTGGAAGCCACAGTACGCTCCAAGATCTTCTTAATCTCTCGATTGGAGACCTCCACTTGTCCTTGAGTTTGCGGGAGGTACGGGGTACCAATGTTGTGTTTGACCTCGTACTTTCTCAACAGTTCCGCGAACTTTTGATTCCGGAAGTGTGTACCTCCATCACTTATAATCATCCTTGGTACACCAAACCTGCAAAAAATATATTCCTTGACAAACCTACACACTATAGCGGAATCATTAGTCCTTGTGGGTATTTCCTCTACCCACTTCGACACATAATCAACAACCAAAAGAATGTACAAATTAGAATTTGAGGACACAAAGGGTCCCATAAAATCTATACCCCACATGTCAAATAACTCAACCTCCTGAAATACATTAAGGGGCATCTCTTTTCTTTTCGAAATGTTACCTGCCCTTTGGCAGGAATCACATTGCCGCACAAACTCATAAGCATCCTTAAACAAGGTAGGCCAGTATAGGCCACTTTCCAGTACTTTGGTTGTAGTGAGAGAGCTTGCATGGTGGCCGCCCGTCGGTAATGTATGAAAATGACGAAGAACATTGTCGTATTCCTCCTCTGGTAGACACCTGCGTAAGACACCATCCCTGCACTGCTTCAACAAGATAGGGTCATCCCAGAAATAATAACGTAAAGAATGGAAAAACTTCTTCTTCTCTTGGTACGTCCAATCATCCGGGATAATTTTGCAAGCAAGATAGTTAATAATGTAAGAAAACCATGGGTCTTTCGAATTCACTTTCAAAAGCCGTTCGTCCGGAAATGTCTCGGTAATGGGTATGTGTAAATCGTTTTCATCTACCCTCTCCAACCTAGACAAATGGTCTGCGACTACATTTTCAATACCCGCCTTATCCTTGATTTCAATATCAAATTCCTGTAAAAGCAAGATCCACCTAATCAATCTAGGTTTGGCATCCTTTTTCTCCATCAAATACTTAATGGCGGCGTGGTCCGTCCATACCACGACTTTTGATCCAACTAGATATTGCCAAAATTTTTCAAAAGAGAAAACAACGGCAAGCAACTCTTTCTCGGTAGTCGTGTAATTGAGTTGGGAGTCATTCAAAGTTTTAGATGCATAAAAAATCACAACGGGTTTATTGTCCACCCGTTGTCCCAAGATAGCCCCAACCGCGAAATCGGATGCATCACACATTAGTTCAAACGGCTTAGTCCAATCCGGTGTTTGCATAACTGGTGCGGAAATCAATTTTTCCTTAAGCACATTGAACACATGTAGACATTTTTCATTAAAGTAAAAAACAACATCCTTTTCTAACAGCTCAGATAAAGGTTTGGTGATTTTAGAAAAATCTTTTATAAAACGACGATAGAAACCGGCGTGACCTAAGAAACTCCGTACCCCTTTTACCGAATTCGGTGGGGGCAATTTGAAAATTACTTCAATTTTTACTGGGTCTACCTCCAAACCTTTGCTAGACACTTTATGTCCTAGCACTATTCCTTCGTTCACCATCATGTGACATTTCTCCCAATTGAGGACCAAATGTGTGTCCTCACAATGTTGCAAGACCTTATCCAGATTGTAAAGGCACTCATCAAAGGATGCACCATAAATAGAGAAATCATCCATAAAAACCTCTAGATAGCGTTCTACCATATCAGAAAAAATGGCGAGCATACAATGCTGAAAGGTCGTCGATGCATTACATAACCCAAAAGGCATACGGCGGTATGTAAACGTTCCATAAGGACAAGTGAAGGTGGACTTCTCTTACTCCTTAGGATCAATTGAAATCTGATTGTACCCCGAATAGCCATCCAGAAAACAAAAATGCAATCGACCGGCCAAACGCTCTAAAATTTGATCAATAAACGGAAGAGGAAAGTGATCCTTAAGCGTAGCGGCATTCAATCGACGATAATCTATGCAAACACACCACCCGGTTACCAAGCGAGTGGTGACAGGTTCATTTAAAAGATTATGGGTAACAGTGATTCCCCCCTTTTTAGGGACTACCTGCGTAGGGCTCACCCATGTCGAGTAAGAAATAGCATAGATGATACCTGTAGAAAGGAGCTTAATCACCTCCTTTTTGACAACCTCTATCATGCTGGGATTTAATCGACGTTGTGGCAGAACCACCGGCTTGGCTCCCTCCTCGAGCCGAATTTTGTGCTGGCACAAAGTAGGGGAGATCCCCTTGATGTCTGCAACCGACCACCCGAATGCTCCTCGGTGGTTGTTCAACACAATAAGCAGCTGGTCCTCCTCTTCGGCACTCAGATAAGCCGATATAATCACAGGCAGCTTTTCTTCCTCAACCAGAAATGCGTACTTCAGGTGCGGTGGTAACGACTTCAACTCCAATTCTAGCGGGCTGATTAAGGATGATTGAAGCGGTGGTGGGAGTTCGCCTAAGTCTTCATAGTACCTCACATAGAAGCACAACAACATCTGAAGCATCTTGGCACACTCCTGCAGTGACTTGCTTCTCATCCAATCATGTGTGATATTGACTAAGCAGACTTCAAGTGGTAGTTCTGGATATGCATTGTAAGCCGAACTCGCTATAGACTCATCTTCAATAAAGGGGGGAATGTCCTCATCCTCATCATTCGGAAAACCTACAGCTTTGCTAAGGGATACAACCTTGGTCTGCTCCATGATGTCCACAACCAATGTCCCTTTTTCCACCTTGGTCATTACATGAGCCATATCTAAGAATGGATTCCCTAGACAAAGTGAAATATTGTGATCAAAATGCTTTACCATGTAGCATTGCTCTTTAGCTTTAGATGACGTGGTGCTAGAAGGCATGACCATCTCGAACTGATCATCAGCGATGCCCAAGGTCAAACGACCTCTCCCCATCTCAAGTATCATGTCAGCTGTAGCTTGGAAGGGTCGTCCGAGTAGTAGCTCATTGCCTTGTTCATCTTGCATCTCCATTACGACAAAATCTGTTGGAAATACAAATCGATCTACCTTCACCAACACATCTTCACATATACCGTATGGTTTCACCACAAAATTGTCCGCCAGTTGGATAGTCATGTTGCTCGGCCATGACTCTTTTAATCCCAGTTTCTTGAATGTAGAAAGGGGCATCAAGTTTATGCTCGCCTCGGAGTCACATAGCGCTTCACCAAACTTCACTTGCCCAATGTAACATGAGATGTTGAAGCAGCCCGGATCCTGCCTCTTTGGTGGCAATGTGCCCATGATGAAGGCACTCACCTGCTCCTTAAGCACTACAACCTCCGTGTCTAGGATTTTCCTCTTCTTAGTAATGATGTCTTTCAGAAACTTGCCGTAAGATGGGATTTTCTCTATTGCCTCTATTAACGGGATGTTGACTGAGAGCTTTCTAAAACTGTCTAAAAACTTCTTGAACTGGGCGTCCACTTTCCTTGCTTTTGCACTATTCGGATATGGGACCGGGACAGCCTGTGCCCTTTGATGGGGTGGCACATATGGTGTCCTTTTCTGCATCTCCTCCTCATCTTCATTAGGATTTTCAGTAGAATCCGCTGCTATATCCTTCTCTGGTCTGGTGACTGGGATCGGAAGCTCCTCAGTGGCCTCACCTTTGGTTTCTGCTTGGGATTTTCATGGTTCATCGGCCCTGGGGTTTAAAAGCTTTTTGCCACTCCTGAGCAAGATCGCCTTCGTCTGTTGGTTTCCTCCTGGAATGTTTGTGTTACTCAGAAAACCTTGCTGTGCTGGCTTCTTCAGATTGGCTATCTCAGATTGTCCTCATCTGAGCCCCATGGCTCTGCAGTGTCTGCCCGAACTGGTTCATAAATTCCCCCTGTTGCTTTATCTGTTGGCCAAAAATAGTCATTAATTCTTGATTTTGCTTTATCACTTGGTTGAGCAACTCCGTGCTCTTGTCCTCCACTACTGGCTGGGGTTTTGCATCTGGGTCCTGCAAAAAGTTGTTCGGATCCTTCCAAGAGAACTTCTTGTACTTCCTCCATGAGTAATCATTATTTCTGTAACCTTGCTGCTGCCGCATGAATTTGACTTGTGCCTCATCTTCGGATTCAATATCCTCCTTTGCAAGCAGTTTCTTCGCGAGAAGGTCCATCTTCTCATTCAGCTCTTTGATTTCTTTAGACTCCCCTGCTACTCGAATGTGCTCAACGGCGTCCCTGTCGCCCCATGATTGCTTCTTGGCCATGTTCTTAAGGATTTCCCAACACCTCATGTCTGTGTTGTTCAAGAAGAATCCCGAGCCTGCTAAATCGAGGTTACTTCTATCATGCTCGGAGAGAGAAAAATAGAAGATTTTAACCTGTGTTTCCTTGTCAAGCCCATGATGCGGGCATTGCCTAAGCATGATCTGAAACCTTTCCCAGGTCTCAGAGTAGGTCTCTCCTGCTTTCTGAGTGAAGTTGTGGATCTTCCTGATCAGGTCATTGGTCTTCTTGGGCGGGAAGAACCTTTCAAAGAAAACCTCCACCATGTGGTTCTAGGATTCCACATATTCATCATCTAGATTGTGTAACCATTCTCGTGTGTTCCCTGCCAGAGAACTCGGGAATAGCTTCAAGTAGAGCGTCTCTTGTGGACATCTGTCAATTTTTATCATATCACAGTTTTCCACGAATTGGCTTATATGAGTGACTGGGACTTCGTTCTTGAGCACATGGAAAGCATTCGATTTGACCAAGTTGATTAACGCAGGATCAATCTTGTAAGTTGGAATGTTGATCGCCTGCTTCCTGATTGGCCCCTTTGAAGCAGATGAAGAAGAAGCCTTGATCTTCTCCCATATTGTCTGTTCCTCTGCCATTTCTTCTTGTTCGGATTCTGAATCTGTTTCTTTCAAGTGGTCTTGATTGTAATCTTCCTCGTCGTCAGGTCCCGGCAGTGGAACCTCTGGTGCCTGTTGTGTGTAGTCGGTACTACGCGTCTGCACCATACACAGTACCTGCAAAATGGTAAATTAAGTTCAGTACCGTGCTAGACAACTACAAGATGCGAAAGATAAGCTATAAAATTTTGGAAATGATTTCAAAATAATAAAAATAATAATAATAAAATGGCTTAGAGTGGCCGCTTACAGCACTCGTAGTGCCGACAATTGCCGTGTCCCCGGCAACGGTGCCAAAAACTTGACACACTTTTTACGTGCATAGAAACGCAAGTGTATGCGTCAATATAATATAGGCCTTTGTAAGGCCCGAGTCGAACTCATGGACACGTGAATTATCGGAGACTACTACTAACTACTCACAATCAGCTAAACCGGTTAAAGAGTTGGAAATTGTTGTAAAATTAAAAGAAAATAAAATGAAACAAAACAAAATAATCGATTAAATGTTTAGTTTAATCAATTCAAGATGAGATCTTTAGGATTGCGGTTTCATCACGAGTTTTCATTGTAATAAATTCTATATAGTTATTCAAATTTATTTCTCTATCCTGGTAGTGGCCTGTAGTCATAATTGCCCACTGTCGTGGTACAATTCACTACCTATGTCTAGGTCGGTTCCACCGTCGTAGTAACCTATACCCTAAACTAGGTGCATTAAAATCGATCTCTCGATATCCACCATTAACCTTACACCACCTTATTCAAGGGATTTGTCAATTAATGTAAATTTCGTCTCTTTTCAACCATTAATTCTTCTTTCAAAGTAATTAAGGGCATTAGATTATTATTATGGTGATCAAGAATAACAATATAATTGAGAAAATGAAATTATACCACAGATTTAAGAGATAAATGATGAATTACTATGGTAAAATTGTCATACAATGATTTCACGGGCTACTCTCGGTCCTAAAGACAAAGGGGATTAGCCTCGCATGTTCATCTCAGAGCAAAACATGGTAGAGAAAAGGGGAAACATGGAGAAAAACGTGATTGAGTGGTGAAACCCCTGAATGGAGAAGATCCAAGCACTCCTTGGCGTAGAATACACATTCTCCTGCCTTTCGGTGGTGGAAAACATCTGCTTCGGCGTCCAGAATGGCTGGGGCATGCTTCTGGGATCTGTTCTTCTCTCCACACCTTCTCGGGATGTGTGCAGTGGCTAATGATGAGATAGATTGCTCTTGGCCGCCGTCATTAGGTATAATCACCGAGTTAGGTCGCCAAAATATCACAGTCGTCAGATTTAGATCGATCTGAAGCAAACTTGTATCTGACGATGTCGATACCATCGACTCGGGTCGATAGTATCGACCCTGCACTGTATCGGCTGGTATCCTTTTCTCTTCTTTGTCGCGACTGATGCTAACTCGATACCATCGACGAGGGTCGATGGTATCGACTCTCTTAGGCATCACTTTTATCTTTTTCCGTCGCTGAAGCTCCACTAGTTGATAGTATCGACATAAGTGTCGATAGTATCGACTCTCTTCTCGCCAGCAACCTGCTGGTGTCTCGATACCATCGACTTCTGTGTCGATAGTATTGACTCTACGATACTCCTTGCAGCTGGCAACCTGTGGTCGTGTCGATGGTATCGACCACTGTCGATAGTATCGACAGCAGTAGATACTTGTTTTTCCTGAAGTTACAACACGAAACCACATAAGCCGAAACAAAACAGATTCTTGTAATAATTTATGCTCAAAAATACAGAAATAAGGGAGATTTGACATAGAGAAGGATCATAGACCAAAGTAGATGGATTATGCAATATTAACCACCAAAATGACTAATAAATGCATAAAAACACAAATAAACAAGTCTATAAATGCGACTCAAAATCATCGCATCACCCTGGATGACATCCTCTTCTCTCTATTATGACATTGGTCCTTGTCTTCCATTCGTTGCCTAAAAATCATACTAGTGCTCGACGGTGGAGCTTAAGACCTCTAAAAAGCATGAAAAGTGTTGCCTCCATTCTGTTCCCCCTGACAGATCTTAAAAACCTCAACAAGCATATTCCCTCTTAAGTCGGTGCTAGAATGTGCATATAAACCTCTTCATGACACCAAAATTTGCATCAACCTTGATAACAAAGTCAATCTTGGAGAACCAATGATTCACAAGAAAGTTCAAGTTTTATACTCAACCTCAGACCGTCTATCAGATGCCTTATCATATTTCAAATATACCACTACCACTAGGACTAAGCCCTACCCTCCCTATCTTCATGTCTAGCACTCCAATAGACTCGAAGGCCTTGCCAGACTTGATCATCATCTTAATTAGGCCAATATATCTGTGATGGGATCAAACCTTACAACTTTACCTAACCCACTAGGTGATAGACTTGTAAAACCAACACCACTTCCTGATCATGTCTACATCAACACCTACCACAACATAGAATTGAAAGAAAAACCTCAATATTTTAGTAGAACACTAACAACTATGGATGACTTCTCCAAGTTTCTATGATGTGAGGTGACCTCTATTGTTGGCTCAAATACGTAGAAAATGAAATGAACCACCAAAAACTAAGAAGAGATTAATCTTGTTAAACAATCTCAAGAGGACACTACATCTAGGTCAATACTAATATCCTTTATAGAGTTCAACTCATAATGCAACTAATAAGACTAAAATAGGATAAATAATACTAATGCGGAAAATATGATTTTCCTAATAGTTCATTAGATCTAAACTTATTACTATGAAATCTATCATTAATACAGTAATATGTGTACATTATTGTATCTATTAATACAACAAAGATTGCATTTCGTATGAATATGTGTTGCCAACAGTAAGGTAAACTGACCTGAAGATATCAATATACCAAGTGTAAGTATAATATCAAACTATACTAGTTATTCCTTCCTAATTTTATTTTCTACCAATGTACATATTTGTATAATTAAATGGTGTATAAAAACTTTAAACTTCTATTATGATACTCTAATGTGTGTTCTTATTATAGGATGTCTATTTTCGAAATGGAAGAGTACATACAAAACCATGATGTTGAACTAGGTTAATTAGTCAAATACCTTAGTACCAATTATGATAATATGCATATTGGATATATATATCCACATTTATAATGAGTAAGGTTTAATATTTGGTAACAAATAGTAAGCAATCATTTCTCTGATTGTGTATTAGATATTTATAATTTGTGACTTTATTCATGTTAGGAAACTAAAATCGTAGAAGTGGTTATCATAGATACATTGAAAATTTTGTTGGTTATGAATTTATCACTTAGTTTCCAAAAAAATATACCTACGTTAATATGGAATTCAAAGAGGAAGATTAACTTACAATAGAATAGTTTTGTGGACAACTTCATAATTACACGTATATACTCAGATGGGACATAATTTTGAACCACGTGAATAATTTTCTATAGTATTAGATACATCATAATGCTTGGATAATTGAATGACATTGACATCCTAAAATTATGTAGAGAAAGTTAATATTCAAAAGAGAATAAGGTGTATTGTGATGAAATGGTTATGGGCAAAAACCTCAGTTATAAATATTGACGAACAATAACTGCAACCATTTATATATAACCTTATCTAATAGTGACATACACATATGGGTATTCCTAAACCCTAACTCAAAATTAGGCAATCAATACTAGGTTTAGATATAGTTTCAACTATGAAGAGGTATTATTGGACTACTATATATAAAACACTTTTAGGTTAAGAAGAATGGACTTGGAATCTCTCTCTATGGATACGGTAAGTGATGAAGATTAGGAATGTGAAACTTCAAATTTAGTTAAGAGATTCATATTATTATAAACCCATATTCCCTATAATGAGGCATTTATCCTTTATTTGGTTATTCTTATACTCCATTGGAAATTTCTAATTCCTAAAATTTTTGTTATCTAATTTCTATAAAGATTCTTAACATACTTTTGCATTGAGTCTATGACCCCATTTTCTTTGCTATTTGGATATGGATCACGATTGAACTATATGTCTTATAATCAAATCGAGCATGCTTGGTGTTAGACTATGTATATCAATTAGTGGTTCTCAATAAAAACTACTAATATATTAAGGCACATGTATTTGGCCTAGGGTGTGTGTTTCCACCCATACATTTTAAGCAATGACCCAGTGGTGTTATGATCCCAATTTGTGTATTTATTATATCTTATATATTCATGTGATTTTTTGTAAGTGATATAATTAATTTATTAATAATAAGACACTTTTATTAATCTTTATGGATTTTACTCATTAACACTTCATTATTTTATTCAATTTTCATTGAACTTACATACATGTTGATCACCCTCCTCTTGGATGTGAACTCCAGCTCTCTTGTTCTGCCTACCCTCTAATGCCCAAAAATTATATAGCCATATTTAGTGGTGATTGAGACATACTTATTGTTTTTCTTCTTTTTGAGTACTGTTCCCAACATACCCAGGTTTAGGTGTATTAGAGGTCAAGTACTCATGAAGGTCATATATTAGAATTCGAATTTTGAGGATATATTGGGATGATAGGTTGCCCTATTCAAGAGGCTTGATATATTATTAGATGTATCTTTTACTTATGTAAGACCACCCTTGTGGTGAGGAACACTGTATGGATTTTAATGAGAATACTATTGTAATAGTAAAAATTTCCATTGCTACTTTAAGACTCTATTGGATATATATCACACTTGGTAAATTAAAATACATGTTTTTTCATGTACATAAGAGTGTGCCTAGAATGGATAAACCTATTCTTAAAATAAGCTAGGAATGGATCCCCTCATTATTCACATGATTTATAGTGACTCACATGAATGTGGCTATATATTTGTCAATTCTTATTTACCAAGCGCCTTAGGATGTCACTCATGTTACATAGTATGGGAAGTTTTTTTCTACATCACTCACAATGCTTAACATGACTTGCACCACACCCAACTACTACTTTTTGGCAACCTTGTTCTAAATCACATTATGTAGTTTCGATGAATGACAATATTCTTGCTATAATAGTAGTATATACATGTCTAAGGATAACAACACCATTATTATATTGATAATATTTTATGGCAATCATATTACAATTGATAACTAACTCTAGTGGCGGGTCTATCAAATACATTTTATCTTCAATGAGAACCTTATGTCGAACTTAGTATCAAATGCATGTAATCCATGAGACATTGTCTTGAGTTACCATACTTACTAGTATCATGTGTATTGTTGTTGGCCAATCTACATTAACACTTTAGTAGCAAAAATCAAGAATATTGTTCTTAAATGAACAATCTCTAGTATGAGATATAATCACCAAAGAAAATCCTTACAACAGTGATGTGATCATGATTTGTTAGCTAGAAAAATATCCATGTTGTAGTCAAAATATATCATGCATATTGTTTTTCTATAGAGAATTCTCCAAATGGGAATCCAACCCTTATTCTTCAACGCCCCTCTTCGCATTAGCACGTTGAGTCAATCCCTTACGCCAAATGGGTGCAGCACTTTGTGGACGGAGGAGCTCGCTAGATATAATTGTATCCTCTCCTAGGGGTCTTTGGTTCATGCGGGCGTCGGACGCTGGTGGGCTTCTCCTCATTTGACGGCTCCAGGTGGATCGAGCTTTCCTTCCTCTATTTTTCTTTTTCCTTTTGTTTGATTTCCTACCATGATGTTGGTTATTTAGGGATGTTCTTATCTATTTTCAATGCTAGCTTTCAACATTTTGATAGTCCTTTGAGTGAAGATCCGTTAGTCCTCCTTGTGGGGAGGTGGTCGAACCACTTGGGTTCCCCTAAAGTTCGTCCATGATAAGGGTTTCCCCCCTTATTATGTGGTTGGTTCCCGTTTAATATCTACTCGCTAGCTATGCTGCATTTCCCGAAGGTTGGATGGTTTTTACGTCAATGATGTTCTTCAAACTCTGGTCACGATGAAAGATTTACCGAAGTTGTAGATGCTACCCTGGATCGTTATTTTTTTCCCACGAGAAAACTGTTTTGTCCAAGCACAATGGAGAGGAAATCATATTAAAAAGTCATATTTGTATCCAACTCAATCTGAGTAATTTCCGTCTAATCTTTGCTGTTTGGCTTATGGTTTTGCTTAGTCTACTTTTCTTTGTAGATGCATGTTGACCATTAAAAAGTCATATTAAAAAGTCATATTACTGGTTCACGAATGCTTTTATGATTCGGTGTTTGGTTTTTGAGTACCTAATTATGCATTGGGAAATATTTTAACAAGTGGTCTCAATTCTGAAATGAACTTGGCAGCAAGCTGGGAGTTAGGAGTCACATATGTTGGTATATTCATGTATTCGTTTAAACATTACCATTACATATGAGTTATGTTTCTTGGTCCATTACTTGAGATATTCATTCTAATCTACTGATTGATTATATTCGACGCTACTATATTATGGTAGATAGGTGTAAAGATTAGGTGATGTGTGAATCATGTAGCTCATACACCCATGGATAAGGATCTATCTAGAGGTTTCCCAAGAGTAACATTCCACCTTCATCCCAATCTCCTTCCCAAACTAATGTAGCTGATATTTGTGCACCTCATGCCCATGTGTGATCCAAGTGCTAAAGAAGGTCCTACTACGGTTATGTTTATTTGGTTAGGAGTAAAATCAAGTCACATTGTGAATTGCAGCACACAAAACTAAATTCAATGAACTGAAAGTATAACCAAATGGATTGATCTGATACCACATGTGTGTAGCTATTTAGATTGCATTTTCTTCCATGTTTTGGTTTGCAGATATAGTTTGCAGAAGCCCTATAAAGCTAGTCTAGTGTTAAATGCAATGTATGAACCACTCGTACATCATCAACATGGGAACAAGGGAGTGAAAGTTAACTGCACAACATTTGCACATAGTTTATTTTCTATCAATTTTTATTGTATGGGAGGAAGTTCAATTGAGGGAGGTCCGATGTGGTTTAATTTGGACTGTGTTTTCTAACCAAGTGCAACCAAAATCTTCGATTTCTAAATTAGAGAGAATCGATTGCTTCCATTCAATTATGCTTAACTGAACATGCCTTAAGAAGAATCACAAGCCATGAATAAAAAGATTGGAGAATGGAACTTGATATCTCTTATGTTTTGAGATCTAACCCCTCTCCCCTACCACTCCCTTTCCTCTACCAATCCCACCTGCATAGTCTCCAAATTAAGTAAACATTTTGTGTACCCTTTCAAACATTGCATTATAGAGAACTCTCAAAAATAGGAATTTGGTGTCTTCGCTACAGAGCGAAACCTCTCATCGAGATCATTTAGGCTATACCCTCTAATCTGAGTTCGATCATGGTGGGCTTGTGCTTTATTTGAGATTGAATGTTGATGTTGTGAACATCAGTAGTAACATGTTATGTCAATGCATTCTCTTTCCTGATGTATGAGATGTTATAACTTGACTCCTTTATGAATTATAAATAAGTGTTTATTATGGAAATGTAAAGATAATCATTCAAAGTATTCTGGCCATATTATTATGAAATAATTTGAAACACGGGAAATTGGATGTAATAATGTAGTGAAAACATAGATAATAGTATGAATAGGAGCCCTAAGCACCATCGATTGTCTATGGTAGCTTGTTTTTAGAAAGTGAAACCTATTTTTCTTGAACGGGTTTAATGGATTGTGAGGTGGATCATTATATGTGATATCATCATTAAAGTATCAATTGGAAGAATACATAGGGATTTCATTGCACCTCACATGAATGGGGATGACCTATTACTTCATCAACACTTGATCTTAAGTGAGGGACCTCACATCGGGGAATACCTATATCTTCACATTCGTTGTAAAATTGTGCATCTTATACAATTCTAGGGGTTTGATGGTCAAGTACACTCGAACATATTTTACATTGTTGCAAAGGAACCCATGCCTGAGTGTTGTAGGCCACTTGATATTATGCCCCTATGTTCTAGACATGACAACCCTACTATGGACCAATGTGGAGTTGACATATCTTAGTGTGATGGCAAACCCTAAGACCTTACTTTGGATACTTGGACTCACTGCTTCATTTCTTAGATAAGAGATTTTGTTAATTACGGAAAGATAGTGTGGCGTCCATAGCCACATGCAGAAGAGATTACTCAAACCTAAGAACAGGAACAACATTAATCATGCTAACTACCAAAAATCACAAGAAAATAAATCTGATTTCCCAAAAGCACCACAAGCAGAAACTTATCACATATAAGTCCTCAATAGGATACATGTATCACATAACATATATCATGGTGCTTAAATCACTGTTCTTAAACATCCATGTCATTCATTTGTTACATGAGGTACATGTTCCACATATACGCTCATACACATGCCATATTTATACAACCATGGCAGACAGACCAAAAACCTTGTATCGATAACATATCCACAAAACACATTGAGAACACCCGCAAAGACTTGAGTGTAGAGGGATGACTCTAGGACTTTATCACCAAAAGACTAGAAACACATCCAACCTTGTCAGCTACCTCTCTTGCTGCTGCTCTTCCTCAGTTGCATGACCTCTACCTCGTCATGTATGACCACCTAAAAGATGTGGAAAACCCACGGGGTGAGATCCATATCTAAGTGGGAGATATAACTCTCCAACAATACTATTATTAGCATAGGTACATTGATAAAGAAGAACATGAAGTAAAACTACAACATGATGAGCAGATTCAACTAAATAATATATTTAAGAAGATAGCACTATTGAATTAGTATAACCATTTGCAACTGAATTGTAGACCATTTTATCATATCAGAAGGAATATAAAGAACATGTACATTCTCTACTAAAAAATATACAAAAGAAAGGCAAGTCTTCAACCAATATTAGTCACATTAAACCCTATGCAAATATGCTAAACAACTATGTTACATCTTTTACTAATGCCCTGACGATTTGAGTCGTACCACCCAAATCCAACTGATCACTGTTAAATCAAAATCAGTGACATACAAGGTCAATGGAAGAGTCAGAATCTACAACCTCTCCAATACCTCATGGTCATTACATGAGAACACCGCAGTGCATTATCATATGAGTCATTTGCAAATAGTGACATATAGTCAAGCTGAAAACTCCTAGCCTACCTCGGTACAGGTCACGACTCTATAGGATTGGGCATGGCAGTCCCAAAAAGGTATATGCAGTTGCACTACTGCCATCACATATGTCACATGTCACATATCACATATTTGAGGCATGAGAGCAATCACCCTCCATATATATTATCAGCAAGCTTTGAATTGTGAGTTTTATATAAATAAGGTTGAGTGAAAAAGAAAATGACCAAATGTATAGTATTTGGAAACATGGTTGGTTGTGGGGATAATTAATCAGACTTTTTCTCTAAATACTGAACAAAAAAACTAAAATAAATGCATGATGGAAAAATTGGGCAAGTAAAATCTAAGAGGATAGTTTAATGTAAATGGCCTCAAAGAAGAACACAAAGAAAGATAAAAAAGGAAGGAAAGAGAACGGTCCCACCTTTGATTAATTTATTAGACTCTGAGTTGGCAATTTGGCAATGGACTTCATTGAGTTGTTTTTTATAATCACAGATAGCCATGCTTGGATTTGTTCATTACAACAAAGGTCGGTGTGACTATGGAATAACAATACATACCATGAGATGGCAAATTTCATATTGCACGTCTGTCGTTATATATTGGTTGACCAAGAACATCACATGTAGTAAATCTTGAATCTCCAATGTTGTCTAGCAGTGCGGATATTTTGCGTGATGTTCTCTGGTGATGAACTTCCACTAATACTAATAGTATTTGTTATATCAGATACGTAGAAAGAACTTTTGCTCATTGTACATGTCAGAGCAACAGAAAATTAACTGAATACTTTGTATAGATGGAGTGTTGACTAATAGTAAGGTTGTGTTGGCCAAAGTCATCAGAAGCCAAGCAAAACTGCAACATTGTATGGGCAAGAATAGACATATGTTTAGCACAAAATGGTTTTTATAAGCCAACAAAAAAAGGAATCTATAGAGAGAAAAGAAGATACAATGAAAGTGTCTCTCACCGTGGTGACAGCTAGCTGGTTATCTAGGCAACATAGGTTCGACCTCATCACTTAGTTTAAATGTACGTATGTCTGTATGTACAATCTCATATCGACTTCCCTCTTCATGATCTGTGACCATCAATAGTAGCATTTTCCTAGCACTACTGGCGGGAACAATCATCTCGAAGGTCATCGACCATCCAAATGCAGACTATGGACATGCCCACTCATCACACATCGTAGGAGGTTGGACATTGCAGACTGTTTGTAGATAATAAACCGATGCCACTAGATGTGAGCTGAGGAACACCCGAATGCTGACATCTCCTCAGTGTAGTGCTACATCGCAAGTACATTCTGAAGTCTACCATCCACCATGGCCACAGTAGTATCGAATGACCATGCGTTACCACTGTGCCTCACAACATCGTTGCTACAACATCGTGCTTATATAAGGGTGCCTAGGGGTGCTGCTGGAGGAGCTCACAACATCGTTTCCAGTCACCCTCAATTCCTCCAGATGCATCCTCTTACTCATGACCCAAACCAATCCACAGAGTTAGAGGAGTCCAGAAAAAGGAACTATAGAGAGGGAAACAAAATACGAATCCAAGCAAGAGAGAGAGAGATGGAGAGAAGAAAAATCTTGCTGCTCCACTCTATCCTCCGTGCCGGGACCTTAACACCCAAGTTCTCCTAAAGCTTCTCTAGTCAATGAACATCAATGCCAAGTGAGCACCACTCAACGATGCTCTAGGTAATTGGTATCATTCAGGCGCTCTCCTGCACGGATATGTGGCCTAGCTAGGGCTTCTACATCCAGTGTGACTCCGCCAACTCCACATGTCTCCTCCCAGTCGCCAAAGTCGACGTCTTCCTCTCTGCCTGCACACAGCTTGGGCAGGTAGTCTAGGTCGATCGACTCTCATTTTACCCATCATCCTCCATCACACACACCTTTGGACTCCAATCCATCCATGACACTTCCCGCACCCCCACCCCTTCCTCAGCCGCCCAAAGCTACTTGTTCCTTGCTTGGTCATCCCCTCCGACAATGGTTTTCTCATAGAGACCGCTTCATCTGATGAACCCCCTCCACCTCCGCTGCCAGCGACGCAACCTAGGGTTGTGGATTCCAACAGAGAAGGCCAACCTCGCCCTATCGCCTCGAGTACGGTCTACGCTGCAAGGGGAGAATGCCGCTACAAAAGCTGAATCAGACTAGTCAGCCTCAGCGAGCGTCACAAAGAGGAAGTTCTCCTCTCCTGGGGTCGTAAAGTTCGCTCCAAGGAAGGTTGTCATCTTTGCCACTTCGGTGGAGAACAGAGAACCGACGATGCCTACGTCGAAGGCAAGTTTATCTCGGCCGTCATCACCGGCACTGGTGCGGTCCAACTCGAGACCATCGTCTCCCGTGCTGTCCAAGTTGGAATTCCCCGATCTGGTGGTAGCTAAGGAGGAGATTGTGGTGCTGTCGCGCTATATATAGCCTTCTTTAGTGGGAGGCAGGAAGTCTGCATCTTTGCCAGTTGCCAAGAAAAGGGGGTCCACGTCGTCTCGTGTACGCCGATTCTCTGGGTTCTTCAGGCTGTCTCCAATGGCTGCGGGCTAAAGAAGAAGATGGCTTCCACCATTACTAGTATATCTATGGTAGCCGATGCATTGTTGACCAGTTGTGGAAGCAGTGGCTCCTCCAGGCCCGGCAGAAAAAGTTGGGACGATGGTTATATTGTTGGTCATGCTAATCAAAGTTGTGGGGATGTCCAATCGTTGAAACATGTCATCTTTATTGGAAAAACTATGAGAATGTATAGGGTCATGATAGATATACAACAATCGTCTCGAAAAAGAGGGAAACGTGGGATTTGAGAATGTTATGCTTTGTTCAGTGGTAGGTGAATGGGTCATACACGTCCTTGGATTTTTGAAGAAGAATCGCCAGAAAACTATGAACAAAGGAGAGAAGAGAGAGAGAGTTAACCATAGAGCAACATTTTTGAAATGTTGAATTCTAATTGGCTAGTGGTCTAGAGAGGAAATAGAAATGGTATAATTGTTTCTTAATTCAAACATTCACTTTTTTATAGTAGTATAGATTTGTCTTCTAGGTCATTATCTCAATCGGAGAAGATGAAGTACTCTTTTCTCGTCGAAAGGGGAGGTCACCATTATCTCATCAAAATGGAGTACCAACTCATAATAAGATGTCGATTTCTCAATCACATCTCTAGAAGTTATCACCTCAAATCATGCACAAAGCACCTGCCAGGTCATTAGACCCAACCACATACTCCCTACATGTACAACATCACATTATTCTTCAACATTTCTCATAATCACCATCCTATACAATATAGGATTCACAATAGCATTCACATAGCTATGTTGTTCAAGTTCATATCACCTTCAAGGTTAGGGATTTATAAATAGGAGAGAGTAAACATCATAACATGAGAATCACTTCACGAGAGAAAAGAAAACACATCACTTGTCCTTAAATTAGGGTTAGGATTTCACACATAGCCGATTAGGATTTCATAGCTTTATTTAATCATCAAACCCTAGGTACACTATCTCCCGCTTTCTTGGAGAATAATAGGGATACGGTTTATGATTAGGGTTAATCTAACAATCATTCAAACAACACAATACATGAATCATTACTTGCTCACTCATACACATGTGTTGATTATATGTTCATGTATGTGTCTCGACCATCCATAACAAAGTGTCTCGACCACTCTTGAAACAAATATCTCAACCACCCTCAAGAAAAGTGTCTCGACCACCTCCATGCAAGGCGTCTTGACTGCAACATGGATAGGTGTCTCAACCGCAACAACATCACATGTCTCGACCTCAAACCAAAACATGTCTCCACCTCAAACCAATACATGTCTTAACCTCAAACCAAAACATTTCTTAACCTCAAACCAAAACATGTCTCGACCTAAAACCAAAACATGTCTT